>CM031859.1:58972568-59077236 GCA_018697195.1 Certhia americana | reverse complement strand
CCCTGAGCAGCTTTGTTAAGTACTTCTAGGCCCTTGGGTTTTAAAACATGGGGTGAAATAACTGCCCATGCAAAAGCAACTAAATTAGTGGTTCTTGAAGCCTAATCTTTTACATATTTTTAATCATTGCATTTTCATTGTCTCAGTAAACTAATTCATTGCATTAATGTAAGCTACTGGAGTGAATTTGCCCATGTTGAGAGGCTGAGCTGCACTGGGGATGCTCTGCTTACCTATGCAATTCCTTCCTTCTAGCTGTCCCTTTGTCTGAATTTATGTCTTTCCAACATGGTACTGCTTAGCTTCATGAGCAGGGTGATGTGATTCACTATAAAGTTGCTGAAAGACCAGCAAGTAGTTTGGATGTTCCAGTCACAATTTAGAGGTAATTAATCTGCAAGTCTGATACCCTTTCCAAAAAGATGACAACTGTGATTAGGAGAACAAGAGTGAGCTTGGGAAGTGATGCTACATAAACAGAAGTTCAAGAGACTGCTGGAAGTAGCAACCATGTTTTAAGATGCTGAATTAACCCCTGAACTTCTAAAGCGTACCAGCGACTGTGGGAGACAGACCTGCTCTTCATAGATGTAATTCATGGCAATGAGCAAGAAATTGATGAGCAGAAAACAAATTTGTGAATTTTGGTTTTTGTTTTTTTCAAATTTGAAATTTTTTCGATTTTGAAAACTGAATTTACAATTCACATAATTTGTGAATTATGGTTTGTGTGACACTGACTATCAGACTGATCTTGTGGGTTTTGCTGTGCTGAGAAATGATAAACCATGTAACATGGAAATGAGAATATGGCTTAAGACATATTTTTGCTCTGTGTCTTTTTGACAAAAAAGATATTGACATGAAAACCCCTCAAAAATTAAATTACCTATGCAGGCAACCCTTCAGCATTCAGGAAAAGAAGTTAAAAGAATCTACAGTCTTCTAGATTTTTTACAAATCTTTCAGATAATTAAAAAACCCCAAACCAACCAAACATAAGCAAACAAACAAACAGAAAAACCCCAAACCAAAACCACAACCCCATAAAAAACAACAACAAAAAAAACCCTCAATCCTTCACAAAACCAAATTAAACTCCCCACAAATCAAAACAAAACAACAGTAATAACCACCCTATTAATTCTGTTGAAGAAAAAAGGGTTTAATAGTAAACCAGTGATATTTTCTTCATAGTCCTGGAACACTGAGTTCATGTGATAAAAACACAGTTGATTTTAATGTGAACAATTTTGTACAAATCGGGGTCCAAGTATGTATAGAAAAGGGAAAATTAGAAATTGATTTAAAAGAAAACAGATGTTATAGAAAGATGGGCAACAAAAACCTGCAGAAAGAAAATGAAAGAATAAAGCAAAGTACTAAAAAGTGGAGTGAAAAAAAAGGATGGAATAAAAAAAAGACAAATTTTGACTTCATACATTGTGAAATGTAGACATTTATCATAAATATTTGTGGTGTCTTGTGTGTCTGTGTGTGGTGTGGTCTGTGTGTGGGGTGTCTGTGTGGTGGTGGCCTGTGTGTGTGTTGTGTGCATGTGTGTGTTCTCTGTGTGTGGTGTGTTATCTGTCTGTGTGTGTATGTGTGGTGTGTGTTGTTGGTGTGCATGTGTATGTGGTGTGATTGTGTGTGTGTGTGTGTGTGTGTTGTGTGTGTTGTGTGGTGTCTGTGTGTGTGTCTGTGTCGGGTGTGCGTGTGTGTGTGTCTGTTGGTCTGTGGGGTCTGTGTGTGTGTGTGTGTGTGTGGGTGTCTATGTGTGGTGTGTGATATGGTTGTGTGTGTGATGTTGTTCTCTGTGTTTGTGGTGTGTGTGCCTGTTGCAAATAAAAATCAACAAGTCCAGCAAGGCACAACCCTGGCAGCTTGTTAAGTACTTCTAGGCCCTTGGGTTTTAAAACATGGGGTGAAATAACTGCCCATGCAAAAGCAACTAAATTAGTGGTTCTTGAAGCCTAATCTTTTACATATTTTTAATCATTGCATTTTCATTGTCTCAGTAAACTAATTCATTGCATTAATGTAAGCTACTGGAGTGAATTTGCCCATGTTGAGAGGCTGAGCTGCACTGGGGATGCTCTGCTTACCTATGCAATTCCTTCCTTCTAGCTGTCCCTTTGTCTGAATTTATGTCTTTCCAACATGGTACTGCTTAGCTTCATGAGCAGGGTGATGTGATTCACTATAAAATTGCTGAAAGACCAGCAAGTAGTTTGGATGTTCCAGTCACAATTTAGAGGTAATTAATCTGCAAGTCTGATACCCTTTCCAAAAAGATGACTACTGTGATTAGGAGAACAAGAGTGAGCTTGGGAAGTGATGCTACATAAACAGAAGTTCAAGAGACTGCTGGAAGTAGCAACCATGTTTTAAGATGCTGAATTAACCCCTGAACTTCTAAAGCATACCAGCGACTGTGGGAGACAGACCTGCTCTTCATAGATGTAATTCATGGCAATGAGCAAGAAATTGATGAGCAGAAAACAAATTTGTGAATTTTGGTTTTTGTTTTTTTCAAATTTGAAATTTTTTCGATTTTGAAAATTGAATTTACAATTCACATAATTTGTGAATTATGGTTTGTGTGACACTGACTATCAGACTGATCTTGTGGGTTTTGCTGTGCTGAGAAATGATAAACCATGTAACATGGAAATGAGAATATGGCTTAAGACATATTTTTGCTCTGTGTCTTTTTGACAAAAAAGATATTGACATGAAAACCCCTCAAAAATTAAATTACCTGTGCAGGCAACCCTTCAGCATTCAGGAAAAGAAGTTAAAAGAATCTACAGTCTTCTAGATTTTTTACAAATCTTTCAGATAATTAAAAAACCCCAAACCAACCAAACATAAGCAAACAAACAAACAGAAAAACCCCAAACCAAAACCACAACCCCATAAAAAACAACAACAAAAAAACCCCTCAATCCTTCACAAAACCAAATTAAACTCCCCACAAATCAAAACAAAACAACAGTAATAACCACCCTATTAATTCTGTTGAAGAAAAAAAGGTTTAATAGTAAACCAGTGATATTTTCTTCATAGTCCTGGAACACTGAGTTCATGTGATAAAAACACAGTTGATTTTAATGTGAACAATTTTGTACAAATCGGGGTCCAAGTATGTATAGAAAAGGGAAAATTAGAAATTGATTTAAAAGAAAACAGATGTTATAGAAAGATGGGCAACAAAAACCTGCAGAAAGAAAATGAAAGAATAAAGCAAAGTACTAAAAAGTGGAGTGAAAAAAAAGGATGGAATAAAAAAAAGACAAATTTTGACTTCATACATTGTGAAATGTAGACATTTATCATAAATACTTATCTATGTAACTCAAAAACTCACATCCATTTCATTGCATTTTCCAGTTGAAATGATTATAGTTTAAGTGTGTAGTATTTGCAATCTAACGTTCAAAGTAATTTTAAATCCCCCAGGAATGATAAAAGTAAAACAGTGCCTATTTGCTTTTTTCATACTTCGGTGCTCCCTCTCTGTTCCTTACTTTTCCTGGTACAAAAACTCCAGTTGAAAAACCAGAAACACTGTCATGTCAAATGTCAGATTTTTCAAAGCTGCTCCTGATTTGAATGTTACAGAAAAGCATACCCCAAATGCTCATCTGACTTGGTCCATTAAAAATTATAATTGAAATTGGCTACACCAAAATACCTGTGTGATCCAACACGACCTTCCTTTTCCCTCCTTCTGCGTTTCAAAGTCTCTTATACTTTCCCCAGACCTTCCAGCTGCCCAATGACTCCATCCCTCACTGACACTTGACACTTCCCTCTTATCTACTCTCAGCTTGGGTAAGACTGACCAAACATCTCAACTGCAGAAAACTCCACAGATGTTTGATAAGCTTGCCATGTGGAAGGCGTATCCAGATTTTTGCTAGGTAGGGGATACTTTAGAAAGGCCAACTCCTTTAAAAGAGGCAGAAATAACACTGTGAAAAACAAAACTGAGACACTTCAGTATACATGCAGAAAAATGTACACCAGCAGAAAAGGAGAGAAAAAGAAAGGAACTCTTCTGATAAACCTACTTGTCATTCTTAGCAGAATACTTTGCAAGAAATATCGGATGTTGTGCTGCCCACAGAGGCACAATACCCTGTGAAGGACATGTTCTTATTGATATCTTGTTTTTACTTTCACCTCAGTAATGGCAGAGATTGTATCAAAGTTTTAAAAGCAAAATAGAGGTTAGATCCATTTTCGATACTCTAAATTAAAAGAATAAATGAATCACCCAACTGTAGTTAATGGGCAATTAACATAATTCTGGTCCGGTGTAGCTGAAAGATAATGAAAAAGCTGATTGCAAATGAACCAGCAGTAATGTGGGAGGTCATAATAGTCTCATAACTCTGAATGAGAAACCAATTTCTCCTCTAACACTTGGTGCTTTGATTGGTGAAGGGCTTTATCATACTATGAAATTTACCCGTGATAGTATGAGACATAAAAAAAAAAGGTTCTGCTGTGTAAATGGTGGATGGCTGACAGAACAGGTACCCTGAGCTGCTGCATGAGCCTGTAGTAGCTATCATAAACTAGAGGGTAATTAGAAGTGCAGTGGTGAATAGAGAGAAGAGGAGCATATATCTGAGTAATGAGCTCACAACCATACTACAGCAGGGCAACAACCCACCAGGGGAAATGCAGCAGGGCGTCAGACTCTGCTCCAGCCAGGAGACTGCATGTGCTGATGCCCTCTAACTCAGCCCACCTCCTGGATACAGTGTAATATCTTCTTTGTGCTCAATTTGTTCTTACTTAGACAAGGAGTAATGGGGTGGGATGGATTCCACCCACAATGCTTCTCTCCACTTACCATCTATGTCCTGATCCTATTAAAACTTAAGATCTTGTTCAGCAAACTGTCATCAGATAAAGTAAATTACATTTAATGCCAGTGGTAATGCTCTCAAAATCAAGAGAACTATTGTGTCTAGGGCAAGGACCGTCTCTTTTCCTAGAATTTTAAGTAAATCTATATTTAGCCCCTTTGTGGCTTTTGAGGGGGAAAAAAAGGTAATCATGTTAGAACACTGTAATGGTAAATGAATCTACATCCTAGCAGCAGATGGCACATTAATAGAGTACAGACACATGCACACAAAAAAGAAATAACCCTTAAAAATGTATTTTTTTCCCTTGGTATTTTTCATCACTGTTTCCTATGTCTTTTCTACCAGGCTGAATAAAATGATGATAGATTTAACAGAGAGAACTTATTCCTAGTGCTATATTTATATCATGACAAATCAATAGGTTATTGCTGCATTATGCAAAATAGAAAAAGTAAACAGATAAAGTGACAGTGCTTAACATTCATAAATATTTAGCATAACACTTTAGGTGCATGGATTAGAAATGACCTTTTTTGGGAGATTTTTACATCACCTTTTTCACCCCTATCCTGTTGCTAACGTGAGTGGCAGAAGTCACTAAGGCATTTGAGATGACTGGATCTTCTTGCTGTGTAGAGATGCATGCAGCTCTGACACAGGAGCACCAATGCAGGTGCCTCCAAGCAGTGAGTGCTGTAGCAGATACCTGTAGTCAGGTCACACTGAGTAGAACACCCAACTTTGTGGTGTCCATCAAAGAGCAGAGGACTGGGTTCAACATGGAAAAAGAACATATACCAGGGAAAGTACTACTAACACTCCTGTCTAGCCATCCAAAAAACCATTTCCCAGATAGTGTTCCAATAAATACTTGTTGGAATAACTCTGAAGATAACCTATTTGTCAGCTTATAAAATTATTAATAGCCTAAGAAAGAGCAGGTAATAACTTGACAAATTTGAGAAAGCCAACATGGCTGTTATAATGGACAGTCTTGTCTTCCAAACTTACTAGAATTCTCTGAAGAGATCAATAGGTATGGATGGTGTTAATTCAGTTGGCGTAATTTACTGGTATTTCCAAAGGTCTTTTGAAAAAATCCTTCATAAAAAGTTTATAAGAAAGCTGAGCAGTGATGGGATAAAGGGAAAGGTCCCCACTTGTATAAGAGACTGTTTAATGGAGAGGAAATAGAGGAAAAGTGATTGAATAATTTTTCCAATAGAGTGTGTTATATCCTTGCAGCTCCAGTGGGATCTGAGCTGGCAACTGGGATAGTTACTGTATTCATAGGTGATTTGGGAAAGTGGCTGAATAGGGAATTCAGGAGGTTTGATGAGGATACAGAGCTGTTCAAGATAGCAAGGGCAAGCAGCAACCAAATAAACCTACAGAGGAACCTTATGAGTCTGAGTGACTGGGCAATTAAGTGACAAATGAAATTCACTGTAGATAAATGGAGAGCAATGCACATGGGAAAACCAATTCTAACTCCACATATTAATATGATGGAGTTGATCATTACTACTTAGGAGATAGATCTGGGGTTATGACAGATAGTCCTACGAAAATGTCAACCTGATGCTTAATAGCAGTCATGAAGGCAAGTCAAATGTTAGAAAACATTAGGAAATAAATGAAGAACAAAACAGAGAACATCACTGTGCTGCTACAGAAAACCATCACTCAACCCCACACTGAATAGTGTGTGCTGAATACTGTCAGGTCCTCTTTTTTTCAAAAACGATACAGGTAAAACAGAAAATTTCAGAGAAAAGCAACAAAAATGATCAAAGTGGTAAAGCAGCCATCATGTTAAGGAAAGCCACTCAGCAACTACAACAGGAGCTGCTGGCACACGTTATCCTGGAAAGAAGGATGACCTGTAAGAATATGACAGAAATCTGAGAAATCATGAACACAAAGAGAAGGATGGATCTTGATCCTTCCCACATGAAAACTAGGGAACATCAAATGAATATAAATCACATTTAAAACAAACATAGTGGTAGATGTGTAAAAATAATTTCCTGATACTGTGGATGCATACACTAAAAGGGGAAACTAAGCAAGTAGATCGGTCATGTGCTGAGAGTTAGGAAAATGCAGTGACCACATCTATTCAGGATGAATATAGCAGAAGTCTGGAAAGCAGCAAGGGCAAGTGTCATGCAGAAATAGGTGCTGAGCCCCAGACCTCATTAGTAATGGCTCTTAATATGGTCTTACATTCTTCTAAAATATTGCTGCGCCTGGGATATTCAAAATGCAATTGATTAACTGAGAGGAGGGACTGTATAACACACGTGTTGTACAATTCAGACAAATGGTAGGCATCTTGAACTTCCTGTCAATACACATTAAGGATAACTAGCCCTGGAAGAAGGCAATACACACAGTACAGAAGTAGGCCCTGCAAGAAAATTATATAGTTTCAGGTATTTCTTCTTGACTCATATGAATAATTTTATTTTCTTTGATTACTTTAACAGGACATTTCTTATTCAAGAGGGACAGACTTTTCCTCCTTCTACTCTCAAATGAATTATGACAGAGATCACCTTACCTAGTGATCTGTGACTATTTGCCAGGATTTCAATAATCTGCCAGTGTAGTCACTACCTTAAAGAAACATCTATACTTTGTTCACTACAATGAAATCTGAATTATTTCAGATAATGATACCAACTGGGAAAGAAGAAAAGGATCTAAATTTGAAAGATGGCTGGGAAGGCAGGGGGGCTATATAAAAGAGACTTATATAAATTGCTATAAAGGCGGCATCAGCAGATGGAGCTGTTACTTATACTCTTCTAAATTCTTCTCCTTTGCATGCAAGGGCCCTCTCAGTTTTAAGACTTTATATATCACATAATTTTGTGAAATAATTTTTGTGTTCCAGACTACAGAAAGTTGCAAGGGAGTTCGCTCTCTGTCCTAGTGCCTCTATTAGAGCTGCAATTCTGGGAACTCTTAGGTGCTTTCTTGGGACTTCTGTATGAAGACATCACCTGAATCCTTACTGCTCTTTATTCAAAGACTATTCCATGACAGTGGAAATAAAGTACCCTGCACAAAGACTACACCCTGATTTTGCCCTGCAATAGTAAGCTCCCCTGCAGGGCTCTAACACCGAGGGTTGCTTTGGCAGAAAGACAAGCAGTTACAGCTGATCCACACATAACCTTATCGATTGTATCTCTCCTCTCCCAGGCTTTCCAGAACTGTGCTTGAGATTGGAGCCTCTCTGCCATTTTTCTTGCTGTAGATCTGCTTATTCTTTCTGTTATCAGTGCTCCCAATATGCATTATCTCTGTACATTATCAGACACAACAAAGCCAAAAGAAGAAAAGCTTTCCCTGTAAAATATTTAACTTAAAACCTCAGTTATCTGATCAAACCTTTAGCTCTGTCCCAGGGAGGAGAGCAACCTTCAGTATATTGCCCATAAAGGAGCCTATTCTTATTAATCAAGGTACCTCAGCACCTTATTCAGTGAAAAGCCACGCTCAGTAAAACTGGCCTGACTGCTCAGTAAAACTGGCCTACTCTGTGGGTTGGTGTGAGGGAGACTGTATTTAGAGAGGCTATCACAACCTTGGCAAAAATTGTCTCCTCTTCGTTAAAATCTTGCCTGTACCAGACGCTATCACAGGGCTTTAAATTCCACTTTGGAATTCTATTTTTAGAGCTCAAGTGGGATTTATATGGTACTTCGACCTAACACGAAGGCTGAATTTAGCCTTGCATGCACTCGCTGCTGAAACTGCTGACTGTAATAAACTGGGCTTGCTCTACATATGTCTAATAGGCTTCCATGTACCTGAAATGTAGGACTTCCATGATGGCTTTAATTTCACCAAATGCTTCTAACAATAAAGATGACAGACTATGTTTCAGGTTATGTTTTATTTGCACCTTTCCTTATCAGCAGTGTCTGTACTTCTTTATTGACTGTAATAGAAAAACACCAAACCTTTGTTTTAAGAATAAATGAAATAAGAGTCCCAGATTTTTTACAGCTAAGGAAAAATTGCCTTTTCAGCCTGGTCTATGATTATGCTATAGTCAGCCCTGTCACCCTTCACTTGCATAAATTTTGAACTGTTGGCCAACTTAAACAAATAGAAGAGCACAGGGGATGAGATCTCAAGGATATTAAACTCTTTGGGGCTTCATTAGGTACAGGAGAGACAGTACTAATATCCCAGTGACAGAAATATACTGAACCTGCATTAGACAGTAGAGAAAGTAGACAAGAGAAGATGAAGACATAAATATAATAGAAAATTAGATGCTAGTTGCTCATGGATAACATATTAATGTGAGGAAACAGATATACAGGAGATCAACACCTATGTGCTCACAGTGTTGTTGTGCGTTCAGCTCCAGGTGCAAACAGGGCAGCCATAAATGGAGCCCTTTAATGTAAAAATATGGACTGAAAAATCAGTCCTGAGTGTCTTGCCCAAATTCAACAACTAATGGGAACAATTATATATGTTGCTTCAAACTGTCTGGCCCTGATAAATTTCTGTTCAAAGCCTGGGCTGGGGTAATGAAAAATATTCCCAAGATGGTCTCAATTTCATAACTACACATTAGCTATAAGCAGAAAAAAACCCGAAACAAAACATCAAATGAAGCCAAACAACTCACAGTTGTAGAATAAAGCAATGAAGAACGACAAAACAGATGAAGAAATCCACAATGTGTTCGCCTGTGCCTCACAGTAATTAATGCTTTTTGAGATATTAGATAAACTTTTCTTTGTTGTAATAGAAACAGATTTCCCAGATCTCCTATTTCAGCTCTCAAGCTCCACCTTTTCTCAGCTTTGTCTGAAATTAGCCACATTTTCTACCACTTTAATAAACGTGGAATACAATTTGGAAATTATCTGTTTGCATCAGCACTGGCAAAGAACAATAGCTCAAATTTTGAGAGTCAAGGCTTCAATAATAAGGCCTGATTTTCTTAGCAATCAGATGCATACACACGCGTACACACACACATGCACGCACGAATACCACATGTCTTTGTGAATAGGGCCCAAAACAGCTGCAACCTTCCAGAAATTAATTGGATTCTGGATCATTTGCATTTTTATATAGTTTACCAACAAAAGATGGAGATAGCAAGTTTATTAATGTGAAAAAAGAGAGACAAAGAGAGAGAGGGAGGGAAAGTGAACATTTTGGTTGAGCCACTAATCCAAATTTTAATACATACAGTGCCTATTCACCTTATAATACTGCAGCAGATCCTCCAAGGTGGAAATTGATATGCAGGTCTAAACTGCAGGCAGCTGTTAAGGACTCCTACTGATGCCTAGGGCCTTTACAGTTCCTCATCTGGGTAGACATTATGATTTGATAATGGCCATATTCAGACAACACCCAAGGCAATTCTAGGATTTGCTGTCACAATAGACACACTGAAAATAAAGTCAGTGTAAATAGATTAAGAAATTGACAGAATAACAAGGCAGAAAGAATTAGAATGAATACGCAAATGGCAGATGACAACTCAATGTATTGTGATGCAGAGATGGGATAAGGAAAGTGGAGCTATCTCTTGCCAGTATGCCTTCAACCTGCTTCCTGCCTGCACGGATGCCTATTTCACTGAGAAGTGAAATCTTTATTAGAAGATTTCTTATCTCACTTGATGCCCACTGAAAAACTACCTTTTCGTTCAATTGGAAATGAAAGCTCCTGAAAGCTCCTGATCCATTGGTGTCCAAGACATCATTTCCCTAGGGAATAGGAAGAAAATACTGATTCAATTTTCAGAGCAGAGTGTGACATCCAACTCCTATGGGAGTTGATGTGAACATTGGGTGACAAGGTGGTAACCAAAATTCTATGTGATTAATTTACAAATTTCTTAAAATTGTGCTGACGTGTATATGAGGTTTAGGGCATGAACTCTTCTGTGGAATCCCTTATTAGATGCTTTTTTGTGTGGCAATAAATTGATGGAATTTCATTTATTCACTTTTATTATGATTCAGTTGCAACTTTATCTCTACCAAAAATGGCTCCTAGCTCTGCACAGCCCAGCCTGAAAATCCAAATCATATCAGAGTAAAAGAAGGTATCAGACCAAATACTGTAATATGGAATGTAACTTCATGTGCAGAATTACTGTGGATAGTGGATGGTTTATTGGCTGGTCTCGGAGCATGTGCAGAGATGGAGTATCAGCAGTGACATCTCCAGTAGGCTGATGGGTGAAGAAGGCACTAAAGCTGCAATAACACTGAAAATGAAACTCAGTGCTGTGTTAGTGCTGAGCTGGATAAAGATCATATGAACTTCAATTCTGTGTTAGTGCAGTAAGCGCTTCCTGAGTCTGTCAGACCTGGTGCACAGCTTTTCTCTGGAACAAAACCTGTCTGGGAGCACACAGGAAGGCAAAGCAACACCATTGCACAGGGCTGGCTGTAGCAGCTTAGATTGGAGACACCATATAGCAGTAAAATGCCATCTGCTTTGACTATGTCATAGCTTTAGGCAACGAGATTGGACACCAAGGAGACCCTGGAGAAAAGGTGCTGCTGGGAGGAAGGAAAGAGCAACTTTGTCCCCCTGGGGCTACATGAGCAGGAAGTCGTACCTCCAACTATTCAGCCCAGCTCCACCTTTTCCTGCAAGCCCTTTCCTATTTACTAATTTTGCTAAAATCAGTGAGAAGCCATGAGATAGCTCTTCTGTTTGAACAACACAAATCCCAAACTCTCAGTGCAGAGTATTCAACCAATACATCTTGAGTAATCTGGAGGGAGCTTAGACTCATTTTAGTAAAATACTTAGTTTTGCTTGACTTCATGGGAATTAACCCAGTGCTTGAGCGCTGTGTTGGATCAGGAACAAAATTATATGTGTCTTGCCTAAATAATAATTAAATATTTTATGAATTTTTACATGCCTATTACCTCGTATGGATCTTTTCAATGTAACAGTTATATCAAAATCTGAAACACTATGCAATGGAACAGCTTTGAACTTCAATTTCCTTACTTATTTTCTTTCCTCCTGCCACATTTCTTTTGCCTGATAAGAGATCTCCATGACTTTCCTACATTTTCTCCATTATTTTTCTACACTTCCTACATTTTCTGCTTATTTTTCTTCTGCATAAAGTTTGAACAAATCTTCTATATAAACTTTGATCACAGTCCCCAATTTAAACAATTTTTAAAAATTTTATTTTTTATTTTCAATTTTTTATTTTGCTGGTTCATTTGGTTTTTTCTTTGGTTTCTTCCTTTAGGTGTTATTTTAATTCTTCTTTTTTTGGGTGTTATCAGCACTCTTCTTTAATATTATCACATTCTTCTCTTTCTCTAACTAATTTACAATAAGTATCTACTGATTCTGTTCCTCTCCCATAATAAGTCCTTCAGGGTTAGAGAAAGAGATAAGATGATGGCCAGAGGAAGGAAAAATCAGGCATCAAGAACGAAAAGGGATGAATGTCACAGAACCTTCAAGTATGAGGAAGAACGAGATAGAATTACAAATATTAAAAGAAGAGGAGTGAAGGAAAGTTTCCATAAAGAATATGGGAAAAGGACTGAAAACAAAGGTTGTGAGGGGAAAACTGCAGGGCTATTACTTTTATTCACAAGCTGAATGTTCCCTAATTTTTGAAGGACCCGAAGCTGCAAGGAGTAGAGAGCTCCATTTGTCCCTAAATCAATCCTCTTAAAAGGAATACCTTGATTACATTTAGCTTGCCAGCATTTGGAAACGAGACAGGAACATGGCCAACATTCTTCTGGCTGAATACACAGATAGAGCGAGGCACATTATGGAATGATAAAGTACCTAAGTGCATCAAGCCCTTATTTATCTAACTTTTGTTAACCTTTGCCGAAAGCCTGCCAAAGTATTCTGGTAGGACTGAAGAGCCAAGCACGTAACAATCTTATAACCAGTCTACGTTTTGTATGGCACAAATAACTCTACTTGTACTTCCTAGGGACTTTGTAATTTCCTGCTTTTGAGACAGTAGAGAAACATGAGCATTGTAAGAGTGAAATCCTGGCCTCACTGAAGTCAAAAGGCAATATATCCACTTAAATTCTAGTAGTGCAACTGATTTCCAACTAAAAGGGTGCTTATGGAATGTTGCCTGCATGAATGTACCTAATTTAGATGGTTTAAAAAAGCACCAGAGGGGAAAACGCAAAAAGCTATTGAGTATTATGGCAGGAGTGATAGAGAAACTAGGTAGAGCAAGACCATGAAAGGACTAGGGCTGAAAGGGTGGAGAAGAGAGCGTAACCATAAAGGACTGTAAAAGGAACAGAGGAGGAATAAAATTGTCAGGGGCTGCAAATGAGGTGGAAAGGAGAACTCAGAGCCATTCTAGGCAAAGCAGAAGTTGTCGCTACCAAGTGGACTGAATTTCCCGCATGAGGCTCAGAATGTGTTTATGGAAAGAAAGAATTATCCTGTGGTTGTGCTTGGAAATCCAGAAAAACACACTGTAGCTTTGCATCTGTTTATTTTGTAGCTATGAATTAGATTTTGTTTCAAGAAGGTACCAAATATATATACTTTTTAAATATTCAGGATTTTAGCACTCCTCTTCAGTATTTCAAGGGTACCACACCCTGAACTATGCCTGGAGACTGCCTTCTCCAGAATGAGAAGGCAACACCAGAGGCAGCTCTTCCATGTGAAAAGATGTATTTCACCTGTTAAAAATCTTGCAATGCTTCTCCAAGCAGAAATACAAATATTGTACTGCTGCTTCACTAGGAAATAGATTTTTTTTTTCCTCTCTGTGGTAAGAAAATACTAGTGAACCACTTTTTTCATTCCCTGAGAGGAAGCAAGAGGGAGATGCTGTTACATCACCAAAACCAAAGCCTGATAACAGAGAACAGTATTTGATATTAATTTTCTATTGTCTTGTCAAAACTCACTTAAATTTCCAATGGATAGGTCTTCTGCTACTCCTTTGGGGATCTTACTCCATCGTACTCCAAAACTAAAAAAGCTTTCTGGATTTTGTCTTTGCTTTGTGATAAGGTAATTTTTCTTTCTCCTTAGCATTCATACCCTGTAAAAATTAAAAACTTGTTATATTTTATCTCAGCTATTCTTTCACTAAGTTTCCTGTACTTGACTGTTTGGGGTTTTTTTTCATGCAAGTTCATCTTTTGTTGCCATTCTCTGGATTTGCTTTAGTTCATCAGCTGCATTCTATTGACACAATAAATCAAAAACATACCTAGTATTCTATCCAGGCTATAACAGAACTAAACAGAGAGGGCTATTAAGTCAGGGCTCAGTGGTGCACAGCTTTTTGCACAGGCAGCCTGAAATTTTGCTACGCTTCATTGCAACTGTGTCACGTTACATATGCATGCTTAATTTTCTGTTCACTATTACCCCTTTTAGAATATGTAAGACAGTGGCATAAAGCTATTCAGCTGGTTTACTCTTTCTCAGCACTGCTTGAATGCTAGTAATAATGTCATAAAAAAAATCTGAAATCTGAATTGGGTTCCTGTCGACTTTACCCAGAAATTACTTTACTTAATTTACTTTATTTTCATTTTCAGATGTTATATTATGAGAGGTCTGGTGTTTTAGCAAAATATTTGCCTTTTGCAGATAACAGTTTCACTTAATGAAAACAGGTTTTTGCTTTGCAAAGTTTGAAGAACACCCATTTAGAACTTTACTTACCCAAAAAAACATTTTGCTAATCAGAAAACAATTCTAATGTTCCAATGGACATGGCTAATTCAAAGAGTAGTTGAAGTAAAAGATTAAAATCAGAATAGGCTTGGTAAGGAGTTTATACTGCGCCCTCCTGGGACATCAGCAGTAGTGCATCATTGCTTGCAGAAGTGAAACTTGAGGTACTAAATGCCTATATAAGATCTTCAGAAATGCAATTTATCAGGAGAAAATACTCCATAAATAAATAAGTATTATTTCAAATAGAGTACTCTTGTTCCCTGACATAGTAGGATCTGCCTGGAACAATCTGAAGATGGGAAACCAATATAGTGCAGTATTAGTGTTTCATTAGTAATTGTAAATCTTTCTGGGGTAAAAGATGAGGAGGAGCTGAGAAAGAGTAATTTTTGTTTCAGTGCCTTTGTGCTATTTCTCTGCAAAATAGGGGATGATCTAGCAGCATGGTTGATTGCCTTGAGAAGATGAGACAGCAGCAAGGGTAAGTGTACTAAGCGTCTATTACTGCTAAATTAGTTTACCTCAACATCATGAAAAGCATGAGCTACTCAGGTTTGCCTGGGACCCACAGCATCTAGTGGGATGGATGGTTTACATAGAAGTCCAATTCACATTCCACTTCATTTCCCTGCTGTTATTAAAGTTATGGTTGCTCAGGAAGTAATTAGTCCTTCTTGTTGCAATATGGACACTGCAAGTCATAGAAAGCAAAACACATCACTTGATCAGTCAGTCCATCCTCAGTTCTTGTCACTCTCTCCTACACTGACTTTGTACCTTGAACGTTAAGGCAGGAGTAATGCCTTCCAGCTGTGCATTCTCTCCTTTCAGATAAAGAAGATAGGATCAGCTTGAGACACTGTAGATCAGAAACCCACAGTACAATGTCCGCTAATTCCATAGTGTTTATAAATAATTTTCAGATAATGGACACCATGGAATTAAGATTATTCTTAGTTCTTTAATCTGGCTTGAAATTGATAAAGCTAACACAGTTTCAATCAATCCAAACCATACTTCCTACAGATTTAGAAACTGGGTTTGTACATAAACTAAGCTTAAACCAAGTTTGACCCTGTATTGGCAGCTCAACCCACATTTAAATCAAAACTGCATGGAGTAGTAAGTTTTTATGCCAAAGTAATAAAAACTGTAACGAGACACATACATACACACATCCCCGTCATAACACATATACATTGTGTCCTAGGCGTACTTTTAATCTATATCTAACTTTTTTAGTAGTGACAAAGCGTCTTTCATTCATTACTAGAACCATTAATTTAAGTATCAGCATTGTCTGGATGTACTGTTCTCCTACAGTGCCTAGGATGTCCACACAACCATTGATTTAGGAGACAATATCACTTGCTTCCAAGTTTATGAGGCAATAAACAGCTCCCGCATATTGATGAATGCGGAGGTGTTTGCTCAGCACATTTGCAGGGGACGTTTATTACCCAAGTGCTGTGCTTTAAAAGCAAATGAAATTGTAACTATTCTCACTTTCTTTTGTTGGGGGGAAGGGAGAAAAATACTGTTGTGTTTAATTTGTTCCTGCACTTTCCCTCCTCCTGTGACTCATTAAAATGACTGACACAGGCGTGGACGTTTCCTTCATCTGTGCAGTTGACAACTACAGTAATTTTTTTCTTTGGTACCTTTACATGAGACTGCTTTAGAACAGGGTGCAATTGTCAGAATACCAGAGAGACATGACTATGATTATTCCTTCGTGCTTTATTACCCTATTATCCCCTTCCAAAGGATTAAGTTAGCTCATCAGCATAGCCACTTAGACTTACTAACTCTACAGTAATATTCATTGCTCTGCCCATACAATAAAAGAATGAATAATTTTTAATCTGCAGAATTGGATCATGCGAATGTAAGGAATTAAAAGATGAGTCTTTGGCCTGTACACCTGGCAAAATACTGCTTGGAATCTAAACTCCTTTGAAGTATATTATACTGGGAAGGAAAAGAGAGTGGAAGAAAAAGATGAGCTTGCAAAGCTGCATGCCAACTGAGTTGTTATGAGGATGCCAGACAGAGAAAGCAACTCGTGAAAAATGTATTAAATTATCAAACCCACAAAGCTGATTTATAGCTGCCATAATTTCTCCTTTGCTTTTTGTTCCCATACAAAGAATGTCAGGGATGATATTTACTTACAAGAAAAAAAAATGTTTCTAGCTGTTAATAAAAACATAGATACATATATACAAACATATTTCAATTATTTTATTTATCTAGGTTGGGAACAAAAACCAGAATGACAATGTAAAGAAAAGTTGGAATATAAAATGTAAGAAAACGCCAAATATTTTCCAAAATTCTTGAGATGAATGAATCATTGATTCTTCTGGCTTGTATGAAAAGTATTTAATCTAAATAGCCTATTTGTTGTTTAAGAAAATTGTGTTTGAAATTTCTAGCAGAGTAGTTGATTTCTTTCTTACTATTACAATATGAGATTAGGGAAAAATATTAGCTTGAAATATTTCATAATGCTTATTAACTTGCTTCATTTTTTCTTTCTTTTCTAATTTAAGACTCAGATGTGCAAACTTGCGTTCATTTATATAAACCTGTTCATCTGAGTAGTGGCATTAAAATCGATGGGAAACATTCCTAGGACAAGCCAGTCCTGAGCAATGTTATGCCAGTAGGCTGTAAAAGGTCATACCTTTCCCATGTTTGAAAAATGCCTTCTGTCCACCTAGAAGTGTAAAACTTACAGTATCAAGAATTAATCCTCATATTTAATAGTAGAAAAACTTTAGTTGGTTGTACCTGACTATCTCAATAATGTTCGAAAGGAAATTTCTACTGCACCTGCTTTAATCCATATACTTGGAATCCATATACTTGGACTTGCCCATTGCAGTCCTTTTCTTTCTAATACTCTTTCTGATCCTTTCAGTCATCCTGAATTTTCATTTTGCCTTGATTTTTGTCCTACTTTCTTGTTTGATAGAGTGAATCCTTCAATGGGAAATTGAAGGGTGCTAATGGGGACACCAGGTTACGCTGACATCCATTAAGCCTTCATGTTGATTCACTGCAAGCAGCCAGACTCTGGTTTGCCCTTACTGTCCTTTGCCCTCCTGCTGCCATGGGCTAAAGGGAGTTAGTCCATGGAGCAAGTGGGACATTAGCAGCATCCCTTTCATTTACAATTCAGTAGGCAAGATTGAGTTGGCATTGTTATCTTGGTAATATTAGGTTACCAAAAATTTTGAATTATGGAAGTTAGAAGGAACAAGCCTTCTGACAAGTTTTGACCACCTCACTGACTGCTGCTTGGGCAATTTATTTGGGGAGCATAGGGCTGGCTGGTTAAAACCACACATTTAAGTTCTGCTTTAACTTATCTGAATTCACTGCAAAAAGTGTATTCCAGAAAGTCAAGAAACTGAAATTAACATTTTTTCTACGCTTATTATTTTAAAAAATGGATGTGTGGAATTTTGAAATTGGAATTACTTTAAAAAGAAGTCATGACAATAATGGATAGAGCCTGTGCTTCAGTCTGGGAACCGAAGTGAAAATGTGTGTCATCATAAAATGGTTCAAGTTAGATCTAGTTATCTCAAGTGTGAAACAAAGTAATGGAAAAGAACATTTACTATATAGGGGTTTTTATGGATCCTGTTCTATAAGAATTGGGCAATTGAGAATAAATATAGGAAGCAGGTTCAGTTCCCCAGTAAAGTTTACTACGTATTTTGCTCCACTGCTACTAATTTCATCTGAATGTCTCTAAAGATGTTCATAGCAGCCTTGACTAAGGTCCATACATGACCCTGTCCTTTGCAGGACTGGGTATGGCAACAATCTAAGAAAGAAAGTAGGAAGAAATGGTGACATAACTAAAAATGAGACATTTTGCTGATTTAATGGACCTCAGGAACAAAAGTAAATAGCAATATCTAATAGCACAGGGCTAAACTGACTAATAAAGAACTTTTAAACTATAAATATAGAAGAATTCCTAAGAAACGTAGTAAGAAAGAATCAAGCCTGACAGTACATACAGCTGATAAAATGGGATATTTATCAAAGACATAGAATTAAATGAGAACATGGTATTTTTTGAAGAAAATATTTTTAGGAAGTTATTTCTTTTATTCCTTATTTAGGCTGTTGCTGCTGAAGAAAATGGTATAATTTTGCTGTTCTAGTAGATGGGGTTTCATCTTTTTAAGTTTTTCTATACAGGAAAGCTCAAGAAGAATTACTTTCTTTTCAAAAGACATTTTCAAAATGACTAGTGCATCATATTTTTCTTTTGGTCACGCTATTTGATTTTTTTTTTCAAAACAATGAGAACACAGTAAGGTTACCTCCAGGAAGAATAACAGAAGCTTTTGACAGCATATGCCTGAGGTGACTTGTCTTTGTTAGTCAGGACTGTTACCTGCATCCTATGGAGGGAAGTGGCTGATGACTACTTTGGAAAAGACATTCTGAATGTAGGACAGGTGTCTCAGTCCCACAGAAAAGCTAGGACATGTCAATGATTTTGAGAGAGGATCCATTCTTTTGAGGGATATGATGCGCCAGCTTCTGCAGAAGGAAACTTCAGAAGTATCTACCAACAAATAAGACACTTTTCTATCTGTATTTTCTCTGCTAAGGGTCTCAGATAGGAGCAATACTTACTGTACTCAGTAAACTTTAATTGCCTAGAATGTGTTGAAATCCTGTAATACTTTATGTGAAAATCATTAGGGGTTCCCCAAAAATCTCATGTTGAGTGACTAATTGTTAGCAGCAGACATATTTCTAATTAATTATAACACAAATTATTCAGATACTCTCTTTTCGTTGTCGAAAAATTCATGAGTATGCTCTGCTATTTGCATATGCTCTTTAGCCCAAGGGACATGTTAGTGCTGGCAGTGAAAGGAAACCAAAAAGCACTTTTGTTAAAAGGAGAAAGGAATGATGCAATCAGGTCTGTTCTCTGATGCAGTTTTACTGAATTACTGAAAACACAGCAATCCTGTACCTCCAAACACAGAACAAACCTAGGTGATATTCACAATCATAGTTGCCAAGGTTGCCTTCCTAGTCTGTTCTGTGCCCCAGGGTCTTTTCCTTTCTTCTGTTCCCTATTAAAGCCAAACAAGCACCTTATACCTCTACCTGTAGTTGGCGAACTCAGACTTTTAATCATTCCCTTACATGAAGCCTTTTGCTAGTGAAGAGAACTCCTATTCTTTCCAGCTGTTTCATTTGTACAAAGGGCCTTAATCAAGCCTTCCCTTTAGCCAGATTTGGTGTTTAGCACTCCTAGCTAGAGCTGCCATGGCCTGGAGATCACAGGCTTACTTGACAGCAGCCTTCTTACACTTTCCAACACAGCAATATCATATCCAGGTACAATACCAGATATGATTTAATTTCAAATCCCTTTTGTTCCTGAAGGGGTCCCATCAAACAAAGACTATACTCAAAGTATAATTTCATAGAAAACACTGGCTCCCTATGTGGATAAGAGATACATAGTAAAGGGGGAAAATAAAAAGGAATTATATCTGGCCTGCTGCTTCTGTGTGATTTTCATATTTATTAACATAAGCAGATTTATCATTATTCTTATGTATCTCTTGAGAAGCAGGGTTGCCAATTACTTAATTCTTTAGTGGCAAAGAAAAGCACATCTCTTCAGCACTGGGTGACAAGGACAGGAGAACCTCTCTGTGAGAAGTACATGTGGATGGGCCAGTATCCATGAAAATGCATATATACTGGAGTACATTGGACACCCTGAATGGTGAACAATCCATTCATTAGCAGAGGCAAGTTTTGCATGCTGGATGTATTTACTCCCTCCTTCACAAAAGAAAACACTACATTTTTACCTACTGAAAACAACTGCATTTTTGATGTGTTCTGATTTCCATTTGTTATTTCCTGGGCAAAACTGAACTGTGGCTCACCCTCCAAAAAAACCCCCAGCAGACATAGACCTATAAAAACTATCTTGCTATAAAGGACTCTATAAAACAGTATGTTTTAATTGCTTCCTGGTTTCAGCAAACTGTTTTATATTCAAAGTTAACATTAGGTTGATGCTTAACTTCCTTGGGCTTTTTATTATTTTAAGGTATAAATTATCAGAAGCTACTTATTTTAGCATTTGCTTTCATGAATGGAGGTAGCATTTGTGTGACTGATTAAGCTCTTAAAAAAGCAGCACAACCCACCACAGATTTAATTAGTTGCACAAATTATCACCGAGCACCGTAAATTTAATGTCATCTCTTTTACAATAAAAAAAAATACTGAGCAGGTAATAACACATTTGTATGGATCAGCTGAGTATCCTGTGGGTAGGTTACTATTATACTCATTTGGGATACAGGAAGATGGGTTTGAAGGAGTTGCCCAGGGTGATGCTCTCAACTGATGGTTTGGGGTTTGAAGTGGGGAGAGTGACAGTTCAGGAAATAAGGATGTTTGGATTTGTGCAGGGATGACCAGAGCCACCCTGCCACCCACCTACAGAACAGTTTAGAAATCACAAATATAATCAGCTGAGCAATTATTACATTTCTTGGAAACAAATACATGAAGCATCCTCTGTTTGCATAGTACATGTCTAACAATGTTTTGGTGCTCAGCCAGGTAAGTCTTCCCTTAATAACCTGTCTTCTCACAGATGCTGAGCCTGTAATACGGCTACTAAAATTCATTTAAAAGGTTTATTAACTTCGAGTCTCTTCAGAAATCTGTCTCACAACAAACTGATATCATTCTGGAGAGGAAGATACACAGTAGTTTCTGTAGTGAGGCTGTGGCACTGTTTATCTCCCAAATGAGATATCAGCTCATGAGGTTAAAAATCAACCAAGTGAATTTTTACATTTAGACTCTCACAATAATCTGATGAAAACTGGTGACGTGCAAGAGAAACTGAAAGCATACCTGATACTTACAGTGCAATCTAGTCATTAATAACCTGCTCCCAGGTATTGTGTGGTGTCATGGCTAATCTGTACGGACAGGAGGGTCACAAGGTAATTTTAAAACACCCAGTTTTTAAAAAAAGCCATTCTGCATTCTTCCCCATGGAGGATAGGAATGCACAAAACAAAGCAGTATGTTTCTTAAAGGTATGTCAGCATCCTATGAGAAACAACAAAAATGAGACTGCACAATCTGAAGACTTAGCCCTCTTCTTGGAGCAATGAAAACTTTCTAGGCCACAGCAGAAACAAAAGAGAAACTCTGCATCGGCAATAACCTTTTCCTACAACAAGTGCTCTTCCAAGGTGATTCTTTTAAGGGACCTGACAGATGAAATCTGACAAACCTAGCTGCAGTAATTTGGGATGTTTCCAAAGTTGCCTGGATTCATCTCTCCACTATGGATTACCACAGAACACAATGTATGCAGTTGCTTCAGCCCATCTCAGCTCTGTCACCTGAGGTTTGTGCTGCAGAGACAACCTGTGAGCAGAGCTGGCTGAGGTGCAGACAGTCCCTGCAGCCTCTGGCACAGGAGCAGAACAGCCTTGCTCTCCTTGGCTAGGTCTGCCTCAGCCTGCCTGTTGAATTCACTGGGGCACACTGCTATTCAGAGGCTTAACTGCAACCCCTGCAGATAAGAGCTTTCAGCTGCCAAATATTATGCAGGATCCCTGATGGGCTCCTCAGCCTATGTCAAACCCTGTGAAGTTGTAGCTGCCATCACACTACAATCATGGATCTGAACTGCGGGCTACAATTGCACCTTGAGAGGAGCAGCACTGAGAGAACATAGCAGAAATCTGTCTTGCATGCAATGCTATTTCTTAACAGCAGACGCCTGGAGCACAATATAAGGACACAGGTATTTTAAAAGCCAGAGGTTGCATCACAAATTTCTCATGTACAAATCTAGCTAATTGCTTTTGGAACTCATATAAACTTCCGACTTCTACCTGAGGAGGTCCAAATTACAACATTTCCTTAAAAAGCATTCCTTCTTGCTGCTTTCAACCAGCTATTTCCTAGTTCCAGTGGCAGCACCTATTTCTTGGTTTGAAAAAACCAATAATTCCATGTTCACTTCCCCATGTATCTCACAGATTTTGATTGTCAACAACATTGGTCATTGCTTCCCTAGAAAGAACCATGCTAGTGTATTTGTTTCTCATCTGGAAGTCATTCCCTAACTTCTCTTGCTCTTGTCATTTTTTTCCCATCTTTCTTACTCTACTAGTTAGGTGCCTAACTAGTGTAGGTGTAGCACAGGTAACACACTGTCATCTTTGTGTCACAGGAGTCAGACTGGCAGACGTGAGGAACAGCTAAATCACAGTTAACTTCCCAGCATGGGGGATGGCCACCAGCCAAGCATCTCCAAGGATAATGTGCACATCCACCTGTGATGTGCACCTTCATGCTTCCCATTACAATCCTATGCTCTAGACTCTGGATTCAGGAAAGATTTTCTACTCCTCTCAGGCCTCTCCACCTCTTACTTTTTGTAAAGACATGAAAGATCCTTGCAGAGATGGAGACTCAGTAAATAACACTGCTCAAGCTAAGTTGTAAATGTGTGCTGATATCAGATTTATCAATAGTTAGAAAAAATTCTAAAATAAAAGTGTAACTACTTATTCTGCTCTTCTGCTGCTTGACCCATTTGGTTAAATTCACTAAATTAACAAGATTATTTTCACTCAATTGAACTATCAAACAGCAAACAAACACAAGCAAACAAAAAAAGCAAAGCAGAAGAACAAACAACAACCACAATAACATCCAGAAGTACTAGGCTGTGTTCCAAGAAACTATGAAACTTCAGTACCGATTATGAGGTTAAAAACCCACTGAATAATCTGGGATAAATATTTTAGTAAAGTAGGGATTCTGTTCCCATGTTCTGTCAGAAATTGTAAGATGAAAAAGGTTACTTTTACAAAGAAAGCTGCCTATCTGATGCCAAAAGCCACAGACTGAAAAGAAACCATTAAAAAATAGTAAGACCAATGAAGAAATTCTAGGTAATGACACTACGATTCCAGCCAAGGTCCAAGTCACATGGGATTTCATTTGGCTTAGCATTTTCAGTTTGTGCAGTTAAAACTCACAGATTCAGCTCTTTATTGTAAACTAGTGAAGCAAGGACAGTTGTTCAGTGTATTTTATTAGTTCAGGTAACAGATACACTGAATTTTATATTCACCTTCAACATATTTCATATGTCTTCTTTTCTATATCCCCTGCCAAAAAATGAGAAAATACTTTTTGAGACTGGCAACAGTCATTCTGGGAATGACTGTTCCTTCATCTTCACAGCCTCAAGAGGAAACTGGAGCTTCCAGGGAATTTGTATCTAGTAAATTATCTTTTCAGAAAAAGAAACGTAAATGGATTGCTGCAAAAAAATTGTATAAGACAATTTCACTACTGAGAATAAAACAGAAAAACCCTAACCAACCAACCAACCAACCAACCAACCAACCAACCAACCAACAAACCAAAGCAAAACAAAAAAAATAAACCCCAAAAATCAACCAGCCAACCAACCAACCAACCAACCAACCAAAAAATCACCCAAAAAAAGGCATTGTAAGAAAATCAGCCTTCAAAGAATTTTA
This sequence comes from Certhia americana, assembly GCA_018697195.1. Lineage (NCBI taxonomy): Eukaryota > Metazoa > Chordata > Aves > Passeriformes > Certhiidae > Certhia > Certhia americana. Next base: position 59,053,022 of record CM031859.1, on the reverse strand, counting down.
ACCAGCTGCAATTACAGTTAATACAGTCAAGTTACACTTCTCCAAAAACATTATTTTAGCAGTTTTCATAGTCATCACTGATCATTAATTAGCCATGTCTGATTGCTAAGATATTTTAGTGGAAATTCCTTGGCTATCACAGGTCAAAGCAAGTCCTTACTTGACACTTCTGTAACATTTCTAAATTAATAGTTATGCAAAACCTGGAAGACAGGGCATGATTTTTCACGAATATTCAAAATGAGTCACACCTTTTCTGTATTAGACAAGCATATATTTGCCTTAAAATAAGCACTGAACATTACCTACAAATTTGTATAGGTCTCTTCCATTGTGTCTGAAACTGGAAAGAGCAGTGAATCTGCACTCTGTATGATTTACATATGGAGAAGAAATCAGGTTTGCTTAATTCCCACCTTTGCCAATGCAATGAAGAAAGACAAATTGAGAAATCTCAACCTCCATTTTTCTCAAATTTCCCCTAACATTACAAAAATCTATAAAATAATTATACAACAAATAATATTAACCATGGTACCAAACTGTATTATTGCCTTTAAATAGAATATTTATTCTTATCCACAGAAAACATAATATTTTTCTTTGGAACTGAGAGCAAATACTTAATGTATAAAATACTTCTGAGTTTGTTAATTACTAAGGGAGAAATATAATTAGCAATAATAATTCTTGGAATCACTTTATAGTCAGTCTTTCTCAATTAAACTTGCAATCTGTAATTTTCCTGGAGGAGATACTGAAATGTCTCAGATCTCAGCAGGCTCAGTTCTGTGTAAAAGAAAGCTGCATAAAAGGTTGTCACACAGCAAAGCATGGGCTCTGTTTAAACTGAGTAATAGTCATAGTAACAACTATAGTAATGTTCAGGTTTTGCAGTTTGCAGTAGAATAACTTTCCTGAAGATCTTGTGCAAATGTTCTCCTGCAGTCTCTGGCAGCAACAAACTAGACATGAAGAGGGAGTGCAAAAGGAATATTTTGATCCACTTCCATCTCTACTCCTTGATCTCTGTGCTGGTGGGCACTTGTCTCTACATGTAGTTGGCTTCCAGGACTGCTGATAGCCTAGCTGGAAGAACTCATCATTTATATATTACCATCAATTCTAAGAGGAAGAATTCCTTTTTACTGCAGGAAAAGCAACTTCATAGTGAATGAAAAAATATGACTATGAGTCATGCTATTCTACAAAGGCATAAAAGAGTTAAACCCTGTGCAGCTTCAATAAATTTGGAGGATGTGTCTATTATCTTATCTTATCAGTAAGGTTTATCCACCTAACCAAATCCCAGGAACATATTCTAAAATGCATTTTATCCAGTATCATATCTAATCATTTTGTTTACAGATGGGGGCACTTTTAAGAGTATTACAGATTAAATTACATGCCTGTTACTTCTCTTATTCAGCATCCTAAAGCATTGACATGTGGAGCAAGAAGGCAATATTATCCTTCAGATGATATACAAGACATTTAGTAATGTCCGGTTATTAAAGCATGCATGTTTAAATGTACAGTATGGTCAAAGGCAACTGTAGAGGGAGTCTGAATTGGGGAACTTATAAGTGACTTCATAAGTATTTTAAGGTAAATATGCCTTGATTTCCTTTCAAAAATTTTATAGTAACTTTGCAATCATATGAAAAACATTGTTGCAATTGCACATTGTTTGTTCCCCTTGCCCTTCTGTCACTGGGCTCTACTGAAAAGAGCCTAGCCCCATCCTCTTGACATCCACACTTAAGATATTTGTGTGCATTGATATGATCCCCTCTCATCTGCCTCTTCTCTGAGATAAACAGGCTCAGCTCCCTCAGTCCTTCCTAAGAAGAGAGATGTGCCAGACTCCTGATCATCTCTGTAGCCCTCCACTGGACAATCTCCATGAGTTCTTTTTCTTTCCTGAACTGAGGAGCCCAGAACTGGACACGGCACTCCAGCTGAGGTCTCACCAGGGCTGAGCAGAGGGGCAGAATCAATCACCAGCCTCAACTTGCTGGAAATGCTTTTCCTATTGCCTCCCAGGACACCTTTGGCATTCTTGGCCACAAGGGCACTGCTGGCCCAAGGACAGCTTCATGTTCACCAGCTCCTTCCCAGCAGGTCAGTCCTCAGCCCGTGCTGGTGCCTGGGGTTATCCTTCCCCAGGGGCAGGACCCTACATTGGCCTTTGCCAAATCTCATAAGGTTCCACTTCAGCCTATTGAGACACTTCTGAGTGGCCACAGAGCGCTCTGGGGTATTTGCCATCCATCCCAGTGAGGAGGTGCTCTGTCCCTTCATCCAAGTACTTGAGGACCAAAGTAAACAATACTGGACATTAGTCAGAATCTGTGTAGGCAATATATCTGTGTGCAAACAGCACAAGGGGAATTTTATCCCAAAGTGCCTCTTCTTTACTAGAATTTCAGGTTTTGATCCCACATAATGTCATCCTCCTCCTTTGGCCTCTCATTTTGGGCATTTTACTTGGAAGTACAGATTATCCAAGAATATGGATTACTTGAAGACTTTTTTCCCCCCAAGGAATAGAATTTTTAAAATAGCAGTTACCATGTGGAAGAAAATATGGGTAATTCACTCAATCCCTCTATTGGTGTGCTTGAAGCTGAGGAATCCAATACTCAGCTCTCTTGTTCAGGTTGTAATTTCAGATACTGCTGGGCAGCTATTTGAATCTCTTTGCATGTTTACGTGGCCTATCCCCACATGCTGACAGGTTCACACCTGTAAATCTGATTAGCAGACAATGTTTGACTTGATTAGTCAAGTGCAAAGCTCAGTGCAGTCAGACATTTGAAATTCTAGATTTCCTGGAGCTGTGTTAATAGGTTTGAGACCTGAGCAGAGTGTAAATGAAGCAACAGGAGCCACACATTCTTATAGATAGTGTTTCATTTCTTCATTCTCAGGGGGTACTGAACTGTTTGGAATTGATGTTCCATCAGGAACTGATGTGTTCCCTCTGTTACTGAATGCCTCAGGACAGACAGTGGTTGCCACCAGAACTTTTCTGGAGCTTCTTCAAGGTTTGTATAATATTAACCAGCAAATTCCATTTTCCTGCTGGTTACTGTCTGTAGATTTGATGATCTCTAAAGGTCTACAGGCTGCTTTCAGATTATTCCTACACATGAGAAAAAAGGACTATATTCTCTCTCCAGCCTTTCACACAGATTGTCTATTTGCAGTCTCTGATTCAACCTCTTGTTTACTTATTGCTGTCCCATTCCTGTGAATCCAATTTCTCCTCAAATTTTTGTCAATGCAAAACTCTCTTTCTCTTCTGAGGCTGTCTAAGGGAAGCATTTATGAACCACACATCATGGGTGCTCCGTGAAATCAGTTTCAGAGTAATAATTAGTTATACATGCTTAGAAAGGCACTTATGTATCCAAATATTTTCTTGCATATTATTAAGGTTTGTGAACCAAAATGATGAGTTGTTCTGACACCATAAAGAGACCAGAGGAGAAACACACATGAGTCTAAGTCCAGGCAGTTCTAGTTAGTGTGGGAAAAAAGTAATGGAAATGTTTTCATCTACTATTTGTACCTCCCCACTATGAGCATGGTGTTTTTACTATCCAGTAACAAGAGATGGATCCTTGCCCCTTGGTCCTGTAGATGCTGGAATATAAGAGAAATTACACTGCACTGGAGTAATTGCAGTATTGCAAACCCTTGATACTGACACTGTTTGTAAGCAGCAAAGTAAGATTTATTTTCATATGGTGCACTCAATAACACATTGCAATATGTAGTCAGGAATAACTCTACTCTCTGGTACCGCACCTTAATGTCTCTATTCAGACTCCCAGAACAGTGTCTTAAATTAGGTCAAAACACAGTACAAGACTACAGGACATTATGACAGGGCAAAGTAATGGTGGAAGGAAAAAAATCAATAAATATAAAAAATGGCTGAAAATTGCTTTGAGGTGAGTAGTCATTCCCACAGAAGGAGTATTTGCATTGATTAAGTTTCTGACATACTTTGTTTTTAAGACTTATAATGAACTGCACTATTACTGTTTGCTCTGAAACATTGTCAGAACTAAGTCATGAATAAGCAAGAATGGAAATGAAAAATTTTAGTCTCCATGCCATCTGTGAAGGGCAGGAATCACCTACAGGCACTAAAACATGAGCTGGATAAACAAGGTGGGCAGGAGGCTAGAGAAGAACATAGATCAGAGAGCAGTGACTGAGGTGAGAATGGGAGATTTGCTGGAAAATAATAGACACAGTGCTTTAGTAACCATTGACCTTGCACTAAACAGCACAGGAAAAAGTCAGTGCTCCAGAGATTAAACATAGGACAAACTCAAGAGGACAAATACTAAACAGATTCCTCTCTCATGTACATGTTATTTCCCTATCCATTTCTTCCTAGCCATATTGGCTGTGTCCTTTCTCCAGTATCATATCTGCAGACAGCAGTTCTCTCTCCCCCAGCCACCAAAACTCAGAGGCCTCTGAAACCTGCAGGGTAACATTTATACACAAGCGCACATTTTCTTTGCTATAAGGGGACTACTTAGTGATGAAAATTCGTGATTTTTCAGAAGACATTTAAAAAGAATCAAACCAAACCCTAAACTTAGAGCACCATATTTAAACTGGGCAGGCCCATGTAATAGCTGGTTTTCATTTGATACTTATGTGAATGTACAAATGACTACCAGAAGACTTTTCCCTGTGCCATTTGCCTTATTGCAAAGCAGCCATTGGGAAACTTCATGATGATTTTAGTGAATTTGCATTGAGACCAATGTTGGTTACACTATCATTTTGCACAGCACAAGGCAATTTGAGAATCTGTTTATTTTCAGAGCAAAGTGTTCCTTGCTCATAGACTCTTTCAAAATGAAGCCTATGTTTTTATAAAAAGCAAGTCTTGGGGATTGACTGCCCTCTGTCAATCACTTTCACATGTTCTGCCTCCTTTCTCACACCTTGCAAGACACACGTGAAGGCACTGTGGTTTGTAAGGGTGACACCTCTGGAGAAAGCAAGAACAGGAAAAGAACAGGAAAGCAAGTGGTGCACCAGTTCTGGAGAGCACAAGATTGCCCAATGTCACAGTCTCTGTCCTCATCTCTTACCCTTGGGTAAGTCTGCTTGATGGATCAAAGGATCAACATTCCAAGGAACTGTGAGCGCTGTGTGGCGCTCCATCAATGCATGTGATACAGTGGTAAACTCTAAGTCATGTTTTCTAGGAAGTGGAATGTCCTGTCTTCTTAGACCAAAATACTGTCTCACCCTCACTGCTGCCTCTACTTCCCACCTTGACTGACCCAGTGCCCCTTTCATTGTAATGCAGGGCTCCTCCTTCTTCTGGTACCTGGACCCCTGTGTCCCTGTCTGAAAAATCCTGCCTACCCTCCTGTTGAGATGTGCCTGTGGGTTGCACAGTGCACACACACACACACAACCTGTGGACAGGCATGAGGCAACCTGCTCTTACACCCAGCTCTCAGTAGGGCTGCAGCCCTGTGGCAACTGCCAGCAAATACCTAAAGGAATCGGTAGGACAGTATTCAGCTTAGTATTGTCTTCCCATTGAATGCACTCACCAGAAATAAAGAGGAGGGAGCACATCACATCTGCTTTGCAAAAGGGCCACACAATGTCCAATTCTGAGAATCTCTGCCTCAGGAAGCAGGCACTGTGAATAGTATTTAAATATTACTGGAAAGGGGAAGGGAAGGCTGATGGGAATGAATTTCTCTCTCATGTCACACCACAGTGATCAAGGCTGGCAGTGTATGGTCAGCTGCCTGCTCTGGAAGTGTCACTGCTGCTGCTGCAGTTTCTACAAGAGCTTGGGCCATCAGATTCAGGCAAAATCAGCCAAGGTGGTGTAACCCATTGAAATGTGGTGTGAGTTTCCCTGGCTCATTTCGTTTCAAGAGCTGACTCAAAACTTGTGCCCAGCAGAGCTGCAGGAAAGGGGCAGCAACAGGCAATTGGGAGGCAGTGAAGGCTTGAGTCAGAGCTGTGTGAAACATGAACATCTGTGACTCGGTCTTTTACCAGTACAGGTGGTGTTTGTCAACGTGGTCAATGAGGTCATTTGTCAAAACAAAACTCTGCTGAGTTCCCAGATGCCTCATTCTTTGACGTGAACTTCCCTAACGTAAGTGCAGGAATAAAAAGAATGTACTTGTCATTACAAGAATAAATTCATTAAAGGTTAGAGCAAAATCCAAAACAATTATAAGGAAGCATTTACCCCTCCACAGACAACATCTCGCAGTTATTTTTGCTAGCAATTTGGAAAACTAATTAAAATAATGGATTATTGTACTCACTGTTTTAAACTAATCAGTAATCCTAACATGCTATGCATTTTCTATTTCCTATAAACACTATTTTTAAAAGCCTTCCTAAATTGACACTTTAAAATAAAAATTACTTTCTTTCTCTTCTTACTTATTTCTAATCCAATAAATAATTAAGCTCGTCTTGCTAAATATTTGCATGAGTGTGAGAAAGCACAGGTCATTCAGTATGGGTAGCTGAGGAGATCCTAGATCCCTGTGAAGGAAGATTTTCTTAAAGCTTTTTAGATACCAAATACATAATGTTCTAAAGCCATTGACCTTCCAAAGGGTTGAACACCTTTCATATGTCTCCAGGTGAGCTTTCCAATGCAGGAGCCCATTAAGCTAACAGGCAGGCTTGAATGCCTTGCCTCAGGGTGTTTTCCACAAACAATACAGACACATACACTCTGCTCATAGCATCTGTCTCTTCCACTTGCCTGAGAACTAAAAACCAAATAAGGGAAAGAGATCCTCAGCTGAGATATGAAATATGAATAGATCTTTTGTGAACTGAACTTTGAAGCTTAAATAACAGAGCAGAAAAAGTCTAGGGAACTGAAAGATGTACACTTCTAATTTAGTGCTACCCCAAAAACTCAGTTAAAAGATTTAAACATATTTCTTTACTTTAACTAGAATCTTCAATGGACCAAAAGTGCCTCTGGGGAATCAGCAAAGCGTTCTGCAAGATCTGAAGAAGATTCGGGGGGAGAAGACCATGAGGGGAATTATCTGCACTTCAAAGAGTTTCCCTCAATATCACTATTTCAGATGAAGATTTACAAAATGTTTATTATTTATACATTTAGTTATTTAAACAAATGTAATGTATTACTCAGATGAGAACAAAAAGAGCTTGAAAACTTAATTTTTATGCTGTAAAAAAAAAAAAATAAAGCTTACTGGGCTGAAGTTCCCTTTGACATTCCTTTCTCTTTTAAAGGAGACTTTTTTCAAACCAAAGACAAAAATAATGTCAAGTTCTCACCTCTCTGTTGAGGTTCAAAGGATTTCCCCCCCCTTCATTTTAGTATTATTTTCTATGGTAAGTATCCTATCAAATGATGTCTCTGTTTGCTTGAATTTCAATGAAAAACAAGAGAATTAAGAAGCCAGCAGCAAGTATTCCACAGAGTGCTGCTTTCTACGCTTTTGATACAACTTCTGCAAAGAGTCTGCAGAAATGGTAGAAACAACCATTAAAAAAATGTAGAAAACCCCCATACTGACATAACTTTGCTGTTTCATTATGTTGCATTATTTAAAGTGAGCTTTAGAAAATAGGAAAGCACTTTCTCAAGCTGAGGTGTTTAGAGGCACAGAGTGGCCACGGCTATTACCTGTGGGCAGGAGGTTGACACAAAAATGATAGCAATTTTTTTTGTTTTTATTAGGTTTCTGTGAGATACAAAAGTCGTTTAAGGATATTGTGAAGTCTAAAGATATGCTTAAATTCAGCTTAACGTTACATCCTTTTAGCATGCACTTGCACTGTCCTAAGACAGCTTTAAAACCAGCAACAATTTATCACAATGTAACTTCTATAATCTTCATCATTTCCAGGCCCCATTCTGTACCTCCAAATCATTTCTATTTCTTTAGCATCACACATTTTCTGAGGAGGAAGTTTAATTCAGGCTAGTCAGGCTAACCTTTTAAAAAACCTGATCAAGCCAGGTGAAAAAGATTTTTTTAGGAAAGTGTTAGCAAGCATCTCTCCAGTGTCCTCATGGCCTTTGTGAGACAAGTCCTTTGAGGAGATAAGCAGTACAGAAAAAGCATGTACACCGTTGTTCTCACTCCCTCTGTCTTCCATGCTCTCCTGTGCTGCCAGAGGTTCTGCCTGACACCCCCAGGTCCTTCAGGAGCATTTCTTTCTGCTAATGGCTATCTGCCTGCATTCAGTCTCATAGCTGTGCCCCCACCTTACAGCCTTGGGGCAGCACTCTCCCAGCAGCTTCCAGGCCAGCGTGGGCAGCAGGGAAACAGAGATTTCTGTGCCATTTTGGCTGTCAAGGTGAGTTCCTCTAGACTACTTAAAAGGCAGCAGTGAATCAGGAGCACTGTAATGGCATGTTATGCATTTTAGCATAACTTCAGTCGAATCAGAGGCTATGGATTGATTTCAAGGCTGTATGAATGTTGCCAGCTCCACTACAATACATGGCAGGCCAGAACTGAGTTAATGTGCCAGTAAGACAAAGAGCTTTTGCCAGCAGGGAAATGTAAAGCTCTGAATTCCCTAAGGCTGTAACTAGGTGAAGCAAAGGTATGGCTGGTTACCTACTGTTAGCTACTGTGACTTGTACCCTTCACACAGCTCATAAGAAACTCCTAGAAAGATGTGGATGCCTTGGCAATAGTGTGCATAGTTCTGCTGAGAGCATTGTAAGGATTGTTTGCCTTTTCTTTGCTTGAAGTAACATTTACCATTGTTTAGAGAGTACCAATGGCAGGGAGATTTGGCAAGCTTCTCCAGTATGCTGTCCTTCATCCCCTTCTGTTATTCCTATCCCTGCTGACAGCTAGTCAACACACTTCTTTATTTGGATTAAAATTTGTGTTTCTCAATTGGGGACTGAACTTCCACTTCAATTGAGAAGTTTAAAAAAAAAAAAAACAAACCCCAAACAAACCTGCTTTCAAATGTATTTTTATTATGGGAAACATTCAGAACAAACCACTTGAATTTACTGATTGATTTACTGGTTGGAAGGAAACATCTAAGCAGAATCAGACCCAAACTAGTTCATGATCTCTCACATAAGTTGTAGAGGAAGAAATCTGGATGGAAAGTCTGAATGATCTAAGTCTTAAAGTCTCTACCTTTGTTATATTAGGTAATTTTAATCTATTTACTGAGAATATGTCTATTATTTTACCTGTCATATGTTGTTACAATTATGCTGTTTTCTTCCTAATAAAAAATTAAAATCAAGATGTGCTTGATATCTTAGTCTGCAGCCACCAGGTGCCTCAAGGCACAGAAATACCAAAATATTGCAACACTGCTTGTTGCTGGAAGTTAATGGAAGAATGGGTTGTTATTTATTTATTTTCAAAACAGCACACAACTTGCAAAAACATTCTTCAAAAAATGTGAAGATATAATAATACCATGTGTTTTTAACTTTCACTTATCTACAGCTGATAATGCTGATACCAACACTAGTAAGCACCACTGCCTACAAACTAATTGCTTAAATGATGATTCAGCTTGCATTTTTCATAATTGACTATAACAAAATCATTGTTGGATCTTGAGTATTGCATAATAAATGGTACCAGCTACTTTATCAGCCAAGGAATTTTGGAACAAAAGACATTTTTTCAACTTCTTTTTGTGTTCAAATGAAGAGGTATGTCTTTAATATATTACCATACCACTGAAGGGTCTTAAAATACTGCATATTTCTAGGTGCTTGTAAACATGAGGCAAGGATTGCAATTTTTTAATAGCTTAACAATGATAAAGTGGTTCTTTCAGTGAATGACTACTACTCATATTTCTTTCAATATGAGCTGAAAGACTTTTTTTTTTTTTTTTTTTGGAATTAGAACAAACTGATCTGTATGTGCTAAGTTTGATATAGTATGCTAATTGCTGGGTTCCAAAAAACTGATGACAAAAGCTGTGCTCATAAATAAAGCTCAAATATAAACACGTCCTTGTGAAAGTGAAAAAAATTATATATATATGTGTGTGTATGTGTGTGTGTGTGTGTGTTTATATCCCCTTCCCCAGTCTACAAGAAACATGGAGAGAAGCTTTTTACAAGGGCATGTAGGGACAGAATGGGGGGAATGGCTTCAAACTGAAAAAGGACAGGTTTTGATTAGATATTAGGGAGAAATTCTTTCCGGAAAGATGGTGAGGCAGTGGAACAGGTTACCCAGAGAAGTTGTAGATGCCCCATTCTTGAAAATGGTCCATTGCAGGATGGATGGGGCTTTGAACAACGTGGTCTAGCAGAAGGTGTCCCTGCTCCTGGCAGGACATTTAGAACTAGATGACCTTTAAGTTCCCTTCCAAACCAGACAATTCTGTGATTCTGTGATTTTGAGTGCATCAAACAAAACTTACTTCAATTCTCAGAGCTGGGAAAAAAACCCCATAGTCAGATTGACTTTTTGGGAACTCACCGACGGTGCTCAGCTGATTCCAGATTCCAGAAGGTGGGCAAGGGCTGCTCAGCACTTGCGTGAGGGGGTGAAGTGACACTTGGTGGCAGGGTGGGTGCCGGAGGGTCCCCAGGAGCTGGCTGCCACCTCGGGGACACCCGCAGGGGAGGAGGCGGCTCCTCCTGTGTCAACAGACTGGGATGGGCTGCAGCAACCTGCTAAACATTGATTCTGCTAAGGCTTGGAATTGAATTTAAACAGTACGTGTAAAGAGTTTTATGAATTGCTTTCAAATGACAAAGAAGTATTGAAAAAGCATCAAACCCACGGGCCGTTTTAAGCAATAAATTTAAGTTCGTGGTAATTGAATTACGTGTTTGCAGCCGGAAGGGCAGGTCGGGGGGGAAAGGTGCCCGGTGCTGCTGAAAGCAAGGGCATGGTTCTGGAAGTGAAAGGCTGTCCTGTGTGCAGAGGGGCTGCGTGTGGGAGGGCGGCTCGGCCGGCCCTGGCTCCTCCAGGCGAACGGGCGGGGGCCGGGGGCCGAGCCCGGGGGCCGGGGGCCGGCTCCTGCCCGGCTGGGGACAGTGCAGGAGGGAAAGCAGCGGGACACCAGAGGCAGGTGTGCAGCAGGAGGAGGGGAGAGAGGGGCCAGCAAGTCGAGAGAGATGATTGTCCCTCTCCTCTCTGGGCAGACCCTGCCTGTCCTACGGCGTCCGGCTCTGTGGTGGCCAGCACAGGAAAGGCTCCAACAGAAAGGAACTGTTGGAGCGAGTTCAGAGCAGGGACACCCAGATGATCAGAGGGTTGGGGCATCTCTCCTAGGGAGAGTTGGTGCTGTTCAGCCTGGAGAAGAAAAAACTCTGGGGAGACCTTATAGAAGCCTTCCAGTACCTAAGGGGAACTGGTGCAACAGCTGGAGAGAGACTTTTACACGGGTGTTTAGTGATAGGATGGGGAACAATGGCTTTAAGCTGAAAGAGAGCAGGTTTAGATTGGATATAAGGAAGAAGCTCTTTACTTTACTCTTTACTGTGAGGGTGGTGAGGCACTAGAACAGGCTGCCCAGAGGAGCTGTGGGTGCCTCAGGACTGAAAGGGTTCCCAGGCCAGGCTGGATAGGGCTTTGAGTAACCTGAATTAGTGGGAGGTGTCCCTGACCATGGGCCAAAAGGATCTCAGTCCTACAGAGAATGAGTTTGAGTGTATCAGACTGGGAGATTTTTTTTTTTTTTTTTCTCCATGCATCATCATTTCCCATTGAACTGACTACAAAATTTTTAAAACTTGAAACAAAAATTGTTGGAACCATCCTCTCTCCCACAACCACTTTCTGTTCCAAGGCAAATGAGCAGTGCTGATGGAAAAGTCAAATTCAAACAAATGAGGTTTTATTGGCTTCCTTTCATGCCTGTTAAGTGATGGCACTGCTGCCCCAAACTGTATTCATGGCCTTTGGGTGCTGCAACACCTTTGTGATGGATTGGTTGCCTGTTGGCTGTCCCCTATACAAGACAGAAGGGAAATGAAAGCCTTTTTTTGTGTTCTTGCAGTAGAATGTATTATTTTATAAACAGCAGCTCCAAACATTAAAAACTAAGCAAAAAGTGCAGATTAGACTGTCTATTGGAGGAATTCAAGAGCATTTAAATGAACTTGGATAATGATTTATCAGTATGTTTTGTAGCTGCCTTTCAGCATGAGTTTATCACTCCAACACAACATCCTCTGCCTATACCTGGGTCAAGAAAATGTGCTGCTTTTTGTGAGTCCAGGCTGAAGGCCCAGTGCATGCTAGTTCTCCCTTACACTATGTTTTGAGATACTCTGGGAGGTAAATCAAATCTACTGCCTCCTGGAGAATTTGGAGCCAGCAACAAATCCCTGTCTGTAGTACAATGGGTGAATGACTCTGTGAGTGCATGGTAATAGCAGTTGTTAAAATATTCTGGGTGGAAAACTGAGCAAACCAAACACCTGAATGCATTAAGTGTTTAATGCAGCCCGGGCTACATCTGCTGTGTTTGCAGGGAGCTAGTTACTCCTAGAAGGTGCAGGCAGGGAATGGTAACCTCCTCAGGTAAGGCCACAGCCAGAAGGTACACAGCTCCAGTTGAAGATAAAACAAGCTAATGAAATTAGCTTAAAAGACTCCTGCTTAAAAGCAGCTGTTTAATGGATATGATCTCTACATACTGCTTTATATTCTTCCTTATTCTATATTAGTCATGCTTTCCTAGACAACATACACATGTTATGGAATGTTGGTATGTTCTAGGCTGATAAAAATGCATGAGGCACTCGAGGTACTGAATGAGTTGATGTTATGGAGACCATAATATTATTTTCACAGGGTACATTGGTCATACATCTAAGTGCTTTTGAATGGGCAGGTTTATTGATATTTAAAATGAACACTCTACTCAAAAGACCCTATGTAATAGAAAAGCTGAGGAAGTCAGCTGACTGAAAAGGTTGGTTATTTATGCTTACTGATATACTTACAGATATTACTGTAAGTAACATCTTTTGAAGGTGTTGGATGTCAAATGTGAAACTTGGGGCTCTTTTGTCTTCTTTTCCTGCCCTTGACAGATCTAAATCACCTCTGCACTCTTCAGGCTGGGAGCAATTGTAGTGACTTTTCCCGGCAGGATAAGAACATGCTACTTTGGGACATGCTAATGTCTCAAGAACTGGTGACTTAATTCAGCACAATAAATAAGTCCCCCTGTATACTAGAAGGTATCACTAACAGACAAACCCTAAGCTATTCAGTTATTTTAAAAATCAGGACTCCTATTTGGTAGTAATGCATAGGGGAAAGGAAGGAAGCAACAGGGGAGGTTTAGGGAGCAAATATTTGGAAAGAGAAAAGGACAAAAGAGAAGAACTTCTCAGGCACTGTGAGACACATGCCAGTGAAACATGCATGACTATACAAAATGGGTGGAAATACACTTTTATTTTTTATGTGGACTCTGGATATTGATAGCAACTTGCTACAAGTCTATCTTCCCTAACTGCATATAAAATACATAACTGTAGTTCTGCAGATGAAGCTTTGTGCTTAAATCAGAATATTTCTCAGTTTTTCTTGTTTCACTATGTACAGAGCTCCATCTTTCATGTTAAAGAACAGAAAAAAAGAATCTTCTTGAAGGAGTCCACTGTAAGCTTCACTGGTGGTGATACATCTAGTGGAACATTATTTCTTTCCAAATTCTCTTAGAGGGAAAGAAGTTTAATAGTTGATTTTGCAATTTTATGTTATAATTTGATGGTAAAACCTGGTATAGTTGTTTTTCTTCTTCTCAGTTGCACATACATACATAGAACTGGTAAGCAAATTACTACATGTAAAGTAGAATTGCATCATGAAATACCATAAGCTTTATCTAGCATGTATTTTTCATGTTAGGTAAACATATCTTTCTCCTGGCATGATAATACATCAACTTGCCTTTTAAAAATGCTCTATAGTGGAGCAAAAGTCAGAAAGTTTGTCCTTCAAGAGTCTCTTTGCAGATCTAAATAAACATTGTAGAGATGCCCAAGTCATTAGGGATTTGCTCTGCTAGCTAGGCAATTCCACTGCATCACCCTTTCAATGTAAATAACTGTGCTTAATTAATGGAAATGCAATATATACTAAGTAATGACAGAACAAGTAAATTAACAAATGCAGGGGAAGATGTAGCTCTGTTGAGGGCATCAGATGATGATCTTGTTACTTCATTAGTTTATGCCATTTAAAACAAATGTGAAGAATAAACCTACACTTTTTTATACTGTACAACGGCACTGCAATGAAATGCATTTTTGCTGGTGTTAGAATTAGTAATTAGAAGTACAAAATGAATAGTTTAGGCACGTGACAGGCTGTATTTGGTATGCAGTCCAGAACAGATGCCTCCTATATCTGCAGCTACTGACACTCACAAGAAGGATGGCCAGACTTTGCAAACCTATTTCTGACAGTGCACAAATAACTGAGGGTGGATTTAACAATGCAGACAGTATTAATCCTTCCCCATTCCTGCTGTCTTGAGGATTTGAAAGGATAACTGCAATTAAGAAAAACCTGAATTTACCAGTCTACACTTGGAGGCTCATACTTTCCTTCCCTTGCTCCCACTAAAAAGATTTTTTTTACTTCCACTGTATTTACACCAGCCACCAATGAAATGCCAAATTCCTAGTTTGGTTTGTTTCTTTGGAATGACATAAACATAAAAATAGAGTAAGGGACATAGGAAACTTTTCTTTCAGCTTTGTGTTCTGCCTTTCTCCAAATGACCATGCCTTTTCACCCTTTTTCCTTCCCCCTTCATTTTCCTCTCTCTTTTCTTCAAGCTCAGTAATCTTTAAAATAATCTTTGTGAGGGATGGATTGAAAGGAATTTGCCATGGAGAACTGTAAGACTTCAAGAGAAAACAAGTAGGGAGCACCCTGAAATTTCACAAATTATCCTGAGGAAAATTAAAGTGGCATGGGGCTGTGTTCTAGATCTCTGATTTTCAATTTGCTGTAAGAGTAGTACCTCCCTTTTCAGTATACTGTTGCTTTTGTTTCTATTTTTCCTCTTTTTCCACCTGCAGTTACTTGTTCATGACTTGGAAAATAAACTTTTTGCAGCAGGGACTGCTTTGTGTTTTTTTCTGTGAGCATAGCTGCCACATAATTTGATAATTCTGGGCCAAAGGTGATAGAAGTCATCTTTCTCTGGAGTACTCAGACTCAAAATTTCAGACTGCTCTTAGTTAAAAGTCCAAAAAGACTGACTTCTGTGGTAGTGTTATTAGTGTTTGGGTACTAGGTGTGTATCATTTCTTAGATACATCAGCTCTACTGCCTGCAGAGTAAGGACCTACTCACAGCTTCTTGAAAGGAGAATTCACCGTGTGCCACCTCAGTTCGGTTTCAAGTTGGCTTGAGCCCCTGCACTATATGGATGCTTACAATCCTCTCTCTTCTCTGAGGGACAACAGTGGAGATGATGGTAAGTTTGTTTTTTTTTTTCAGTTACACCTCTTTATTACTAAGAGGTATTTTCATACTATTTGTAAAATAAGAGGCACAGCCTGCATTGCACTGTAAAAATGTTGTATAGGAATCATCAACATGTAACACATGTATATGCTTTTCTTACAGTATTCCTCTAATTAAGTAAATTTTTTTTCTAGATGTATCCATGCCAAAAGATAATGGTTTTGTGGTGGGGCTAGCACAGATTGTGGTGTGAAACAGCAAAAGAAGATGGAAGAGAAAGCACACAGGCTTTTGAACACAGGAATTTTCCTTTCCCATCTTTCATTCTGGGTAGTTAAAAAGACGGAGTTTCTGAGCAGGATATTTTCATTTGTTGGCTTCTGTTTTGTGGGTTTTTTTAAAGAAGAGTGTAGGAAGTTATGTTAACAAGAAATGACCCCATTTTTTCCTGTCAAAGATACTTAATTCCGGAAGTGATTCTAAAGGTCAGTAAATTGATGCTCGTTCAACCTGCAAGTAATTAATTGCTTGGGCCTGCCAAAAAACCAGATAGGGTCTTTTATATATATATATATATATATATATGTACACAGTTAGTTAGTCAAGAATTTGTAGCTGATTAATGTCTAAAACACAAACTGGCTGCTTTCCCTTAAATAACTCCAGATAGTACTCTGAGCTTCATCACAGTGATCACATCTGCACAAAAATGTAGAATTTGCTTCCTAAACTGAAAACCCAAATACCTCTTGTAAAAACAGTGCCAACAGCAGCTCAAGCTTGGTCAGGACTCAGTCAGAACATGCTAAGTGCGCAAGTCTCATGAGCAGGTTGTCTCCAAAGGCTTAAGAGAACATTGTGGGAAAGATGAAATCATACGAAGACAAGAGAAGGAATTGGAGTTCCTGTGTGTCACCTTTCTTCTGATAAATGTGATGTAATACTAAGCAGTGATTTAGATGGTTTACTTTAACAGAATATAATCATTTTCAGGCAGAGTCTGTATTGTTAACCTTTTCCTTTCATTGCTGTGTTTCCTCAGCTAGTTCTTGGCCCAGCTGGAAAAGTGGCAGCAAATGTCACATACATACGGACATTATGTGGCTGGCTATGTGTTTTCTCCCCCCCACCCCGTGTTGTTTAAGCAGACTTGGAGCAGTCCTGAGGAGCATTAATGTGCTGCCTGACAGCTGAGAGTATTTTTGCCACAGGTGTAGTTTTCCCCAGAGGACTCTGGGTCTGAATGCCGAAGAGGGAAGAGAATAGACGTCCTTTGTTGTCCTTGATTAGAAAGGGTGTAGCTCTCTGCATAGCACTCAGCAGAGGCTTTATTTAACAGCTTGCTTTTATCCATGGGGAGGGAGGTACCAAGCAGTAAAACACTAGTAAGAAGTAAGTTTAGCGGGGCATTCTACTTTCACATTGCCCAGCAATAAGCTGAAAATCATCCCTGAAATATGCCTCCTTTTGTGATGAAGAGTTACAAGTGCGTTATAATTCACCAGACATTTCAAAAAGCAGTGATATGCAAGAGGAAGACAGACCACTGCAGCAGATGATGTAGGAGTAGAGAGATTACTGAGTAAAGAAGCTAGGAGAAATTACTTCTTGTGACACTGGGGAGGCACGTTTCAAACTTGGCTTATAATTGTATGTACTTTACCTGTCTCTGAAATTCTCTTACATATATTAATATTATAGCAATCTATATGAACAAAATGGGCAGTATGCCAAAGGGGGTTGTAATTTTCAAGTACCTCCGTATTGTTATTGGAGAGGGGAGGAGGATATCCACTAACAGTGTAATTATATGGCAATTCCAGGGAAATTGATTATTATTATCTTTTTATGATCACACTAACAAAGTCAATGATCCAAGATAAAATAGCAAAAATTAGTGCTTGAACAATACTCAGCAACAAGGTATCGCCAGGTGAGAGTGGATATATCTGAAACCAGATAGTTCCTGAAAGGGAAATGGCCATCTCCCACCAATTATAACGATGGATGTGCTCTATTAAAGCCTGATCCACTTCAACGGGGGACTCCCAGCATGAGAGGCCACGTAAGTATGCAATGACACATACAGTATCGAGAAGTGGGTGGGTGTTTATTCTAAATACCCACATCACTGGGGTATTTGCACCTTTAACCAACAGAGAGAATTACAGGTAGTGAATACAGATCAATTTCTTCCAGTTGGTTATTGCTTTAACAAAATCTTTCGTCACTTTTTCTAACATCCGCCTTCAGTCCCACAAACACAGCACGGAGACTGGGTACCTGCATAGTCGGAACTATCACTTGTCAGCCATGTCTTCCCCTTTGAGGCTTTGTGGTTTTATATATAATAATTAAAAACACTTCTCTGATTTGTGAGAAGGCTTTTCTAAAAGGAGAGCAAGTTGCTGCAATACAATAGCGTAATATTTTTGAAGGTCATAATAATAAAGTAGGGGAAAGAGAATAATTATTATTGCTCTTTCTTATACTTAGTTTGCTTTCCGATATCCCACACTGTAACTAGAACACTATTCAAGAACACCCATCACAGTGCTTAACAAGATTTAATGTACATTTATTCTTAACATGTGGAACATATAAAGATTTTATACTGAATAAATGAAATTCATTAAGCCAGAGGAAAAGGAGGAATTTACATCAAGTTTTTTTCTTTTTTAACTACATTATCTTGAAATACAAATGCAGATTCTTGTCACTGAAAAATCTTTGAAGTTGTGTTTCTTCCTTTTTTTTTTCCTGTATATATTTTTTGTCTGTAGACTGGTAACCATTTTCTTAAATCAATCCATACGTAACCATTTCCACACCTTGATTTATAAAGCAAATTGTGATCAGCTGCTCTCCCGAAATAGAGCATGACTTTATACATACAGAAACTTGTACATTACCCTCAGTTGTTGGTTTTCTGTGTTGGGTTCTTTCTTTTTTCTTTTTTTTTTTTATTATTTTTTGGAGATATGGCCCAAATGAAAGAAAAAAAAATTCTACTATCACTTTGTAGATACCACATCATGAAAAAGAAACTAAAAACTTTGTACTAAAGAAAAAAAAAATGAGGGTATGTTTCATGTACAACTTCTATATACATCACGGCCCTTAGGCAATAAAAAAATATTTTAAAAAATGATTAAAGGAATTGTGAAGAACTGTCATTGTGGAAGGTCAAAAAAAAAAAAAAAAGATGTAGACAAGACAGTTCTGGTGAGGAAGCAATTGATGTTTAACTTCAGATTTTGTTTAAAAATCTTTTAACTTGACTTATTTTGTTTTGTTTTGCTCCTAGCCTAATATAACCATTTCTCCTGGGGAGAAATCAGTATTGTTTTGGATTTTGACTACTGACTGACACCCTCCTTGATCCCCTATACCTACATCACTAGAATCTTCTATTGCACAGAGCTTTGGGTGATGGTATACAAGTTTTTTTTTATTTTTTCCTTATCTGAAAAAATAAAACACACAGGAACTTGGTATGTTGGTTATTTTTCACCTTTTTGTTTCAAAGTGGTGAGATTTTTTTCCCATCATACAATGGTTTGCCATAACATTTTTTTTTAAAAAGTCACTAGTTCGCTTCCCAAAAAATATGCAATACAAACATGGAAAAGAACATTGAAAAGGATAATCTATGGAAAAAAAAATGTGACCTTTGAATGTACTAGACAGCAACTTTGGTTAAAAAAAATAAAATAAAAAGATGTACTTATACACATAGACAGCAAATATTAATTTCATAACTGTTCAAATTAATAATTTCTTTAATTCCCAATTGGTAAATAGTGAATGGGGCAGAGGAGCAAAGATTCTTTTTTTTTTTTTTCCTTCTTCCTACATTGGATAAACAAGAACAGAAAACAGCCAGTTATATGTGACCCTCTAATCTCCACTCACACATGCTTGGCTTCTCACTTATGTCATAACTGCCCAATCTGAAAAAGTACATCACAGATGACAGATGCAACCAGAGAGTTCAGGACAGCAGATATTGAGATATCCAGCAAACGACCCTCGTGCAAAAGGAACTCGGAGCGGTTCTCGTCCACTCTCGCCATGGCCAGCAAGGCCTTGGCTGCCCTGCACATCATGTCTACGCTAGGCGGCTCCAGAGGCGGAGGCTGCATGTGCATGAGGTTATGCTGGCTCTGCTGGTACTGGGCCATAGTGACCCCATCCTCCAGGAAGCTTATCAAGTTTCCAATGCTTCCCTTCTGCACAGCTATTGCCCTTGCTGCTAATGTGTCCCCCTGGGCAAGGTTCGATAGGAGCGCCATGGACATTTCTCGGCAGACCGGGTTTTTGCGGTCCCCAACGTACCTAACTAAAGTAGCGTAGAGTTTCTCCTGACGGCTGAATGGGGGGGTGGCCAAGATAAGGTCCACATTATTGTCCTGGATACTGAGCTTACACAGGGTCTCCAGCACAAGTCTCTGAGGCGAAAGAACTGAGTTGGGCCCCACGGTTGGAAAAGGATCCTGTGCCTCTGCAGACGGGCACACCATCCAGTGCAGCAAGCCATCCAAAATTGGCAAACAGATGCTTTCTGTGTAAGCAGACAAGTCTAGCTGCCCAGAAATGTTGGCTAATGTGACCAATGTATTATCCCTCAAGACCTCGAGGCAGTCCCACCACCACTCATCCTTGCTGCAGGCCACCCCTTTGTCCTCCTCTTCCTCTTTCTCGTAAGTCTGCGGTGCTCGCTTTCTTTCTGGATGCTCGTGATGAAGAAGGATCAACTTTCCCAGGATCAGCACCAAGCCTGGATGTTTGGACATTTCGGTGTCATTGCCAGGCACAAAAGACAAGCTACGGACGATATTTGACACACAGATGCAGCGTTTGGCCAAGGAGTCTTGCCAGTGAGTAATGGTGCATAGAGGAGTCTCATCCCGGCTCCTTGGCTCATCCTCTAGCAGTTTAATATTCCGGTGGCTTTTGGCTTGATGGATCCCGAAGGGAAATTTACTGCTTTCTGTTTGGGAACCAGAGTTTGAGTCTTCAGGTAATGCTCCTGGCCGAGCTGAGAGGACATCATCAATGGTTGCTGTTATACTCTTTTCTTGTTGCTCCTCAGATTCACCTTTGCCCTCGAGGTCCTTCTTTTTGCTTGGAGAGTTCAAGGGAGGAGGGGCTTTCCTGCGTGGTGGAATCTCCATCTTGCTTTCAAAGTGAGTCTGGATATGCTCAGTTGTATCACCACCACCAAGCTGCCAGTGGAGAAGTCCACTATCAAATTCCTGAACGCGTCCAAGTTTGTCAGATCGGTCAACAACAAACAGATTATTTTTCTTTACAATCTTTATTGGCAGCTTGTCAAATTTACTGGCTTGTTTTGGCCTCTCATTTGGATCAGCAATGGCACCAGGAGTGGAAAAAACAATGCTCTTTTCTTCTCCTTCTACCTTTTCATCTTCCCCCTCCTCCTCATCTTCATCAAAATAGTCAATACATTCGTCATTCTCATCTTTTCCAGTATCCTCTGCCAAGGACTGACTATCATCTTTCTTGGCTGCTTTATGATCAAGTGCTTTGTGGCCTGGATCTCCCACTTCATATTCCATAAGGATTCCAAAAATGTCAATCAGGCATTTTCTAAAATATTCTACTAAAAGCTCAAGAAATCCAGACAACTGAGGGAAGAAGAAAGAAAGAACATAAAAATCATATAAATATTTTTGTCTGCAAGAAGTTTTATTAGGAACACTGATGCATACATGTGTGAATATTTCTCTTATCCTGCCGTGGAATTGTGGCTAGGACCTCCATGGCAGAAGTTAATCAACAGGAATTCTTCTAGAGTCTGTCCCAACACTACATAATGTCAAACTATCACGGCTTCAGCTGTAACAGCTATGAGAGGTAAAGAACTTTATTAATGTCTCCTTTAAGCCATAGCAGTCATCTGGCTTAGCTGTTCTGTCCCCTTGGAGGCACCTATTACTCTTCATTTTTTTGTACAGAAGAACTGAAGTTCCTAATTCGGCTATTTTTTCTGATTTGTACTTTTATTAGATATCCAAAGGTTGCAATTCTTCCTTTCCGCCTTTGTCTCTAAAACCAACTGTCAGATAGGAACCTACAGTTCAGGGTCCAGCTACTGGTATCCTAGATTAATATCTCATCTCTATTGGAATAGATCCATTTTTTGTCTGGCAATAGTTAAAAATTGTTATTGGATCCTGGCGCTGTAAGTCACCCTTCAGAAACAGTTCTCATTTAGGTTTAATCTTCTTAATTAACTTGTAATCACTTTCTTATGGAAAGGCAGTAGTTGGACTAGGTATTAATTTACGCTTAGTGGCTTTATTATTAAAAATTCTTTGTTGTTATGATGCATTCAGCCCAATTGTCTGGCTTTTAATGTGGTTTTTTTTTTTTTTTATATTGTGGGCTAATGGGTTTTCAGTAGAATGTAGCCTTTTGTCCATTCTATATTCTCTTATGATTGCCAGCTTCTCAAAGAACTAAGAACAAACTGATGCTTATCAGAACCAGTTACCAGGGATCATATGGTCCTGGCTGCCATTGGAAACAGAGTCCAAAGCAAGCATAACAAAAGAAGATTTGTATTTACAATATGTCTGGTATTCTGTGCAATTTGCATAGGGTGCATTAATACAATTTCTAAAAGAATTCAGAGGAGATTCACCTCATTTAACTTCAAACACCCACACTAGTCACACACCTAACCTAACTGTCTTGATTCCTTTTATAATCAATGGTCTTTTACAGGCCATTTCTAGGGTATGATTCATCTGACCTATTTTAGATCTCTTCTTCTGGGTGAGATAAATCATGCTATAGATATCCCTAGTTCTAAATTCAGGTGGGATGTAATGTACCATTTGTGTCTGTATTTAAAAAAAAAAAGTCATTAAATTTAAAAAATGATGAGTTACACTATTAGTAACCAAGGAATGAATGGAGGAGAGAAACTGAATATTTAATTTGTACAAATTCTAGATGATGTGAATTATCAGCATGCCATCTATTACTACCACCTAACAGGCAAATGATTAGAGCAGAGCTGAAAAATGCTGGGAGGCAGTGAGGCAAAAGCACACACTGTTAAATCCTGTGTTGCTTGCATCCTACGGATAGACAGCAGATTTTAGCCTTTAAATTGTCAATTTGTTATTCCTGTGAAAACTTAATTCACTGGAAGAAGAAACTGAACAGAAAAAAAGCAATTAAATAAAATCCCAGAGTCTCACATGGAAGTACAGAACAGGACAAGTTGTCACCAAAAAACATCCTTCAAAATCAAAAGTTTAATACAGTTTTGCAAAGTTTTAAAAGAAACATACACTGCCGTTTTGAGGGATTATACTATCATGTGTATGAATTTACACATTAGTATTTTGGCAGTGCTAAAATGATTATATTCTTACATGCTTCTTTCTAAAAGAAACATCCTTTTTTCAGGCTTCTTTATTTCCTCTATGTGACCTATATCTGTCTCTTGTTACTCACTGTTACAAATCATAAACAAGTACAAGTTTTTCAATATTCAAATTTATGTTAATTAGAATAAAATGGAAAAGCCAGCAGCATTTTTGTAGGTGCTTATTTCACTTTTCTTTCCCTGGGAAGTTGAGGAGTACAGTGCTTTCCCACCTACCTGAGAGAGGTTGAAAGTAGCAACAGTGCTGTCATCATACAGAAGAATATTAATAGTGTCTAGCGCCCAGGTACTTTCAGCCAAAAGACCAGATTTAAGAGACATCATCACTCTCCACGCCTCAGGAGTTACTGGAGAAAGAGGGAGAAGTAAAACAGTATTAGTGCATCCTTGGAGACTGCTAATGAGTTCTGAAAGAGTAAACTGTGATATTCTGAAGAAGCAAATTTAAATTAAGTGGTTACTGGTTAAGACCCTATTTTCACTGCTTGGTTCTTTTCAGTTTTCTGTAACTGCTGCTAAGCCTTAGTCCTGGAGAATATCCTAGCAGGGCCACTCTTCCTGACTGCTGAACCTGAAATAATTGTACAAACTTAAAGAACTTGACTAACCCAATTCATCAGTAAACAAAGGTAAAGTACTCTGTCAGGAATGTGGAAATCTGAAGTATGAGAAATTGAATGGATGAAATGTAACCAAAATTTAAGATATGAAAATAGTTCGGCATTTTTTTAAGAAGAGGGGGAGAAACAAACAGGACAAATACTAGGGACTGAATGGACCATTCAAGGACAACAGAGACTGCAACTACACAGCAGAACGGCATGAGCTTTCATGGAACAAAAACATGGAAGGCTTTGCTAAGCTAAATACTGTACTGGTTATTTAACAGACATTCTAAAGGACCTTTCAAGACATCTCATTTTGAAACCTGAGGCAAGCTTCATTTTTAATGCATTTGTGAAGACTTCAAGTTTCCATATAAAATACTGCTTTCATTACATGTCAGATTGTGTGGGATGAGTTTTGCCTATCATCCTCACTGATGCACATGTTATCACATTTTTATTGAAGATGATCACACTGTAGTTACCAAAGTTCACTATTTGTCAAGAGTGTCTAAAAATGTAAAAAAAAAAAAAATCAGAATCAAAATTCCTTTCCTCACAGTTTATATTAGGTTTTGTTTTGATGCTTACCAATATCTTTTGAGGTAATCTTTCGTCTTGGTTTTAAGACTGGTTGGGATGCTTCTACAGAGCCTGGGGGGAAGGTAATCTCTCGCCTAATCGGTGGTGGTTGGGGTGGAGGTCCTGTGACCTGTGACACTGGAACTGTGGGTATAACCTTTTGCATCTTCATGGAGGGTAGGAAAGGAGACTTGCTTGGAGACATACGGTTTTCCAAAGAGCGCTGGAAGGACGCTGGGCTTGGAGCTCTGGAGATGTGGTTTGGCATAGAAGGTGGTGTCTGGTAGGATGACTGAGGAGGTCTAGTGATAGGCTGCATGGAGGCTGAGGATGACATATAAGAAGGCTGCCGTTGGTTGACATGAGAAGGCCACTGACTCTCGTGGTTTATCCTCTGGTCAGGTACCATCATATCATCAGTGCGATTCATCCCTGGATACGGAGGGGCCTGTGCAGGGCCTCCTGGACCTTGCCTGTTCTGGTAAGGGTAAGGCATATCATTTCGTGTTGGCCACATGTTCTGCTGAGGACCTTCACTGGAGGATGACGACTGCATGGGGCCACCAATCATCTGGGGAGGTATTCCATGCTGCTGCATTTGTCCTGGGCCCTGCATCCTCTCCCTGTTATACGGATACGGATACTGTCCCTGCATGGGCCTCCTGTCAGGCCCTGTGTAAGCGTTGCCGTACTGGTTATACATTTCCTGCTGCTGGTTGCCATACTGCATGTTATACATATCCCCTTCGTGGCGTTTGGCTGGAGGCCCATACATGCCATCCATGTGTCTCTTGTAGTTCTGAAAGAAAATTTTGGAAAGATGTGTCACTTTTACTCCACACAAAATACAAATATGCTGGATGAAAGCTTGTTGAAAAAGCTGAAGGCGCTTAGTTCTATAGGGATCATGCCGACTCCAGAGCCAGGCAATACAGTGCTATGGTTAGACTTGATCCAGTGATTTCTCTTTAAGCCTCTGTTTTGCTGTGCTTATAACTAAATACTAAAATGAAGCTTATCCTTGGGCTAAATTTTCTTATGCTTGCTCTAATTTTTTTCCCTTTCCTTCCCCATCTGTCAGACTAAATTCCACTGGTCATTTCAGACATGCATGAAAAGGCAACAGTTCTCACCAACTAAAATATTTTCACTTCTTTTTTTATGCTTAGTCTACTAAGAAGAAAAATTCAAAACCACCCAGTGAATCTTTTCAAGAGACAAGCACTGAATAAACTCTTAAAGTAACAAGATATGCTGCAAGCATGCATGTCTGAAACACTGGATCTTACAATATGACATAAGCTACAGGCAGTAAATTTATTAAAAGGAGAAAACAAATTGCTGCATTTGATACTCTGTGTAATTCCCAGGAATATGGTCCTCTTTGGGCAACCATCCTCTTCTCCCAAGTCATCCTAATCCCATTTAATTTACTGTGAGATTATTACAGCAAACGACCACATCCAAATGTTCTGTTCTAGTTTATGCAGGTTCTTACCTTGCTGTTCTGTAATGAATTAAGCAATGTAACTAACAGCTGCCACCTATGGTTTATTCCCTCTTTGCTTCTCACCCTCTCAAATGGGGAATGTTGTGTGAGGTAAGCTGTTTTACCTTGGGGAGAGCTGAGTGGTTTTTAAACCATACAAGCTTGAATGTATTTATGTTTAAAATGTCAGAACAAAAAAAAGACATGTTGCTCTTTGAGGGGAAGGTGGTAATGTTTGCAGCGGTCCTTAGTTCCTGTGGGAGTTTGTTCCACAGTTCAAACCACAATGAGTGCTCTGAAGCAAAAAAAGTGAATTAAATGGGTGATTTTTGAATATATGATCTATAGCAAATTCAAAGTTACAGCTCCCCCGGAAACTCAGTAGCTCAGTAGCATTGTACAATGTATACTAATGTACTAGAGTTGAGATCAGATAAAATTCTCTCTGTATTCAATATGGGAAAGTTAAAGCAGCTCTGGGATTCATAAAGTCATCTTCCAACTTTGGTGCACATAAAACCACAACTACTGTATTGTATGAAAGTATTTTTTTTTAAACTTGCTATGGAGCTTTCTGGTTATCCGAGAAATATCTATTTCCAGCCTTACATGAACTACTTGCTGTACTAAATTTCACCCTTGGGGCCAATTTATACATTAAGAAATGATTTGGCAGCAGCCACACCTTAGAAGGTCGTGTTTGTTTTGCCACACTGACTCAGTGCTTACAGCAGACACTTGGGAATGAAGCATGTGCCTTTCTAAAAGCACTCCAGCACCCTGGTACAAGCAGTGCCAACATGCCCAATGGTCCCCAGTGCAGAGGACTGTGATGCACCTCTGAGCTCCTCCGTGCCGCGGACATGCTCAGCAGGACACTGAGACCCTCTCTCCACTAAGATATGGAATTCTGAGACCTCACAGAGGACAAAAAGCCACCAACACAGGTCACCTGCTGTGTAATAGCTCTTGGGATGTAAGTATTCATACAGGAATTGGAAAGCCTGGCTCCAACTGTTTCATTAGCCCCAGGCATTCATGCTCCAATCACCTCCTTTGCAGGTCATTCTCTAGCCTTCGGGTTGTAGATAAAGCTTTGAAAGGGTCATTTTTCACATTCCTCCTGTACCACTACAGAGTAAGATTTAGGAAATTGTAAATAAGCTACTGGCAACAGAATCTATAGCTAAATGAAAAAGTGGAATCCTCTGGGGATGGGAGAGACAGGCCGAGGCTGGTCAGGATCCTTGTCCTTCATTCTCCACTGCTTTTCTGCATTAATGCATTTTGCATTCAAGAGTCATTGTACAAAATATATAAACAGCATTAAGGACAGGGCCAAATATATTTACAAATTCTAGCTGTCTCCTTGCTTAAATGAACATGTAGTTAATATATTCCCTGCACACATTAGCATGGAGTATCACAAACTGTTCTGTTATGTATCTTTGCAATTTCCCCACTAAATCACCTAGACTGCAAGCATATGCTCGTCATAAAAAACAACAAAACAGTTTTTCGAATATGCCATTTTTGAGATGTTATGAAAGAGATATGCAAGAAATTCTGAAATTTAAATTTATGTATATTTTTAAGTACAGTGCAATGTAACATCTCTCTTGGTTTCTCTCCACAGCACTCCCAACCCCTGACCCCAATTTCCTAGTAAAACTCTATCCCAAACTGAAAAGAACTATCTGAAATTGGCTCAAAACTAGTTTACATTTTATTTTTTTCATAATGAGGAAATGCTTTCTATTCTGAAGCCAACTTCAAGTATTGTATAACTAGAACTGAATTAATAACATGCAGAATGAAACTGATCCTGTTGAAGTTAGTGGAATTTTGCTATTGACTTCTAAGGTGGGATTTTGCTCACAAGGTATTAATCATACATGTAACAAAAAACCCTTATTAATTAATATAATTAGTATTTTTGAGTTGTAAAAGATGGGGAGACTGCAATGTACAAATGTTTAAATTATTTTTAACATCAATAACATTATCTCTTACGTATTTGTACGATATTATCACTAGAGACATCATGTGGGAATATGGCCTCTGATCTATACTTAAGATAAGTATCTCTTATGATCCACCACAGCACTGAAATTAATTGAGTGCTGCTCATTTTACTTTGTTCCAGTTCTCTGTTGGGTTCACTTGGCTGCATGACATTAAGGTAAGGCCCTTGAACCTGCCATCCAAGCTGTTTTTCTATTTGCTCCTTCACTTCTATATTTGTCACTTCACTTGTCTATGCTTTATACTTTCCCAGTCTGTTGGTTATTAACTTGGGACAATCACCTGATGCACATCCAAAGCCACAGAAAATCTGTTAGAATTTTCATTCTACCAGTGTAATGAACACATTTTCCTACAGCTGCACATACATTACCTTACCCATTCAGACTGTGACTTTGACCAGAACTACAATGTTCCCCCTGTGCCAAAAAGACATATACTGTATAAACAAATTTTTCAATATATACAGAATCCTGGGGTGAATTTTTTTAAACAAATGTTATGAACATAGCCATTTTCCCTTCCACTACCTGCTGCTGTGGATACATTCCAGGCTGATGTCCTCCATATGGTGGCTGTCCTGAGGGAGGTCCTTGTCCTGGATACTGCTGCCCATACGGTTCATGCCTAAAAAAAACCCATTCAAATCAACACTTAGAGCTGCTGGAGTTTTCAAGCCACCAGGAGAAGTCCTCTGAAAATTTTGCACCTTGAAGGTATCTGCCATCTGGAAACAAGGTGAAAGTACAGTCTGGTATGGTCCTGAGCCTGAGGTAGTAAGCTCTGCCGGAGCTGGTAGTGGAAGGAAGGAGGTAAAGCAGATAGAAGAAAGAAGGAGCAGTGAAGATACAACAGAGAGATTTAGAGGGAGTAGTCAGGAACAGGAAGAGTGTATGGTCAGCAAAGGGGTAAGAAAGCCAGCTGCAGACATGGGAAGCCCACCCTTAGTGAGGAAGTATCTGGTGTACAGCTCAAAGCTTGCAGGTAAAAATTCTTGTGCTTTATTTAGAATGCCAGCCTAATAGCAAGCTACTTTCTGGATTATTCAAGAATATATCAATTTAAAGTGAGTAAAGAAAGTACTCATAATTTTGCTAATGTTTGTGTAATTTTTAATTTAAGCTACATAATGAAGCATACACAATAACAGACAAAGTTGAGTTGCACTTGGAAACTTACCTGTGGCATTAAAGACCTCTGAGGAGCACTACAGTGCAATATTTTTAGCACATCTGAATGAAATTTAGGTTGCTGAAATCAAGTACTTGGAAAGCATTAAGATTGATAAATAACACCGTATTGCAGGCTAATATGTCAGTAATTCCTCTCTGTTCACTACCAGTGAGAACATATCAACAATTAGAGGATAATTATGGAAGTAATGTATCAGGGAGAGTCACAGAAACAGAGAACTGGGGAACCAGACATGTCAAAAGAACTAATGGGACCTAATTTTTCCAAAAGCATAGAAAACTCTTTTTTTTTTTTCTTTAAAGAGATAACCAGAGAGAAAGAAATAGCAATTCAGTATCTCCTAAAATTATGACATGGATGGAGAGAAATTATCCAATGCCAGCTAAAAGAACAATGTAAATGAGGGGAGTTGTCTGTAGCTGTCCAAGAGTACATGCAGTAAGATAAAATTCAGCCAAGGTACACATATGTTATACATAAAGGAAGACTTTCTAAATTTTCAGTTTGTTAGCCACAGGATAACCACAAGCCAGGTGAAATTGTGGAAGCTTCAGAAGTGGTATCATTAATGCTGTTCTGTAGAACTTGGGTCTGTAAAACCATGTTCTAATCCTGTTCTGAGCAGCTGATACAGAAGGTAGGATGTACACTCCTTTCCTAACATCTCTGATTCTACTACTACTGAAAGTCAACTGACTCACACAAGCCTCTGCTCCCCGGCAAGAAACTGAACCAATGGTAAAAACCTCAACAAGAAAGCAAAACAGAAGTAACACACCAAGAAGCCACATGCTCTGCCTATGTGCTCTCACAGAGGCTGCTAGTGCTCGTTAGCTGGTTACTGTGGGTATTACAAACAGAGAAATCAGTGTTCACCTTTGCTGGCCAGGGTAACAATTAGGAGAGTACATGCTTGGGTCACTGTTTGAAGGCACCATGTTGCTTTGACCAGGTGGTACCATACTGCCTTCAGGACCCAGCCCATGATCCGACCTAAAAAATGACAAAGGAAACCTCATTCTGTAAAAAGTACTTCTTTTCCGGAATTTCCAACAAAATAAAATAAATCACAACCCTTAAAGAAAACATTCTCTTTACTTAAAACCTTCCACTGGAGCCCTTACTCTCATCAACTCTCCTGCAATGTGACCTGTTGAACAGCGTGACTCTATTTGTTTTACTTGACACATCTACTATTAAAATTACTGACTGAAAACTACTCTGCCCTTACACTTTATAAGATCCACACTGCACCACTCTGTCTACCGTCAGGAAACAAAAAGAGAAGCTAAGTACACAGCTTAATGAAAGTAAAAGCAGGAATATGGCCAGAGAAGCAAAATCTGCCAGAATACTTAATATAATCAAAACATTCCCAAAACATTCTGCTTACTCTACCAATGCTTAGACATCAGTGATTTAACACTTTTTTTTCCAAAGCCTGTCTGCAGATAAACAAAAGAGGACCAAATTTATTTCATGTACTACACTGAAGGACAAACAAACAGGAGAATCCTGCTGGACACTCTACTGCTCTGACAACAGACTCCAGGCTCTCCAAAGGCAATTCACTCTCAGACCACAAATCAGACACATTTAGATAGTGCAATTTGTTTTTCATTAAAGCTAACCAGCAACTGTTTAGGTGAAAACATGGTCAGGAGACCAGCTTAAGTGCTACTTTATGCCAGCCCAGCCCAGCCCAGCCACCAGCTGAAGGCAGCTGTCAAAGACATCCACAAGCTGACCGGCTGCAGCCTGAGTGACTTCTAAGGTGTGACAATTCCTCCTTATTAATTTCTGTGAATGGCTAGACTCAGTCATTACCAGTGTTTTGACTCCCAGTGATTTAGTAAGATGCTGTAGAAAATGTAGGCTGCTGTGTTCTGTGCAAGATGGAATGGGAAAATGAAAAGGGAAGAGAGGGGATCATTTTCACTAATGGGCTTGGCTTTTTCCTGAAGATTGACTCACCTCCTGTCATAGCCACTTCCATAAGAGAACTGCTGTCGCTGGCTCATGCTCATGTTGGACATTGCTCCAGATGGACTCTGGTTATACATATCTTGTATTCCACTGTTAGGCATTTGTCCAGGGGTCATGAAAGGCTCATTGCTTCCAGGCACTGCAACAGTCAGTGAAATTGAATTTATTAATCTGGATGTTTGAAGATCACTCTCTTTTCAATGAAGTATTTTAGGAGAATGTTCAGATCCTTAACACTGCCAAGGAGAATTAGCAGGTATCTAACAAGCTCTCTGGGGTCTAATGGGAACACATGAAGCACCACCACTACCAAGATGATGAGTATTATTAAGGAGCTGCAAGTGAGGAAATAAATCTCCTATGGAACTGAGCTATCAGGCACCAGGCAGCTGCTTCCCTTTGGTCTTCACAGCTGAAGATGAACTTACTCTTGTTCTTTTCACTGAAAACAATGCTAAAAATGAATGCAAACATAAGCCTTACAAAACAGATGAAAGCAGATCTGCAAGTATGAACTACAAAGCTGTCAGAATCAAGCTTTTATTTCCCTCCATAAAACCCTCATACACACATAAACAAAAAAGTTGTTATGGAAAGGATACTGTACCCTAATATAGTTTCTCAGGTAGGATGGACATATTCTATGGGTCCAGGAAAAGGCACTATTATCAGGTATAAATCACCAAGCAAATAGAAGAGACGCTAGCCTTTAGTCCCTCATACTGAACAGAGATATTTCTGTTTCGACAGGATGAAGTGAAATGTATGACAAAGTACAATACACCCACTTAATCTCATATGGATATAAAACCTAAAGTGAATCTAAAGCAGATAGAGTTTTCCTGCAGAGAGAGTTTTCCTTTCTCCAACTGTGTTATATATTAGTGTCCACAGCCCAGGCAAAAAGATTTAAAGTAAAGGCTTTTAAAAAAAATCATGTCCAATTAACTACCTCTTTTAAAGCATCTCCCCACTTCATCACATCTCTCTCTTTCCTCAGTTTCAGGGCCTCTTGCCATATCTTCTTTTTGCTCTGTTTTAGTTTACACTTCATCTCCTCCACCTGTTCTTCTCTTTACAGCTATCGTGAGCCCTGCCTGTGTTCTTTCCTCCTACTTTCCTATATCTGAGGCACGGAAGATTGATTCATTTTAAGATCATTCTACAATATCCACAAAACCAGCTGTAGGTTAAGTACCCAAAAAGACCAGTCAGTTTTGACATTAATTTTAGATTTTGCTTTCTAAAAATAAACAAACTTGAAGTGTGTTTATCACCTTTTGTCAGGGACTGCCCAAGTAAGAAAAAAATTAACTTTACTATTCTGAAAAATATGTAAACTGAGACAGAGAGCATTAGGAGGCTTGCTCAGTTTCACACTGTGAATTCCCAGTTCCCAAATCAGTCCTACTACAACCATGCATGCTGCTTCACCACTTCACATTCTAACAATGAAATCCAGCACTTGATTCGCAGAGTAGCTAACCAACCTCAAGAAATATAAAATATAAACCTATGATTTATGCCATTTCTTAAAATGTATTCCTATGAGCATTTTTTAGGATTCTGTTAGTTCCAAAATAATGGGCATGACTCTAAGCAGGGAAAATAGGACCAGACCAGAAACTCAACTGCACTGCACCTTTCTTTTTGCTGTTAAAAAAAAAAAACCAAACAAACCAACAAACCAAAAAAACCCCAAAAAACAAACAATGGCAAAATCATCAAAGCAAAAAAACTCATTCTCACTACATCTTGACACAGAGAAGAACACTTTTGTTCCCACAAAGAAAATATAAAATACCTTTTCTCATTCCACCGAAAGGATCTTTATTCGGCTCATATGGCATCCTTCCCATCATATCTGGCATGTTTATTCCCTGCTGGTATGGTGCATTTGGCGTCATGGAGTTTCGCTTTGGGAACGCTGAATCACTTACATCAGAAAAGGGATCATGCACACTGACTGCGCTGTTTCTGGCAGATTAAGAAAGAAAGAAACATTAACATCATCCTGTATTCATAAGAACTGTGAAAACAGCCTAGACTACAATACAACTAGCTCACCATGCTGTGGCAGTGATCAGCGCAGGATACATCCAAGGAAGGTGCAAAAGACTTTCACAATGGAAAATCATTCAAAATAATCTACCCACTTTCCCCCCAAGCTTCTTTGTCTACTCATCTTAGAGATCATGGGCTTTCATCTAATTCTATTGTTTGTGCATTCCTATTACTCATATAAAAGTCTAAACCTTCCTGAAATTTCACTAAGCTGTTTTGTTCTTTTTTACCTAGAAAACTCCATCTGAATTGAAGATGATTAAAAAATATTCTTGCTATCCTTTCTGCAGATTACAGATGGAGAAAAAAGAACCTAAGTAAATTAAGTTTGAAGTGGCTCTGTACTCAGTCGTGTTCCTGCTGAAGTCATAAAGAACTGACTTCCTGCCCTTCAGTGGACTAAGGGTCCTTAATGAATGGTGAGATGGCTTCACTTCAGATTAAACTAGTCTGTGAGACTTAGAGCACAGAACTGAAAGGGATATTTTGGTTCATCTAGTTGAACCCTCTGCCATTTCAACCATTGCTATTGTACATGCTTTTCATAGTTTGAATTCAAGTAACACCTTTAAACCACATGTTTCTCCTTCCTGAGCATGACTGGATCTCTTGACCAGAGGAGTACAGGATAAGTGAGGAAAGGAAGCTTGTGGTTCTAAGTTGGTGCTATTGGGTTCCACCTTCCTCCCCACTACTGACATATATTCACAGGCACCTCTTTGCACTGGTGCCTGTCTGATCCTTTTCTGGTGTTTAGAAAGCTAATGAACTTCTTCCTCCCTTTCCCTCTCTCTCCTCCAAGAATAAAAAATTTTCTGCCACTTTTCAGGCTCTGATGGTTTACCACAAAATCCTATGTGTGCCTAAGCAGCTAGGAAAGACCAGATTAAACTGCTGTAGAATTAGAGCAATAAAAAATGAGGCAAAGCCCTTTTCATACCTGCCACCCTGCATAGGCGTCATCTGTCCATGAGGTGTGGATGCTGGTGTTGGGGGCTTCAAATCGCCTGGCACTTCTGTCATGGAATTACTACCAGTGGACTGTGGAGTCTGTGGGCCTTGCAAGGAACCAGAATTAGCTGAAAAATTAAGAACAAAAAAAAGTATTTATGAAAAGGTAGCAGCCAAATTCCTGTGGAAATAATAATCATCAAGGAAAAAAATGGTTCTTTCCTCCAGGAGCCTGTGTATACCTTAATCCATCTCAGTACTTTATAACTTCCCCAAAATCCTCTGAGATCAGGATATGCTGTGTAGTAATAGCCATCATCTTTCCTAGATCCATGAATTTAATCTGCCTGAAGCAACACAGATAGAAGTGATCCAGATGAAGGATCATTTAAAGCAGAGGTCAGAGATACAAAGTTAATTGTCCGTAGTTTACAACAGAGTAAATGAAGGTTGTTCTTTGGCATAGCTTCTTCATATAATCACTTTCACAATACATGTGTTCATAAGAAATATTTCAGCCAGAAGCTTTTCATCATAAATTTAAGCTGCTATATTAATATAAATTCATGGTTTTATTTAGCACTAAAAGGCAGACATTTCCACGGTGAAACATAGCAAATGATTAGTAGCACACTGCAATCCCGTGTC
Organism: Certhia americana; assembly: GCA_018697195.1. Lineage (NCBI taxonomy): Eukaryota > Metazoa > Chordata > Aves > Passeriformes > Certhiidae > Certhia > Certhia americana. Next base: position 59,018,585 of record CM031859.1, on the reverse strand, counting down.
ATCTTTGAGACAGCATGGTCAAAGATGGTATTTAAGAAATGCAAAAGGCAACCTAGGATCAGAGGAAAACAATAACTGAAAGTAGAATTTGAACAGGAGGCTATGGATAACACTCCTAAAAGAATTGTAAAAATAGAAATGGACATCTTAACAAAATGTTAGTTAGGGTCAGTGATGGTAAAGTGTATGTAACAAGACCAGGTCAATTCTGCAAAAACGTATTTGTTGAGATCTCAGAAAGCAATAGAGTATCTGCACAAGTGTCCTCCTTAATGGAGGTAAGTAGCTTGACATTCTTGGTATAACAAACATAGAAGACCATTTTACTGTTGTGTTCTGATGTGACTGGGCAGCAAAAAGGGCATTAAATTATTACATCAGATATTGGTAATGGCAAAGCCAATAGTAAAATATATCCAGACCAGTCTTCTAGAGTAGATTCCAAAGCTATTATTTTCATGTGACTACTGAACAGAAATGTGCCCTGAGCACAAAGCTGTACATAGTAGCTTTATGATTTAGAAGGTGGCATATGGTGAGGATTAGCAACAACATTTAAGCCTTGGATCTGACAGGTCTTGCAGCAGAAATTCTGCAGAAGGAGAACTTTTAGGATTCAAGTCTTTAGATGCAACTGGGAAAAAAAATTACCAACAGAAAATATTCACAAATCTAACACACTGAGTAGGACATGGATTTGAGAGGTCCTTCTTTTTTATGAACTGTCATGTAAGTGTTTTATTGTGCTTGCCTATCTATGTTCAGCAACCAATTAACAAAACTTTATAAATTACCGTTAGAGGGAAAATTGGAACATGCAGTATGGGTTTTTCTTCGGTATATGAAAGAGAGTAGTTTATAATTGACTCAGAATCCTAGAACACTCATCATCCTGACAGGCAGTGCTTGTTTTTAACTGAAGAACACCTTTTTTATATGTGTTTCATTTATATCTGTAACACATGTTCCCCTATCTGGAAATCAGTCTCAGTAGCAAGTGCGTATGTGAAATTCACATTGTGTGGACCACATTGTTCTTGTTCTCAGCTTTCTGAGGCATTTTCGAATTGTGCTTACATAGTAACGAGGTTCAAAAAAAAGTTTAGAAAAAGCTCTCTGACTGTGTTAATACAGGAACAAGGACATTTGCAACAACTAATACTACAGTTAGATGAAGGCTTTAGTGCTAAAATAAAACAAAACCCCATGATATTCAGATAAAATGAGCCCTTTGTATATATAACCCCCAAGCAGGTCAGGATCAGTCTTCTGCCCTTGAGCTTTAAACAGAATTCTAGTTTCTTCTAAAAAGCTTGAAAGCATTTCTGAGTTATGCCACAGATTGTCACATACCATCTTGCTGTATTAGAAACATGTAGGTAAACATCTTAGTGTACCCATATACTTACTGTAAATTTGGATATTGTTTAACCCTGCATATTTCTCTTATGGTAGGCTATTAAGAAGCAATTAAGCTTTTCCCTATCCTACCTAAGAGCTTAATTCATATCTCTAGCAAACCTAAAGGAAAAAAAGTAAAAAGATTTTTCAGTATTTATGGGCTGCAGGAGTGCAAAATTATTAATAACAATGAGTTTTCTTATAATATAATCTTATATAAGGAAAGGCCGAAAAGAAAAAAAAGAAGATACACAATTGAGAAGCTACAAGTCCAATTTCTATCTTCAGGGTAGCAGTTATAAGGTTGGCTATTTTTTCTCAAGGCTCTTTCTAAATGACTGGTTATACACAACTGGAAAAATGGAAGGCAAATGGGAAGTGCAAAGGTGCAAAGTTTCTCGTACTGCTTTGTTAATACCCCATGTCCCTGACCTCCCTAGGGTTAGGGACATTTCTACAGAATAGGAACTGCAAGTGTTTAAATCTATGGATTAGGACACCATCTACCAAGAAGAGCCTGTATTTCCTATTTGACCTTAAATTTTACATTTGCTGGGCTGCACTCTGAAGTTTTAACATCTATTTTTGCAGGGATTTTATAATGTTATATGTTTAATTTTGATTGTGTACATCCTGAAAAAGAAACAGTATCTTTTAGAGTGCTTCATAAGCTTCCATATTAAACCAAGCTCTAAGAAGGAAGACAAACAACAATGTTCTTTTAGAAAAAGCAATCTCCACTCATGTGATTCCGCAGCTACCTTGGAGACGTCCAGGAAAAAACCCAGTGGGTTCATAGCTACTGAATTCCTCATCTCACATCCACATTTAAGCAATATTTGTCTTTCAAGTATCATAATAGATTTGTAAGAATATGGTTTTCACAATACAAAATACATAAAAATTTAAATCCAACTGACATCTTGGTCAGTGAGAAGGTGTGGTCTTTCATAGTTTGCTATGGAAGCCATGTGTTAATAACACATGATAGCACGTATTATTATCTGCAGCATGGAATTATAGTACTGGCATGCCTTTTGCCTTGCAGATCCTGCATAACATCAAGTACTGCTTTCAGGAAAGACCCTTTATTTACCAGAGAAGAACTATGCAGCTAAAAACATGATATAAAACCTTTTTGCTAGAAATTTTTTCCCTTTGGAAAAAAAAAGAAAAAAGAAAAGGAAAGAAGAATGAAACCTCTTGAAACTCCATTAATGTGAGGCCTGACATGCTCTCTAGGATATCCTTACCTTTTGCCAGAAGCTACAAATGTATACTCTAAAGTAAACAATGGAAAGGTTACTGAAGGTTAAGTACATTCACATACTTCAGAGTGAACAGCCAGCCACCACGCTGGGAAGATAATTTACACAGCACGAATCCAGTGCCCCAGTTAGGCTGGACTGGGGGCTGCTGGCTGCTGCAGGGCCCCCCGGGCAGCCTTGGAAGCAGGCACAGGGGCACCTCTGCCTGTCCCCGCAGCCACCCCTCCCTACCCCTGGCTCATCCATCTTCAGTGGGGATTCCCTGGCTGGCCTCATGACACACTCCATGACATCACCTGCCTGCTAATAATAGCACTTCAGTCAGCCGCCCGCCAGCACAGACGGATGGGTTTGGTTACAGACACACTCACTGAAGGGCTGTGTCCTGCCCTGCCGTGCCGTGTCCCCCCCTCCCCGCCATCCCCCGCCCCAAGCCTCCTTTCTCTGCTGCCAAGGAAACGCAAGCAACACACTCCTGGCGCCTTCTTGCTCCCTCTTTCCAGCACAAGCATAGGATTTTTCCAGGTTTGTTTTAATGAAATCTCTGTTGACATCAGGGCCAGCTGCTGTTACTCACAAGCATCCTCAGCTGGGCCACTTTGGCCACCCTGTTCATTCAACACAGGATAAACTCTGAGCTTGTTATTTTTGAGAACTGTGCACACATAAGCGCACTAAGAATTCAGAGTGCCAGAGTACAGCAATGGAAGATAACTCCATCATGCTGATGCCCTTTTGGAATTTTTTCTCCAGCATCCATTAATGCTTACATTAATGGTGCTCAGAATTCTTCTCAGTTTAGAACTTCCCACAGTATTCATGAGCATTTTGGTCAAAACTATCAAACGCGTATGACAGGAAAAGCATTTTGTCTTTGCACTCACTCCTGGCAAGAAGGAAGACCTACAATGCCTCTCTCTCTAAGGGAGTTTTTACACAGCAAAAGTCATCAGCAGTTGACATGGACCTTGCCACAGACCCAGTGATCAGGACAGAAGGCCAGGGATCCTCCAATAGCTAGTCTGTCATTAGGCATTTGTTGCTGGCCTTTGCTGCTGATGGTATTACCTGACCCAGGAAGATTTAAGCTGACACAAAGGTCTCAGCCTACCACAAACATGTCACTAACTTGCACAGCCTCACAGCAGTGCAAGGCACACGAAACATCCAGGCCCCCAGCCCTCCCCAGGAGCTTTATGAAACAGCAGAAGAGGCTCTGACGGTGATATGAAGTAAGAACTATTGAAATGAGCACCTAATCCTAACCCTAACACCTTGGCTACTGTGCAAATCTCTGCTGATCAAAGCCAACCAGTCTTTCACTTTGCTGCTCTACTCTCACTCCTTTTTTCAACTTCTTGGAATTGCTGACACTATCATGAATTTCACTGTACATAACACTAAATTATTCACTGCTTTTCATACCATTTACCTTATTAATGATGTTGTAAAAAACAACATCATTTGGAGAATCCCGAATATAGTGCTAGAAGCAAATGGACGAACACGTGATCCTAGACCCCCATCTCGCAGTCCCATAAATTTGACTTACATACCACATCCTCTTCTTGACCGTGCTCTTCCCTACGAATCTCCTTGCCATGGCTTTTGCACTGTGTTTCCTAGCACTTCCTCTATTCCTGCATTCTAAAGGTCATCTGTGAGGCAGTCACATAACCACCCCTTGGATGTGAGATATCTGCAAGAATGGATTTGCTCTAAGCTGCACTTCAGCCTGCTCCCACCTTGCATAACCACCCACCTGGGAACTACAACAACATTGGAACTGAATCCTTCTCTGTACCATAAAGGCTGCCAGTCCTGATGTATTCTTATGAGCAATTGAAATATTTAATTTAAAAAGTTTTATGAATATCAGCTGACTTTTAAGATCTCAAGGCCTGTTTCATATCATCAGCTTGTAAGAACTGGACAAAATACAACACCCTCTCCTCTGAGACAAGTCCCTCTGCTTTTCCATCAGATTAACTTCAGCCCTAATACTGTAACTAGTTCTCTGCAAATGGATTTGGCTTCTAAGTGGCTCTGCCTACACTGAGCTAACTGCACAAGAGAGGCTAATGGTCGAAGCAAGGAGGCTACTGTTTCTTGTTGTATTGGGCTCCTGTTCCCTCTGAATGCCAGAGAGTGACAGATTATCTAAAGTATGTCTACAACTCTGCTTCTTTTGTGCAGCTAAAATGTTAATGTTGGTATATACTAAAGGAAAAGGAACAAGAAAAAAAGCTGACTATTAAAGAGAACAGGCTTGTACTCTCTGAGGCATCTATGCCTCAGCGGGATTTCATGTACTAAAGCTGATACACACTGGGAAAGCCTTTCTCAGTACAGAAGTGCAGTCCCATTCAGTGACATGAGCTCTTTTCTCTCCAACAAAACAAACCTTGAGATCCTTGCTTGCTTCCCCCTTTTCTAGTCTCTATGTCCTGCTGTGTTTTTATTTTAGAAAAATAGTTTCAGCTCTCCTCAAAGACAGCATGCTTGAATGTTATCATAAATTTAAAACTTGGACTTTGCCATTTTCATTTGTAGCATCATGATGCAAAGGGACCCTGTAAAGTGGTACATCTGACATTTCTATTCCTTTGTTTCATGTTTAGATATTTAAATAGAAATTCTTCATCTCAAAATTCAGCTGACTTATGGTCATCATCCCCAAATGACTTATGACTTAGGGTGATCATCCCCAAATCAACAACTGCGAGCATTATTGGAAAGAGAACATAAGGGAGGAGAGAACAAAGCGTAATACTCTTTCCTTTTTGGAGACAGATTAATTTCTTCCTCACTGTCCCTAACAGGTCCAACCATTTCAGCTTCCCTTAGCAGTCTTAGGAGGTGATGGGCACCTCCAACATATATAATTTTTTGCAGCTGTGCACATTTAGGACACCGTGTGCTTGTTTCAGACAGATAAACATTTGGGCTATGGGCTTTACTTCTAGTACCAAGAGTTTTTTTCTATCTTCTAAACTTGAATTGCAAAGTAACCTAATCTCCTCTCTATTAAACAATCACCACTGGGGTACCTGATAACCCTAGGTTTTAACAAGGCGGAGGAAGTATTTAAGTTATTACAACAGAGATGTGCTTAGGAAGATTTTAACTAAACACTCCCTCAAATCCTTACACTAAATAAAACAGGCTGAGGAAGATTTAAGCCTTATCACTCTTATCTTTTTCTGTACCAAGAAAGCACTATTGTAAGAGATAATCTTGGAAAGGCCAGAACTTTATTATATGAACCTTATATATATATTATATATAACTTTATTATAAAGGTCCTTGCAATTTTCTAGTGTCCATGATAGGGTACTGAAGTCATGCAATTGCAAACTGTCTGCAGGCCTTGCTGGGTCTCTGACTCTCCACTGCCCATTTTTAGCCAGTGAACTGCACTAACAGAAATTAAGTGAATGAATATTTTCCTAAAACTGTGTTCTACTGCAGGAAACTGCTGTGAACATTCCAGAAATTATATTCTCTTGGCGTTAAGTGATGGTGGTCTGCCTAATAGTAATTGTGGCAGTTTGCTAATTTTGTCAAATTATTTTGTTGGTCAGAAAACTAATAACAAAAGGAATAATCCAAAATAATTAAAGTACTTTTTTACTCTTCCATGGATAGTCCAGAAGTCAACATCTAGACTAATACTATAACTCTTCCTATGTACTTAAAATGTTTCTACTTAAAATTAGTTCTGCCTTGAGTATCAACTGTGACTATCAAATCTTGAGAATCTTAAGTGACATGAATTTAGAAAGAAAACATTGGTTTCAAACACCACACTGTAAATGCAAAAAAGAACAGCCAAAATAAAGCAATCCAAGTACCAATTTTTCAGATGAGAAGATAAAAACAGTGATCCTAATGACTTACCTGACACACAGGATTAGCAACAAACGAACAGAGAGCGTGCCTCCAAACTAGGATGTCTGGCAGTGGGGATACACAGTACTCCCAGTTCTCCATCTGCCACACATTCAACATGAGCTGCATCACAGCAACCATCTGAGACACACTGATCAGTCCAGCATCTGCCATCCTGCTCCAATGGAAGCCTTGCTGATCAACAGTTGTGTTGGAAAGCAGCTTCAGCCACAGCAAGTGAAATGCTGGTGAAATGCTGCAGGCCATGGTACCTTTAGACAAATGTATGCTCCTGTCTTACAGCAGAAGCACACCTGTGCAGAACTCCGTTGGTTTTATCACGCCCATGTCACTGAATGTTAAGGTATGCTGGCACACGCATCTTTATATGTTGGAGTGGGCAGGGACAAACGAGACACACAGCTGCAATGGCCCTTCAGAGTTAACTCTGATTTGACTCAGGAGCTGGCTCTAAGTTTAGGAACAAGATGCGAACAACAGGCTCATCCTTATTTTCCAGCATTATCAAGACAAGCTTATAAATATACAGGGTGCAACAACCTAGTACGCCTTGCATTCAAAAAATGGTTGTGGAAGACCCTGCAGTTTATTTGACTTACCAGGAGATGGCGGCTGAATCTTAGGTTGTTTCTTGGTATCTCCAGTGCTGAAGACTTCTGGAGGGGGCTCCTCCCCTCGCTCAATCTTGCACTCGAAGGCAAACAGGTACTGAATGTATTGTTTTTTCAGGGAGCTGGCTGCGCTGCTCGAAGTGCCAACGTTCAAGGTGGTTGCCAGCTCACGCCACTTCTTGTTTTTATTAACCTAGCAAAGTAAACGGCAGAATCATTGGTTTGCAGCAAAGTGTTTTGTTCAAGTCAGGAAACAAAAAAGCTAAAAAAAAAGCACTTAATGTCTTGGTTTACTTTTTTTTTTATTTTCTTCTTTTAACTAATGCTCATTACTCCCACACGCAGTAATGCACAGGCAGCATTTACAGTTATAAAGCCATTAAGGAACCTGCTGATAGCTACATAAAAAGCTTTGCTTGTGGAGTCTTCTGCATGGTGCATCCTTTAAATGTTTTACGCCCTTCCAGGGCCTATGCTCTTCAGTTAGCAATCCATCTCCAAGCAAATTCCTGCTCACTCTCTCTCCCTGACACCCACCCACACCCACCCCATTCTAATTAAAAAGCAGCTTCTAAAATACAATTTAGAAAGCAATAACAGTGTTATTCTGCAATTTGTTTGAACATTGATATAGAAAATAAATTTTTTCTCCCAAATAGCCACCAGCTGTCAAACAGTTCAGCTTGTAATTCCTGGTTCAATTCCTTTCACTTTAGTGCATCTTGCAGGGACAGATCAATGATCCTCTGGCTAGATGAGAGGCAGAGTGAAGCCAGGCCCTTTAATTAATTAAGGCAGACTTCAAACACTCACGGCTAGTCCAGCAATACTCTTTATTACAATGCTGACTACACCACTCCACTGTGAGTCTTGTTTGCAGTGTAAGGCTGAGAATATTGAAAGACTCTGCTCATGGGTTCTTCAAACACAGCTGATCTGTAATAATAGCGAAGTTCATTTGTCATCCTGGGTGATGCCACTGACTCACTCAGCTGTACCACTCATAGCAGCCACTGCTTTTGCTGTAACACCTGATGCCTTTAAGTTCATTCAACCAGTTATGCAATTTCAAGGTATAATCCAAGGAGCAGGGTCAGCATCAAAATAAACTGGCTTTAAACATCTGAGAAATCTTGTATTATGTGGGTAGGAATTCTGATTCCATGATATCTGCTACTTGCCCTAAGGCCTGATATTTTAATGACTCCAACTTAACTTGTATAGCTGGAAAGATTATCATTAGCCATACTATTCCTTAGTCTGCATGCCAGCAAAGAAAACGTTTTCTTAAGTTTTTCTCAGTGTTTAATAACACAGTAACTGCTGCCAGTCAGCAAAGATCTTTTGAGGTTGGCATTAACAGCAAGCAGGTTGGCATGGCTATGCAAAGTGTTTTTATTTCTCTGGTACATCCTACAAGAACTCAGGAGTTAAAGGAGACCAGATTTTCATTAACTGCCCTTGTTGAGGCCTGAAATCCAGTTACACAGCTCTTTGTGCCTACTGGCTTACAGCTAAGTGGTGCGTAATGAACACATTGCATAATGCAAACAGAAACGTTCATGCCTAAATGCCCAGTATATTGGCATTTAAAAGAAGACTGCCAGCAGCTGGTCTGTTCATTTTGGGACCCCATCAACGGCAACTCCTCAGACAGGGAATATGCACCACTGCTGCACAGCTCCATTCCCTGCCACTCTGCGGGCAGAGCCATGAGATGTGGTGTGCAGCAGTTGGAGCAATAGCTTTTTAGGAGGGCATCACACAGATGCATTCAAATAAAACTCAGCAGGCAAAGCTCTGCACCTCTGAGAAACTCTAAACATATAAACAATGACCATTCATGTGGGCACACCAGCAAAAGCAGGAACCCTCATTTTAAGTGTAAATCTTCACCAGTACTGAAGCACATGCATTTGTAACTCAAGCTCTTTCAAAAATCAGTCTAAGTGAACAGCATCCATTCTTTGGCAAAGCATAATGTCTGTCACTGAAAATCAACACTGAATGTCCCAAAATAAAATAAATTTCCATAATAAGCAAACATGAATGACTCTCTAGAATATCCCATCTGCCCCCCATCTTGCTCAATTTTCGATGCTAAGAGTAACACTGTGGGCACAATCATGCTGTATGAGGCAGAGCAGCTGTATGATACGATTTACCTGTAATAAAGTTTCTGAGCTAAAAGTAATCAAATCTGTATGAAGCTGAGGGGCATGAGCTGATCACTAAAAATGTCAGGATAACATCTCTTACCAATATACAGCATTTAACAACTGGTAGAATGAACTGTATTAAGCTTCTCTGTTTTCCTTTAATAATAGCTATAATCCCTGGATTTGAAGGGTCAATGATCTAATTCAGTAGTCAAATACTATGTTGTGAGGTGCACTATTAAAAATAGGTTTGAAAGGGGTGCTAATTGATGTTGGATATTCCTTTCTGGAACTAACCACACAGATAATGAAAATACGTTCTTTTTTTGAGAATCTGTTTGCTATATTTTTGAGTTCAGATTTTGTACTTAGTGTAGAATTGAATGTTTTAATATTACATTTTATGTAATATTATACATGCGTATTAATCTACATGTTAGTTATGTTTATGCCTTCCTCATTTTGGAAGGCATTGAACAAATGTTCTCATAAACACAGAACTCAAGTATCCCTGCACTTCACAATAGTTTCTAGTGTCTAGACAGTGATCCTCTGGATGCAAGGGATGCTTTGTACAAGCATCAGGCAAGGACGGTGACTTTGAATGCCAAATCTAAGACTGCAAGTACTGAATGTTTTCTCCTGCTTTCCCTTAAGATGCTAAACAGTGAAATATTTAATTTTGTTCTGTGGTGAACAGCCTTATAGTACTCATGAACGTTTTCCCAACATCCCTTTGCAAAACTTCAGGTTTAACTGCCGAGAACACAAATGGAAGGTTCTGTCTCCTATCTGTGACTTTTTATTCTCAGCTCTTTCCGCTTTCATTCTTCTTCAACTAATTTAGGTGATTCACCTTTTCCTTGTAATCACTGTGTTTGCAAGGCAGCCCAAAATATCCTGTAAGCGTTTTCCAAACACAGCACAGTCCATGTCTAAGAAACAAATATACCGTATAGAGACACTCAGAATTAAAGGTCTGGGATGAAGGCCTGTGTTTTAAGAATACATCTGCAACTTCTCTGGAGAGATGAACTGAATTGTCCTGCAGGCTGTATCTCTATATAGGAAAGATGGACTTAAAAATTTCCTTTTCCTTTTAGCTCTATCATTTGCTTCTTACTCATAATTTTGATCCAGTGGCCTTTTCCTCTTTTCTTCTCTCAGAAGCATTACTAGATTCCCCTGAAAAGGCAACAATTTCATCTGTCGCTAGCAATGGTCAATCTTGACTTAAACTCTAAAGTTTTAGGGCCATTACGCAGCCAGCCCACAATAAACTCCTGGCAGCTATATCAAAGCATGAAACCATTTGCTTCAACAATATTTTCAGGGCTGAAAATCTAATGATGTATTCAGCAGGAATACTCTAGAAAAAAAGAAGTTGACTTTTTGAAGGTTCACTTTTAACCAGTTCTTCTCACCTGTGCTAAACCTCCAATCTCTTTGACGCAGACATAGAGCCTGAACAGGTCCAAGGGCTTCTTGCCCACAGCTGGCAGACTGGCTACAGGTGTGCCCCTCTCCTCCATGAAAGTCAGGTACCGATCCACCCACATCTTGCGCTCCGGCTCATTTCCTAGCTCATAGACTTTAGTGATCTTCTCTCCAGTTGTGGTAGAGGAACTTGATTTCTAAATTGCAAGAAGAAAAGAAAGAGTTGGGGGAAGGGTGGGAGGGGAAGGGAAAAGAAAGTAAGAAACTCACAACATTGAAAAAGAGAAGATGTCAAACAAACTAAAGCTATCACACAACAGTCAGGAATGAAGGCTACTAGTTCAGGCACAAACAGTACACTCTGTCCATATACAGAAAAGTCAGCTTTATAAATAAAGGGCCCAAACTCCCCATTTTCATATTTTTTTTCACTGATCTGAACTTTGGATCCCAGAAGGCAAGTTTCTGATGTTGCCTCATGTCATTTTAAGAAGAGGTGGCTCTGGCAGAGTGCTTCTCATCCACTTATTTCAAAGTGCTTTGCAAGCAACTATTTAGGTAAAATTAGAAACAAGTTTGTCCCACAAAACCTTAGAATATCCTAAAACCAAACCAATCCTCTCCTCTTTGTCCTCAAAGATGGGCTAGAAAACCTGAAAGTGATCCTCCAGAGCAAGAATTGTACAAAAATAGCCTAAAGTGTGAATCATGGCAAACTAGTACACGGAGAAGTACTCCTCTCTTCAGAGTCGCAAATTGTTATGCTTTATTACCACTTCACATCACTGGTGGCCAAAAGGCAAGATAAGCAAGAGTGCCTACAGTACAAGGAGACTGGTGGCAATACTCTTTGTGAACTGCCAATTAGCTGCCTGATCCAATAAGGCTTGTAAGCAGCAACTACTCTCCTCCCCTGACGAAGTACAGATGATACCCATCTCACTTGCCCAACCTTGTAAAGGGAATGTGTATTATGACCTGGGGAAAACCAAGGATGGACAGCAATCAGAGCTGAGACACCACCAGAAAAAGCAGAAGAGGTGGCAAGAGCAGAATTCCATCTCTATGGCAAAAAGAGTGAACCTGCCTTCCTGCTGCTCCTTGGGCTTTGTGGCTAATGAAAGCTCATGTTATGTTTGATACTCTTTACTTTTTATTTTTCAATGTAGAGACAGCAGAAAGCACTGAAGCTGCTACCCAAGCTATAAATTCGCACCCTATCTTTTGGGTGCAATGTAACCCTGTGAGCTGGGCTCTGTGCCATTTGTGGACAGACCATGTCACAGACCCTACCCGAGCTGCTTCAGCTCTGACAGCAGAGAGGGGCTGCTGCTACAGCAGGAAGACCCTCCTACTTGCAGCAAGTGAACTGATTTGCTCAGCAGTGCAAGATGGGAGTGGTTCAGAATTAAACACAAGGGAAGAAGACTGACATAAAGCTTTGGGAAAGGAGCCAAATATGTGAAGGGAAACATATCCTTTATGTCTGTATAGTAAAAGCCTAAACTGTTGTTGATTGCAGTAGACATTTCTTAAAACTCATCTAGTCAATCACTCTTTCCCTCCTTTGCCTTTTCCTTACTTTGAACTGAAGACAGAGTATTGTCAAGTAAACAGGAACTTGTTTCCAGCTGAACATCTCTAAAAATGGTCCTCACTGTACCTCACAATTACTACAGAACCACTCTGTCCATGTCCCTACGTAGTGGTGAGGCCTGGCACTCAACACCATGAAAGAGGGATACAGCAGAGTAGAACCCCACTGCCAATGATTTCAAGAGCATTGCCACCATTCATCTTGCATGCTAGCCTGGAAAATATGACAGACTCTGTATCTCCTTCCAGCTACCAGCTGCAACTTGGCAAAAATGGAAGACAGTCAGGAGAAAAGAAACATGAAGCCAAGGGGGGTGACCTAGCAGTTCCATGAGCCATTGCTTTTCTTTGCAGTGAATGGATATTAATTTTAATTAAATAAATAGCCTCCTTTAAAGTTTTCTGCCTTGCTGACACTGTAACTTCTTCACAGCAATCCTTTCTACAGACAGATATGATTACCTTTCTTAGAAATGAGGTGCATGCCTGAATTTACTTCAGCCAGACTCCGTTGCGTTACAGCTCCTACTGAAGTAAGAGTCAGGGCTAAATTTGTTTTATTAATACTAAGTGGCTGGCAGGAAATACATTGACACGAATCCTGCAGATTATGCAGAGAAAGCACAAACTGGTTCCATAATAGCAACCAATTTACTGAAAGCATCACTTGCTATGTATCTGGGTGTTCAAGAAAATAACTAACTCTTAGCAACAAATACACTTTGTCAAAGTTTGGGAGGGTTTTTTTGGATGGGTGGAAAGGGGGAAGTAGAGAAATCATGTTGCTACTAATTTGATGTTGTGGTGAGCACCAGATACATGTTCAAGACACAAGCTTGAACAGCTGAATGAACTGGAACTACCCCACTACCTTTTGCATTTAGTACACAGTTACTCTACTGCTCACCAGCACCAATTTTAATCTGACACTTAAGATGCCCCAGAACTCTACAAAAACAAAGGTGGGAAATTTCAGTTTTTACCCAGCAAATTTTCTATGTGCTTATATTCTAACATATGAGGCAATGTATTTCTATTTCAGTTTTATGGTGAACCATGATGAAGAAAGGTCAGATTTACCAGTTTTCAGGTTTCATTTTTATATGCTAACATTCGCTTTTTCATATCAGAATCAGAGCAGAAGGGAAACAGTTAAAAATTTTTCTTTCTGCATTTTTCTACTGTACATCTCAAATGATGCTGCTTTTCAGTAGTGTGGCAGCAAGCTCTAAAATGACAGTATAATCTGAAAACTTTTCACAGCTTACAGAAGGTAAGAAGTGTTTCTTACTGTGTGAGCTTTCAGGTTGTCATGCTTTGTAAAATGGGTGCAATTTTCTTCTAAAATGAAATGTTAACTTTAGAAGAATGCACTGGAGGGAAGAATGCTGTTCCTTAAGAGTAAAGATCCTTTTCTCTTCTCTATTTTTATAAATGTAAACGGATAAAAATGACAGATGTGTGCAAGCTAGTCTACACACAAACAAACTTCCATTTTACATGGGCAAGTTCAGCTGGAAGCCTAAATTTACCTATAAATATTAACCCTTATAAAACAAGGGTTTAGAAGACAAAGATCCCATTTTTAAACTAAAACTACCACATCCCAGGCAATGTCAAAGAACACAGATCATAACCTTTTCTTCTGTTAATTATGTTGATAATTTTGGTGACAGAAGAATGCTAGTGCAAGCCTGTGGCACGTATCTTTACTGATTTAGTTCTATCATACTCTGCCTGCAATCCCCAGCACTCTTCCACATGATATACTGGCAGTGTTTAAATGGGTCATTAAAAAAACTCCACCAAAGTAAGTGGATACCAAAGCCAATTCCCATACTAAATCTGTTGAAACCCATACTTTCTTTTCAATACACCTACCCACCATTAAAATAGTATTATATGCAGACCCTTGTATGGTGAGTCGGCAGAATCCTTCAGAGAACACAAATTTCTGTAGGAGTTATTTTCACATGAAAGGCAGTGGGTAGTAGTTGCTTCTGTACAGATCTTTAAGGATCTATATATATACAATTATCTACTGCTCCCCTCCCTGACTTCAATGAAGAATTAGCCAATATTACATGTGTTACACAGACCTCTGACTACTGTACATACACAAGCAGCTAAAACTGCCAAAGTCCAATCCCTGTCAAAAGCTTGTGCAGGACACGTTCCTTTGTCAATATTTTCTCCTGAAGGACTCTGGAGGTCCCTTCCAGCTAGCACCATGGAGGTGCAGTACTGTTCAGGTGTATTCACTGTCACATTCATGGGTACCTATGGACAGTGAACAGCTGTTTTATGGGGTCTTCATAACGTACTGTTTTACTCATGTTGCAGTGACCCTGCATAGTTTACATCCACACTTGAAATGTCTCTTTTAAAGAATTTTAGAACTACCTCACCACTGTCAGGGATGCACATTACATACCAACTGGCATAGCAGAAGTGCCCTTTTCCTGACATACCCAAAGAGGCCTCAAAACCTAATGTTCAACGGTTCTTTCTCCCCATTTCCTCATGCCTCACTTCCACATAAAACAGCTGAAAGAGAGGGCCCACTTAGTAGGATCACAGGGATACCTTGAAGTGTATCAGAGATCATTTACCCCTGCTTTTATCCTCTACTGGAATGGACAAGTTGTAGCACAAGAAGCAGCTTTGGGATTTAATGAACCAGTTTAGGCTGTTTTCAAGTGTAACGAAATGCCTGCAATCAATCGTTCCAGTCTATGTCAGGCTGCTGTTGAAGTCAATAAAGTTATCCAATCCACTGGCCTTCATAGGTAAAAAGGGATCAGCTCATTTGCAGCACTTATTTTTCTATCATTCCAAAGTACTGTATTTACCCATGTCTAACTGAATCTTTTGGAGAGAAGCACAATCAGAAGAAATTGAAAGCACAAACTTTCCTCATTTATTTTTTCCAATGTTATACTCTGCCAATAAGCTATACTTTATTTACATGAAAATATCTCCACATATGTTCATGATGACTCCAGGATTTGCTATGCAGTTTATCCAGTGAGCTCAGGAATGCATTATGGTCTGGTTGTAGAGGAAGCACTCAATGTGTTGGATATCCTGTGCAACAACTCTTCCTGCTTTCCTCCAGAAAACTGCCCATACAAGCAATATCCCAAACATTACTACAAAGACAACTAACAGAATTTTTGGTGTCATCCTTTTATAAATGCTTTTAAGAAAAGGATGAGACCCTGTGGGAACAAGTAACATCAGCTGCCTTCTGAGACTCAAAGTTGCGGTTAAATCAACATCCAAACATTTAAGTGGTACATTTCATGCCATGCTGCCCCCTTGCTCAGGGGATTCTGTAAATGTCTGGGTTTTGGATGGTTAGATCTCTTCCCCTCTGACTGGCCTTCCTCTGTTTGCCCTGAGACACATCTTTAACATATCACTTTGTAAAAATTGTTATTAAAGAATTATTCATAATTTATGTGCACTTTAACACTGGGGAAAACCCCCTTTATATTCTGCACATGCAGAATATGCTACATTTTTTTTCTACAGAGAAATTACGTTAATTTCTACTTTTGATAAAAAGAAGTAAGAGAGAAACAACATATATATTCCTCATTATTAAAAAAAAAAAAGCAAAAATGACCAGATGGACATTTGCTCCCCATAGACCATATCATCTTAAGTCTGCATTCTCTTTTCTACATACGTATATATATTTCCTAGGTGTGTGCAGATATATATAGATAGAAAGACAGATGATGAAATTTGGTTTTAGCTCCACATCTCCCTCAGGTTTTTCTTTACAACCTGTATGAGAATGATTAAACATTACTCATCTAAAAAATAGCTTTCTAAAAATGTACCTGCATCAGGGTCTTTTTTCAGCTCACAGTCTGGGTTATTTCAAAATAACCAAATGAAGAAAATTAGGAACAATTTTGGTTTTTTAGACCAAAAGACTAGACTGTGCCTTGACAGCCTAATGGTTGTATTTCAAATTACATAATTCAAAATTAAAAATGTTTCAAAAATATGAATGGCAACTTTTTTGTGGTGCTGAGTCCCGAATTTAACTTTTGATGGGTATTAATTTCAATAGGGAGAAGATTTATCGTTTTGTTTTGCTTTTTTTCCCCCTAAATATTCCTAGTAAAGACAAGTGCAGCAACCAGAGTGAAGTCAGTTGTGTGAAGGAGTTTGGGCCCAGGAACAGAAATGGAATTGTTCTTAACAACACAGTCGGCATGCTTGGAAGCTGATGCATCACAGGAAGGATGTTTTCTTCACAGCAACTGCTGTTTTACCAGACAGCACACTCGCATGATGCACACAATTTTACTCTTTTTTATTTCAAATACTGTTGGGACAAATTTTGCCCTTGGATAAGCATGCTCAGGCCCCACTGAAGCCAGGCAGTGGAACTTACAGTCATGTGTCCGAGAGCAGAATTTGTACCCAGTGTTATAAAGAAAGAAAACTGTTTAGTGGATAAATAATAAAGAAAAGGAATTTACAAAACAAACAAGCAAGCATTAAAATATAATTAATTACAAAAAATAAACAAAAACCAAAATAACCAGAGCCACTTACAGGGCTTGATGGAGTCTTTGGCCAGCCTGGGCTGCTAATGCTATCACTTTCATCTCCATGAAATGAGGAGATGCTAGCAGAGCTTGGGGACATTGGGGAAGGGACTGGCAGGTTGCCTGGGGTTGGGGGCTGAGAAATACCCTGAGAGCTGTAGCTATCCTGTGGTAGAGGAATAAAAAAAAAAAATATGACAAAGGCAGGGCAAACTTTATTAAAAACAAAAAAAAAGTACATCCAGTTTAACAGACTGACCGATTTTTATATATAAAATATATATAAACAGAGAGACACATACAGAAAACACACACATATATAAATATATTTATATATATATATAAAAGGTAATAAAACAACATTGTTAATTAGTATAATTTGGAAAGTTTGCTGGATGCTTGGCTAAAGTCACTAAGCCACCATGCTTACTTCAAGCTCACATGAAATGCTAAGCATGGGTTTCCCATTATGAAAGAAAGAAACAAAAACAAGCTGTTCACCTTATTTAATCAAATAAGGCAGGAAAGCAAAACATTAAGTATGTTGCTGCTGCGGCCAAAACAGGAAGCCATAACTGAATGCAGAGAAAAATGGCTGCAAGGATTGAAACCAGGCAAGACCCTTCTTTCCCACCCACCTGGCACAGCCAAATTCCCACGCAACTTTTGGCTTGGGATGCTTTGCCCCCGCAAGTTAAAATGCCGTAAGAACTAGTAACTTTCAGATCCACACAATGAGGAAAAAAAAAAAGAAATAAAAAGAAAAAAAAGAAAGAAAGAAAAGAAAAAGAAACAAAGAGATTGCACGTGAATGGAAAGGCATGCAGGAAAGAACAGAAGTGGGTAGGCCAAAACCAGGAGATGAAGGACAACACAGCAGACTTCTGCGGGCGGAACCGACACCACATGCGGAAGGTGGTAAATACCTTTGACTTGCTCTCGGGTTGGGGGGCTCCTTCTTCTTTGCCATCTGCTTTGAGAGGAAGGGGAAGTTTGGACTCACCAGGTGTCATCATATCTGCAAGACCCATAGGTGCTAATCGAAAACAGGAGAAACAGTTAAGCATGACTACGTTTGGCTTTGTAGGAAAAAACACGCTTCCTGCTGCATGGTTGTGGCGCCACATGAAGGAGAGGTTTTCCCACCTCTGTCCTGTTATTCTAGCATCCGGAAACCTGGAATCCTCTTCAGTAGAATTGTGGAAACAAAGGAGAATGATCAAGAAGAGAATACAAGCACTATGCAAGACAACCACCACTTAACAGAGTAGAATTCATTCTTCATGCTGCTGGTGCTCTTCAACTGTCCCCACATTTGACCACAACATTTTAACACAACAAGTCTATTTTAATTACTGCATTCTCCCTTTAGCAACAGACAAACGTAAATGAAAACAATGCATATTCTGCTTGCCATGTTAAATCCAAGAAAAAGCCTGAATTTTCCGATTACGTCTGTATTAAGGCTGGTGTCCAGCAGATAATTCCTGCCCCTACTGACTTCAATATGAATGTCTCAGCCACTGTGAGCCTTAACTACAGAATTACAAGCTGTAAACTGTGCTCTGCTGGACAACCAGCGCTCAGCTTCTTCCTCCTGCCAAAATGAGGTGGGACTATAACAAACACACAAATGTCTTTCTCTGATAATGGCATACAGTTGCTTCCCAGGGCGGCAAGGAGTTTAAGGGTTTTTTTATTTGAAGATGCAAGTGCCAAGTAAAGTATTATTGTTGCAGAGCTGCTGGGTTCCTGGATTTCTAGAAAGATGCAAGAAGAAACATTCAGACAAATAGAAAATACTGGGCAGAGCAGATGCTAGGAGGTGCCATGACACTGAATCAATGCAAATAACCAGAAAACAGCAGCAAGACACCAGGTGATTCTTTGCCTGCTGAAAACCACATGCACAGCATTTGCAAAAGACTGGATTACCTTCCCTTTCTCTCTTTTTAATCCCCCTCATGCCCTTCCTTCAAAGGATATGAGGTAAGAAAAACATACAAAATAAACTAGAAGACAATAAAAAGGAAAAATATATATCCCAAATGTAAAAATTTAAGAATCAGTAAAGGATCACTGTCTTTACAGAGTAGCATGGCTCTCGCAAAATGACAGTGCTGGCTTGTACCTGGCAGCAGGCACACTGCATAGCGAGCCAAAGATAGGAGGGGGAAAAGAAGCTTTAAAAATACTTCACAGATTGCCCACTACAAAATGATTATTGCACATATTCATGTATTACTATGTTTTAGAAAATAATTAGTTTTAATTACAGCAGTGAGAGCATGAGCAGGACTCTAGCGAATACGCTGGCAAGCTTTGCAGTGCTAATTTGCTAATATCTTTAGCATCACTGCAGGTTGAGACTCTGGCTCTGCCAAAAAAACCTACCCAGCCATGTGCCATGTGAGTTTACAACTGTATGCTCAATATTCAGCTTTGAACTGCCGGTGTTTTTCATGGGCACATTTTCTTGTTTTTTCAAAGCACATTTGTAGCCCAATCAAGCCCTTAAAGTCATCACAACACATAAATCATAACTGAGATTAAAAAAAAAAAAATACTTGCAATACTTCAGACTTCAAGAATTGGAACAAAAAGCCTTTTACAAGAGATGCAGCTGCAGAGAAAAATCTATTTGGATCAGCTAAAAATGCTGTTATTTTTATGTATGTGTGTGAAATCTCAACAAAACAGCCAGTCAACATGCTACTGGGAAGTCAGCATCCACTAAGCATTTGATTTGTATGCATTTTGCCCTTATATTGTGCTTGAGGAGCTGGGGCAGCTTGTGACCATTCTCAAGTGAAGGGTGGCAGCCTAACATGTTCCAATTTTGAATTCACAATTAAAAAAACAGTTATTTTTCTTTCAGAGATTTAAAAAAAATACATGTGCAAAGTGGTCAAATATATGCCACAGTGTGGTTTCAAACTGGGATGCAGAACTGTTATACAAAATCCATCTCAACAGTTAACACATTTCACGCTGTGAAAGTGCTAAAAAACAAGTCTTGGGTTTTCGTTTCAGAGCAAGCAAAGCTGACCCTTCCCCTATAAAGCAATTTTAGAGAGGTCAAACAAAGCAAAGTTAATGATCTTGCTTCTTCACCAGAATTCTGCATAGCTAAATCCTCTGCTGATCTCTCACTTTTATCTAGTTGGCACATCATACGTCTATAACAAAGAATTTAAAAATTGTGTCCACTTCTGGTAGTTCTGTTTCTATCAGAATTCCCTTATGAAATCTCTGTTCCAGAGGGGTTTAAGTTAGCACCTCATATAAAGTGCTAGTAACTCCAGTCTGCAGATTATATCACACATTCTGACTCTATTTTGGCTTTTGACTATTTCTTGTTGGCATATGCAAATGTAACTAACAGGAATTGGAGACAATTATGAAAAAAAAAAAATATTTACACAAATTCTGTTTCACTTTTTGTTCTAAATTATTTAGTTCATCTACATTCTTTCTTTCTACCCCTATGAGAAGAACTGCAAGCATTTTACTGGCAAACTGCAAGGTTGTCTATTTTCCCTATAGCTTTTACCCAAGATGTTTCCACAGTTATTTTTCTATCTGCTGTTGAAACGCAGTTTCGTAACTTCTTGCAAACATACTCTCCAGCGATTTGTGAGAAGATATTCTTTCACTTTTTTTTAGCAAAGCGGTACAGTGAGAACATTGTTTTGACCCTTTCTGAGCAGTGAAATACTGTTATTGTCACGAAACTGCTAAAATAAGACACAGTCTCTTTCTACCCAGGTACTAATAATTCTGCCTGTGAAGTACAGACCAAAGGAGAAAATGTTGTAGAGAGGAGGATAACAGGGAGATCTCGACTGAAGAAGTGTTGTGGTGTACTGTGAATAGGTTTCAAGTACCAGCCTCTGGCTTATTATAAGAATTTAAGAGCTAGAATGATTTCAAAAAGCAAGTATAGGTCAAGGTCCTGAATTAACTATTCCACACTGAATTTAATGTACTCAAAGGCAGATATTGACATGAGTAAAACTGCAGCAAAGAATTCTTTTTTGCTAAAGGCTGCTCTGCCAGTCCCAGAAGATGATGAAATACTGTAGAAGCAGCAATATACAAACATTGTTTTTCTCTTTATTGCTAGTGTGATAACAAATCATGCTGTACAAAACAGAATACTCCTTCCTCTCTCCCTTGTAATGTAATACATTCCTCTCTCCCTTCCAACACTAGCACTCTCCCTCTGAAAAAAAAAAAAGAAAGGAGAAGAAAAAACAAAAGCAGTGAATTAGTGACTGTGGAGTTGACAGGAGGACCCCCCACTGCTTTGATGCCAACTGAAAAAACAGAACAGGGACAACGGCACTGCCCAGTGTCCTGCCATGAATGACCCTCCAGCTTTGGGGATGAGTGCAGCCCAAGGTGGTTGGGGACCTTATCTGAAAAGGATGAGTGAGCTACCAGGGATCTCAGGTCCACATTGCCTTTCTGCTGACAAGTTTTGTCCAAGGAATGACAAGTACGAGCAGTTTGGGACATGGGCATCTCTGTGCCAGGTGCTGGCTTGATTTAGGGTCACATAATGACCACCACGTGGTCATCACTTGTTTGGAGTACAGGTGATGGGACACTTCACATGTTACCACCTACAGACAAACTCCACAAAGTTTTTCTAAATGCTCATTAATAGCTCCTACAAAGATATGCATTAGAGAAAAAAAACCCAAACAAACCACAATGAAATAAATCGAGGTACCCATTTTTTAGAAAAATGCAACCAAGCTACAAAACAGAAAAAAACAAATGAAGTTTCTAAAAAATATTTCACCTGCAAAAATATAATTGATTTTCCTGTTAGAGGTTCATCCAAATAAATACTAAGTCAAATATATAGCATATGTATGATTTTTAGTATTATTTTAAAGAGTGACCCTTTAATTCCTTTAGCGCAAATAATTTTTCCTAGAATTTCACATTTTATGTAAAGTATTATGATGTTAAAAGTCAATTGGGAATAATAATACGCAGAAAAAGAAAGGTTTCAGTAAGACAGAGGTACTGAAATAAGGAAAGTATCCTTGAGCAGTAGGGAGATTAATGCCTTTTTATTGGTTTGTTCATCTCCAGAGGTAGCAGAAATTGTGAATGCCAGTTTCTATGCAAGAACAATATGGAAACCTACGAGCTATAAACTTCATATTGCTTCTTTTTAAAGATAATTTTCATGAGAATTAACAAAGCCCACAGCATGAGCTATATTGGGGGTTGTAAATTTTCTGTTTATTATATGCATTTTTAAAGCAATATGAAAAATAGGGGAAAAAGTCTAAAATATATATGAGTAATGTGAACTCATACAATGAAAGGACAGTGGTAGTTCTACAATTTTTCTGAATGGCAGTTTTTTCCATAATTGTGAAGGGATTCTGACACCTTTTTCCTGAAGCTTTTGTTATTGTTATGGACGGAATACTCTATTAGAAGAATCTGTCTTCTTTGATCTTGTAATTTCTGTGTTCCTAAACCACTCTGCATCAGCAGAAGCTGGTGATCTGCTGTTTGATCCGCAGTCACTGTTGAAGTATCAAGATGCATAACTGCAGCATGATTTTCCTTTCAATTGTGACATTAATTAAAAAAAAAACTAAGGACAAAAGGATCAACTGGTAATGAGGAGTTATAAACACTACTAAAAATGGGTGACAAAACCAGTGTTAGACATAGCTGTAATGAAGCTCCAACACCATATGAAAACAATTCCATCATTTATCAGCAATCTTCTCCTATTTTTGAGTAAAACCTAAAACTGCATTTTTTTGAAAGACCCACCTTCCTCCCTCACAACAGGGAACAAAACTGTACCTTTCAAACCCAGACAATGAAGAAACTAATTTCTCCTTATTGCTCACCTTAGTTTTTCACTGGCCTCTACCTGAAACTACAGTTGGTAATGCTCAGTGCATGTGAGCCGATGCCTCCACTCCAGCAGCAGTCACTCAGCTGCACTTGGTTTTTGCCCTCCACATTGACTGAACCCTGGTCTATCTGACAGATGTGTGATTTTACACCAATAGGGCTGGGAGGAAGGGGAAGCAAAGGAGCACATAGCTGAACTGGTCTTCCTGCCACAGAAAATCCTGTTTTCAAGCCCCTAAATAGGTATCACCTGTAGGTTCTCTACCTCATCAAATGCAGGGCCAGAGCTGACCCTGAAGTGCACCCCCAGCTCAAGGAATTAGCATTAAAAGTACTTTATTTACAATTGTCTTAAGCTTCCTTTTTTTTTTTTTTTTTTGACCCAAGCAGAAGGATGAGTCCAGATAGGGGGAAATTAAGCATTCCCCCAGCATTTCCCTAATTTTCTCTCTTTGGTGTTGTGTGTGTCCATGTCCTCCCCACCAGTGTCTCCTGGAGGCCTATAAAGCAATTCTAGATGCATGTCTGCTCCCACACTGAGTAAAAGAGGTACACTGAACTCCTCTAGTTCATCTCATACTTACTTTCCATTGGGTAATCTCTGAATTAATAAAACTGGAACAAAAGAAAACCTCACAAATGCACTGGCAGAAAAAACCCTGATAAATGTTTAAATTATTAAAAATCCAATATTTCAGAATGCATAACACAATAAAAAGCGTATGACTACCCCATACAAAAGACTGCTACGATAAATGGTCTTGCATTGAACAGATTTCCACTGTATGAAATAACGAATGGCTGAATTATCTGAA
The DNA here is from genome assembly GCA_018697195.1 of Certhia americana. NCBI lineage: Eukaryota > Metazoa > Chordata > Aves > Passeriformes > Certhiidae > Certhia > Certhia americana. The sequence continues at coordinate 58,994,917 of CM031859.1, read as the reverse complement.
CAAAAAAACCTCTGTGAATCTTCCTTTAAACTGGTTATTCCTTAGGAATACATAAATCTTCTTAGGCAGGGCACTCTGCCATCTGTTTGCTGTTGGTTATTTTTGCAGCTCTGGGGGCCAACGGAAAAGGGTGGAAAAATTACTTCTGCTAATAGCAAAACAGAATTTATAGCACAGTTTCAATGCTCAGAAGTAATTTTATTTCAGCAAGCCAGACAAAACACATAACTACACAAACAAAACATAATATTACCTGGGACAGCTCTGGTGGGGAAAAAGCAAGCTATTATCTAATGCTCTTTTCAATTGCTTGTCCCTCTTCATCCAGATGGTACAGTGTGCATTTCTGGGCTAGCCTATAGCTTCCAGGCCAGCACTGGAAAAAGCCGTTTTAAATTTTTTTTCTTTTTGTTAATTTCTCTCTCTCTCTCTCCTTTTTTTTTTTTTTTTTTTTTTTTTTTTTTAATCTTACTGATTAGCAGCTTCCTTTCTTCTGCTAAGCAAAATCGTAACATAACGCTCTTGAAATGTAAGACACTGTTCAGTATCTCAGCAGCTACTATGCAGAGGAAAGAAACTATGTGGACATACCAGACACTAGCATCTCACTGTGGTCATTTTCTTCCAAAGAAGCCAGAACATATGGAATTGACAGGGAGAAAAGACAGAGAAAGATGCAAAGGATAAAACAATTATACAGGCTAAAAGGTGTAGAGAAAAAGATGTGAAAGACCTGGCTCTTAATAAGACGCAACTTAGGTAGTAAGGCATTTCTTAAGAAATAAGAAAAAGTAGAAACAAAACCAACGGTGAAACAACATCGTATTACCTTACCGCAACCTATTCAACTTTCAGAAAAAACTTCAAACTCCCCCAACATTTCTAAAAGGGATAATGCAATCAGTAAAGCATGCACAGAAACTCCATGACTGGAATAAGTACTTGGGAGGATCTGCTTCAGGGTCATTGAAACTCCGTCCAAACACAGCCCAATCAAAGAATTGATCTTTGCTGAAGTATTATCTTGAAGGAGGATAATTGTTAGGAATTCAAGCTGAATACGGACCATGGAGCACATTTTTGCAGAACTGTATTCACCTGTCTTGAGAGTCATACACAAAGCTACAAGCAATTCTGAACTCAGAAGTCATGATATAAAGGATAAATCCAGGATCTACATTGGATCTGCTTTTTTGTTTGATTTTTTCAAAAGGAAGTTATGATAAAATTTTATATACTGATACTTAAGTAAGTGAGGAAACCTTACAAAAATTTTGGGAATAGCGAATACGGCCTGTTTTCCAAACAGAATAATTATGTTAAGTGCTCAACTTACAGCATCTTCAAGTCAGAGCAAGTGCGCATATTTTTTAAAATGACTACCACGTTAAATACCTGAAATTGCAACCTTAGCAAGTAAGACACTGAAAAACAAAAGCAACCTCTTAAAACAAGAAGCTATTCTCCTTCCCTTTCTCGCAGACACATATACGCAAATATGCATATACTTGCTAGTCAACATCTACATCAGGCTGAGTCCGAGTGATGCTGGAACTGTACAAAACACAGTACTCATCTATGTGCTGTGCAGAAGGACTTAATGAAAAATGTATCAGTTACTGTACAAAAAAATAGCAAGTACCTTAGCCTAATTTCCAATCACTCCAAACTACCAACAGGGGTGTATCAAATGGAAGATGGACGTTCCTCTGCCACCAGCTCAGGGCTGATAGTGTTAAGCAGGTTTATGGAGGGAGGTTACTGTTGGAAGCTTACTCACCATTACCTGTTGAGCTGTTCACCATGTTGGGTGCCATGCTGTAAGGAGGAGCCTGTGGATTCATCAGGCCAGAGCTGTTGTTCATCGGCTGAGTGTAGGGGGAGTTGGATCCCATAATGCCGCTCTGATTCATGGCAGGAAAATTGCCTTGCCTAGGAGAGGAAAGCACACATACGATATCTCATTACAGACCTCGTTGCTGAAGATACTGTGGTTTTTCACAGAGCACCATCACCTACTGTTTGTAAGGAGAAAGCAGACAATTACTTCATTTTACCTACTTGGGGAGCTTTGAGTTAGTCTTGAGCTAATTATCATATATGTGAAATAGAATTTGACTGAAGACTAATTTCAAGAGACGTACACAGAGTCTTTCTATGTCACTATCAATCAGAAGAAAAATATAGCTCACATTATATACCCTATGAGTAAACAGCAATGTGATCGGGAATCAAAATTAGAACCTAGCAATGGCATAAAAAAAATCCAGCGCATGACCATTCTTACCATTTTGACCATGTAATAGCAATCCTCACCTGCCAGAGCTTAATAAACAGAGAAATGACCAAAAAGAAAAATGGGCACCATAGACTCAGTTTCTGATTTCTGCATATGTTGTTACTGTGTTGAACAGTGTTCATCTGTATGTGTCATCTATGCCCAATCTTTCAAAAATCTCCATGCATATTCCACTTTGCTGAAACAAGAAACCTGAGCAGAACAATTTTGCTTTTGAAAATTATTCCCATATTTGTATAATGCTTCTATAACTGAGACTTAAATTTGTCTCAAAAACTGCCCTAAATGAAGACCTTGCATAATTCTCCACATGTTCAGTAATCTACTTTTATGTTCTAAGAACTATGTAAGTATGCTTGGTACCTGATCTGTCAAACTCTATAGACAAACTGAGGCACAAGGAAGAAAATAATCCAATTCAAATAAGCACAATAACCCAATGTAATGCATGATTCAACTTCAAAAATAACCTTTTATTCTTTTAATACATAAAACAATTACCTACCTTTTCTTAGTATAGTTGAAGACTGCATGTATTACCATATGTATATGAGTTAACACATGCATATGAAATCATACATATTAATAAAATCACATGGAAAAAATACTTACTTGAATATTCATAGGAAAATATATAGAAAAATACAAAACTCAGCCCTCTTTCTTCAGTATGCCCCCTGTACATTTCTGCTGCTTTTCCAAATAAAAGAAACAAGAAAGCAACCACCCTTTTGCACAGCTTCAGTACCTGTCAACTTTTATTTCCTTACAAAAACCAAAGCACTTAATTTCAACCTACAGGAAGGGAAAGCTGAATGTCCAGGTAGCAAGATGAGAGTTTTGGTAGAAATTCTACTTTTAATTATTATACAGTATTCAAATCAGAAAAGACTACTCCTAAATCAAGAATCCTGAGTAACTTCAATGGCTTCTTGTCTTCTCCAAATTCTTAACACAATTGGTAGAAACAGATTTCTTTTTTAGGAGGTACAGGAGGAAGACCATTAAAGCACTATTTGGCCTAATTTTTCTTGACACATTGTGAATTTCTTCAAAGGAAAAGAGAACGTGTAATCTAAATAAAGCATCTTTTTCCAAGTCAGTGTTGTCCTTTGCTCTCTGAAGACAAACTTTTCTTCACTCTTGCAAAGAGGCAAAGGCTTTCTTTTGATATGAAGGAGATAACTGCCATACAATGTCATTTCCCAGATGAAGCTTGCAATGAGAAGTGGAGGGAAAAGATTTAAAATGCACAGTGGTGCAATGCTCCAAGGGAAAATTACAAAGGGAAAAGAGAAGAGCAGAACCATTTGGCAACAACTTTAAATGATTTCAGTCACACAATCAAGCTTTTCTTATGTAAATACTGTATCTTAAACACCCCCCCTTTAGCCACAAATTGCTGTATTTCAGCAAATGCAGTTAACTGAAAAATGTTTTCTATGCTGGATAAGCAAGATCCTTTCTTGCTTGAAAGTTACTAGTGAAGATTAAAAAAATGTGCAAGTGTATTTTCCTACTTTAGAAAAGAAGTAATTGATTTTGAGAGGTTCTTTTATGGAATAAGGCTAGGATCCTGGAAAAGGCAAGTCTCTACAGGTATCTATCTCTTAAATGTCCTTCTTTTACTTTAAAAATACACAGGAGACACGCACCTTGAAGGTAAGCTGAAATTGGTCCTTACCTACTAATATTTCAATAGTATTACTTCCTGTAGCATGTGTATTTTCTAAGCTGTGGGGCTGTTCATTGTCTCAAATTGAGGTACAACCTATTTCATGTTACCCACTATGGACATCAATCTCAATTGCAGCTCATGCAAGCATGCTGCTGTACAACAGCTTTAAATCAAAAAGTAGGAAACTATTTCCAGTTTAGATGGAGAGTGGAAATTAAATAAAAAGAATATACTGGCTTTGGCCAGGACAGCAAGAAAACAACTGAATTCTAAAAAATTGCTTCTGCACCCAGAAGAAGCTGAATGGCAGAACTTAATTCTGAAATTTCATCTGGCAAGGCAGTACCTTTCCCTTTCATCCTCCTATGTAATGTTGCACTTGGAATGGACAGAGCTCTCTATCTCTGGGAAGAGCCCAGCAAGAGAAAAGACTCTGCACCATCCCTGGCAGGACTTTGTCCTTTACCAGCCCCCTATCAAAGCCCTGACCACAGCACGAGTGAGCTAATTCAGTAGCACTGAAAGGACATCCTGTCAGAGTAAATGCTGGTTTATTCTGAGATTGGGTGCAGTGAGCAGTACAGAGCTCCTCCACATATTATTTTGCTCTATCAGGGCTTGGAATGGAAAGTTTCTTTAGGGAGAAATAATCAGGTATTACTTCAGACTTTAATTCTCACTCCACAGTAGGCCTCCTTTGAGTAAAGACTGCCGACTGTGACAAATTGTGCTGCATCAGTGCTATAATATGAAGTGGAGTCCATTAAGAACTGAGCTGAGATCACCAAACTCATTTTGATTAACCTCCAGGTCACTAAACACTTATAAATATGTTACACAGCAGCTGCTAAACATATTTATATATGCTTAAGGTCACAGCATCATCTGTTGGTTGTTGGAGTTAAGTCAAAAATCTTATGTTTCCTTCTGTGCTGCTTTTAGTTAAGGCATATCCAACATACTACAATACTAGACTCTTTCCTACATCTCCCAATTCCCTCCTCCATTTTTCTGGGATGCTAAATAAAAATCAAGCCTTTAAAAACGGTCTGCTGTACATGTAGTGACATCTAATGGCAAAATTTCAACTGGCCAGCTATGAATTTTATAGCAGTACAAACCCAGCTAAGTATACAATTTTACAGTATTTGCCACATAAACACCAAGGACTGGGTTGCTTAGGGATGATGCAATTAGGAGTAATAGGAAGAAATTAAGAAAAGGTACACTTAAGTTTAGTGTAATGAAAAGATATCAAAAAGATACAGTTACCCTCCAAGGAAATGAAGGAAACCTCAGCCCCTAACATTTCTGCATGCAGGTAACATGTTAGAAAATATATTGGTCAGAGAAACCCTACATTGTGTATGAACTAGAGTATCTGATCTTACAATACCTTGATCCCAGAAAATGTATTTTTCTCCATTTAGAAGAAAAAGCAGCCAGGCCAATATAAATTTGGAATTATGCTATCAATTTAAACACTATATCTAAGGCTACAAATTTTTTGTAGCCTGCTCTACTCCTACAAGTAGATCTTCAAGAGTTCAGCAGTTGTAAGAGATTTCAAGTGGGAGAGAGAAATCTGCTAGCTTTTTATGGTTTATTTACTCTGCTGACAATTTAGCAACGCATAATGCCAGAGCCAGTTGTTATGCTTGAGGAAAGAGCTGCCACCTCAGGGGACCTGGACAAGCTGGAGGAATGTGCTGACAGGAACCTTGTAAAAGTCAACAGGAACAAGTGCAAGGTCCTGCACCTGGGAAGGATGAGCCCCCTATAGTGGTGCCAGCTGGGACTTAACTAGAGGGAGCAGCTTTGCTGATAAGTCCCTGGGCATCTTGGCAGACAGAGCTGAGCATAAGCCAGCAGTCTGCCCTGGCAGAAAAGAGGGCCAACAACATCCTGGACTGTGTGACAAGGTGCTGAGCTGGGAGATGGAAGAAACTGATCATCCCTTCCTTCCTCAGCACTCACTGGACTCCAACTAGAGTACCATGATCAGTTTTGGATCCCCAGAAAAGAAAAGATGATAAACTAGAGTAAGCAGAGAACTCCTTACATGGCCAGGGCTTGAGCACTCACCCTGGAAGGGGTGAAAGATGAGGCCTCATTCAGCCTGGGGCAGACAGCTGTTGAGAGGAACCTATAGCAGCCACAGAGCACCTAAAAGTGAGTCAGTAAGAAGATAAAACTGGACTTTTCACAGTGAGCATGGTGTCGGGACAAGACACACTGAGCAAAGTGAAAACACATTAAGTTCAGACTGGGTGCAAGGAGACCATTTTCCCAGTGAAAACAGTGAGAGACTAGATTTGGTGGCTCAAAGGGAGTGGGCAATCTCTGCCTTTGGAGATTTTGAAGACCCAACAGGATAACACCCTAAGATGAGCCTGATGAGGAGAAGGTTGGACTAATTGCTCCTCTTGAGGTTCCTTTCCAGCTTGAATGATCCTACAATACTAGCTTGCCAGCTTCACTGTTCGGTTGACAGTCAGGTGTACTACTGGGTCCAAAATACAACTGCTTACATTCAAACCACTCCTTTTTAAGAAGTTCTTCTGATCTTTTGTTTTCCTTCATTTGCAATCTTCCCAAAAGTTAATCTGCATTTAAATCTCTTTTCTCTGCAAAACAAGTAGCATCAGATCTAATTGTATCTTCTGAGCTAATGCAGAAGTCGGTGTATATAAAAAGACGAGTTGACATGCAAGATCTGGTCATCGTTAAAGATCACAACAAAGAAATAGTTAGAAAGAACAGCAGTGACAATACACAGGAGCACATGAGTGATCACAGCTGCTGAGCACTCAGTCTCTTACACTGAAATTCCTTCCTTTAATTGGACCTGAAATCCTCAGTAAGTTTATGTGCTGTCTCCAACTGCTACACAGAAGTGACTCTACAGCCCTTGCGCTTCATACTTCATAATCTGTGACTTAGTACCTCCTCAGTTTTGTCACCTGATGCAAGACTTACACTGTCATCTTCCTTCTTCTTATTGAAAGAACATGAATTCACTGCAAAGCTGAATTCAGATGTGAATGTGGTTTAGCTACGGACAATGACAGAAGTGGATTATGCTGCTCAAGAAGACAAGAAATGAAGACACAACCTTTCATATGGAAACATGTCAAAGCTCAGGTTGTTCCTGTGTACAGAGAGATCAAGTTCTAAAACCTTCTGTGGATTTCCTAAGAGGCATCTGATGCCTTGTACTATTCTCTCAATCTACAACACTGGAGCAAAGCCAGTCAGAAAAAATGATGCAGCTTCTGTAATGAGCAGAAGCTGTGGCAGCCTGAACACAGAAAGGTGTCCAACATGGAAATGTATAGGGAACAAAAGAAAGCTTCAGAGGTGGAGAGTCTAGAAGTGATGAAGGTAAGGAGATTTTGGGGCATAGAAAATGGAAATTAAGGAGACAGTAGAAGGAAATGAAGAAGGAAAAAGGATTGGGAACATCCTCACTAGGTGCCAATGGTTTTCATGTGCTCAGGAGAAGGCAGTTGAAACAGAGATGCAGGAGAAGGAGCAGGGAGAAACACACAGAATGCTGATACTCCCAGGGAAAACACAGGTAATAGTCCCTCTAGCACAAGTGGAGACTCTTAGCCAGATATGCCTCAAGGAAGGAAGGAAGAGATTCACAGGGAAGCTTCCAAAGGAGGGTGCTACCAGACGTGCCTTCCCTCAGCTTCTCAGCTGGTGCACTCTGACCTGAGGTAGGGCCAGGTTCTGAGGTGGCCAAATGCTGGGGGAGCCCCAGTCCAAAATCGGCATAATGGGGCGATGCTGAAGGAGCACTGCTACAGGGACAAGAGCAGAGATGGGGCACACAGCCCAGGCAGGGAAGAAATGACATTGAGTCACACTGCACAAATCCTGGCGGTCACAAACTCGTATCAGTTGTTAGTTAGGCACTTGGGCACTGCGCTTCCTGACACTCAACACAGCATACACCTAATGTGGGGATTTCTCCCAGTTATGCTGCCCTAAGTGCTGGACCTGAAAAATGATCCTGTTACTGTGACCTGGCCATCTGAGCAATTGGCTGGTGAAAAAAAGATGGCCCACAAGTTTGCTATTTCTGCTCCAGATCTTTAACCTACATCAGTTTTGCAGAGAATGCACTGCAGCACCTCAGGGGAGTAATTTGTGTAAACATTTTAAAAGGAACATTTTTTCTTTTAATGCTGACACACTGCTAAGGTGGCTACTTGATTACAAACTGTGAAAATGACTGCGTTAGGCTGCACTCACAAATCACAGTGTACTGACCAAATTGCCCTGTGCTTATCTGTGCCAGGTCTGCAGCATGACAATATTTCCTCTCTCTTTTAAATGTCAAAGTATGATTTGGGGGGTTGTTATTTAAACACACTGACCTGCACAATAACCAGAAGTACTTTATTTAAATCTGTCTTGAGCTGGGACCAGCCTTAAGCGCTTATAATCTGTCACACTTTGACACCAAATGGGTTATTATAATGAGAGTAATTCAGGAGTGAGACCTGTGAATGCTTTCTCCCTGGAGAATTTACACATAAACATGTGCAGGCAGATACATATGCTCTTTTTTTATGGATTTTCCTTCTTGCTACATTATGGGCTTCCTTGGAGAAGTGAAACCATTTCTATTGTCAGCAGATATGGGAGAACCGAAGGGGAGAGAAGAGGGCAAAGGAAAATAAGCCCCGACATTGCTTACTTTGTTCTGCCTGGAGGTTCATAGCACTCTTAGCAAAGGCCAAGACAAATGAAGCCTGAATATTGGCTTGAGCAGCTATAAAATGGCATTGAAAGCAGTTCCCACATGAATAGACCAAACGAATTTAACATCACTACATCTGAAAGCAAAGAATCTTCTTGTTAGCTGCTACTGTAAGTATACTAACCTGAACTTACGTGTCCTCCTCTGTTCAGTGGGGAAGTTGTAATAACAAAGCTTCAGAAAAACAATCACAAAAGCTGCTGATGTGACAGATACTAGGTCTGCAACAAGACTTTTTGCCATTTTTCAGGTTAGAAAGAATGAGAAAATTTTACACTTGTGCATGTCTACTTGTGTGAAAATGGGAGACCAAAGTTCTGAAATACACTGACACTGACAAAGCATTGGGAAACATAAATGAAAAAGCTTCTGAATTTTGTACTGAGGGGGGTGTGTGTACGTGTCTGCTGACAGGAGGTAAGAAGAACTAACAGAGAACTGCTCTCAACAACCAGGCCTAAATGGCAATGCTAAAATGGGGAATGATTTTAACATTTTAATTATATGATAGTGAAAATTGCCTTGTAATCCACTGCAGTTGGACCAAGTATACTGCCTGATTTCTTCATCTGGCTGATCCAAATAATATTGTGCAAGATACTTTTAAAAAGTGTAACAGAAATAGCCTTTCTAAATATATTATTTTTCTTTTGATTTACACAAATACTTGTACCTTTAGCATCATCTCCATTGGTTGGATTTTACTAAAAACCAATCAAAGAGGGGTGAGAAACTTAAAAATTAGTTGCTCCTACTACACTGCTTCAATGCTGAGCCACTTAGAAAAACAGTCACAAAACCCTATCGTTTGTTTACAAGCTGTTGTCATCTCATTAACCATTTTTTCAGTGAAAACATATACCAAATGGGCTACCTTACTTGGTAGTCATTTAAAGCCCAACAAAACAGGAGTGTCACACCACATCGAACTCTGAAAGAGCAACATTAAGAGGCACCTGTAATTCACAAGTAATAATGCTGATAACAACTCAACTACCCAACATTTGCAAAGCTGGATGCATGCTGGGATCAGAATAAATCTCTCCACCCCATTTTACAGATAATAAAAACTGAGAAAGAGATCCAAGACGAATAATGGTCTAAAATATGGCCCTAATAATAATAAAGTAGTTGAATACAGTGAGGAAAACACAGCACAAGCCTGTTAAAAAAAACCTCAAACCATTAACTTCATTTGTCCTAATGACAAAAAGGTGTGTGACTGAAAAGCATTTAGTGATAGCAAAACACCGTTAGGTTTTGTTTGTTTGCTTGTGAGTTGCAGCCATTTGATTTTCTTTTTGTAAAGTTCCCTTCGTGTTAATTAAAGTAGTTTTGGTCTGAATTTCATGGTGATCACAGCATTTGATCATCAGTCTTCAAACCCACAGGAACCCCTGAAATCCTGAGATGCCTTTATTGCACAGCATTCTTACAAGTGTAGCAACACCTCCATATTTGAATTTATTTGTGTAAGAACAAACTAAGCTCTTGGTACTCCATGTAACCTGTACTGGATAAATATAATTATAATGCTGTGTGACAAAAAACACAGAACAACTGAAAAGTGGGCCGAGTCAAACGGCTTGGAAACCCATCAGAGCTCTGCTCTTGGTGACCTCTGATTATCTTCCTCACACATGGATTTGTACAGCAGCTCTAACAGCAATTGCTTGCACAACTGTCCCCCTTAGACATGATATCTGAGCACCAAGGTGACACATTTCTTTGCCCAAGTGGAGTGTGTGATGCTCAAAATCAGGCTGCTTTAATCTGACTAGAAAACAGGAACATGCATGAACTGGGTTTATAGGGAAAAAAGGAAATTTGCCCTGTATGACATGATGCTGTCAATCTGAAGCAGAATGTCAAGAAGGGTGATTTAGCCTGGTGTGACTTGATATCAAAATGAGAGTGACTCATATGACTCTCACTATGCACCTTCTATTTTTGTGCATGTTTATAAATAGCTGTATTAAAAAGTCGGAAGGCCCTATGAACTCTCTCCCAGAAAGATTACTTGAAAGTGGTAAGAGTCTGTTCCCAGCACATGAACAGCCAGAAGGTCACCAAAGCGCGGTGCTAAAAAGCTACAAGAAACTAAGGACACACTTTGTGTTTCACTAACTCAGCTGCCTCTGGTGGGATGATGTCTTGGGAGAGGTCTGACCCCTGAGCTCCCTTGTCTTCCACCTGGGGATGCTGTCTCCCACCACCTTCTTACCATGTTCAGTCACATCCTCCTGCTGCTTTTGAGCACCTTAGAATACACTGTGCTAGCAACCAACCGAAAATCTAATAAAAACCTGATCATTTCATGCCAGCTCTTCAATGTATTTTTTCATAGTAAAATGTCATCTGGCTGACAGCAGCATGCTGAATGCAACTGTGCATGTGCATCAGCATGGTGAGGGAGTTCTCCAGAGGGATTTTGCAGCAGACGCGTTTTCACTCACCTATCTTTGCCCAATGGCCTGGAGCAGTTATATGTTTATTGATATTATTACCAGCACTGTTACCATCAGTCTCGGCTCTTTGTCACACTGGACGGTTTCACAAGAGCAGTGTAGTGCACATGTCAGCATGATTTCAGCTGCCTCTTTTCTTCATCTTTGCTTCAGATGCCTGAAACCTACTGTGGCCACTGCAACAGGTATTTAACATGTTTGTAAGACTGCCAGCCAACATTAACAAAATCTCATGCTGTTGTTATTATTTAATATGATTCTTACAAGGCCACTTATATGTCCAGCTAGAATTGGTGATCCCATCTGAACTCATCAACAAACTGAAGGGCTCTTCCCACTCATATTTCCCCAGGCAACATTGCTAAAAAAAAATTGTTTATTTTTCTCTCAAATACCACCCTTGTAAAAGTACCTAAAACCTTAAACCCCCCTTTAAAACCTGAAACCCTCCTATCATTTTTTATGTCTCTCCCTTTCTGTCACAAAAATCTCAGGCTGTTCGATCACAGTCCTGTACTTGCAGTGTTATGTGCCAAATCACACAGCACAGTCACAGAATTAGCTTTCTTCATGAGTCCCATTAAACAGATGGCTATTCTCCTGTTTTGTTTTGGCTTTTTTTTTCTAGCCACTTCTGCGATTTAAACTAGTAGATCTTCTGACAGACTGTGAAAACTGTTTCCTCATCTGAAATAGTTTTTGTCACCCAAGAAAGAGTACTCAATCTGAGGTCCCTCCTTATTCTTTACCTTATTTAACTTATTTATAACTTATCTTTAATTTATACAGTATCAATTAATGAAGGACTGCATTCTTAATGTCCTAAGATCATGTTTTAAGGTACAGAATTTCTATGTAACATCCAACCCTGAGGCAGAATGTTAATAAGCTACACAAAGTCCTACACTTCAATTTTGTTTCAAAATAATTGGTCTTCCTACAAAGGGCAATGAAACTCCTAAACAACCAAATTAAGCCAAAAATGATCTTGACACAATAATAATGGAATTAAAAGTCTCTCTGAGGTAAGTTAAAATTCTCATTCATGACTAAAAATCATCTTTCCTTCCCAACACACTCCTGCTTTCACAATTTAAGAATGGTTACTCTCTGAAGGAGAGGAGTTGGACTCTTGAGGTCTGTGGTTAATCTCTAATGGCATGAACAGCATACAGCAGTCGACTTGATTGATGAGTCCAAAGAAGAAAAAAAATGCCTCCCCAAATCACTGGTTGCCTGCAAGAGCTCTGCAGCATGGTGACAACCAGGGCTCCAAAATGATGGATTTACCTTTTAGTAAAACAAAATTCCAGATAAAAATGTATTTCTCTTAGTCTCCCACAAGAAATGGCTTTGGTTAGCTCAGCATGTAAAGTTTCTTCTAATCTTTACATGATTTTATCAGCAATTTTGAGCTGATCCATAAAATGCATCTCCATTTAAATAAAATAATCACAGAAGATTTCTAGCTTTCCCCTTACAATAATAAATACATATAAGCTGAGCTGAACTTCCTCCCTCCTAATACATTATAGAATAAAACCATGCATGATTCTGCTTTGAAAAGCAAAACATGAAGAAAAGAAAAAAAAAAGAAAAAAAATCAGCTTGATACAAATGACTATTTCTCATGAAGAGGGAAGAAGCATGGGTCCTTTAGAAGAGAAATATGTCAATACTGGTTAATAGCTTCCTTAGAAATTACAGTTACAGTAAGCATTAGTATTTGGACTTTTAACCCCTCAAATCACACAGAAGCCTAGCATGGGGAGAAGATATTCCAGCTATTGCTGAATCTCCTCCAGCCCCAGGTGGAGCCAGAATGGGATTATTTGGGATTCAGAAAGACAATGCAGCCATTTAGGCCAAAAAGCAAAACCACTTCACCCTGCTGAAACTACACAAGGACTTTGTTTTGCAAGCCAAATTTAGTTTCACAGACTGCAAGTACCAGGAGGATATTAGAACAGCACTAATCGAGAGCAAAGTGGGGCTCATTTCAGGGTGACCCATCAAGACCTCTAAAGGAAATCTGTGATTGTTTGGAGAAGCAGAGCAGAGGGGAAATGACCAGACAGCTTGAGCCTGGAGAACTGTGAATGGCCTGAATTTGAACAGGAGCAACTCCTTCCGTATGACTGAATGTTAAATAAAAGACCCGGCAGAAAGAGCCTTTCTTGCCAGGGGCTTATTTCAAAGGCAACAGATAACGCAGGCACTGGCTCCAATTATGGCTACCAGTCCTATCTTAGCCTAGTTTACTTTGGGGATTTCACAGCTGGCAGCCTTTCATCTAGAAGTAGCCTGGTTTGAATAAGCAAAGAAACTTGAATGAGTACTTAACCTTCCTGCACTCCACCGAACTTCCCAGCAGAGAAGAACAGCACCTCCAAGCTTAAGGGGAAAAGGGAAAACAATGGAAAATATATACTCTCTCCAGGGATTAAAGACGGTAAGTTTTACTGGAGTGCTTCAAGACTTCCTGCTACAAAACTGTAGCTTTCAAAATCACAATTAGAATTTTAAATCCAAGTTTCAAGATCAAAAGGGCCAGACTGAAAAATACTGCACAAAACTGACAGGCACTAGGATGTAAAACACCTAAAACAGTCCTGGGTTTTATTTATATTATTATTCTTTTTAAAAAATTTATTCCCCATTTCTGTCTCCTTCTTTTTCCTTTTGACATTTTAATGCACCATGTCCATTACTATATTTCCTCGCCAGTACCTTCTAGTCCATCAGCAGTGCTGCATTACCCTGCTGTTGGAGAAAATAATACAGAAAAAGTGCTTTGCTGGCACCAGCAACATGGATTATGAATTATACATACATCACAAGAGAGAAATGCTGATGGAAGGTTAGTGTGCCTGTATGTGTGCAAGAGTGCATGTACATGTATACACACACAGACTAAGAAGAAGACATCTAGAATGCATTTTAAAAACTAATTTACACTAATTACAACAGAAATTCTCTAATATCACTGCAGCTTTGTTTGATCAGTTTTATGATTCATTAAAAACGTACTAAATTCTTCTCACCACAGCTACAATGAGGCTGTGGTATCTAACCAGTTGCTAAGCAATTAAGAACCAGAACCACATTCTAGAATGCGTAGAAGTATGTCAAAGCAATGCAACATCACACATAATTGTGGAGACTGAACACCACTTCTCAGGTGGCATGGGGATCAGCAGAAGATAATTTATCCACCTCAATTTAGCAACCCAGTGGCCAGATTTAAAATGATCAGAGGTTGCAAATAGCAAATAGCAAAGCTGGTTCCCAGTTCCTCAGTTTAATAAACTACTATGTCTGAATTGTCTCCTCTAAAATCAATGGCACTGAATTCTAAATTCACTCAATCTATAAAAAAAAATTGCTTTAATTTACAAAATTGCAGCATGCAATCCTGAGAATCATATAAAGGTACATTGAGGTGAAAGAGGCTGCTTTCAAAGATAGGATTGCTCCTCATGTAGGCACATCAAAACTCATTTTGTTGTAATTAGTTCAGGTATTGATAACTACAGTTGCACCAGCAAAAGGCTCATTTTAGTATCCCGCTGGATGCACATTTTACAGCCAGCTAGCACTGAATTACTGAATTACATCTTCTAAGGCCACACTACTAACATCATGCAAGCCAGCTATTTTACAATTATGTTTTTACCTTTCCATATACTATAATCACACTTTCAACTGCGAAGAAGACATGCTCAGAATGACACTCACTGCTAGCACAAGAGATGCTGAATGTGATGGTGACAAACATCTAACTCTAAAGATGTCTGCTGACTTCAGGCACCAACCTGATAATCAACTTTAAACTGAGAACTAGCTGTAGGAAACAAAAGCTCACAGACAGTGCACACATAGTCCTGCAAAGGTTCAAGCTGGGCATTTACAAACTGAGGAGCTCAACATTGACTGGTACTAGAAGATATTTGCTAATTTTCACATCAACAGGGGAAACAGTATCTCATTTGCTTAAAAATGTTTGTTTTTACTGAAGGCTTATTGTGATGCAGTTCTGTACATACAAGAACATTTATCTCTCACTATAAATATATGTGCTGTTCTAAGAATCACAGTGTGATAAAAGATCTCTTGGAGCCACCAGGTCCTTTAAGGTCTCCTCTAGGTTCTAGTCTCCAGCAGCAGAACCAGCCCGTGGGGTTTCAGTCAATGCCAACCTAAGTTATGAAGAGTCTTTTCTTTCATGGATATATTAGGTCTTCAATGTACAGTTCTCACCAGTCAATGGTTATGCTGAGACTAAGACAAGACAAATATAAAAAGGAAAACATTGTTCTGTAGTTCCTTCAAACTCTCTTCCTGAAAATAAAGTGAATTACTACACAGGGAACTAGAGATTTATTTAACATTGCCAGCTGTGAACTTTTACTCAGCACAAGCTTGAACACCCTGGGTAGCCTGAAACAATGACGAGATTCAATGAAGAGGTCTTAAAAACACCTTTCTTTTCTCTAGTCTGTTGTCTGTAACTGATATGGCAGTTACCATTTGGGAAACCCTGACCTGCATGCACAAGACTAGCACATGGTAAGATTTTAGGTTACAGGGAAGGTATTATGTAGCCATAGAAATTAATCTAACCTTAACATAAAGCAGACCTCAAGATGAGGTCAAAGGCTAATTCAAATGGTATAAACCTAGTATCTTCCACAGCCACCACTTTCATTTATATGATTTTAATCTTTTCTAATGAAAAGAGTGGTGGTCTGCTCTGAGGATGATACCTAGGTAAAACTGGCTGACACTCAGATCTTGATCATCCTGCCCTGGTTAATGAACATTGATTTTGTGCCCCAGCGGAAGAGATTTTTTCTGATGCATACCATTTAAATTCATTTTATGCTGCTGCTTAGTGTGCCTTGGCAAGGCAGAGGCAAACCAGTGTTGTATGTCTAAATGAGACTCCTGAGGTGGGAAAGGACAGATCCTGTGGATTAACAGCTGAAGATAAATTTCTCTCCCCTACTGATACTTGGCTACTGAGTCAACAAGTTGACCTTGAAGTGGATCAAAACCAACTTGAACAGAAATACTGCTGTGTAATCATGACTGTGACACAATTATTTAATTTTATTCTTAATTCTACACAGAGAAGGGTGTTTGATAGTAATAAAAATACAACACTTTTTGTGCTCCACATCTGAATCTTATAAACTCAACACATTTGAAAAAAAAAAGTCTGGGCACTGTTCATGCATGTTAGCATATAGGAGTGGATGTCTTCCCAGCTAATCAAAGTACTATGGTGGGTGTGCTCTCCCATTTCACTAAGCTTTGTTTCTTGAACTGGATAACTAGTAGACTTGTGTCTTAGTTTTTTGTTTTCCTTTCTGCTTTTTCTGTGCACGTATATGAATGGTATTATTAAGGAAAAAACCAAACTAGCAGCTACAGAAAACTGATAATTAAAACTTGTTAACTGCTGTGACAGCAGCAATAATTTGTGTATTAAAGATTTCCTACAGAGGCAACAACTGAAATAACAGGATGGCACGGAAGTCCACAAAGGTTAAATCTTAGGTGAAGATGGACTTGTTTGTGAGAGAGCAACAGGCTGGGAGCCAACATAGATACTTTCTCCCAGTTATAGAAATTACTGTGGAGGAGGACTCTGGTGAGAAAACAGTAGCTGTACTTCAGGCAAATGTTTTGCAAGGGATACTTAGTGCTCCTAAAATTCTTCTAGAGACTAATTTTTTAAATACATGCACACTCAACTACAGTGAACTAAAACTTCCTTGAAAATCCCGATACGAAACCCTGTCATCACTCCTGCAGTACATCATCTCTCAGAAAAGGATCATACTTTGAGGGTTGCAGTTCTCTGCCTAGGCAGCAGTGACAATATGACCAAGTCCAGAAAATGTGGCTGCACACACGGCTGCAGACAAGAACTCCAACGATGTAGAGAGAAAGATGATGCCTGGATCAGGGAAGGAGACGTCTTATTCCTTCTCAGTGACAAGTTTCTTCATTGCCCTTTTAGGCACAAGGAAATGAAGCTGTGCCAAAAGCCACACAGGTGTGTGAGTGATATGCAGATTTTTATTGTACTATCACAGTTGGATTAGTAAAAAGGAAACAAAAAACTAAAATCCCCTCTACAATGCAAGTATTTCTGTATCTTTCATGTGATTTATATATTCCTTCAGCAGCCAGATGGGATGCTCACAAACACTTTTAAAAAATGCCAAGGTCCCACAGCAAGTCCAGTTTACACTGCTACCTACCTGTACTGGTCAGGCTGGTGCACTGAGGGAGCCTGAGTGTTGCCTGTGAAGAATACAGGGTGACTGCCAGCCCCAGACTGGCTGGGATGAACAAGTGACCTAATGTATGGTGGCAAAGCAGAACGGAAGAGCAGCCTCACTGGATTTGATCTGTATCACAAATCCGAATCGTTGTCAAATACATTCCTTCCATATGTGAGTCTCGAGGACTTGCAGGAAGAGCCAAAAGCCATTATGCTTTCTCCCCTACAGCTGACTTGAGATCAAAGAGGAAAACAGTGTGCTTGCAACCCCCTGGCATGAGAGCGGTGTGACAAGTTCCTCCCAATGCTCAGTTTATAAATAACCCTTTTGCCAGTATTTGTTATAGAGATTCAGTGACTGCTCAGCTCTTCCATAGCTGCTGGATCACTGGAATGTGCAGTAGGTGACGGGAATGCTCTGAAATGGTGCAGTTTTGTCCAGTCAAAGCTAGAAAGAAAAAGCAGTTCTACAAAACTGACTTGGGAAGAGCATATGAGATAGAAGCGGTAATCATTTAACCCAGTTTTTGATCAAACACCACACGGTATGCCCAACGTGTGAGCTGAATCACAACCAAATGCTTTCCACTTAACACAAAGTCTTTTCTTGCTGTCAAACTAACAAACGTGAGCTTTTCCTTTCATTTTATTATTATAGAAAAATCCTGTTCCTGAAGCTGCAGTGATGGCCTATTTATTCCTTCGTGCCTGGCCTATCAGCTTATAGCCTAAACCAGACAGACAGAAGCAGACTTCCATAAATCCTACTAGACAGGTCTGTTAAAACAACCAACAGAAGAAAGGGACTGCTGCTTCACAGATATCTACTGGAGTATGGTCTGTTTTAAGGGAGCCTGTTTCTATTTTACTGAGCAAGAACATGAAGTACACTAAATTAACTGTTATTGTTTTAAAAGTTTACTGCTGCTTATCATTAGTAGCCACCTGCTTTTCAAGCTCTCAAAACAAGAAAGTAACAAATACAAGGACACACTAGCTTTCTATTTCTTGTTTAACATTTCATCTTGGAATAAGAGCAACTCTAGTGTCCACAAACACTGGTCCTGAATGATAAATATCTGGATGAATGTACGTGCATCTGTGTATGCATATGCGTAAGTGCAGTGAGCAATATGCACACATATGAACACGTTCACCTAAAGAGTGCAACTAGATTTGTGTAATTTTCAAACATTATGGACCTTCTTAAAACAGAAAAAGGTATTAAATATGCCAGGAGTTATTTGAGTCCAGGGAAATGCGGATGTTACTTAATCTAAAAAATTTCACAAAAAAAAAAAATTAATTGCAAATATTCAGTCATTTTAAGAATGACATGGACAGCAAAGTGCCTTTTACCAAAACCTATATACAAATGGCAACATGTAGCTATGCTGCCCAAAGGGGACACAAGAAGACAGACCATGGCTCCAACCACTGCAGTCCTGTTTGCAGGTTCTCTATTATGGATGCAATAGTGGCAGGTATCAACTCCAGATAACTCCAGATTGTTTTTATGTCTCCCTCTGCCTCTCCCCTCCAGCTGCTTCCTTCAGCCTGCCCTCCTCTCTCCCACTGCAGGCCTGCTTAGGAGTGAGAACATCCTGCAAAAGAGACCTGTCATCAGCAACGCTGCTCAAAACATGGGCAGTAGATGCAAGAATTGATGGGCAGATTCATAGGCTTCCTTACGTTCTGGCAGGGGTAAGCTGCTTGAGGACATGTTGGACCTCTCTCTACCAGAGTTAAAGTATAAAACCTCAAAAAAGTTGTTGAGGGCTTGTTGAATATCACTGCAATCCTGTGGGTTTTCCTAAAGCTATAATGCCAAGAACCAAACTAGAAGTGGCCATCATCACCATTGTCAACTGCTTTTTGAGAAGATAATTCAAACAGGCAAAAGCATGCTTTCTTCCTTCAGAAAAGGAGATGATTAAGAAAAAGTATTCTTCAGACACACCATCTCCTCCCACAGAGAAGGGCACAGCTAGAACATGCATAAAGGCACATTCACACACCTATACAAGTGCTGTTACTTCAGAAACCACATGGAAAAGATTCCTACTTATTCAAAGTGCTTTCACCTGAATGCATACCTGCTCTGAGCGGAGTTTGCAGCAGCCTGCATCACTGCAGCAGCAGCCTCCTGTGCCTTACGGTTCACAGTTGGCATGGGTGGGCCCATCCCAGGACCTCCCTGCTGAGACATCCCAGGAGAATTGGGGGTCATACTGCTCATGTTTCCAGGAAATGGTCTGCTCTGCATCCCAGCTGATGGCATCCGTCCCAGGGGCATGGTACCACAAGGCTGGCTTGGCCCCTGTCCGTGCATCTGACTGTTGGCATTTATACCCATGCCGGGTCCTGGGCCACTGTAACTTGTGTTGGGCACACCGCTGTATGTCGGTGGTCTGGAGTAGTTTCCTGAACAAAATGATAAAAAGCACAGAGAAAAACATTAAAACTTTTAAGCAAATATTTCTGTTTAGGAAGTTAGCAGAACTTACACATGTGAACTAAAGTGACCCACGCTGGCCTCAAAGTCAGGACAACGCTTTTGCACACGAGGACAGAGAAGCAGTGAACAAACTGCCCAAGGAGGTTATGCAGATTCCCTGCATGGAGGCTTTCAAAACCCAGCTGGATAAAGCAAAGAGTAACCTGGTCTGATTCCTTTATCTGACCCTGATTTGAGTACAAGGTCAGCCAAGAACAGCTCTTGAGCACCCTTCCAAACTGAATGATCCTATGAACCTGATTTTCATGTACCCTCAAGCATTTTCTGTCTGATGTACGTTATGAGGCTACAGGAAATAAAGAAAAGCACAGCTTCCAGAGGGTTAATGGCACACCACAACTTACACAACTGCCTTATGCAGTAGAGAGAGATATGGCATTTAAGAACCCCATTACATAAGTTCAAGGGAGAATCTTATCTTTGTAATTTCATGTTCTCATGCCTTGTCTTTCTGCAGTTACAGCAATAGGCTTCTTGCACTTAACAGTTCTGCCC
Source organism: Certhia americana (assembly GCA_018697195.1). Classification (NCBI taxonomy): domain Eukaryota; kingdom Metazoa; phylum Chordata; class Aves; order Passeriformes; family Certhiidae; genus Certhia; species Certhia americana. Next base: position 58,974,390 of record CM031859.1, on the reverse strand, counting down.
ATTTAAGAAAGAGATGATTTGGTGTGGACTGGTGAGGATGACTGCTGGGGTCCAAGATAGATTCCTGCTCTCTCCTGCCCCACCTTGCTTTTCTAGTAAGTTCAGTTTGGTTATGTCAGCATGAGGGGTGGTAGCTTACAGTGCAACTCCTCTGAGAAAACTACACAAGTAAGCAGCAACAGTAGAAAGATGCTCATTTAAGCAGATGCCTTATGAAGGACAGCATGAAAACCTGGCTGAACCCAATCTGTGTTGTCACTGGAGTAAAGTGCTCCACTTGCAGCAGCAGCTTAACTCATTTGAGGCTGATATTTCTGTCATGTTGAAATCTCAAGAAAAATCCAATATACAGCATGCAGTGTTACAGAAACAAACAAAGGCAGCATGAGAAAGAGGAAAAAAAAAAAAAAAAAAAAAAAAAAGAAAGCTGAAGATATGATAGAAAACTATTTTAGGAAATGTATCACATTGCACTACTTCAGTCATCAGTTTTGACTTGTCTTCATTTCCATCTCATCCAGATTAGTGGAAACATGACCCATTCCCTCCCCGTGGGATGCCACAAAGCAGAGTTTCCTGACTACTCCCAGATATTCCCACGCTTATTTGAAGGCAGAAGCCCTTGGACTTTTCCTCTGATTGTGCAGATCAGCCATGCCTCTCCTCAGGCCTCCGTTACCAAGCAGAGGAGTTGGTGGCATCCAACTCCCATTTGTATTTAAAATAAACATATTCATCCATCATTTGAATGCACACATAATTAATTCATATGTTTCTGCTGCTGTGCTTTTGCTAATCTTCTCCTCTCCACCCTGTAACTGACTCACTTTACTACAAGATCTCCTTGGCGAGAACATATGAGACCTATGCTTCCCAAGGAAATGAAGCAACCATTCTCTTCTGCTGTAGAATCAAAGTTTCTGCCTGAGGGCCCTCACAGAAGGACCCCCAATATGCGGTTCAGCAGAGATGAAAGGCTCCAGATTCAACTTTATGCTGTCTCAAGACTGCCCTGTCACTTCTCCTCCTGCTCCAGGCTTGACTGCTGGCAGTTGACTGTTCTCTGTTCTGTAAGCCATCACCCCCAGCCAGAGTTTTGGTTGCTGAGACCTGCTCAAGCCATGTGTCTGATCCAGCGTAAGTGACTACAGACTGCAGGGCTGACTAGTTTCCACTGCTCTGCTATGTGTTACAGGCAACAACACACAACTGGGATGTTGCTCTGGGTTTCCAGCTGCTTTCTGCAAAAAAAAAAAGTAATACAACACGATGGTGTATATGTGCACTCAAAGATTATGCACAGCAGTTAGCACATCTTATGTACATGCTATTAGTAACACTGCTACCCAAAGTGAAGCAAATTCTCCCCCTAGATGAGCAGACCTGATATCCATGATCACTGGGAGCTACTGTCAGTCCAATTTACATAAAGCCAATTCATTTTATCATTTAGGGTCTATGAAGTACATTCAGTAGCATGCGTGGAAGAGCAAACACCAATGCTAAAACACTACTGCTGCTTTGATGCTATTTTGAATTGGGACAAAAAATTTAATCTTTTGTGCTTTGGCTTTTCCAGCATACACACAGCACAGAAAAAACAGTGGAATCTTCTCCATAAAAATATGTGACTCAGTTAAAATAGCTCCTAATCATTTATCATCAAGGATACAAGATACACAGGGAAATCGTATCTTTTTAGTAAGGAAAACAATTTCAATGGTTTTTTCCATATTTTTCTTTTCCCTAAGCATTTCCTCAATACCTCAAGTACTAGCTATTCTTATACCTTTCCCAGACAAAAAAAAAAAAAAAAACAAAA
>CM031859.1:58889092-58972468 GCA_018697195.1 Certhia americana | reverse complement strand
CAAAAAAAAAAAAAAAAAAAAAAAAAAACCAAACCAAAAACAAACAAAACAAAACAAAAAAAACACCCCACCAAAAAAACCAAGAGGAATTGCCAGGAATGAGGAGTGCAATCTTATTTCCATGTTTCTCTAATAGATTAGTAATTTGTTGGCAGTGGCTTTGACAGAAAACAGATGGATGCAGCATTAAACACAATGAATGCAGCAGATGCTAGGCCAGCCCACATCAGCTGGACGTGTCAGGCAGCCAAGTTCAAGAGCCCACACTTTTCAAGTGGGTACAAGCCTGGCAACAGCGGCTGCACAGTACTACTGAACAACTCCTCCCCTCCATATCTGAGGGATTTTTGATTCCAACTCCCCCTTGGCAGAGTAGAATTGTACCCAGAGAGATGACATCTCTAATGCATGAGAAAAAAAACAATGCTGTAACAGGAATCAGGAGGAAAAAAAAAGTGTAATGAAGATAAAGTATAAAAAAGCTGACTAACAACCTGCCAAAGACAGATGTTCATACTTACTGCTGAAGCTCTGGTCCACTTTGTTCAGGTTTGATGAACAAAGTGCTCTGAGATGTTGCCATTTCTAGGCAAACTGAAAGGAGGGAAACTTGAGAACTACTTGTTAGCTTTGCTCTCTGCTTTGGAGACATAGATCAGATTCACCATATTAAAAACAGCATCTTAAAATAGTTCTAGATTTTTTTACATGTGCATTTAACCATCAAGCTGTTCTTCTACAGACAATTTAAATGTGTTGTTCTGAATTTCTCTGAACTATTTTACCTAGGGGACTTCAGTAAGATACAGTTGATATTTAAGTCTTAGCTGCACAGACTCTTGCATATGTACGTTTGGATTCAAGAGGTCCAGACTCTCAAGATACGCAGGGCATCTCATCCTTAAGATGCTACCATTTTAATTAAAATCTAGGATTAAGATCAGCGGGAGCTACACAGCAAAGTGCTTTTGTGAAATGAGTCCAACATTAAAAGCACAAATACTCAATTCATACCACTTTATCACAAGCAAAAGGGGGTTTAACTTACAGTGAAGCTCTGGGGTTGTGGTTCAAACAAATTCAGTAGCGATTTCTCTCTTTGTTATACCCCAACAGAACAGCTTTACTGTTGAATTGAGTAGGAAAAGTTAGGAAGACAGGCTGCATTTCTGAGACATTCTACTGATTCACAGGAAGCTTTTCTCTGCCCCAGTCTTATAAGATCCAACTGACTATGGCATCTGACTGCTCTCCAGAGTGCATTTAAGGGACATTTTGCTGTGGCAGCAGTCTGATGCTCGGGTCATAGACCAGAGCTTCATTAGCCCCCGAGCTAGATGTTGTCCAAACACAAACCAAAGAGATTCTTTCAGTAACAACTTCCATCCTTGCTCTGCCTTTTTTTTTTTTTTTTTAAATTCTTGGGGGCAGGAAAATGCTGAGATTTAATAAAAAATTAAAATTAATCTTCTGTACTGCATGCTCCTGCATTGTATCCCAGACACACAGAAGTGTGGAGCCAAAGCCATTTATTATTTTTGTAGGAAATGGTTTCACAGAATTGGACTAGGACCCAGTACGGAACTGCTTCCTGGGAAAATATATTCTGCTCTTATTATAGTTCTAAGTGCCATGTAAACACATGAAAATCAAATAAATCAACCACAAGCATGAAATGGATCATTCTGCTCTCATGAACTGGGGGCTAATACTTCCAGTCCAAACTTAATGGTGTAATCTTTACTATGGTGAGCAATTCCACTGCACAGAGGACACTAGCCTTGAGCAATTGTTTTCAGGACAGCATGTAGTGAAATCCAGTATTCAAAGCTGGATCAAAAGCTTAATGTCCAGAATGCTTTGATGCATATATGAAAATACAAGTAGTTCTGTCAAATCCAGCCTAAGCTTAACAATATTCTGGAAGAAGGCCTATGTGAACAAAACACAGAAAATAAATCAGATCCGTGAGAATTACTTTAGTTTAATAATTTAAGAACTTGGTTTCAACCCAGGTAATTTTTAACGTATTTCCTATTTTGGCAGAAAAAGGCAAATGAGATAACATTATTATATATTCATCATTGCTGGCATATGATTATGCTTTGTAATAGGGTATGTTAAGAGTTGCAATTATGGATTACTTTCATTTTAAATGAAAAAATGCTATTAAAACCTTAAACCCAGGTAAACACATAACTTGGAAATATCACTATCTTCATCCCTGGGTTTTACTAATGGTTAGCTCAACCAGGTGAAAATGTAGTAATCTTCTGGTCTAACTGTTACCTAAAGAGCTGACAGACCGCAAGGCCCTAATTTTTTAATGACCAGTGCACAGAATCATTGGTACTTTCCAAGCACTGGCACAAGAACATGGTTTTCATCCATCACATGATTCACCAAACCCTTCTGAAATGGCCTGTTAATGACAATGATGCTCATTTTCTTCCTGTCCCTCAAGTTCACTTTTTAATAGCAGTTTCTTCCTGACCATGACCCATAAAATCATTACATAGGCACTTTCATCTACAGAGGGAGGAAAAGAACTGCTGAACTCAAGCGAAAAAAGAAAGCAGTATTTGGCATGTTACTTAAATGCATTGATTTAGTACAAAAACCTTTCCATTCAATCAGTGTGGATGGCTAATGTTTTACTGCACTTGACACCCACTATTCCCATGGTTCGGAATCTCAGCAGCAGCAGTACAGCTGGAAGTCAGGATAGCACATCATAAATCCACTGGATTTTTTACCAGTTAAGCTAGTTGCTCACTGTGCAGATAAAAATAAGCACTTGGACAGCATTTTATGGCCACAAAATGCTTTCCAAATAAAAGGAAAGCACCAGTCAACTGGAGTTAGGTAATTAATCTTCACACATGGCTATAAGGCATTACCAGCCCCATTTAATAGTTAAGGAAAGCAAAGCAGAGAAATGAATCTACTTGCCTAAGTTGAAAGATGATGCAAAAGGCAGAGCCAAAATTAGAAACTGGGAAATCTTGGCTTATAGCCCTGTGCTCAGAACACTAAACCAAAGGCTACCCAGAGATGAAACAGAAAGGAACATTGCATAGGGCAGCAAGGCTCCTTGCAAACAAACATCAGACCTAGTTCTCAGAAACTCAGGAGACTAAAATAACCATCCTTGCTAGCACGGGAGAGTCACTGAGCCCTGCAGAAATTCACATTGCTGGCTCAAGTCCTTTCTGAGGCTTTTAAGTAAGAAAGCAACAGTAGGAGGTGCTGAAATAGAAAAGCTTCTTTATGTACCTCTAAAGAAAATACTGACCCTTACATATTCCATGGCTTGACTTCAACTTCATTAAACCCCTAAACAGATGCATACTTTATAAAGGTTATCCATTAAAGGCAGAACAATAGACAAGTTCAAGGTTGTCCAGGGGCAGAAATTGTGTATTCTATTTTTGGTTTACTCCCCCACCAATTCTGTCAAACAAGCAAAATAAAAGGAACTGTCTCTCTCAGTCTGAAGGGTTAGTTAAGATTCACAAACCATATGCATTAGAGCTCAATACTCTATTTCCACAGTAGCAACTGTATTATTATGCTTGTTAGAAGACTTTACCCTCAAAGTCACCACGCAATTTCAGGTTGGCCTTGGGATTTCATCCAAGAAAAGAAGTCCTATTTTGGGATTGGTGTTGTGACCCTTATTCCATGCTTGCTCAAATGCAGCCTCATAACAGAGAAGACATGCTTGGGCTCCTAAACAATAGACTTGGCAGTGCCACAGATTCATCATTTCCTTGCCTAATTTAAGGTCACTATTTTTATACAGAGAAAGGTGCTAATAACAGAAATAGTTTCTTCCAGAAGGTGCAGCTCCACCTTTGGATACAGCTCTATTTGTTTAGGAGGTTTTTTTTTTTTAATGGAGAGTGCTGTGTGTGTGTTTTTGTTGTTTTTTACATATACATGACGTATATATATATATATATATATATATTGTAAAAATATATATATAAATTATTGTATCTATTACCAGCAAGCATTATACCTTGTGGTCCATACTGGCTCATCTGAGGCCCATAAGTACCACTTGAATTACTCTGCTGAAAGCTACCAATTCCAGGATGCACTTGACCTCCAGGTGAGGGGTGTGGTGACATGGAAGGTCCAGTTTGTTGAGGTCCATACTGTGACATTTGGGGGTTCCTCTGTATGCCTGCCATAAAACCTATGGGGAGAAAAGCAACAAAGCAAAAATAAATATTCAGGTAACAGTTCTTTACTTAAAAAAACCATCTGGCATTAAAATAAACCAACCCTCTTTAGTTATCTTAGACTAAGAATACACAGAAAACTGCAGTTGTTCTTACAAACAAAACTAAACACATCTCCAAGACAGCAAAGATGTCTCAACCACCAAAACCTGTACATAAGTTTTGAAAACCTTTACTTGTAAATTAAGACAGGGAAGTCCTGATTAGTTACAAATGGGTGTTAATTTTAAAATTAAAACAACTTTTAGGGATAAAAATTAAAGGCAATTACTTAGCAGTACGAGGGAATTTGCCTGATGACTTATGGTGGGAGCATCACATCTTCCAAAATTATATGTTGCTACCTGTCCTGGGTTGGCACTAATTGGACAATTTTATAATACTGATGCCTGATTAGGCCAACGAAAAAAATGGATATGACTTTTGTAAATACACATCTTAAGACAAAAAAAAAAAAAAACCACAAAACCCAAAAACCCCTGGGAATAGCTCTCTTCATTTCTGGCCTTGGTGTTGGTGGGCTGGGTCCGGGTCGATCCTGGCTTGGCCTGCATAGCTGGGTCCAGGCTGGTTCCCGGGGCCCGGCCGAGATTTGTCTGTCTCCAAAGGGGTAGTGAGTGGGGTGTTGAATCCCTGACTGAGGAGCTGCTGAACCCCTGACCGAGGAGCTCCTGAACCCCTGACTGAGGAGCTGCTGAACCCCTCACTGAGGAGCTGCTGAACCCCTCGCTGTGAAGCTGTTGGGCCTTCACTGGGAGCTCACTGGGCCCTATTCCAACAGATGGCTGTCTGGCTTTCTTTGCCAGCAGAAACAAGCTCTTTCTTAGCAGAGCCTGCTGGACTGTGCCAGACAGAGACTGTGTTAACACCGGGGGCAGCTAAAGAGAGAGTGGCCCAGGGGCCAGGAGCAGCCGTGCAGCCGCTGCCATTGCAGGCCGTGAGCAGCCACATGGCCGGGATTGGAGGGGCCGGGGTGATCTCACATGGACACCTTGGCGTGGCTGGCTTTACTATGGACAGAAGAATAAAAGCGTTGGCAACAGTTGTTTTTTTTGTGTTTTCATCACCCCAGCAGAGTTGGGCTGGTTTGTGCAGTGCCAGTGGGGAAGCACGGCGAGCCATGTTCGTGATGCAGAGCTTGGACGAGATCGGCTTTTTGGCATTGCAAGACTTTATAGAACTGTTTCAGTTAATGGTAAAGCTTGAGAACAAACTACTTTACAAATACCATTTCTCTCCAAAATTTGGAAAAGGAAAAAAAGGTGAACACATAGAGATAATAACATGAGACTCTGAGGTCAGTACAGAAAGAGTTAGTTCTAGATAGAAGGGATTGAAGAGATGTTTTAAGGTTCACTTTAAATCCTGTAAAGCTGTGGTAAAGATATATTTGACTTTGGTTTTGTTTCCTTGTAACTCATAGAGATGCACTGGGTGGATGTAGCATTCTGGTACAGTTGTGGGCCGAGGCACCAGTAGTTGAAGCAGATGGATGTTGCTGTGGATCTAGTGAGAAATTTGAGCATGAAGAAATGAGAAACCTTTCAAGTTTAAACATGTTTTGTTTTTTCTCCTAATGCTATCTCACAGCAAAAAATAAACCTACCACATTAATTGGTGCATTGGCTGGGAAATCTCAAATTGGCAAATCTAAACCACTAGACATAATTGATGTTTCTGTCCAGTTTCAAACTGAAACTGTGACATTACCAAAATGCCACACTTCAGCATATAGAAACCCATTGTAAATACTCCTCTATTGACAACAAACTCATCAGAGCTAAAATTTACCTCTATGTGAAGACTAGTCATACTAGCCAGAAATAACAGTTGTTTTGTTATGTATTGGTGCTCTAGGTCCTTATTCTAGTCTTTCTCCTACACATTCCATTGAATTCTCTCCTTTTTCCCTTTTGTAAAGTTATTAATGAATCCTGATTTGATTTAAGGTTCAAAAGCCAAAGCAAGAGACCTGGTGAAACAGTATAAAATTTAGAAGAAACAGAACTAAGCCTATTAAATGAAGGACGAAGAGGGTTTTGTGGTGGGGTTTTAAAGTTTTCATGAACTGGGAAAAATCCTGCAATCCTGCCCATGAAATGTCTATGTACAGATGCTGATTTTCCGATGTTTTATACCCTGAAAGGTTTTAGTGCTCCTTTGAATGTTGAAGAGGATATGTTGGCAAAATTTAGTTGCTTTTTTTTAATTTCTAGAGGAAATCCGCTCTTTCCTGTTCTGCTTGCATATTAAATTTCATCTTTCCATTTCCCTGCGAGGCAAAACCTGCACACACCACAGGCCAGCTCTGGCTGTGCTGGGTGAGGAGGGAGCCCCAGTGTGCAAATGACTCTCCCACAGGGCCGGGCTGTCCTCCCACTGGTTAGCACCAAACATCACCCTTTCCCCCTCCCCCAGACACTCAATGCCTGGTTAATGAAGAGAGGCAATTTTTTTTGAGCCATATCCAGACACGTGATCAAACTCATAACTGAGTTGCAGGTTATAAGGAGAAAAACCAGGAGATGAGATGACTTTGCACCTCTTGTGCCCACTTCTTTTGTGCTATGAACAGCTCAATCCATATTGTGCTAAAAACTCCAGCTGCAAGATTTGGCAGAATATGCATCAATTTTTCCTGATCTTTGTGGAAGCCCCAAGACAAGGAACTTGATCACACCTGAACTGCAAAGGCAGAGCCTGGCACTTACTCTGGAGGTAGAGCAGACATCAACATACGACAAAGCAAAAAGCAGAGTGCAAAATGTCAGCTTGGAAACTGGTCTGTACCAGTTGGGAAACTCCACACTTCTGCAAAGAAAAACTTGCATGACCTTCTCCTTTTAAGTTTATTTTGAAACAGACCCCTCGATTTTTAAAACAGTTCCACTCTGGGCACAACTCTTATTACAAAGCCTATGTCTTCTGCTAGCAGTGCTGTAAGTAATTTAGAAACCTAATACAATCCTATGTCTGTACAAAATAAATGCCCATGTTCCTGATGCACACCATATATATCACTCTGGTGGGATCCATTTGAATGAAAAACTTTGTACTGGTTACGCTAAGATTTTTATTATAAAGACAGTAAAGTTACTCCTGTGTCTAGTACAGAAGTGAGGGGATATTTTTCTGTTCAGCTTTAAATCTGTATGAGGTAACTTTCCAAACATTGTGCTAGTGATTAAGGTTTTTCAGTCCCATTATTACTGCAAACAGAACTTTCCTTAATACCACAATGAAGGGTGATACACTGAAGAGCTACTGGTACAGTAATTTTCAGTACTGATGCAGAGGGACTGCTGGTTGTTGAAACTAATGGAGAACATGGACTAATGTCTAATGAAAAACATGGAGATTATCAGTTTTAACCAGCTCTGCTGTTGTCAAAAAGGCTTCCAAATGGACCAAAGTAAAAATAAGTGTTTCTACTCAAATGACCTCTTCTTCAGTAAAGACTCCTCTTTAATTAATTTTGGATGCTGCAGAATGGACTGTACAGCTATTTGTACAGTCATAAACAAAACATGTCAGAAGAAAGTGGGACACTTGTGTCCATCCAGATAAACCTTCCCACTCAGTCCTGGTAATCTTATCTGTATGACTTCTGTGCACAGTCCCTTGTCCTGCCTTATCCATGCTCTGGGCTGTGGCTCAGGGAGGACTGGCCAAAACCAAGCCAGAGGCATGCCAGTAACTCAAGAGCAGAGATAACTGTGTGATACTACTCAAACTCAAGCTCTAGACTTAGTTTAATAAAGCTGTTGATTAATACAACAAAAACACTCTTAAACTGCTTTTGACATGATGCATGAGTTCCATTATTTCAGAGGGTATAAGATTCCTCTCAAATCAAGGTTGGCTTCGCTATTTTCTCTTGAAAGAAGATAAAGAACTAAGGGAAAGGAATCCTGAAATTCAGGAAGAATATTCATGCTATACTATGTTCTGTTCCTGTCTGTATGGTACACTGACGCATGGTGTTAAAACAGGACATGCTCTAATTTCCTTCCAAAGCAGAGGAGTCCTTTCAGCTACAGATGAGACGTGGAATAGCAAAGAACAGTTCTTACTGTGATCTGGATTCCATTACAACACAGAAGAGTTTATCCTCATCAAACTCCATGAGAGCCCAGTCAACATCCAGAGATCAGTGCATGAGTTTGAAGTGTTTTAAATATTTGCAGAAAGCTCAGATGTCTTAGAGAGAAAAGGGTTCCCAGTCAATACATTAACATTCATGCATCATAAAGAAAAAAACATCAAATCAAAAATCTTATCAGAAATGAAAGGGAGCAGCTGGCATACACTCATTTTTCCTTATTTACACACATTTTCCCTGGTGTTCAACTTCATTTTATAGCCGATACAAAAAGAAATAAATTTTCTTTACAGAAAATTAGATCTAAGATAAAGTTTTCTTCTGTAAAGAATGGAAGCAGAATTACATTAGAGGTGCACTGGAGTAATGGCAGTGAAGTGATTCAACAGCCAGACTGCATCTGACATGTCAACCCCTGTGACAACAAAGCGGGTTGTTTTGTCTTTTAAACTGCTAGGAAACAGCAATGAATTAAACCTTTAAAAATTGCAGTGGCAACATACTCATCCCTATACTAATGATAAAAAGAGGTAGAGGTGATCTTTACTTGCCATCACAACAAAAGATTACTTACTGAAAAAACACTCGAGCAGGTCTTGGCAAACTAAGTTACTTCACAAGTAGCTGAAAAAAGTGACCCTGCCAGAAGCATTCTCTTCCTTTTTAGTTAGCTTTTATACTACATACATTGCAGAGTCATCTTTGCAGGATTTTTTTTTTTCTTTCTCAGTGGAAGAGTAGCAGATGATTAACAATTATCACACCATAACAGTAATAAAATATGTTTGCATGTTCAAATTGAACACACATAGAGTATTTAAAAATGGTCAGGTAGCATTCTGTTTTTCTTCCTTCTTTTTAGCAAAATATAGAGAAAAAATAAACCAAGGAATCCTTATGCTAGAAGTGTTCTGCTCCTTTGATCAAGGAAAAGAAAAAAATGAAGCTTCTCTTGCTCTAAAGAGCGCTAACACCTGGTCATACACATCATATAGCTAATACAGCCTATGAAGCCCTTTTAAAAACATTTAAAACCTTGTCTTTCCCTCAGGCACATGTATACACAAAACCAGATATACAACAGTAAATTACTAAAGCTTCATGAAATTATGCACTAAGGTTGTCCTACTTACATTTGTACATTGACCAATACAAACCCATCTGTTTCTTGAAGGCTATCATCTTAGCACTATGAAAAACACCCACTGAATGTGCTGAGTGCTGCCGTAAAATCTCAGATGGATTCTTTTGATATTTTAAAATCTTGGCTTGAATATGAAAAAACCTTACAGGAAAGTAGAAGCTCAAACAAAAAGGAAGTGGCTGCAAAGGAACAGGTTATTGCACATCAGTTGATGGACAGCAACTGTCTAGTGGCACACACTTAACCCCATGGTCAGAGAGATCTTTTGATTTAGCCACGAGTAGTCCATGGATTTTCGTAAATGAATTAAACCTGAAAACATGTGCAACACTTACTAATTTTAAGCTCACAAAAACTTTGGAGTTTACAGTGATAGCAGATCATCATTAACTTATGCACCTGATAAATAAAAAATGAGGGAAGATACAATGTGCAACATTATATTGTAAAAATGAACTTACCTAAGAAAAAAATACACTGGGCTACGGCTCTTTCTAGGGGGGCATTAGTGATAGAGCTTGGGACCAAAACAACCAAGGAACCCTTCTGAGCAAGGAACAAGAATGTTCCCCTTGTTCAAGGGCAGAGGCTGAAGAAAGGGCTGTTAAAAGCTAGACAGGCTTATTACTGTGAAAATCATGGAATAAGAGAAGTAGAAACAGATTGAATGCATACACTGATCATCAACTAATTAGAGAAAAATAACATAAGATCTTGTACTTATGAATCAGCTCAAAAAAATTAAGTATGTGAAAAGTTATTTTCCACTACCTCTAAAGGAAAAAACTGTGTGTGGGGAGAAACACAGAAATTTCCAGTGCTTGGTATTTTAGCAAGGCACTGGTCAGTACCCTTGAGAAAAAAGAGCAAATGTTTGCATACCCATGACACAAGTTTTTGGCAGACCTTCCTTACTCAGAAAGGGGTTTGGGTAGTGTCCACTCTCTCAGAATTCTCCCCAGAGAATACAACAGATCTAAAGCAGTGACTCCCAAATCTAGCTCATCTGTGGATCAACAACACTGAGATAGACATGTCAGGGTAAAGCTAAACAAATGAAAGCATTATTCTGTTAGCATGGCAGGATGCTAAGGAACATCGCAGTCACACTGAAACTCTGCCTAGCCCACTCAAACATGTCCACAATCAGCACCTCAGAGCACTGCAAGGAAACACAACTCACACAGTAATTGAGTGTTCTAGTAATTGAGAGAGTTGGTTATTCTCATGTAAGCCTGTGATACCAGAACCTTAAATATGCAACCAGGTTGTCTGCAGATGGTACTTGAACAAACATCTTGGTGTGGTGGTCAAACCTGGAGATGTGTGGCTTACAGACAGCAGGAGCTAAGAAAATACTGTTGTACCATTGCTAATGGGGGGCTAGTTCTACCTGCCATAAACTACTTACTGTCACTGGCAAATAATGGTATGGTACCTACCCCTAATGTGCTACTTAAAATAAACACTGAAAAGGACGCAGTGAGAGAGATTTAGGTACTGGGAAAAATCTAAGCAGACAAAAATGTTATACAGGTTATATAAATAACAGCAATTAAGTGAAGGAAGGTTTAACCCACGTACCAGAAAATCAACCAAGTAAATCAAGTGAAAACATGTGGCATAAAAAACCCCGGTATCTAGAGCAAGCAGGCCAAAAATTTCTTTATATTTGAGACACCTCAGATCCTATTTTCATTTTCCAGGAAGCAACCTTATTAACATATGCCCAGCTAGACCTCTGTTTGACACACCCAAAGCATCTGACTTAGCAATACACACCACAGGGTGATGGGCTGGTGAGTGTGAGTGGCTGAGCTTGCAGTGTCAATCTCATTTAGATGATGCAAATACTAATTCTCAATATTCCTGTCCAGTTAACAGGCTGATAAAAGAAATACTAAATCAAATAAATAAAATACATGCACTGCACCAACACAATATCTTTGGATACAATGTTTTATAAAAGCCAAAAAAGCATTTAAAATTTCTTTTTTCTTTCTCCAATCACATTTTATTTTTAAAATAAGTGACGAAAAGTTTTTAGAAGAAAGTTCTTTGAGAAAAAAGAGCAAATGCTTGCATATCCATGATATAGTTTTTGGCAAAATTTCCTTGCTCAGACGTTCACTCTCTCAGTTCTTCTGAGAACTCTTCTTCTAATGAACTGCTCTTCTTCTAATTAGAAGTTCTTCTAATGTTTCTCCATTAACCATGAAGAAACGTAATCAAGTTTCTACACTGAGCTCTTTTTTTCAGCCCACATAAACCTCGCCAGCTTCTCCAAGTCCATCAGAGCACCACTAAAACCATCTGAAGTTCTCTACGCTAGAGTAACAGTGACATGATTTCCCTTTGGTACCTGGACAATTTATTTTCACAATGGCATCTGCTAATATCTGCAGTTCAACCACCACACTTCTTCACTTCCATTCAACAAAGAATGTTTCTTTGCTTATGTGAAACAACGCTAAAGTAAAACATTACCACAGCAAAATTAGGATTTCCTGCAAAGATCACTGCAGTATTTCTCATTTCCACAAAAAGACCAATGTTCTGTTTAAGAAAAAGTGCTGGACTGGTTTTATTTTTCTTTAAAATTATTTTCTTATTATACTTTAATATCTATCTTACAGTCTCCTCACTGTTTATTTGTCTGACTGCTTCTCTTCACAATGTGAATAGCTTTGGGGAAGATGGAAACTAATGACCTAGCTAAGGTTTTAACCCAGACCCCCTAGTGTTTTACCAGCTGTGCTATTAGGTTAACTGGCTGAATCTCCTTTGCTTCTCTCTCTGATATTACAAAACCCAGTCTATGTATAGCATGCAATAATGTTTAAATTTTTTCCCACCCCTAAACCTCCCTCTGCTACTGCCTAGCCTTGAAATTCATATAATCTATCATTGATAAATTAGAATCTGGGGAAGGATCAGACAGATTACCCAGATGGTAGCCGAGGAAGAAATATCCAACCTTTCCTAATGCAAACCTTGCATAATGCTCTCTGAGGCAAATTTAAAGCGCTATACTGAGGACAAAGAAGGAAAGACATTTGTGGAGATTTTCATGCACAGACTAAACAAGAAACGCATTGCCCATCCACCATTTTTTACATAATTTGTTACTGTAATACACCTTACACAAGATGCTTTTACTATGGTGTTTCAAAAATCAGGGTCACAGTGACTGGCAGTTCAAAAGCGCCCACTCTGCCCTCCCAGCTGCCCCCGAAGGGAATCCTGAATTTCAGTAGGTAGCTTGGGCTGCTGGAATTAATCTCAAAAGAAACATGAAAAACACACAATCAACATTTGTCTAAGTTTCACTAATAACATGCACACTTAGGAAAATCGTGGTGGAGAAACAAGGAAGGAACAGCATTTTTATAATGTGTAATGTGCAAAGCCCACAGGCTTAATGGTCTAAATTTCAGGTTTGAAAATTTTACTCTCCACAGAAACTGCTGTTCAAAAGTTCCCTGAATCAACTCAGATATTCCTTACCATGAAGTAAATATACTGAATATCATTTATAAGTATTTTGTGGACAAGTCTAAAATATATGTGATGTGTCTTCTGCCACACAGGTGTAAAATAAAGCATATTGTTTCTTTCAACAAAATCAGTGTGTTGTGTTGTCCTCAGTCCAAAATGCCTCTGCCTCTTAGTCTTATTTTTACCATGATTTATGATCTGACTGATGTTTTCCTTTCCTTGATTTGCAGCTGTTCCCTGATAAGTGTTTATTCTTTTGGGATCCTTTGGGATGGTAGGAATTATCCAGCGTTAGCTATTAATATATACATTATATATTAATGCATATATTGAATTCACTGTCCTGTATATTAATTTAAAAAGACATAAAGGGTCTTAAGATCAGAGTTTGTTTATCTTTACAGAAGCTTCATATAAAGATTAACTTAGGCACTGAGGAAGTGGAGTGTCCTGACAGCCAAGGTGCTGTTGAACAGGCAGACCACAGGCAGCTCCCAGTTTATAGGCCACAATGGGAAGCTCTCCCAGGGACAGGGATCATACCCAGAAACTTTACATCAAGCATGTGACAGCAACACTGACTGTCACTCTGTCAAGTTCTTCATCAGTAACTGCTGTAGCTTATCCTGCTCCCCAAGCCCAGAGGCAGGGAATTTGATGGCTCCCTAATGAAGTCAGTGGAAACTTTTCTATTGAGAAGTCTCTCTGCTGGCAACTATATAAACTCTCTCAGAATAAGTCAATTCTGCTCCCTAATCTCAAAAAGAGAATCCCCAATTTAGTTTAAAAAAATGAAATAAAGATTCATCTCCAAGTATAACAAGATTTAACATCAGCAAGAAGAGTGCAATGACCAGCTGCTAGTATACAAAATTTATTTGCTGAGACCTGACTCTGGGTTTTGATTGTACAGATATTATTACCTACTTCACATCCTACTTCCGCAGTTTTGCTGTCTCCCAGCATGGCTTATCATATGTAAATCATACCCTTTTGTCCTTTGATTTTTCTTGCAGATGGCCTGCTGTATATTGAGTATAGGCCACAACTAATCAGATCAACCTAAAGCTGAGACTGGCTGGTGTATGTCTGAAATCCAAGTACAGTCTGGAACCAGCATCCTGAAATGGCGATCAACTTCTTTAAGAACTAACCTGTTTTGGCAGAGTAACATAATTTCTAATACTTTTGGGCAAGAAAAGCAGGTTTTCCTGAAACACTTGAGAGACAAACAGACACAAAACTATGCATTCCACAGCTCAGAGGAAAATAGTAACCTTTCATCCTGGTGACGTTGATTACTAATCAAAGTAGACACATTGTAAGCCTTTTTTGCTGTGCATTGCTAATCAAAACAGCAAAGAAAAATTGCGTGTACACATTAAAAAAACCTGCTTATCATGCTGACACTACATTTAAGTGCACTTCCACTTTTACAATCCAATTAAAAATACAGAGGTAAAAACGAATGATGGCCCGATCATTTTTAAAGACTGTTGATAAATTTAGAACTCACTAAGCTGAGAAAGTAATGTAGCTTTTTGAGTCACCAAAAGAGCATAGTGACTGGCTCTACTGCATGGCTCTGCCTTCACATACAGACCTGCTCTGTGTGCTCCTATGCATCATGTTCCTACTTCAACATGCACCTTGAGATAAAAAAGGGATGTTTTACAGAACTAGTGTGACAGTTTCAACTAAACCTTGCTTTTCCTCCTCACATGATGCACTTTTTCTGCTTGTTGAGGGCACAATTCCTCTAACCGCAGTTTTCCAGGCATCATTTCCATGCAGCCTGGCAGTGTTCCTGAATACCAGACACAGCTCAGCTCCCCTGCACTGACCCACTTGGAGAACGCTGTGTGCAGAAGAGGCACTCAAACATACCTGTGGCTTTGCACTCTATGCATGTCTCAAGCATCTTTCTTTAAGAGCCTGAAACACTTCAGTCTACATCAAGTAAACTTATTACCAAGTCTGATTTAACCTTAAGTGGTGTCATCGTTAACATGGCAAGCAGAAGAATGTTAATGACAAGAATCACTTTATTCTCTAGCTCCTCAGTGCTCTGAATAGATCCCAAATCCCCAAATGAGTGCAAAAAACGTATTCTCAGGGAAAAAGTCTTCTTAAGATCTAAAAGCAAACTACAGTATTTTTTTTTTGTTGCAATAAGAATTCTTTGATCTATTTTCTTCCTCCTGGTTTCTCTTTTTAAGAAGAAAATAGATTTCAGGAAAAAGAATCTCGACCATCCAATGTCAGTATTAAGCCATAAATCTGATCAGGAATTGTAGGTGCAAAACATCTGATTGGTATTCTGTGTCTTCCACACAAGCAAAAATGTTTATATTTCGTTAGAAGAAAATGCATGACAGTGGAATTTATGTAATGACTGTGTACAAATAAGCATGCCCAGAAAACAGTTAAAGGGGAGAAAAATACCTGTATGAAATCTAATGGGTAAATTAGGAAATTTTAGTTACAGGAATTCAGTGTCTACTTAGTGTTTGTAGGGAAGCACAAAGAGAACATCAAAATGCCTGATCACATCCCATCTGTTACAACCTCTTACTGGATAACATCTTGACTGCCAAAAAAGCTATTTAAATTTACTACATTGCAGCGACTGATAAATATCACTTCTTTGAAGATCTAATACAAAATAAGGACAAGATCTGAGGATAAACCTTACAAGCAGCAGTGTCAAAAAGATCCAAATTTTGCTTAGTGCAACACCTGTACTCTTAAGAGCATGCAGTTTCTTATTTCTTGTCCCTGACTGTGATATGTTTTTAATAGAGCACACAACAGGACAACACTGCTCAATAGCTGGATGTCAACAACGGAACAAAATAAAGATAGAAAAGAAAGAATGACATAAAAAAGAAAGAAATTAGAAGGTACTAGGAGAAGGTGATGGAGAAGGAGGCAACTTCTATTCAACAATTTTGGAGGTGATTACTCCAGGCACTGTCCACATAGATCTGACAGGCACAGAATGCTGCCATGAAACTGCCTCCAGCAATGGAATACATTTTCCAGCACATCACAGCAGCTGCAACGGCATCAATTCTGCTTGCAATCCATGTCCAAAAAGAAAAGTTCTCAGTGGTCCTATTTCAGCATATCTCAAGGACTAATTAAATCCTCATTACTATCTTCTAATTATTCCAGTGCTCTGGGATTTCACTCCACAAGTCCCCAATGGTGCATTAGATGAAAAGGGTTAAATAACCTGTGTTGATTTTGAGACTCCAGATCTATTTCAGACCTTTAGCATATCATCAGCATTATCATGAATATTTAACTATGTACCGCTGTGAAAATTATAAGGGGAAAACAATTAAAGATTTTTTAAAAATTAATTCTGACCCATATACATTTGCACTAATAAATAAGGCTTCTTTAAGTATCCCCATTATGAGACTGCTTGCTAGAGTAATAATGTGAAGTCATTAACTGTTTTCATTAAATTCAATGGTTTTCAGGAGCTCCCAATTCACTATTTTAATATAAGATACATAACATCTACATACCCAACTGCATAAGCATGAAAATTCTATTTTAAAGCAGGTAAGTTTTCTACGATTTTTCAGAATTACATAAGGAACCATTCATTCCTGCAGGGGTAAAAGTGCTTATTTCAACATTATTATGACAAATATTCTCTTAAAAGGATTGCACAGGTGAGTGTTCGTACAAGCAAACAAAAATCTCCGTTAGTTTACAAAAGTAAGAATGGGAGTATAAACTAATGGCCAGGACAAAGGTTTCTTTTTCAGGCTGCAGCTTCAGGAAACTAATTTAGAGGGTCAGCTGGGATGAGCTGGGCTTCTATTTGATCCCTAGAAATAACTTCTAACTCGTTGAGCAGTTCTGGCTCCTAAGGAGATCCTCAAAGTACAGCTTCCGAAATCCAAACAAGTAGATGCAGCTGAATATAGGGGACTCAAATGGCTGTGAACCTCAAGTGTTTGCTGAATGATGATGACAGCTCAGGTATTACTGCTGCCCTACCTCTGGGGCTTATGCAAAAAAAGTTTATTAAGAGCTTTGACTTCCATAAACACATAATATCAACCCCCTACTTTCGATCATATAAAGGAAAGTCTGGAAAAAATGGAGAGCAAGATGTGCATCCTCCTTCCTCCCAAAACCAGCAAGTTTCGATGACCACCTCAATTAGTCATGACTATACTGTTCATGACTACACTGTCATCATGGTAGCACCAAGCAATGGTAATTGTTGGGATTCAGCAGCTGTTAAACACACTCTCGCTTCTTCAAGAGACTGCTGACACCAGTCTGTCTCCACAGCTGTCCAGCTCCAACAGCTCTTTAGAATATATGGAACTTGACTTCAAGTCCCACTGCTTTCCAAGTCACATGAGCTAAGAAATAGGTTATGTACATAAAATAAATGCAATTTCTTGTTTCTTAGGTAGACAATGTGTGTTGGTAGAACTAATACCATTTCACTGATTGGGCATCAAACAACAGTGTCCAGTTATACTGGCTGTGGGACAAGAACAGAATTGCCTTGAATAGCAGGCTACATTTACACTGAGCAGCTCCAGATGTTCTACCACTTTAGCAGGACATGAAAAATTTAAAAATTATTTTTTAGAAGTAAGCATTTTAATGCTTATTACAAAAAGCATGAAATAAGCTCTATAAAAAGAAAACTGAGAAGCACAAAAAAACCCAGTCCCCCAAATTACTGTATATATGCACTACATTACTACTACATTATAATACATTACTATTCCTCTACTTTCACACACAGAATGTACTTGTAAAAATGTGGTCATTGCTTCATGCTGCACTGTGGGACAGGGGATGTAGATTCTTAGGCAGGCAAACATAAAAATCCCAGAAGGGTGCTGAGTAACCATGGAAAGCATGGTAAAATATAATCAAACACTTTAATAATAAAATCAGTAAGTGTAAACTTAATGGTTCAAGGTAGTGGTTTAGCATCCAAAAGTGCTACAACTCAGACTCCACCCCTCGGTCCATCTCCATGATAGCTGGTAAACATTTTTTCAGAGTATTGAGAGCAGAGGATTCTGCTCAAGCAATGATTAGTAGTCTTTTGCTCATCCAATTCTCTCTCTACACAAGAAAAGAAATGCTAAACCAAAGTGTGAAAACAAACATTACCTCATTCTATGGAGTGTCTCTGGGGTTTTTGTTTACATTTTCTTTTAATTTTTTTTCTTTTTTTTGGGGGGAGAAAGTGTAGCAGTAAGCTGAGAGTTTAAATTACTGTAACAGATGCCCAAGGATCAGGTGTCCTTAGCAGCAACGATTTTCTGCTCAGGTTTTTATCAGTAAATGACAAGCACCTTCCCTTTGAGTCCCCATCATTCCCCCTCCTTCCTTTCTTCAAGTTCTGTGGAAACCAGTTCAAGCAAGCAAAGGAATCAACTAATGTAACAGCCTTTTTAAAAGGTGAAGTTTTCCATTTCAAAGGAGCCTCTAATCAATGACAGGGCACAAAAGGGAATGCACACATGTTTATGCGCGTTCAGCACAGACTTTAGAGAAGCTTTGGGGAACATGTTCTGCAAAATCAATATGACCTAGCTAGTTACAAATTTTGAATCTTCTGCATGAAACAAATGGACTTCTTGTGCAACCTGGGTCACAAGGATCATGCATATTACACCGGATTTTGCATATGAAGTGTGCAAAACCTTCAACATTCATAAACACATTTTCTCTTAGCAACATACCCACAATTCTCACTGTGCAGATGAAGAACAACCTAAATCAGTCTGTAAATTTTACTTCTCTCACTGTTACTTACTTGACTTCCCAATTATGGCAGCTGTCTTCTGTTTTATTTCTGAATACCTGTCTGCCTCTCCTGATCATACACTCAACCCCAGTTTTGTTCTACAGCAGAACAGACTGACCTTTCCAGTTCTGTCAAACCTGCCTAACTTGTCCCCCAAAGCCAGGTGAGGAAAACACACTGCAGAAACAATTATTACTGGGCACTATAACATTTTATGCCAAGACCCATTTGTGCCAGGAAATGCACATATCTTTCTGAGATGTTTGGGTCTTCAAAGCCTTCATCTGATCCATTCTTGCTGCTTCGTGACATTTCTATCCCACAAAGCATGTATTTCTAGTGGGTACTGAGGACACTCTTTTTTCACCAAACATGTACGTTATTCTGAATATTTTTAATGGGAAAATATGTCCCTGCACCAACAACTGAGTATAAAGAATGACTGAAAAGGAAACAGAACAAATCAGCATGGAATTCTGTATTTCATGTTCTCATTAATCAGCATTCCTGGAGGAGGGGACATTCAACCCAGAAAAATAGCAAAAATTAAGACTCTCTGCTCTTCTTTGTGAGTCCTCTTAGCTCCTCCTGGATGCTATCCCAGAAATTTGTCATTCTGTGAGTTCAACTTGTTTCACTGTGAGAAAACTTCTAGTATTTATGGTATCCCCATATGGTGCTACTTGGGATATTTCTGGAAGCAAGACATTTTAGGAGGGGCATTTCATAAATAACTCCATGTTTATCACAGTTATCATGTGTCTGTTTTGCAAGCCTGTCACTGGCACATGTTAACCACTGCATGGACAGGATGCTGGGTTTACAGCAGTTGATCACACGTATGGCCATGCAACAAAGCTGTGACAACTGTATTCCATGAGCTAGGGAGAAAGGAGGTGAAAGGAATAAGGGCTTAAAGTTTAGAAAAGGTAACTTCAACTGAGAAATGCTCTGCTTATTTTTGTGAGCACACGATAGGGAGCACCATTTCAAAACAGTCTCTTGCCCGCAAGGTTTTCCATGGCAAGATTTCCAAATGTTTGAACCATTTGACCTTAGTATTTCATTTCCCTTTATATTTAAAAATATTTTTATCCTAGCACTGGCTAGAGGACTATTGTGTCCATGCAATGGCATTAGAGATTACAATTTTAAGAACAGTAGCAAAACTGCTCCTAGTTAGCACTCTTTCTCTGCATCTTCATTCCAAGACAGACAATGAAGAGCTGTACTCTCCAGAACATGATTTGAGTATTCACGAAAACTGCCTTTATACCTTGGGCATTCACTGTATTTTGAGAAAATCTTGTTTTCAATTATAGTTTGGTAAAACTGCTATTCAGTTGCTCTTTCCCCGGAGATGGAAACCCCCCAAGCCTTTTACAAAGAAGACTGTCATTATTTTCCCTGGGAAAAGAAAAGAAATACCAGGAAATCTCACATTGCTAATGGGCAACTTAAAAAGAAGGCTGCATTTGGCACCAAGTGAAAAAGCCCCAACACCTAACAAACCTCGGTCCTGTGGCATTGGTGACTGGCTCAAGGCAGGGTGGGAGCTGGATTCTGACTGGCTGCCAGGAGGCTGCGGTGGCATCTGACTGCCTGTAACACACAGAGAGAAAAGGGAAAACACACTTGCTTTTAGCATTTTAGTTCACAAAACCAAGCATTGCTGCATTTTTCAACCATTCAACATCAAAGAAAGTACCAGCTCTATAAGGTAAAGACAGAGCTCAACAGGTCTAGATTTTTTCATACGTTTTTTCTTTTTTTTTTTTTTTCCTTTTATTTTTTGAAACCCATGGAGGAAACACGCACAAACACATTTAGCAACAGGCATGGAGAAATGTTCAATTTCGCACTGAGCGAGTTCCCAACCTCACCAACATGATCCAATTTATAGCTGCAAATCTCCTGACACATATTTCTGTTAGGGAGTTTAACAAAATCCAAGTCTGCTGAACAATAGGGCTCATCCTGCCTAGCTTAAACTGGCCTCCAGCCAGGCAGACATGGACTGCTGCCAACGATATTACCAATGAAAAATTCGGTCAATACAAAAATGACTAACAACAACAGTTTTAAAAGTATTTCAATGAATCAGTGGTTTTAATATTGTTTGAATGTCCATGTAGAATATGGGAATAAAGAATAACATGTAGGCACATGTGGTGAAAGTGAATGTTTGAAAGAGATCAGACAGAAAAGGGTTATCTTATTATTCAAATAAAAGCAAAGGGAAGTTATTTATTAAAATAACTAACCAGAACAGACACATCCATTTTTATGACCTTATTCAAAAGACATCCACTGGTGTCTACCCACCCAAACAAGCAGAACACTCCCAGTGGTGTCTGTGAGACTCAGAACACAAAACGTTCCCTTTCAGTGTTAATGGCAGATGCTTATTGCACTGATGCAAGTCTCTCCTCTGGGTCATCATTCAACACCGTGCCAAGCAGAGAGGTCCATCTTACCACCCTCCCAATGCCCCAGGGGCCTCCAGCTTAAGTGCCAACCTGCCCCAGTTGGAGTAGGAGGCAGAATGAGACCTGGACATCCCCTAGGACTCCTCTTTGCTCTTGGTCTGAGACATGCCTGCTCATGACAGCCCAAGAGGCTTGAAGACCACCTCATGTTAGGCAGCAAATATATACTTTAAGCATTTAGACACTCATAGTGACAAGCACGGTATAAATAGCAGCAGACAGATTTATACCCCTCATCCTCAGAAACTGTTCAGGTCGTTTTCCATTTGAAAGAAATGGAAAAGAATAAAAACAGAGGCAATAGATTTGTGCCTGCTGAGACTCATTTCCTCCTGCTCAGCAGCTGCCCGTCTGCAGTGGCAGGAGCAAAAATCCTGGGGATGGTCCTGGAGCTGGGTGCCAGGCTGACAGTGAGGCAGCAGGGGCTGCCCTTT
This sequence comes from Certhia americana, assembly GCA_018697195.1. Classification (NCBI taxonomy): domain Eukaryota; kingdom Metazoa; phylum Chordata; class Aves; order Passeriformes; family Certhiidae; genus Certhia; species Certhia americana. The sequence goes on along the minus strand of CM031859.1, from coordinate 58,950,745 downwards.
AAAGCAACCAAGGACCTGAGTTGGACTTAAATGCAGGAAAGCAAACACTTCTGCTGCTCTGCCCGATCCATTTCCCATCCCAAAGCCACGAGCTCTCAGTACCAACTCTGTAAAAAGGCCAGATTGATACAGATCAAAGAGACAATCTGTAAAATGTGGAGTGTAGCCACTGCCTAGCTATTCAGAGGAGGTGCTTTTGCACTAAAAACCTGACAGTCAACATTACTGGGAGCAGCTGTGACAACTGTCTCAGAGATGCAAATGCTGGACCAGAGGCAGAATTGTTCCTCCAAAAGACCAAGCAAGCACGCCACTCATCGTCCAAGGCTTTGGGCTCCACGGCCCAATCACAAACTCTGAGATGTATGACAATAATAATGACAAATTCCAGCTTATGTTTAGATGTCACTCAAGAGCAGGCTGTGGAGATGGTAAGTGCCTACATTATAATGAAAGCTTTCGGCTTGACAGGAAGGATTCAGTGACTCAAGACTGTAAACAAACCGCATTTCCATGTTAACACAGGGCACTGCCACTTCCACTGTGTATGCCCCAGGCACCGCTATCAGAGAGAGCACTTCAAGTGGATGGGAACCATCTAAGATTTCTACAAACGCTTAAAAAAACCCATAATAAAGCAGGGGTGGTTCTGACTGCACTGCATAGCTCTCAGCAGGATCCTCCTTTAGGTTGATACTTGGCAACTTTGAGAGAAGCTATAGTGCAGAGAATATCTATGATAGGCAACATATTCTGTATACTATAGATGGAGTCTGTTTTTTTCACATTGATAGTAACATCAGTTATCTGGCTAGAGCCTTATCCTGCACAGGCAACTGTTCAATCACAGACCAGTAAAGTCAAGGTATAGAACAGAACCTCTACAACTTTTACAAAGAAATCAATTTCATCCACATCCTCAGCTGATACGGACTCTGGAGTTTTGCAGATTCCCTGGAATTATTAGTCTCTCCAAATATTAATGCTACGTTTTCAGTGTACTTCTGATTTCTTTCCTTATTAAACAAACTGTAAAGAAAAACTTTTGTTTCACAAAGAAAACAACTTCATAAACATGACCAACTCTGCACAAATTCTAGCAAGTAACAAACTTTCAGGAGAAGTATTCACCACGCTAATTATCCGTGGATGCTACAGATTATCCAGGTGCTGGACGTGAAGGTACTGTATCAAAATGTTTTCAGTCGAGCTGCCATTTCATTCTTACAAGTGATGTGAAAGGTAAAAAGAGGTTAAGCACCCAAATACCTTTGAAGACTTGAACTGAACTCTTAATTTGGGTATCTAACTCGTATTGATTGGGAGCTGATGACAGGACTTTAAAACCTTTGAAGATCCTGTCTGGCATGCTTTTTAAGTTTCTTTGTCATGAAAAGAAATGACCTTAGAGATTTTCCATTTCTTTCCTTTAAATGATAGTAATCCTTTTCTCTTTCAACCAGCATTGCAGTTGTGTTTCTTGGAAGACATTTTAAATAATACATGAACAGACTTTTCTATTTTATCAGGGAAGGAAAAATTCTACAAAAGAAAAACAACCCTTTTTCATTTTTAACATAACTTCTACAGCCAAGAGAGAAAAAAAATCCAGGTTTTTTTTTGGTTTTTTTGTTTGTTTGTTTGTTTTGGGTTTTTTTTTTTTTTTTTTTTCTTCACTGCAGACTACTACCTTCTTTGACCCAGTGATACACAGAAGAAAGTTTAAACAGGGATGGATGACTTTTCCCCATCTTCTGTATACCATTGTTGCCACATTGGTGAGATGCTTCACTTGCCAAAATGCATGCAAAGTGAATACTACAGATGTTTCACAATATTACTATTACACAAAACCACAGAAAATGCAATAATGCATGGAAAAAGGATAGAAGCTGCCACACTAGTTCTTTCCCATACATTTAACAGAGGACCAAAATGCTATTCAAATTTATATAGCTATCTAGTAAAATTAGTTGCCAGCAGTCTACCTAATACAGTATCTTCTGTATTTAAAATAAAAAGTCATCTAAAGAGGCAAGGGGATTTAAAAATGCACAATACTATATTTGTAAGCAGGTTTTCTATATTGTAAATTATGTCAAATGCGTTAAAATTTTTTCACTTTGAAAATCTTCAAATGGAGTCAGGAGAGACTGCATGCTATGTTTGGCAAAGATGGACTGAGAAAAGTATGAAATAACTGCATTATGGCTACAGCCATGCAGTTAAACTGTAAAAAGTAAATTCCTTAGGGCCAACATAACAAGCAAGAGGAGACCTTTGATATTCTGCTGAGGAGGGGTCTTTACAGTCCACCTCAGCAATGTTTTGAAACTGCTGAGGGCTCTCTGCTCCCATCACTGTAATGATATTGGAGGATGCTCGGCTGTGACACCCTGTACCAGCTGGACAATACCCCACAGAATTATGCCTGAAAAATTGAGTCAAGCAAACACTTTGGTGATAGCAGGTTCCGTCTGGAAAATAACCAGTTAAGGGGGGAAGGAGGGGTATAAGCACAGGAATTTTAAGATTCATGAGGAACTGGAGGGCAGGGGACTGATCACAGCCTGTGCTGAAAATGGAACACTACGCTGAAGGAAAGGCAGAAGTCACAGATCTTGTGGGTTGTCTTGAGACAATTCCCAATCTAATACAGGATTTGAGAGCTCCAACTGGACTAATGACATTGATTAATCACAAAGTAGGGAATATTAGTCAATACAAAAGATGATCAAAATACTACCTAAGAAACCCTTGGGACCTTTTGGCTTGGAGTATTAAAAATCCATATATATATGGATCAGAACCAGGCCTTTTATAATTGAAGAACTGTGGGTTATCAGATAGACATAGGAGGAGAAAAAGAAGGAAAAATCTGACCATTATCAGATGACCTAAAATGGTTATAGCCTACAAACAGCTAAAACTGACAGCTATAACTAACTCATAGAAAAAAAAGTATCAGATGGATAATAGGAGGATTGTTTACAGTAGAGGTAAGACAACACAACATCACTGCTGATGTGTCACTGGTAAGCCTTCATAGAGACAAACCCAGAAATACTAATGCAAACTGGAATGGGAACCAGCTACCAGCATGAAATGATAGGAGGCTGGAAGTGTGAGTATTATTTAGTATGAAAAAAACTAAAACTGGAGTTTTGTGATTTCTTTCTAAAAAAATATTTGAGGCTAAATATCAGGGAGGAAAAAGAGCACGATGATGTTTAGGAGGATAATCAAACCATTACTGGAACTTGAAACAACTTCGTTTTAGGAATAATAAGGTTGTGAAAAATCTCATGATTAAGATGAAATCTGATCAAATAATAGGATAATCATCGCACAGTCAATGTTACAATAAAGGCTCACAGACCACAAGAGACATGCTGGGTCTCGGATCCCTACATCAGAAATGAAAGAACATAAGTAGACTTCTATATGGGAGTGTTTAAAATGAGCTTTTCAGGAAATTGGAAGTGAGGTGCAAATGATCTCAAAGGAAAGAAATTTTTCTATGGGTAGCATAAAGGGAAACTGGTCATGTGTTTTGTGTTATCTCTTTCATCTTATAAAAAGCCTATGACTCCTTAAGAATAAAGATTTTTCTTCCTTAATTTATGCATGTAGCCAAGCTTCCTGTTGTATCAACAGTATTTTTAAAATTACTTATTCATTCAAGTAAAAGGCAAGGGTTGTCTGCATATCCTCTCAAATTAAGACATGCAAAATATTAAAACCTTCCTCCTCTCTACGCAGTAATCTGAGTGCAGGGATCCTTTCAGATACAGCAGCTGTGGCTGTGCTGAGATATGTGGAGTCCAACACAGGACTTTTGGCCCTGCTCAGCACCACACTGCAGCTAATTGCAAGCTAACCCCTTACAATGTTGGTAATCCACTGCAGCCTGCTTACCAAGACAATTTCCACCTCCCTGAGCCAGGAACCAGAGACCAAACCCAGAACCTTCCTGCCTTGGAATGCTTTTGGTGGCTGGCTGAGAGGCGTGCTGATGGGAAGGCGGCAAGAAGCTGTTTTGTACCATTGCAGCAACACAAAACTTCTGTTAAGCTTCTAAACAAGAAGCTTATCAACTTATGCCAGATTTATGGATGGTCCACACCGTAAAGTGTTATCAAGATTGTTGTCAGGCCTAGCTCTGATTTTCCATATTACCTCTTAAAACAAATGTATTGTCCTTCAAAGACACAAGATTCCCTAACATATGTGAGTATCACAATACATGTAAAATCAACAAGAAGTAAATAAACACACTTTGCTTCTCATCAACATGTAAAATTCTCAGCCTACCAACTCTTGAAAGTTACACTCTCACCTCCTTTTTCCTATCTATGTCACATTCACCATATCAAGAATGGGGTTGTGGATGAGTTTCAAAGAAATCACTGTAACTTAAGTGCTAAATTGCTCTCAAATCTCCACTAAAAAATGCAACAATGAACAAAGGGGCCTGGAGAACCCTAGCTCTAACTTTTCTCCACACAAGTGTAAAAGCATAAACATCTTAATTTCATGAGTAGAAGCTACTTGTTTGACATGATATAACATTTAATTCAAAGCAAAACTGACACTGACGGGATGAGGTAGCTACTCAATATTTTGTTTCATCCGCATTAATCAGCTGTAGTCCCAAGGTATTACTTATGGAACACTATCCAAATGTCACCCTTTCTACATTATAATTCATTATATGATGAACATAAAAAAAAAAAAAAAAGAATTAAGTAGATGAAACTGGGGTCTGTCAAATTAGACATCCAAGATTTACTCCCAGGTTGTGTAACCTCTGAGTAAGGTATGAAAACTGTAACAAATACTCAGGAATATGAAATGAAATAATTTTTAGTACTGCCTGAACTGACAATGGTCTTGGTGGCAAGGGGCAGGAAAGAAAATATATTGCCCTCCAAGGAAAATATATTCCCCTCCAAAGCTCTGGAGGGGAAGGGAGAGCAGCAGCAGACTGCCAGCTGTGCAGGTCTGTTTCATCCATGCCCCATCCAGAAGTCATCTCTGTGCTTAGACCAAAGTGAAGCATTTTCTCCTGAGATTTTGGAAATAAGCCCAAAACAAGCAGTCAATGGGAATCTTCAGAAGCATAATGAGTGGCTTTACAGGAGGTCACAGAAAGCACCTGTCTGCCTGAAGACTATTCCTTTTCAACAAATTCCAAAATTCTGCTGTAAACTAGGAAGGCAGTAGAATTCCTCAAAATTAAGGATGCACCATTTAATTACTTGTATAAGCAAAGGCATAAATTAGTCTAAATCTGGGAATCAGTGCTTCTCTATCCTTAGTAACACCCACCCCAGACCTGTAATTTCACTTTGCTTTTCTGAGAAGTTTCATTTGGGGGAATCAAATTCTTTCTGTTTTCACCTCTGCCTAACTCTGCATCCATTTAATGCATTATTTCCATTCAGCTCGGGAGAGTTTCCAGCCAAGGATATTTCTGCTGGAGTCCAGTTCAGAATGGTGCAGCCCAGGATAGCAACCAGTTAAATCTTTTCTAATCCCCACATTCAGAAACGGTGGCTCACAGCGGCTGGCATGCAGGAACTGAATAGAGCACGCAAGCTCATATTTCTCTCACCAGGCCAAATTAATAAAAACAAAACCTGATTTCTCCTTCTCGTTTTTCTATTCTTCCCGTTCCCCAATATTTTTCCTCTTTCAAACATTTTTTTTTTTTTTTTTGTTTGAGAAGCCTAATGTTTGGCTGCCTTCTGAAGAAATGGGCATAGTGACAGATGAAAGGCCGTATTCATCGCCTAATTCAGAATAGGGAAAAACCGACTGCTGTGCATTTAAGATTCTAACAACCTTGCAATTTTGTAGAGCCGTTTTCCCCAACCCATTCTTTTGAAGAAATCTGCTTTTATTCTGTTAATAACTAACCACAGTTGCAGCAGCATGGATCCGATTAGCAGTTCTTACTCTACAAAGGGGGTTGGGGGGAGGCTGTGAACAGGGTTGCCAATTTGTCCACCTGGGTCCCCAGAAGAAAGATTAGATGAGGTGCTTGCTCCTTTCTTCCCCACTCGCTCACTGCTCTGCACTAGACAGACCTCTTCAAAGCGCAGCCACTGATTTAATTTCTTTTTTCCCCCTCTAAAGTCTCGTTTAACCACCCCTCCACATGTTTTGCACTCTGTCACTGAGTCCCTCCAAAGCGATGGCGTGAATTGGGATGAGAGGGGTTGGGAGAGGCTGCAGCCACAGCTTGCCAGCACTTTCTCTCACACCTCGTCAGGGCCTCTGAATTGATTTTACATTTTGAAAATTGTATTTTCTTAAATTTTTGAAAAAAGTGCCTATGTTCTCTGGAATGGTCCAGACCTGGTAGTCATACTGTGTTTTTTATTCTGTCCTTTTAATCCTTCCATAAAAATGCTAGTTTTGCTTGTACTTGGACTGAAGTAGAAGATTGTAAAGGGTTGCATGGACATAGCAATCTGTAATTACTTAGGACACATCATTACATGTTTGTAGTAATTACATGTAATGCAAAAAGCATATACTTCAGCTAGAGAAAAAAAACATTCCCAATTTTTTTTTATAAAACGTCAATTAAACAGAATAAAAAACTGCAATTGATGCAGGTGCTAAATATCTTAAAGCTCCTAACAAAGGAGAGGGTAGTATTTCTTTTTTATATTTGGCTCATTTCTTCCTTCCAGAAATGAAACCTACCCGGCCACACACCTGAAACTTAAAACCTCAGAATTCTATTTAGGGATTTAAACCCAGTTCCAAAAGGAAGAATTTTTCATTATCAGTGCTCATTCTCTAGACTGTATTTATAACTAGGACGAGATTTTTTCTCTGAGCTGTTCCTCATTGTGTCACCTGCATTCAAGAGCCTGAGAAGCACAACAGATGTAGTAGACACACGCTTCTAAAATTTGCCACTTAATAAAAACCTAAATTTTTAACTTTAACATTGTCAAATTTTAAGCAAACCACAGATCAATTTTCATTTATGATATCTGCAGTGTGAAAACATGCAAGATACAAAAGAAAGGGTGAATGTAATGTGCAATTGCTGTTTCTTATCCATATTTCTTTTCCCTGGATCCAGGTAAGCTTAGCAATTTCTCAGAATCAGGCGGCATTAACTTGGAGGACCATCAACGATGGAGTTTGAGTTCTCCCTGCTCCTCCTGGCTCTTTCAGTCTAGCAAGCAGGGAAATTGGAGCAGTGCTATGTGGCAATGAACTATTTAGCTAGTCCTGCCTGCTATTCCTCATACTAGATCACTGTCTCTGATTAAAAGAGCACTTTAGTAGCAACATGTATGTGCTCTCACTAATACTACTCTCAAAAGGAACAAACCCTCAGCTAATCTAGTTTTTCTTATTGTGTTATATAGCATATTACACAGCCCTGGTCTCAGCAATTCTCAGGGATGAGGGAGAAAAGGGCAAGTTGAATGCATAAAGGATAAAAGCACCTTGAGGCAAACCTGCTTCCAAAAACCATTTGGTGGGTCTGATCTCCCTAGAAGACAAGATCTATCATGCCATATTTCATCTTGCCCGACAATGATAAGCTCCAAAGACCGGTGCGGAAGCGAAGCAATTCTTCATGTATTTTTAATCAACCGAGAACTTTCATCTGGCGAGCTCCCTCTGCAAGGTCACACGCACCACGCGCGGCCACGTGTCTCTCATGCAGTTTGCAAACACCAACTCCTATGTCAGCTTCTGTTTGGAAGGGGGAGTATTAACATTAGCAACTCCTGGTTATATCATTTATAAACATGCAGATGTGGATTATTAAAGATTAATGCATTTTGGGATTGGTGTCGGCATTCCGTTTGTCTCACGCCGAAACCAATTCTGTTCTTCATTAGTCAACGACAACCCACATCACCCTGTTGTGGAAGAGAAATCAAAGGTGCAAGCGTGAATTGAGAATAAGTGATGAAACTGATTACTAAGAAACTTAACGGCTGTAATCAATCAACACATCACAATAATTTGAGTCCACTGTTATCTGAAGATGGGGAAAAAACAGAAAAGCTACCGAGGGACTGAATTGTTCTTTTGTGTTTGCTTTCTAAAAACCCACTTTGCAATTTGACTTCCCTATCTACCTACAGAGCGATGCTGTCAAAGGGCTGTTCAAATCTTTCAAGTCGCAGTTCAAGCTGCATGAATTTTGTCTCTAAGGAGGAGAAAGGATATCTCGCTTTTCATTAATTTTTAAAAAAATTATTATCTGGAGGTAGTGAAAATGTTCTTCTTTTGAGGCACAGAATTAATTCAAGCCATATTTGCAAATGCTCAGACTCCTTCTTCTAAGGAGGGACACACCACGTATCTGTCTAGTCAAGTCTGACACTAACTATGAAGCATGAAGGCCACTTTAAATATCTCTCACAGCAATGATACATAGTCCACTGAAAAACTGAAGACTGCAGCAGCCTATCCCATCACAGAAACCAAATACCTTATGACATTTATGCTCTATTTTATCTAGGTGTAACAACCATCTGTCAACAACAACAAAAACACATTGATGGAGATGTGAGAGACTTTTCCCATTTGCTCATCAATCACTGCTTAGTATTGCAAGGGACAAGGGAGTGAGAGACAACCTTTTAATTTATGATAAAACGCAAATTAATGCCCTATTTGCCAACACAAAGAAAGAGAGACAATCTTCGTTTGTGTAGCCAAATAACGACAGAGTAAAAACTTCCAAATATACAGAAACAAACAAACACCACTTTAAATTTCTCGACAAAAACATAAGCGGGTTGAGAAAAAAAAGTTATAAAGAAATGAATATGTTAATGATCAAATGTAAACAATAATTGTCCAAGGATGGCCTTAAAACATGCATCTAAAACGAATAACAAACATACCTGTCAAATCTTGGCCGCTGTGGTTAAGTACATTTGAATTCTGTTACGTGAAGCAGAGCACATGCATAATGATGCAAATATGTTAATTGGATTTCAACAACCCTCATACTCTAGATGTATTTGTACCAGCAGGGTGCCACCAGTGACTCACAGGGCTACAAGTGGCCTGTGTACACGTGCTGCCACAGTGTCCACAGCAGCAGATGCCTCGCCATTCTGGCTGCTCAGCCATTGCCAGGGTGGTGGAAACAGAACTGGCAGGAATCAGCAAAGAGGACAAACCAGATATGGGGCAGAGCACAGTTATGGGATGTGAATGCCACTGATTTGGCCATCTGTGGGACGGTGCTGGACAACTCTCAGTGCTGGACCCTTCAGGGTATTCAGTCCATAGGGCAGAAATTGCGGCACTGGCTTAAGACAGCAAATAAACACTTGAACTGCAATGTGTGACTGTGAAATATAAACACTGACACACCAGATATTAAGCAAGTGAAACCACTTAAAACTAAACCCCATAAACTACCCATAAAAAACAACCACCCAGGGCATGCTTTTTTTTGGTGATTTACTGTTTTTCTATCTGATGCTTAACTTTGGGCCAATAAAAAACGGCAGGTTGATGCTGGTGGAATATGGAACTCTCTGTCATCAAGAAAACTGAACAGGAGGAACTTGAACAGCATGTCTCTGTCTCTTTGCATGTCCTGCACCTGTTCTGGAAAGACCACCTCTGCAGAGAAGAATACCTCCCTGATCTCTGGCAACATTGCAAGTATGATAGGAGTTTTTATAGTGCCTTTTGTAGCACAGACTCTCATGAAACCTGATTGAGACTATTTAGTTATTTCATGAAGCCTTGAGACAACAGATTATTCATCAGTTGTGACCTGGGCTGAATTCTAATAGGTATCACAGGCTAGATGCTCCCAGTGCTAGAAGCAATGCCTTGAGCTAGAGCGCTTTACAATTTGCTTATTTTTTCATCCTTTGAAAAGACAGAAATACTCTAAATGTTGTTCAAAACATTCAAAAGAAAGGGTTTTAAACTACTGCTATGTGAAATATTCACATATTTCATTTGTAAGCATTCTAGATTTGCAAAACTGCTGATTAGATGTTTTGTGCACTAGAAGTGATTAAGAACTTAGCTACGTCAATGGCATTTTGTGTTTTGGCTTTTTTCTGGTCAGGATGCCAATGAACAGCATGCATCTTCCTTGCAACAAGCTGTTGTAAGATTTTTGCCTCCAGAGAAGCCAAGGGAGAAACATTGATAGATGTGTTAAAATAATCTTTCTAGACAGGGGGGATCATATCCATTTTACAAGGATATAATCCCCTCTTGATTTGCAATTACTTTAGGGCATTTAAAACTTCAACAAAAAGCATACACAGTATTACAAATTCATAGATTCATACATTTGTTTGGGTTGGAGGGGATCTTAAAGTTTGTCTGGTTCCAACCTTCCTCCCCCCTGTCATGGGCAGGGACACCTTCCACTAGACCAGGTTGCTCAAAGCCTCATCCAACCTGGCCTGGACCACTTCTAGGGATGGAGCATTGACAGATTTTCCGGGCAACCTGTTCCAGTGCCTCACTACTCTCAGAGTGAAGAACTTCTTCCCAATATTTAATATAAACCTCCTTTCAGTTTAAAACTATTCCACCTTAACTTATTAATCATGTCCTTTTAAATGGTTCCTCTCCAGCTTTCCTGTAAGATACCTGTAAAGTGCTGGAAGACTGCCTGCCATAAGGTCTCCCCGGAGCCTTCTCCTCTTCAGGCTGAACAACCTCAGTTCTCTCAAGCTGTCTTCCAGAAGAGGTGCTCCAGCTCTCTCATCACCGTCCTGGCCCTTCCCTGGACCCACTCCAACTTAGGTACTGCTTGTGTTGTGGACCTCAGAGCTGGATGCAGAATTTCCGGTAGGGTCTCACCAGGGCAGAGCACAGGGGCAGAATCCCCTCCCTCACCCTGCTGGCCACACTGCTTTTGATGCAGCCCAGGTCAAGGTTGGCTCTCTGGGCTGCAAGTGCACATTTCCAGGTCTTGCTGAGCTTCTCCTCCACCAACACCCCCAAGTCCTTCTCCTCAGGACTGCTCTCAATCCATTCTCTGCCCAGGCTGTATCTGTTGGGATTGCCCTGACTCGGGTGCTGGACCTTGCACTTGGCCTTGTTGAATTTCCTGAGGTTGACACAGTCCCACCTCTCCAGCCTGCCCTGGTCCCAGTGGATGCCATCCCTTCCCTCTGTGCATCAACTGTGCTGCACAGCTTTGTGTCATTGGCAAACTCGCTGAGGGTGCACTCAATCCCACTGTGTCCATGTCACCCACAAAGATATTAAACAGTTTTTATCACCTTCATATGGTAGTCTTCTCTCCCTCAAATAATGTTTAAAAGAGGTCTGTGCCATATAACATACAAACAGTGGTGGTTCACAGGATAAGTATGCAGAATAGCTCAATTGCAAGGAAAAGATTTTTCCAAATTCTTTTTAAAAACAAGATCTACAGTAGAACTATTTTAATGTAGTATTCTCTGGAAACCAGTTCAGCTGGTAGGTCTCTCTTTCATAAGGCATAAAAGAAAGCATAATTCCTATCCAGATTCTTGCAGTACAATGTTCCTTTGGGCTATGACAGACTACTGCTCATGTTTTTCTTCCTGCAGCATTTAAGTCACACACACATTGAGTAACATGCACACAAAGACAAGATTTCCTGTTATGTTCCAACTCGGTATCCCATTTCCCTCTTGCTCCTCTTTTTTTGCCTGGAGTTCTGGCTATAATGCTGTAATTCTGATGGATCCTGGAATTCAAGCCAACTAGCTGATCAATACAGGTGTGAAAGACCTCCAGGTTTGCAGAGAGTAGAGTTTAACACTGAATGGATTACATCCATTGATTCACATAATCATCACAATTAAAATTTGGGTTATTTTTAATCAGGGGAGGATATTGACTGGTTAGCACAAATTAGAAGCCCAGCAATGACACTCCTAAACCAGAGCATCCACAAATGTATTTCCTTCTGAAAATTGTAACTTCATCTGTATCCAAGCTCCTCAGTGAAAGAAGACAACAGTTGTAACAAAAACAACAATGTAGTTCATGCTTAACAGACTGAAAAGAAACTTGTTTCTTCAGGAAGTACATGGAATGTCTTACAAGCACAAGTCAAAATACTGATCTATGCAAGCAGAGGTCAAAACACTGATCCACGTGAAAAAAAAATTACGTATTTCTAAAGGCAGCATTTGCTACTCATTATTAGCACAGCATACCCTTCTCCTCTATATAGACAAAAAATTGCTGTAGGGGTTTAAAAATAATAGAAACTATCAACTTGTACAAAATCTGCTTGTCCATCATGGGTTAAGGGATTCATGGCCTATCAGCAGTCTTTCACAGAACTCTTAATATTAAAAAATTTTTGCTGCTTACACCGCAAGGGAGAAAGAGCTGACAAAAGCCTTTGGCCAGTGAGATCAAAATTGGGGAGGGGGCGGGGGGGGAAGGGGAGCTTAGCTTATTTACATTTTTGCTTTGTTAGTAAACTGGAATTGTTAGAGCAGGAGGAAAGAAAAAAAAAAAAAGAAAAAAAAAAAGAGGAAAGTGAAATTAACAGCCACTAAATCTTCTGGCAACAGCAGTGCATTTTGATATGTGCTGTGTCAGCTTCCACTAATGGTTTAGGGTTGAATCAAGCACAGTTCAAGACCCAAAGCAGTGCAGGGCATCACATCTCATTCTCTGGAAGAATATGTACCCTAATTATAAAGATGTCCACAAAATAAAGAGATCAGGATTTCTGGCAAAACAGAATAATGATCTACTTAATAGGAAATCATAATGTCATTTTGAATCAGTAGAAATCATAGAAGAGTAGGATTTCAGCCCTCTAGTGAACATCTGAACAAGAAGTCTTCTCATTTTGAGACAGAACTACCTTTTTGAACAAAATTCATCCAAGTTGCTTTTTCTGCTCTTAGGAGTTAATCTCCTCGTCTATTCTGGTAATGTGAATGGAAACAAAGGCTGTGTATGCATGTGCCACTTACCACACAAAATATCCATCCAGTATTTCAGAGAGCACAGGAAGGAAATGCCCACTGAGCTAGGGACGTGCCAATGTCAGTGCTGCCTGTGCCAGGCTGTTCCTGTGAAATTCGTGGTGTGCAGCAGAAAGCAATGCGGGGTGGCAGGCTTGCAGAGGGGTGCAGAGACAGCTTAAACAGGCAGTGGAAGAGAATCAGCCATTTGGGAGGTTTAATAGGGGGCTGTTTGTTTGTCTGCCCTTTTGATGCTAAATTAGTTTTCCATTTTGTTGCAAGGAAGGAGCCATTGGGAAAAGGATGCTTCTCCTCCAGTAAACCCTGGGAAAGCAACACCTTTATTTTAATGGTCTTCCTACCAAGAACCCCCTGCAACATTTTGGCTTTCCCTAGCCATAGCTATCAGCAACACAACAGCTGCTCATTTTACAATGACTTGCTAGAGAGAGAATGATTGAAAGAGCCAATCTATGTCACATTGAGAAACTGTGGCACAACATCGCAGGAGGTAATAGGAGAGGAATGAGGTCAGAACAAACAAGGGTAGGGTGAGAACAGAGAAGAAAATAGCAGGGAACGAAATTATTAAAGGCGAGGTGCTGTACTACACAATCTATGTTTAAAAATGTCTACAACCTGAATGCTGCAAACAGCCACAGAAATGCAAATGAGCTCTGTGTTACTTTCTCTTAAGGTCTGATGAATGCAGCTGATGATAAAAGCTACCAAAGTCCTTGTAATGAAGAACAATGGTGCGAACACACTTAGGTGAAAGCACAGCCTAATTCACATGGTTTGAAAGCCCCAGCATCCAGCAGCATCCCTCAATCACAGGGCTTTAAATAGCAGTCTTGCTCCTGTTTTTTGTAGCTTGAAAAACAGCAGCAGCAGCAGCAGCAGTGATGCTACCGCAGCTGCCTGGCTGCCCTCTGGAGAGTGCTGCCTTAGCTCATGCCTGGGAGTTCACCTTTAGCTAGAGCTGCAGAGACCAGAAGCTTGTCTATGACAGGGAAACAGTGGAGGGTGACTTTGATTTAGCACCATTCATAAAAATCGCTCCTGAGAAAGAATTGCTTTTGTGTTACTGCATCAGACCAGAAAACCACTGTGCAAAATGGTGGCACAGTTTGTATGTAGAGACAATGCCTTTCACTAGGTGAGTTATAAAACTGAGCTTTTGGGGCCCATCTGACACGATGAAGTGACTCTGACCCTGACCTCTGAGCCCATATCCCTTCTATTTTTACTCCATGGGGATCAGGTGGTTTCATAAAAGTTATTACTCTCCCCCTACACACTTATGCTCATCCTTACATATCATGGCTACAATAAAGCTATTTTCAGTGTCACAACATTTCTTTCCTATTCAGCAAGCAAATGCCAATCCATTTACATGCCTGAATCTGACTGTGGCAAAATGTTACCTTTCCAGCCAGGTGGACTATCTGGCTTCACTAAACAACAGAGATGGATTTCTATACCAAATACTAGGAACCACCTTGGAAATACAAAGCTGCCACACTCCATACAATGCAAGTACTCTGTTCCCACTAATTCTGCTCCACCTGAACATGTGCTGACAGTAGGAGTGGCTGGAGAGGGAAGAAATGACTGCAGGGCATGCACACAGCATCAGGGCCCAACATGCTTAGGCCACATTTAGTACTAAACACTCCTGTGTGCACTGAGCTTGCTTCCCCTCTGCTTATCTAATTTAACTTCTGCAGACAAACAGGCGGGAACATTTTACACAGATACCTTTGTATCAAATCCTGAAACACATGCTACCCCCTGAATTTTAACCAGCTTTTGGTTTACAGCAACACTCAAATCACCTAACAAAAAGACACCTCTCTGCTTTTGTTTCTTTTAAGTGAGCTCCATGTTTATTATTTTGTGGCTTTGTCAGCAACTGATGTTATCCCTAGGGTAATGTCAGCACTCTCCTACTCTTAGGAATTCCCCTAGTTTTCAAAATGTCAGAAGATAATGAAAAAACTTGAGCATTAGAAAGAGAAGAAACTCACCAGAAATACTAAATACAAATTGCTGCCTGACCCCCTGGAGTAAGTAACATGCCAGATGGGTGGGGATAAGGTAAGAACTGAAATTAATGTACACCGTTTTTTACGTCTGGGTATCTTAACAGATTTCCACAAATTTCTGAATATACATGACTGTGTGTCATACTCCAAATTGCACAAGAGAGTGAGTGGCAAGCTTGCAACTGGTATTCCACTTACTACCGGTGGGGCTGAATCCCTAGTAACTTGTTAATCTTTGCAAATATTAAGAAATATCTCATACAATATTCTGTATTCACGTCCAAACTTATATTGAATTATACAGAGTTGAAAAATCTCTTCCTCATCCTGTGGGTCCGTGACCATTCAAGCTCAAGAGCCAAACCCAATAAAAATACACAGAACGAAAAGAGGACTGTAAATAAATTGAGAGAAGTATGTGACAAATAACACACAAACCAAATACAAAAACTACAATTAAGTATTTGCATTGGTTGGTGATAAAGACATTTATCAAACACCAAAGTTCAGAATTTTGAGCATTCTGAGGGCTTGGCAGCTGAAGTTTAGGCCGAATTTACTCCTGCTCTAATTATGCAGCCCTGAAAATGCAGGATTCTCAGAAAATAAATCGATTTGGAACATGGGAGGATTTATTTATGCATTTAATAAACCTACCAATTGGTTTGATTTTGTTTGTTAGAACAAACTTACCTGGAATACTCGCTGGAGAAATGGGACCAGATCTTGACTGGTTGCTTCCAACGGGTGAGCCTACAGGGGAAGGCGATGGGCCCCCAGGGATGCCAGAGAGATGTGGAGAAGCATGAGGGGAAAATGGAGACTGTGCAGGGTTGCTCTGCTCCCCTTGGCTGCTCGTAGAGCCTGATGCGCTAACAGCTGAGCTGAGGGTTGCTTCAGTTCCAGTCGGCAAGTCGTCAATGGATCCAGATAAATCCTGAGGAAAAAGGGAAAATGAATGTAAGTGCCTGAACGAATACTCAGGCCACAAGAGTATTCAAGGACTCAAGAGCTGGCACGGCAAAAGACCCATGTGTTTACTTACTGCAGCAGATAACTGAGAGGTTGCTTTAACAGGTAGTTAAATGATGGCAGAAAACAAGGATGGTATGCACAGTTCTTTGATTAATCTCTAATTCTTTTGAGAAAAAGAACAAGCAAGGGCAACAAATGAATTGGAACCAAATTCATTCAGCATTGAATTTAACCTTTTCCATCTGGATTAAGCTTTCAAAATTAATCCCACAAATTCTGCCTGAGCATACCAAAACTAATGAAAATGATACATCAGTTTCACTTTCACACAGTATTTAATTTTGGGTATGCTACCATTACAATCACAGCTTATACACTTCACTCTAAACCATTACAACAATGAGAGAAGAGTGTAAAATATGCAGCCCTGTAACACTCCCTTGCAGCAAGGACATGAGAAGAGGCCCTGCCCTCAGCAGCAGCTGAGGATCCACTGGCCACCAAGGAACAAGGACAGCTGCTTCTCCACTTCCATCAAATATCAATGTGCAGCTCACAGGTTCTCCTCAATTTCATCTGAATATACTGCTAAACAGTTATTCCATTTCAGCTCATAACTGCTGCATTTTCAATGAGAAATTTCATCTGTAGGTCACAGTACATCTGAATTCCAACTATGAACTGCTGGACATATTCCCTCAAGCTGTAACACAGGAGTTATACCAGCCTTTGAATCTGTGGGAGTAATTAGGGGTTTTAAATAAGTTTAAGATCAGATATGAAAAACCAAGAATGCAATGACAAAGCAAGCACATGCTCCATAACTGTCAGGAAAAAAGTTAATTCCTAAGCATCACAGAGAAACCTCATACAAACCAAATGTGCCAATACTGCTGTGCTTCTGTAGCTATTGGCAGGTCACGAGGAGCATGTAACTATGCTACTATTTCTATTAGCAAATTAAAGCTCAAAAAAGTGGCATGGGGATACCTCACATATAGATCATGTCATTAAATGACCTCTGAGACTTGGAATAACTGGGATGACAAAGTGCATTACTTTGGCTGATCTTGACTTCATTTGTTTGGCTCGTGCAAGTGGTTGCACCACAGGCAGCAGAACCCTTGTCTGAATAGCACAAAAAGAACTGGGTTCTGCCTGAGCAAAGAGCTCACTAAGCAAAGCCTTACTGCTGCCTAATACTCATAAGGAAAAATGAATTTTTTTAGAAGTCACAGAACATGGATGAAACTCACATGGTGTACTTAGAGTCCTGCCCAGGGATGCCTACCTCCATTACAAGGGAGGCTCACAGCCAGGTCTTCCAAGGCACAGGAAGAGGAGGATTAGCAGTTTAAGCACTGCTAAAACTCACTAGAAGCCACGCAGAATGCTATGTTTTATTCCTCCTTGTGCGTAAGGGTAGTGAATGCAAACTACCCGACTTAGCTCTCTGTGGGGCATCTTGCATTTTCCAGTGAGCTCCCACAAATACTTCAAGAACAACTCTCACCACAGTTAAATTTTGCTTCTTCTGACAAGCATGAAATTGTACCCGTATTTCATTAGGCATATGAAAAGCAAAAATTAAGGCTAAAACTTCAGTCTAGATGTGGATGCTGCATTCACTCAAGAGTAGACTTCCAAATCTGTACAAATGGAAATTTAATTATGAAGTAGGCAATAAACTATTTTCATTGTTTCTTTTTTCGAACTATCAACGGTAGAAAACGTAAACAAGAAGTAACACTGCTTGGTACTGCATAGAGCAACACTAGATATTTTTCATAGCAGAATGTATTTGGCAAACAGGTAAGCAATTACTGCTTTTCCATACATAATACAGTGTTCTTCTAAATGGAATCAAATCGCTACTGTCGTCATGTGTAACAAATGCTGCAGGAAGTGCTGATAAAACAAATGCTGCTGAAAAGCATATAATAAACCTCTGAAAACTGAATGTAGCAGAATAAAGCCTATTCTAAAGGAATATAAATTCTGTGTGAAAAAAACAGATAGGCACACAACTGACAGAAGATATACAAAGCACACAGGTTTATGTTTGGAATAACACAGATTTTAAAAGGGTGTGTGGAGTAAAGCTTTTATTTGTGTTGGCAAACCAAAGTACTTGAAAAAACCAAATTGGCCAGGATAATGTAAAAGCCATGAAGATATTAGCACTGCTCTTGATGAAATTATTTGTTGTTCACAGGCTAAGACAAAACTTTGGGACAGGACTGAAGCTCACTTTTTCCATCAGATGACATTGACTTCCACAGCCTTCCACAAGAGTAGAACAACTGATGAGTCTCAGGCATTTTCTTGAGTGCCTGCTTTCCAGGAATTATCTTCACCCACCTAATGAAACACCTTCATCAAGATGGAAAAGGAAGAGAAATCTTGCATGACACCAGCCTACCTAAACTGTGCAGCCATGCCACTCTCATGCAGTGCAGGCTGAGAGAGCAGCCTGGCAGCACAGCACACCCACAGGGCCTTGTGCTCCCCTGTGTGCTCAGTGTAAGCACTGGCATTTTCTCCCAGGAACTTCACAATCAATGTAACTGCTGAGGATGCAATAATAGGGTTCACTCATCAGACACATGAAGAAAACTGAGAAAGAGTTTGATCTCAGGATGGGACAAAAGATTGTTACCTATCTAGAAGTCTGCACTGTGCCAAACAGTCTCCTACATTGTCTTCTAGTGAGCTAAAATGAGAAATATCAGCTGTTTTGTACAGGGTGGTTTGGGTTTTTTAATTTGTTTGGGGGGCTGGGTTTTGATTTTGTTGGTTTTTTTTCTTTTTTCCTAACATATACTTTGAGGCCTTACCTGGTCTTCTAAGATGGAAAGACTGAGTAGGCAAGCAGCTAGGGAACTTGCAGCATACAGAGGCTTTAGCAATAACTCTCTTAACTAAAAAAGCTAACTGGGAAATTAAAACGAAGGAGAAGAAAGACTTTATGTGAAGCACCTGGACAGAAAGAACAGAAGCTGACTTTCTGTTCTCCTATTATCAGCATTTTAATGCTTGCTTTTACCTCATTTTAACAGAACAGTAGTGAAGTTGTGCAAATTCCACATCACAAACATTTATTTATATATAAACCAGTATACACATACACATTATATACGTAAATTACATGGATACACTTGCATTTACTTAGCATATCTACATGTAAAGCTATCAGGAAGCCTGCTAATAGGAGAAATTCACAGAGGTTTAAGTATACAGCCTAGTTAACAAAGAAGCTCTGTAACTAATACTCCTCTAGAGGACAATTTAGTCAGCAGGGCACCAACTCTATTCTTCTTTTATAAGTAGTATCAGATCTATGATGCCTGTAAAGAACAGAGAGACCTTACTTACTGCATCTCATTCAAACCAAGGCACCTTCAAGCTACAGTGCTTCCATTTATCTTGTTGGAAAGTTGGCAGGTTAGGTAATTGCTGGGATTCTTTTAAGGGCCTGAAGTCCCCATACCCTAAGGCATGCCTTAAATTTTGCCTCTTTCAGAGGCTTTTTCTGGAAAGCACTCATTTCTTCCAGTAAAATCTAGCAAGTTTACAATTACCAATAGTCTTGTGTTTATTGTAGAGCAATCTTATTATTCCTATCTATGGTATTGTTATGACTATATTTCAAATCTGACATCAATTCTAAGAAAAAAAATGAAGGACAAAATATGTCCTCCCTCCTATCACAAATCTGTATTACAATTCTCTTTATAAATGGTATTATTCAGGACATCCTAACCAGCTTTCAAAGTCCATTTCTGCATAATACCTTGATTACAAACTGAAATGTCCCCATGCAGGATTTATCTCTTTCAGCAAAGTGTTTTATCTTCAACTATCTTCAGTTCTAGCCTCACCTTCCACCTATGCATGACCTTTTTTCTTGTCCATCTGACAAGAACAAGAGCTGAAATGAACAGGATCACATTGTGCCTGGGATTATAATGTTATGCCTTCCTGGTGGCATGATCTTATCAGAGTGACAGGAGAGACACTTGAAACAGCACACCATTTTACTACTGCAACATGGGCAGCAAGGGGTAGAAGGAAGCAAACTGTTTATCCAGGGCCAGAAAACTCAAAGCTACAAAGAGACCACAGGAAGAAAACCCCAACGAACACCCATATATAATACAACAACATTAACTTACTCAAGGAACACACCTAGATCCAATAAATAGCAAAAGGGAGACTACAGTAGCTCAGCAATACAATTTTACACACCAAGTGTGACAGGATTACAGCATTCACTGTGGAGCAAAAATTTACACTGCAAATACTTAGTGCAGTTGCAAGCTTTGCTTAGCAATGTCTCAGCAGACACAAACCAAGATTTTTAAGGGAATCCCTTTGATAAATATGTTGAAAAAGAATGAGCACCTTCTCTGAAATCAGCAGAAGGAGAAAATGTGGGGCACCTTGCTAACAGAGTTCCTATGCTGCTAAATCACAGCCTAAGTTCTCTAAGAAGTCACTGCAGTTGGTGGCTCTCTTGTGATGATTATGCAGAGCACATACAACCTGTGGTTTATTTAAATTTACCAACTACTGCCTACCAGCTCCTTTATGCTCAGGGAGTAGAAGAAAAGCAGAGGTATTCTGTAGATATTAAAATTAAAGACACACAAACCTTTCTGTCTCCAAGAAGCTGAACCCCCCAGACTCTATCCTACCATCCATTGTGCTGGGATGAATCCCAACGCTCCACGTAGGGAACTGCATCAACTGACTGGCTGCAGGATCAAAGCATTCCTGCTCATTCCTTTCAGGCCTTCCTGCAGTATTTCCTTAGGACGGTGCTGCTCAAAAGACAAGATCCTGCATGAAATATCCATCTCTTTAACATGAATCACCACTTTAGAAGCAAAATTATATATACAAGCAAACATATTTCACATGTAAGTATGTAAATACATATTCAAACAGACATACACTCTGCTATTGTTTTGGAGCCATGGGGGATTATGAACAATATGCTCTGTAATTGAGATTAACTTTGAACAAATGATTTGGCTGACAAACACACATACGCACACAAAAGGAAAACCCACAATAGCTCTGTTTAAATTTCAAGATATTTGTAAGACCTCTTTTCATCACAAAGCAGCCTATAATAGCATGTTTCAAGAAGTCTTCCAAAGGCCCTGCTGGTCACATTGTGGAGGCAGTGAGCGAGCTAACAGCCTCCCAGCGCCTACGCAACCGGAAAAACGCACAGGCACAGCAACGATTGGGACCACGTGGAAAATTCTTCCATTTTCAAAGACTTTTATTATTAGGAAGATATACCCAGGTTGGGGCATTCCATGCCAGCTGCATAATGACCCTCAGCTAAGTGCAAAAAATGCACCTAATGCACATCCTTAAGAAATTGTTTAACAGGAGACAGTAGGGCTGCCATTACATTTCTGCGAAAATCCCTTTTACACACCTAACTGAAATTAATTCTGTGGGAAACCACAGTTCATTCACTGAATTTTGTTACATCAAGGTCTGGGTCAGGAACAGTAGAGAAGACCACTTATAGTACAAACACCTCCCTGTGCTATTGACAGGCACAACTTTACCTTAGAACATGCTACTGTCAAGGAGAGGGCTTGTTTCACTTGCAAGACAAACACAAACTTCGACAATAGCTAGGCAGGGGTACTTCTCGTGATATTCATGTAACCTAGAAATCTTATTTAATTCCAGTTACTTTATGTTTCAGTGTCTTTAACCAGATTTTTAACTTTAAGTGATAAACTATTCATGCAATATTCTAAAGGAAGGGAATTCTAAGTATATGGTAAAAACACTAGCGTCTTGTACTAAATAAAGTGACAAAGCACCACTTGATGGGGAAACACATTCCCTTCATTCTGCGGACCTCACATGCCTCCCAAAATAACTTGGCTACTGAACTGTGTTGCAAGTACTCTCTCTGATCAGTATCAAGTACTTTCTCTGAGAAATTTTACAGGCAAGTCCCTGAGGATGCAAAAAACTTTTTCCCAAAAGCCCTATATTCACTCAAGCAACCAAGAAGTGCAATCAAACAAGGCAGTGCCAGTGCCCTGCCCAATGTCTTTTCAATCTGTGAAATCCTGGAACTAGATCAGTCTTCAAGAAATTACCTACAAAAAGTTGACTTGGAAAATCAGATTGAAATCACAGCTTACTACCTAATTGCTAAGCAAGTGACTGTTCATTCAAAGAAAGAGTAATTTTTTACTACATTTGTTTAGCAAGCAAAGGATCTGTGTTTGTAAGACAACCTTACTTAACAATAAAAATTTTTGGCCTGGGATACAGGAGTCCAAGAACAGAATATGACATGCCCATATCTGTCAGACATGAGATGAGAAGTTGCTAGGATGGATACAATCACATTTCTGTGTCTAAAATGATCCCTGATGGGATCTTGTTTGCTTGTCCAGACAAGAGCTTTACATCAAAACAAACTTAGGGCAGCTAGAAATTCAAAACTGATGAGGCACCAGATGAAGGCCCCACCAGCCACATTCCTCCCTGTCCCTGCCAAGTGCCACTCACTGTGGGGTCTGCAGCTCCCTGGCAGTTACCAGGAAGGGGCTCCTGAGTCCTACAGCTGCATCAAGTACCTTAACGGCACAAAAAGCCACTGGTTTATAAACACTGACTCCCGTGTATGAAATGATAAATACTAATGACCCATGTGTCATCAAAGCAAATTCACAAAGTCTAGCAAGGACTGTAAGGCATAGGACACACAGCCTGTCTGACTAGGATACTTTTTAATATTGAAAACAAACAGTAAATCTCCAGAACAGAAAAATAATAACACAGCATCTCTCAAGATACGAATGTCCCTGTTTATGTCTGAAGCAGAATGCTTAGCACGTAGAATTTCTGGAAATAAAATTTAAAAACAAAAAGCCATGAACCCTTAGGAGTCATTTGTTTTTTCAGTACTGTAGCAAAGAAAAAATCCCAGCTAACAACTCTTGTAGCATCAGTCATTTATCATCAATAAATCATCAACCTTTAAGACAACCAAATCAATGAAAACCGCAACAAATGGCCCCTATGAAGAAGAAAAGTTGTGCTTGCATAACAGCAACCTAATGAAATTTAGTTTATTCATACTACTTCCCATGCATAGTACCAAACTTAACCACTCCCAGGCATGAAATCCCTTCTGTTAAACCTAAAGGGTTTTTCATATAAAGAATAGTAAGGTGAGACATAACAACTTCCCTTTTCTGCATCTCTTTGGATTACAACCATTTTCTAGATCATGTAGCCTACAGCTGCCTCCACAGGGAGAAGACAGACTAAACTGGAAGAATAGAACAGAGAGGAAGCTGAATTAAGCAAAACATGTACTGATCCAAAACCTTGTATGCTCTCTGGAGCTTGTTCTTTTGGGGATCACTATCCTTCTCCTTCTATGCAGCAAGCTTACTGATGCTGTCTTGATTTTTAACCTGAATGGACACTGTTACCACCACCCTGCTCACCAGCCCAGACTACTCTCCTGGCTGTGCTTCTGGCCATGCTGAATTCAGCATCAAAAACCCATAGGGAAAACACCATGTGGCTGCTAGTCCTCCTCCCATTACCTACTTACTCTGTTTTCACAGCTGATATAGAAAGACATCAGACTAAGTAAGGAAGGAGTACCAAATCACAGGAACGACAACACAGATTTGAGCAAAGGCGTATGAGAAAGAACTAGACATTATTAATAGAACGTATGGGTCGGTACATCTGAAAGAGACCAAACATTTCAGCAAGAGCAGCAGCAATATGCATGAGAAAGTATTGTTTACTCCCTTTATTCCATTTACTCTGGCTATCCTAGTTTGGAAACCTGCAGCACACACAGTCAGATATAGACCACCTATCTCTGAGACTCTATATTCAAAAACCTGATATTGTGCAGGTGTGGCTCAAGCAGAAAGGAACAAACAAAACTTCAGAACATCATAACATGTAATGTGGTAAAATTCACACCATACCTCACCTGCATTTACACCCATGAGACTGCAGTGCAGAGATTCTCAATAGGTCTGTACAGGACACTCACGTAGGAGAAGCCCTTTGAACATGACCACACAACCTCATGTGGCTGAACGTACCTTACTGTTTACTACTACAGATATACCCTGAGTCAAAACACACCTATTTTGCAACTGTTAATTGACATCTTTCTACATGTGCTTCTCAGACTATCCCACATGGCATTCAGAAGGCATTAACTGTGCTTCTAAGTTTGGACCTACAATACTATCCGATTTGGAGACTATAGCTGAGAATAGAGAAAGCACTGGTCCAACAACCAACTGCCCACTGATCACTGACAGCAGATATTGTCACAGTACATCAGGCAAGTTGATAACAAGTGAGCTGTTCTGACAGCCCAAGGCCACCTATGCATGGAGCATGATAAAGGGCTTAAACAACTGATTGAACCTATACACCTGTATGCCCAAGGTTTAAAAACTCTTGATCTACAGCACTTGCCTTTTTTCTTTTTTTTTTCATATTAATACCCTTTGTAGAGTTTTGGTTTGATAAAAAAGTCTGTCCCAGCAGGTTACTGTGGGAATAAAGATCTGCAAAACATAGTTTTTCATTAGCTTAGGGCTTGTGCATGCATCATACTGTGTCTCTTTCTTCTCTCTCCCACAACACCCTGTAACCAAATACCACAATTCAATGAGATGGTAAATAAGCCCCAGACACATCTTAAACTTCAAAAACACAGGTGCTCTGTTAACTTTCCATCTCTTCTTCTTGACTCAGAAGCAGAAAGGAGGAGAAAAATATATACATCAAAAAGATTGATAAATGATTTTTTTTAAAAAATAAGGACTTCCTTTTAAGGAACTGAATAAAGTGACTTCCCTCAGAAAACAATATTAATTAAGTTCTACTTAAAATGTGACTTAAGTTCTACTTAAAATAATGGATATGCAGGGTTATATTGGCATAATGGGCAGAAATGAGTGTTATAAGGTTTACTTCAGTAAATTCAGCTTAATTTGCTACTTCAGGTTCATTGTCTCATCCTCATGCAAGAACCTCTCATCCTTGTTCCTTTTTCTCTTCATTTTTACTGAACCCAATGTGACTCAGCGGTGTGTACTTTGAACATCAGTAGAGCACAAACACACAGAGCTGTGATCACTCTGTTTCTGCTTTGCTTCTCACCCCCAGCCACAAACACAAACTGCTTACTTCTTTCTGAGGTCTGCAGACCACAGCAGCAAAACCAAACAATTACTCTTCAAGAGCTGTTCACTCAACCCCTCCCACATTTACATTCACCAGTAGCCTGGGAAAAGAGGCTGGAAAATGAAATCCAAGACAGTAAAAAAGCAGAAAATGAACCTTCAGAGTGCTTCTTACACAAAACTCCAAGTTCTGGAATTCACATTTCTTTGCAGTAACTCAGTGCTTGCAGGGCATTCTAAATAATTAAGCAGCAGGTGCTTTGAGATGATGCAGCTTTAACAAACTTATGTAGAACTCAAGTCTCAGAAACCTCTATATAAATATATAATTTTTTTATTTATATAACCTTTATATAAAAATATAAATTTCAAGAGGCTTTTGAAATTCTAGAAAAGTGTCTTGGCTTCAGTTTTCTTTTTGAAATAATGCCTTGACTAGCCAAATAGGAAGTATAACTTGCAGCACTTCAACTGGGCAATAAGAAAAAAATCTGAAAGACCAATACCCTTCCCCATCTACTGCTAAGAATCATTTTGGCATGGAAAGGGTATCTCAAGGCTATGATAATGCCAGGGTTGTCTTGATTGCTGAGTGAACTAAACTAAACTTTATCCAACAGGCTGATAATTTCAGGTGCATTCCTGAAATCCAGTAAATGAAGAGACACATGGACGTGTCACTACAGAAATGTTAAACACTGTGTACTATGCAATCTACCAAAAAACCCCAACAGAACAATTACTGCTGTTCTTTAATTAATATATCATACAAAGGAAAAACATCTATGGGGAATTTTGAGGGTTTTGTGTGCTTGAGCATGCTTCAATGTTGCAGTTTTTTCTTATGATAGAGAGGATAGGGAGTCCTGACATGTTTTAGATAACACTTGTAGTGGGTTGTTCTTCCAAAATTTTTCTTGTCTTTAAGGGAGGAGGTTGGTATTGCACATAACTACCTATTCAGTGCAATGCTGACAAAAGTGGTCTGAAAAAATTCCAAGCAAGCATGGGGAGGATGTCCAGCATACAGCAACTGTGGTCCTCAAAAATGTGGCTTATACGATGAATGATCACTTGGTGGGGCCTTACTGGGCAGGGTGCCTCCATCTGCCTTTTTGTATGATAGTGCTTTACCCAGCCCTTCACCTGAGGTGCCAATTGTCCTTTTCCAACACCTGCCAGGCTACGTCCCTCCTGCAGCTTCCTCTAGCAAGCACCACTGCAGTGCCACAGCCCATAGTGCACTTGGAAGCCACTTGCTAAAATATTTGTAAATACAATAAAAGGTAACTCCTTCCCCATCGATCTGTACCCTTGTTGCACTGAATTTTGAGAGTATTTATAAATGGTGTGAAAAAACATGTCAGGTAAAATGACAGTGGTGGAAAAAGAACTGCAGCTGGAAGCTTCTTTGAAGGAGGGTTTTCCAGGATCTTGTAAGGCAGTGGATCCTCTGCTCTCCTCTCTGGCCGCTCCTCTGCCCCCATGGGAAGCCAAAAGAACTGCAGCTCTAGTCAATGGCAGCTTCCTGGTCCTTGCAAGAGGAAGCAGACACATCAGCCCTGCCAGACCTTCAGGTGTAGCCTACCTACTGCTGATTCTCCATCCTCCAAGCCTATCTCAGCTTTGCAACACAGCTTAGGGAGCTGGGCCAAGAAGGTTTTTGGGGAGTGCATCTGATAGAAAGATGAGAAAAGAACCATCTCTATCAAGGCATGTTTTTTGGCTACAGCTTCAGAAGAACACAGTTCTTAACCTTAAGAATGTTTTGCTGCCTGGCTTCCAAGGTCATTGCTGCTTTGCAGCAGTTTTGCCTGAGCTCCTGCCCCAGTTGCTGTTCACAGTCTTCTATGCTGAAGCCTACAAACAGTGTCAGTGCCTATACACTGCTGTCTTTCTTTAAAAAGACCACTACCTATATCACAACTTCTAAGAAGATCTACCTGATGGAACTATCAAGCCACAGCTCATTTCAACCTTTAAGTTATTCATTAGATAGACCACCAAAAAAGAGGAAAAAAAAGCAAATCAGTAACTTAGATCTTTGCAAAGTCTCAAAATACTTCTAAAGACGCTTGTCAGAATGAACAAATGTACCAAAGGAAGAAAAAGCCTCATGAATTAAGTAAAAAAATAAATAAAGGGAAAACATACGAAAATTTCAACAACCGTGCCAATCTGTTGCGAGCTGTACCCGTGCCAGTGGGCGGCCTCGGGGCACTGTAGGATTCCTCAGTGCAGTGCCAAGCTCCAGCAATATTGTTATGGTTAGAGAGGAATTTCTCACAAGAGCTAACAAAGGCAGAAGGTCATAAATAAACACAGCAGGATCGCCTTGTCAGTTCTCATTATTAGCGCTGCAGGCACTTGCTTTTCTATGGGCTGCTCACAGGTTCATTTAAGTGTAAGAGCTCCTCCTCAGAATTTCACATGCTCATAAATAAAGACAACATTTCATTAGAAAGAAAGGCACACCTAAGTTATTTTTTATTGCGTTATTTTTTTTACGCACACAGGGGCACATGTGCTTGAGCTGGCTGTGCTGTCTGCAGCCGCTCTATCTGTACACATCCCGTGCTGGCAAAACCTTACACTCGGCTAAGCCTGAGCTGCAACACCCTTCTATGCTGGCCTCCGTGATGCCGTGCAGGCCTCCCTCAGACCACGGCCATAATGAATGAGGAGAGCCTTACTACTGTAATAATGGTCACCAGAATTACATCTGGGCAGGAAATGAGGCTGAGCTCCTAAACTGATCCTGACGTGCATTATACAACTAGGAAAGCACAGCTGTGTGATCATTATTGCAATTATAAAGTGACATTTAGTGTTAATTTTCTTTTCTTACTGAATTTTGAATCAAGAGAGGGGGCAGAACCAGTAACTCTGGGGGTACAAATGTGCAAAAAAAAGGAAATTAAAGTTTTTAAGAGTGCATATGTTGATTCATCATCACCTGTCAGACATTAACAAACTGCTGAGTGAAAACACCTTGTATCTCCCATACACATACCTACCTTCACCTACATTCATACCTATATAGATGAGTGAAAAGTAAGCTCTGTGTAAAACTAGACACATTTGAAATAAATTAACACTATCATGTAGTGAGTGTATGCTGATTTCAAGTTCCGATATAGTGCTTTTCAGAATATTACAGGAAATCAAGAAATCAGCAATGCTATCTCTAGTTTTTATTTTTCACTTATTACCTAGGGATAAAAAAAAAACCAAAAAAACAAAAAAAAACAAAAAAACACTTTAATAAAGCTCAAAGGTTCACAACCTTGGAAACACTGCCAGTAAATAAAAAAACAGGCCTTATGTTATATAGGGGATGCCTAGCAATGGGAAAAACACTTCTTGGTCACCACTCCTTCCAACACAAGCTAGGTGGTAGAGAACGTAATTGCTCACCTGCCAGCCCCACCCCCAAAAATACTGCTCCCTCCTGTGAACTGTAGTGAACACCAATGTACCTGTTCATTAAATGGTCACTTCCATCCTTCTATTTGGCTAAAATATAACCAATGTTATTGTTACTATTGACTCAGATCCTAATCTTTTAAAGCAAACTATATGACTGATAAGCAAAAACTCTGGTGCCTTGCACGCTTTCTGTGAGAAGCTTGGGAAAACAATTTTCCTTCCACTTTGCTTCCTATCCCATCACCTGCTATCAAAAGAAGTGGGTTGTTAGTCCTGATGCACAACAGCAGAAAAGCCACGTTCAAAGAATTGTTTCCCTGAGCTGTGCAGCCCTTCATTACACACCATTCATCATTATCAACACCAGGAACTGCTGGAACAGCCCTTGTGAATGAAAAATCTCCCCGTTTAACTTCTAGAGGCTGCCAACCCACTCCCTTTGGCCTCTGTGCTGAGGTAGGGTTTGTACCTTGGGCAGGGGGCTGCTGGCCATGCTGTGTGTGCCCTCTGCCCACAGCTCACCCTGGCAGGAGGGCAGCACCCCTCCCTCCTTCTGCCAGCAGGAACGCATGGCATCGCTCTCCAAACGTCTGGCCCTAAACTGGCTTCTGCCAGGCAGAGTACCAAAGGTGCCAGGGAAGCAGCTTTTGTTCTGCACAGCAGCAAGGGGGTGCTTCCTGGCTTTACACTCCTGGAAAGGAAAGAGCTGCTGGAAGTGGAAGGAGCTGGAGGAAAGGACAATGGTTTCTAGCCGGTCAGTTCCTCAGTCTCCTGACCAGCAGGCCAGGTGCTGCCAGAGCACAGGGCACGCTGCAGTCCCTTCTGCAAGCACAGAAACTGAGATGTTGCTTCATTTCTAGCCTCCTCCCTTTGCTCACTTTTTTCTTATTAATATTTTAAAAACATTTACATAGCAGACATGTTGCAATTAATTTATCTTCCCTGGTCAAAACACATTTACTTCTGTAGAAACACTCCTCTGCCACCCATTTCAAAAGAAGAGCTGGGTTTCAAGCCCACTCACTCAAACACAGATTTGTATTAATTCTTGTGCCTCATTAATTATTTCAGAAAAGGAGAATTCCTTAAACAAGTTAAAAAGTGATCTAAGCTATGAATGGCAGTGGACAGAGACAAGGAGAAAGATGTTTTTCAGGGGTCTCTGCAGCGCTTATAAGCCACAGTGAGAAGAACTTCAGGTTTTACATGCTCATCTTTTTTTCTTCTTTTTTTCCTAGTACCATCTATTTTTTTCTTCATCAGTTTTGGTCATATTTCAGTAATATGACATCCATGGCTTTTTGGAACTTTTGATAGCTTAAACTTATTTTACACAGTTACACACTTGGATTTTTCTATAAAAAACTTTATAGAAATATTTCAAGGATGCGAAATTTCTATATTAAATCATTAAATACTTAGTCATATCCAGCAGTATATTTTACTGCCATAGATACACTCCTAATGCGGAGTTTTTCCTCTAGGAATGCAAAATATTTATTTTGTACGGTCTGAAAAAGGTCATTTTGCATTTGTTAAGAGAATAAAAAAATTATGCAAAGAACAGTTGAGAAATGGGAAACAAAGCAGGAGGTATATTCTTCAAAAGAATTATTAGAGGTATTTTCTTGTTACAAAATATCATTTCTTATTTTTCAATCAAAGAAAACTGCAGGAAAACACAAAAAATGGTTGAATTATCTATTCTAAAAAATTATGAATGCTAAAAGATCACAAATAGCACATTAATGTCAGTGTTGGTAAAATCCTCAGGATTTTAATTTTGCCTTTTAAAGGGAGAAAAGAGGAGAGAAACAGAGAAGGCATCATTAGACTAAGTCCATCCTGCGTTGCCTTAATTTTTTAAGCTAAAACCCCCAAACTGTGTCCATGATCTGTATCGGTTTGTACCTGACCACTTCAGCTGTCCCTGACACTTGACCTGCTTCCGAAAAGCAAGAAGTCCAATTTAAGTCAACGGTCCTACAGGGAGGTAATGGTTTGACCCTTAGTCCCTCCACTGCAACCGTTCCAATTCTCTAATGATTTCCCTGCAGGGTTCATTTACCAGTTCTGGGTCAAAGACCAGCACATCACGAAGGCAAGGGGCAGCAGAAGCACTGCATGATGGATTTGAAAATAAGTGCATCGTAAAGGAAACCTCCATCAATTAGGGATGGCCTTTGAATTCAAAACAAAAGGAAGCAAAGTGCAAATCATAATGTCTACTCTGCTCACTTTAGCAGCACATGATTTAGCAGATATACATCATAAGAGATGCATTCTAGCCTAGGTGCAAAACCAGCAATCATCCTAGGGCAAATAGACCCCCCCGTTCATCCTCAGAAGAGATGGCCTTTTGCTCACTCTGAGCAACTGCAAAGTTGAATTCACTATTTGATTCCATGCCAGCTTTTGGCACAACTTCGGATTTTGGTATGTGCACCATGACTTTAATTAGAAACATTAAGACCTGCTCTAACTACGAAGCAAAATATTACCCTGGTCCACTTCTATTTTCTGGAATCAGTGGCTTAATTTACTTATACAGGGAACTGCAAAACTTCCAGTTGTGCATGCATCTTTTCCATCCACTCATTGCCATGTATGTATTAAAATAACTGCAAATTTCCTTCTTCTTCCAGTGCTCTTCAATACTGAAATGCACTATGTGTGTTCTTAGAAAGAAAGGTATGAGGAAGTCTATTTAGAAATACAGAAGGAGATGCAGTAAGGGCCTAAAAATATGAGCAATGAAGAAAACAAAAGGTATCTCTTGCTTGTTCCTAGTGAAAGACTGACGGGTAAAAAAAGAAATACTGACAGCAAATGTGCAAATTAAAAAATATATGAGAATGCTAAAAATAACTTTTAAGGAAGTCTCTGCTTTCCTGAGTTTAGTGACCAGGCAAAGACACGTTAACAACTCTGCTGATGCTAAAAGCCACGGTCACTAGTGGTCATTGAGCTCCCATCTAGTGAATTCTGCTTAGTTGTAACAATTAGGGAGCTATATCCTCACATGCAACTCTTGTAATATTACAGTTGTAAGACCACCAAAATTAAAACATTAAAGAAATTCTACAAGTTGTGGTTCTGTTTTTTGGTGTTTTTGTTGTGGTTTTTGTTTTGTTTTTTCTTTTTAATACTTTTAGTGCATCTAGGCTTTGCTTCCTTATTTATTTTTGAAGGAAAGGAGAAACTGCTCATCTGATATTCAAAATATGTTCGTTATCATGCTTCTTGCCAAGGCTTTTCAAATTTTATAGTGATTGAGACCTCATAAAAATATTTTAATTTTACAAGAGTTGAAGAAGCCTGGAAAGAAAGGACTTCATAGTGTTTCAGCATAGCATCTGAAAACTAGAAATTGTCTTTTAAACTTCTGCTTGCCTGTGTGCATGAGTATCACATACTCTCTCCAATATTCTGCCCAATACTAATAAGTGTGTATTATTTTCTGGCATAAGAAGTGGAAACCTATACTCTTGCTAAAACAGAGAGAAAGAAAAGCGTGACTTTCTCCAACAATACTTGTCTGAAAAAAGAACATGACTGCTAAGACTGAGAACAGCCAAATTTAAAAAGGGAGTAGAAAGATAAAGTAATAAGGAAAACATAGCAATAAATCATCTTCTTTACATCATCTTCTCTTCATAAGTGCAAAACTTGGAAGCTATGTAAAATCCTCTGTACAGAGCCCATCAAGCTTGCTGATCTTGAACCTCCTGAATTACCTCCCAAAGCCTTTAGGTACCCTCACTTCTATTTTGGCAAAAGCGAGGGATGGACAACATCTGCTGGGATCTGAGTGAATGGGGTTTGTCCATGCAACCAGGCCGGCTGAGAATAAGTTCTTGCTGCCAACCACACCATATGTGACAGGAAAACTTTTGTTAATAAAAACCATATTGATGTACTTGTTAACGACTTGAACAGCCCAGTAATTGAATTTAAACCAGTTAACTATTCACCAGGGCTTCATCAGCCCACCTCCTTCATCTCCTCTAGCCCTGTGTTATTTCAAAGCAACTGGAAGAATTTTAAACCACCACCACCCTTCCCACCACAACCCTTTCACCATTATGTGCGCTCAGGAAGCCTTGCATCTGAGCAGCTCATTTGAAGAGCTCTTAACTGCATTTTTGAAAGAACAAAGCAGTTTTATAACTCTCTCTATACAAACAGAAGGCACTTATCTGAGGGGCTCTCTTATTTTCAGTCCATCAATAAGTGACACCGATATGTTACAACTGGCTACCGCCATGGAGACAAAGTGTGCTCGTCCCTGACCTCAAAGGGATCAATCACATATCAATGTTTCTATGAGGTTTGGGTTTTTTTATTAAAGGGATCAAGGAAAGAAACAAAGCTCCCCAAAGTACATAAAATGTTTTAATGTGTAAGTTTTTCAATTTCCTCATCAGCAATATTATTTGAAGGCTGCATTACTAAAAGGTTGCAATTACAGAAAGCCGATTTTCAGTAATTTTTTTTTGAAGTAGTAATTCTTTAATTTCTTTTCCCTCATTTTTCATCAATTAAGTTTAATTTTTCCTGTGAGCCAACACAAGGGAGCTGACAATAAAAGCCTGATGCAGCAAACCTTTCCAGAGGCCCTTAAGCCAAGTGATTTCAGCTTATTATCAGGATATGCTTGCATTCACAACTACCCTCACTGTGGCTCCACCTCTGCTCAAAAGTGTGATTTTTTTCAAGATTTCAGGCAACATTTTGCTTTTATGGTTGTATGCAAAGATTGGCTCACTACAAACATTACTAGAAACAAAGGAACTTACTTGTTTAGTTTTGCTTTAATTAAATTACTCTGCGCAGCTCATTTATCTCACACAGACCACAATTTATTATTGCCATTTATTTAAACAAATTCTGTGTGTGATGAACTCCTTATTGGTGAGCACCTAAAAAAAAAAATGAAGACATTTCTCTGAGAGCATTTCTCTCCCTCCCTAAATTCAGGCAGGAATAGAAAAGCCAATAGTTGTCTTTAACTGTACACCAGGTCTCAGACCATACAGTAATCATACACATTGCAACAGATTTGGACAACATTTGGGCAGCCTCTCAATGGATTGATAGCTTGTCCGCAGAGAGGTGAACTTATCAAGGTTCTGCTTAGTGTAGATACCCAGACAAGCAGTTGGCAGCGAGGTTTCTTCGGCACTAATTGCATTCTTTTCCAAAAGTTCACCCTGCCTGGGTGTCCAGGTAATTGCAATTAAGGCAAGAATCTGGTAATTAGAAATTCAAGTGCCCTGCCAAGAACAATACACTTCCTCTTAACGTGCTGCCCAAAGAACTAATTCACTTGGAAGCGACAGAAGCTGATGTGAAGTGGCAGAGTAGATGTTGATTAAGCAACAACCACGGAAATACATTCCCTTCCCCCCTAAAATCATTTAGACTCTTAGAAAGTGTTTCATTACCTTTGAAACATTTAAAATAAGTTAAAAAACCCAAAATTCCAGGCTTCCATTCAGCATCATTTTCTGCTCCCATGTCTCCTTAGAACTGCTGGAATGTCTTTTTTGAAGCTGAAAATACAATGCTGGTTACACTCCCCTTCAATCTCCCACCAAAAGCTAACTTTGTATCATGACTCAGCAATTACTGTGCACAGGCATTACTGAGTAAGTATCAAATCACTCAGTAATTTCAGAAATAAATTTAACACAAAGCAACAAATACATTTTTAAAGAAGTATGAAGCAAAGCCACTCACGGTTTAGTGCTCTCAGGATAGAAAGATAGTACACTGTCCTCTAAATTCCAAGGTTTTTAATGGCATTGTTAGTTGGAAACGAATGGTTATTTTTTACTCTCCCCTACACATTTCTTCCGAACTCCAGCTGTGTTCTTGTCAATTCAGAATAACATCTCTACCCCAATTTTGGGCCTAGCCTCTTATAGTTACTATTAATTTTTTCTTTCAGGAAACACAAAAAGCCTTTTTCCACTGGGGATAAGAAAACTCCATGTATATTGTGTATGTGTGTATGTGCCTATTTACAGTTACATAAAGACAGACGTTTCTGTCCAAATCAAAGCTCTGGAATCATGTGTCTGGCTTTAGACAGAGCTATCACTATTCATTTTTATATAGCTGAGCAATTTGAAATTTAAAGATGGAAGGCTCTGGGATGATGTTCTTAAAATTATTTGAAAAAAATGGGGTGGGGGAGAAATTCCCACCCTCTTTTTGAAGAAAAATGTATACCAGGTCCACATTCATGCAAGATGAGTCAAGGAAAGTGACCTCTCCAGTACTGTACTCTGTGGTTCCCAAATAGCTTCTTTTGGATGACATCACTACTTCTTCTAGTGCGCTACTCAGGCACTATATCAAAGGAGCTTCTGTTGCCTTGTCTCGTGTTTCACCCACTGGAGGCTACAATAAAATTCCACCACTGGGATTGATCTGGAGATCAAAAACCACCACAAGCATCACTCACAGCATCCAGAGCGCACTTCACAAATGGAGCCTAGAGTAGCACGCAAAATGTGTATAGAACCCTGATGGAAAACTATGAAAAGGAAAGGATGCTTTGAAATTTTCAAGTTTTGTTGTTGGTTTGCTTTCATAAAGCATTGTAAGAGTAGTACTGCTCCTCTCCCGCCCCCAATGTTTTTAAGCCTAAAAAATTACTCTGTTCCCTCCTGACCTCTGTTTCCTATTGCCTTAGTGGGTTTCCAAGATTTCTTAGATCATAGCCAGACATAACTACTAAAGGAACAAGCTGAGATCATCAAAACCTCATGACTGAAATGCTGAAAACAAAATAAAATGTACAGTTTTCACCACCCACCCCAAAAGTACATCAAGTGCACAGCAAGAAAAGCCTACAGTAAGAAATTATTCTCACGCGCTGCAGCAAAGCCTCAGGAGCTAATAATACAAGAAATAAAACTGCTGTTCTGATTGATAGATCTGTTAAAGTTTCTTATCGCTTATTTCCAACGATGTCAGTCAAATATGTTTCATCTTTTATCAGTAACAAAATAAAGTTATTTTTGCCTGAAAATCTAAATTATAGATACTTACATGAAGAGAAATAGCACTAAGCCAAGTGACAACTGGGGACTAATGTTTTGCAATTGACCTAACAATGTATTAAAGAAAAAATAACAAAGATTAACTCTTACCATCTAACACACTGTTCCTTCCTATAATTCACTTCAGCTGACCATAAGCAAGTTGTTTAGTTCAGGTATATTGGGTTATAACTTAAGTAATATCTTCCCCTTTACATCATGATTCAATACAGAAATTAACTGTATGGATTCTTTGTTCACATAACAGGTAAGTTTTACATATGTTATGCAATTATTTACATATATTTACATGTTTATGCAAATACACACATTTATATATATTGTATATATTGTGTTTATATATATATATATATATAAATATAGTGTATTATATATACACAATACATAGAATGTAATCTTTGATTGGTAAATTCGGGTACTGAAAAATGGCTCACTCTCAACAAGGCTTTGCTGATTTTAATTTTCCTGGGCAAGTTAAAATCTACTGTTCAAGGAGTATGAAAATCCTCTAACATGCATACTGATTTCATAGTTACAAAATGCTGAAAGCCATTGGATGCTCTGTACATGGCATAACAGTGAAAGAAGTGCTTCGTGGGGAATTTGGACTAGAAAAGTCTGAAAAAAGTTAGGAGCCTTATCCTCCTTGTATATAGCCACACTTTCACAGAGGCAGATGAACAGCTGACTGTGTCCATGCATTTGGATAAGATCATTTCCCAAGGTGCTGACACTGTCTGCACACAAGCAGGGCTGGGCTCCATTCCCTTCTTAGTTGCGGGGGTACATCACAACCCAGAGAATGGGAGGAAACTCTAAGAGGCAGCAAAACACAAAAACAGCAGAAGAATTTAGACCAAAAGAAAGGGATTTTTCATGGCAGAAGCTACCAGATCCCAGGCTGATGCACGTGTGGGTCCATCCTGCTGCTTCTACTCCCACCTGGGACCCATGACGAGCAGCAGCTCCCCCACTCCTTTCCATAGCCTCTTCTCATCTGTGTGCTGCTGGACTAGGACCACAACCTGTACTACTATGCTAGACCACACTATAACAATGTTATCTCCATTGGCTCTGCACGAATGTTGAAGACCTCAACAGTGAGCCAAGCACTGCTCATGCTCCCCAAAGCCGAGTGCTGTCAGGGATATCCCCATCTCAAGAAGCAAAACTGCCTGAGTATCTCTCTGGACCACAAAATCAATTTCTTTTACACTGCATATTATATCACAAACTAAGTAATGCAGAATAAAGTTTCTCTTGTAACATCCTTAAAAATGGCTAATAAGGGATTTTTAAAAGTTAAGATTTTTCTACGTAACACTCCATAAAACAATAACAGAGCATTTTACTGCTTCTTTCTTCAAAGATGCACAGCTTTTCTGAGAGCTGCATCCATTCAAGTAATGGAAAGAAGCCAAGGGGCGACCAGAGGCACTTATATTTTGAAATCTAAATGGCAACTTTAGAAAAATTATACTAACCAGCACATAGCAATAGAAATTGCTCTATAGAAGCAGCAAACTGCCTTATAAACTGCTCTTTTAAAACTAACTTATGGAAAAAAAGGCTAGCAATGGACTACATAGCTGTAAAGTAAGTTGCCAGTCCCCAAACAAGATGATGAAAATCGGCCATAGAGGAATTTTGGTGAATGGCAAAAGAACAAGGTGATGAATGTTTTTGGGGGAATGATGAGGCCTTGCAAAAACTCTACTTCAGCAGTGGAGTACATGTATAACACCACATCCACCTCAAGCTGGCGTCCAGCTCTGCATGGTATTCTAGACAAATTCATTATCATTCAATAATAATGACTCAAGAGTCAGTTATTTTCTGGAAAAAAAAATTTACTGCAATGCACAAGCAGCAGACTGCCAGCAGTTATTCAGGTTTGGGGACAAGTCAACCACACCACAGATAATTTCCTCCATTTTATAAAGGTTCAGCCATAACATAGACAGATACCTTATTTTCCTAACTTCAAATTGGAAGTCCTTTCCAAAAACCTATCCGATGTCTTTTTGCAATAGACTACAAATATTTTTCTGAACCACAGGCAAAGGCTCGTGTAAATTCAAAGAATAACACAATAGGAAAATTACTGGACGCTTTCACTGTTTCTCATTAGCTATTTTTTTTTAAAAGAAGATACAGTTTCTAATGACCTTCCCACCCAAAGGGTAAGAGCTTTGTCACTTGTGAGTTATTTGTATACTCTTGCTAATTGTATTGTTACACTCCTCCAACCGTTATGAATATTCATTTTCTCTCACTTCTCTCTCTGTGCACTTATTAACTGTATAACTCAAATACTCAAGAGATTTTGTGTGTGTGTGTGTATATATATGTATGTGTGTGCGTGATATTATTTATGTAAATCTATAGCTGACCTGTGCACACAAAACATTCACCAGTGGTACCACAGCCCTTAGAAACAAGGTCTTAGCAGTCTGAACTGCAACAAAAATTGCAAAGGTTCCAAATAATCAAATTTCACCTCAAACAAAAACAGTTCCTTTTACAATGATTTTGTTGGCAAGGATATGAACTCACCAAGCATTTCTTATCACTATTGTTACTATTATTTACTGAACACTAAACCGTGTTTTGTCTTATATATTTAAATTAAGAAAGTAAGCTGCCTAAAAGACCACGTCTTGTCATGTTTGCTTCTATCTGCTGCTACAGTTTTAAAGCACATTTCCCTTTATTTCACTTTTCCACAAGCCATAAAAAAACTCATTTCTAATTCATCCGTTCGTTCAGCTTAACCTCTCTTCTCAGCAATTAAAGTACTCTGCGCATCCCTCATCTATCACACAGCCAGCTAAATAATGCATTGCGTCCTCCGCTCATCTTTTATCATCCCAAATGACAGGTATTAGCATATCTCCCCAGTCAATTACAGTGCAGCGGAATAATCACAGCATAATTGGGCGAAAGCCACTCTAATCACCAACCCTGCAAACTCGCAGAATAAAAACTGAGTGGCAGTTCAGACAGGCCTTGCTCTTGTCCATGACTCCAGCCAACAGGCTTGGCAGGTCTCCATTTCCTTCTGCCTTTGCAAACTTGTTCTTTGGGGCTAAACTTCCCAGCACATACACACGCAACCCGTTCGGGTTTTCTTTAAGGAAGACCAGCGCATTGATAAACATTACCCAAAGACTATTTGCTAACAAATGCCAGCCTGGAATACAGCACAGCTGTTCTCTGCCCTTCAGATCATCCAGTGGGGCTTTGCTTTACAGACTAGCTTTGACAGATGGGTTTGTTGCTCGAGGTAGAAAGTTTTACATTTCATGTTAGAGCAAGCAGAATTTCTTTTTCTTTAAGTATAAAGGATTTAAGAGATCTAACACAGTTAGGTACAGCTTTAGATGGTGCTGCTTACTGCAGACATTAGCCTTCTGGTTTTCAACGCTATTGAGATAGATGCCCACAAAGCATAATTTTTATCTGTTGTCTGTTCAATACATCTAGATTAAAATCCTACATATCTATTTGAACATAAAACAAGTGTTTCACTAGCTAAACAAAGAGACAAAAGTAAATTAACATCACATTGCTGTCTCCTGTGTTCAATCTCAGCAAACAGAGTATCAACAGAAATTCTCCACTGCCATTATGCCAGCTTAAGCTCCCTGTGGATGGTGATGGGACCATCCCAGGCCCGTGTGTGCTCCTGGGATCTGTTTACCCTACAGGGCAGAAGTGCATCAGCTCTACAGTCTGGGATCCTCTCAACAGTTGGAAGTTGAGGGCATGAATAGTGCCCTGGGAAATCAGGACATGAACTGAATTCAAAAGAAGATTTTCCACAGTATTACGTCAGCACAGTTGAAATTTTCAAATGTATTACAAATGTTGAAAGTCTTCTGAAATCTAATAGCCAAATTATCTTCTTTGAAATTTTAAGTGAGATGTACTAAATTTGTGCTTTTGTCATTACTGGTAGCAGACTCAGGTTGAGCATATTTTCTAGTTCAGCCCCAAAGAGAGAACAAAATGCTACTAAAGAAAAAGAGCAGTTAGACATATAACCAGACCATTAGCATAGTGCAATCCTGCTGTTTCGTTAGCAGTGTACATAACTACAAATTTTCCCCAGTGTAGGGTTAAATAGCACATAATGACAAAACCCCAAGACTTTCTGGAAGTAAAGTTTAAGCAAGCTATGTACCTATTTCGGTCTAAAGGGAGGAGGTTGTTTTCACTTCCTTGTACTAAATACTTGAGAACTTCCACATTATTTTAGCTAGAACACATCATAATTTTAAAATAGCATTTAATGTTTCATCTTCTTCCTAATCTTTTTGCTCCCCTAACGATTTTCTCAAAACCACTTTCAAATTTCTACCCCAGCATAATTTCTTTTTCATTGGCAGATTTAATACCAGATACATTGAATCAGTGGTGATCTTCCTATCCTTGCTTTACAAAATAAAACTGAAGAAGATAGGAAGGGTTTTCTTTATTTATTAAATCCATAGTATATAACATCTCATTATATAGTTCTGTGTACTAGCACTGTTCCATATGGTGCAGCTATGGGAAAAATTTGGTATTAAACCCCTGTTACAAAGCTGGTGAGGGAAGACTAATGGTTTGTGGACAGGACAAAGAGAAATACCTTCCTTATCCCCATGTCTTCTGAACGATCTATACTAATGACTTTCCACACACAAGCTGCTGCAGCCACAGCACAAGTGAGAAGGGCAAAGCATGGCTTGAGAGTGTTTCACAGTGGAAACACTAGTGGAGGACTTGTGCTTCTGTCCCTTGAACGGATCTTAGTTCACAAAGATGTGGCAACTATTCAGATTTCTGTGCTGCTTCTTTCTTCTGGGCCACTACAGGGCCAAAGCCTGCTTCTTCTGGTAAGAGCCACAGAGCAAAAGACCTACCACCTGTACCCTTCCACCACCTTTCATCTTAACTCATTTCTCATTTGAACCTTTGCTTAAAAGAAAAAATGGCACAGAGCAGTTATACAAACAAAATTTTCACTGTTTTAGAATTCCAGTGTTACTCTGTTGCATCGCCTTCCAAGCTGCTTACTTCATACAAATAGATGAAGGACGCTTTCCAAATTCCAGCTTATTACCTTTTATAATGTTAGATACTGTGCTTCTCTCAACAGATTCACTGAAAACTATGTGACTTGGGGCAAAGCCAATCAACAAGAAAAAAAAAAAAAAGCCATTAAAAATTGGCTTTAAATCATGGCTTTCAGCTGATAGAAAGACTTGAAAAAATTTTTAATTTCCCTCCTGCGATTGCTGATTTCACTCCTGTTCTGTACAAACCCCAGCAAAGTGAATGAAGGCCAGGCAGCTAGGTCATAACAGGTTACATCAAAAAAAATGCTAAGTTAAATGCTGTTACAGGAACCTTTATAAAGCCCCACAGACACTGCTTTTCTTTCTGCACTGCATTTACTGCTCATAAGAAGTATTCAAAAGCTATTGAGGTTTTTTCATTCCTGCAATCTAAAGGCCTAGCGTGTGTCCCTGAACAAGACCCACAAACACTGCCCCTTCACATCACCCTGTGCTAAGAAATGCATCTGCTCTGCTTTTCTTCTTCCTTTTTATCTTTCATTTTTCCTGAACACCAGCATCCAGCTCTATGAAATTCACAACTTCGCTGTGAAGAGCCAGGCTAAGACCAAATCCAATTTTTCAGAGATACTCAAGTCTCCTTAATTTCTCAATGGATACATCTGGTAAAGTCAAAAGCTGAAGGATTTGGCAGGCTGTAATACAAAGCCTTCCCAGGAACTGGTGACATATTTTGAAATGCCAACAGCCTCATTAACAATTTGTTTCACCTTCAGGGGCAAAGGTTTCTACAGCCCTATTTCAACAGACCTTGCTGGGGCAGGTTAGAATCGTAGAATGGTTTGGGCTGGAAGGGACCTTAGAGATCACTTAGCTCCAGCCCCCATGCCAGGGACAGGGACACCTTCCACTAGACCAGGTTACTCAAAGCCCCCAGCCAACCTGGCTTTGAACACTTCCAGAGATGGGGCATTCACAGCTTCTCTGGGCAACCTGTTCCAGTCCCTCAACACCATCACAGTAAAAAATTTCTTCCTAACAACAAATCTAAATTCAGTTCTTTTTCAGTTTGAAGCCATTCCCCCTTCTTATATAGAACTACAGTTCCTGACAAACTCTTAGGGTTGATGAAGATTCTTCTATCTGTCTACCTCACTGCTTTGCTTCTTTTACAGAAAAATCAAGATAAGAGATTGTAAACTTGCACCCAGATACTGAAACTCAAACTGAGTCCCATGGTTTAAGCTACAACTGTCTGGACTACTGCAAGTATACCTACATGTGTTATGAGGTTTGTAACTTCTGGTAATCAGCTAGGAGTAATTAACAGCTTCTGCAGTATCATCCTGATAGACACCTAACCTAAAGAATGCAGAGATGATTCTTAAAATCATACAATTCAAATTCTATGAAATTATCTTATACCAAGATTGCTTTCAACTGTTACAAGGAAGCAAATGAAAAGCACACTCATCACACAG
Organism: Certhia americana; assembly: GCA_018697195.1. Lineage (NCBI taxonomy): Eukaryota > Metazoa > Chordata > Aves > Passeriformes > Certhiidae > Certhia > Certhia americana. The sequence goes on along the minus strand of CM031859.1, from coordinate 58,908,490 downwards.
TAACATCAAAACCTTGGCATAAGTTTTGGGTATTGTCTGCTTGAAGGTATATCCAGACTGGAGTTCACATTTTTTGAGATAAGGACAATTCATCTCATAACAACATCCAAAATCATGCGTTAATAAGTAATTTCACAGGAAATATGAAAGGCTCTGCAAACAGCAGCTTTTAAGAAAAGGTTCCAGAATTCAGATGAAAGTAGAACATACTATAAAAACTCCTCCACCAACACCTGGAACAAAATAACAGCTTAAATCCCCCCTTTTAAATCTACATTACTTGGAACTGAAATTCAGGAACATTATCTCCTTTCGTTCATGATCAAGATTCTGTAAGCAACAAATGGATCAAGTTCTACCAAGATTTCTTATAGATGCAGTATTTTAATGCCTCCAAGCTACAAGCAAATTTCTACCCAGCAAGGGAATTCTGTGTTGCTGTTTACAAAGTGCAAATGTGACATGCTGCAGCTGCCTTGCACATTATACGACACAATTTTCATAGTCCTGGACAATGCCTGTCCACAAAACTGTAAAGACAGAGAAACATAAACTATACAACAAGGCAGTCAGAGACACAGCAGAGGAGGAGGGGGCAGGGGAAGCATGGGTTTAACCTCTGTAGAGCCTCAGCTCTACAGTGATGACGAAGAGTTCTGTAAATTAGTCTTTGCTTCTCTGAACATTATTCTGCTCACAGTGGACACTATCATGGTGTCTGAATGCAAAAGAATGGTTTGCAGAAAAAGCATACAAGATAAATCCCAGAACTGATGGGAAGAATCTCTGGAGGAAATGGTTAGTAGGGAACCATAAGCTGCTACTCCTTAAACTGGGACCTAAAGACTGTTGAAGCCATACAGATTTGCAAAGTTTAGTCACACAGGAACTCTGTTCTGGATGCAAAATACTTATGTTCTCCTTAAGGACAGTCCTAGAGAAACAGACAGAAATACAGAGTCTTCACAATGGCACTGCTTTATGTTTCAAAAATTAGGCAGCAATATCCCTTTATCACTGCACTTTCATCATCAGTTGCAGTACTATAATTTATTTGAAAGTCAGGTTCACGTTTGTTTTGTGGATCTAGAAGGATGTTAAAATACTGACATTTTTATTAAAATACTTTTATTCCAATATATCTCACAGCCCTAACACTTATTTATCTTTTTCAAGAACGCTCTAATACTGTAATAATTATGACCTACGTTCAATTGACTTGTCGACTAATGAGCCTTCTGTAACCCAAGTAAAAGTCCCATAAGCTTTGATAAATTGCACAGACGTAATGTCGTAGCAACACTCAGTCACTACTTTTCCAGAGTGAAACAGGAATACCAAGACAAAGCTGAGAGGATAATTGCCTTCCCTAGAACGCTGTTTTCCCATTTCCCTTTTCTTTCCTGGGGGGTGGGAGCATAGTGAGAAAAACATGCATTATGCTCCAGACACAAAATCCTTAAATCTGAGAGGAAAGTTAGGAACCTCTTTTAATGTAAAACACTTTCCCACTAACAGGAACGATGCCTTATTTTTTCCATGGATCTTTCAGAATAACCACACCTATGCCATAGGGATTACAAGTGTCTCCAAAGGAGCAGCATTTTCTATTCAAAAGAAAATACAGTTGAGTTCTTATTACAGGGTATAATACTCTGCATTTTAGTTACTGCTTGGAGGATTGTAAGAAAAACATACATGGTCTCAAAAATGGGATTAGAGCTCCCTTATCGCAAAAATTAAGTCTAAATATATGGGAAGCAATCAGTTCCATGCATAGCTGTTCTCATTCCCTTGCTACATGTGCATGAATGGAAGCAGGCACATGTGCTTATTACATTTCTTAGTATATGTACAATATCAAGGAAATGATATAATCTTTGGTTATCTAGGACTTTCAAATCCACATTATTAAATAACTTACATCATCCTAAAGACAGGTTAGTAAAATGTCATAGTTTTCTTCTATAAATAATGTTAAAGACATGAGACAAATTAATAAAGTAACTGCATTCAGAAAATGGTTGCAAGAAGTGCTTTCTCTAAATTAATTATTAAAACTGGTAATGACTCTCTCCCTGAAAAATATTCCAAAACCTGGATAATGTCCAAATAGTATTTTGGAATTAGACATCTGCTCATCACATCATCTACCTTATAATTTCCTCACAGACTGGTTCAAGGTATTAAAAAGCCTTTTTGAGTCTGGAATGACAAGATGCTACTACAGTATAAAAATGCTAACATATATGCACTTTAAAACAACTTCTGTTTTAAAATATTGCTTCTTTTCTGATTTGCAAGATCATACATATGTAAGAATAAAAACCATTTGCAATCCCTTTACAAATAATTCTTTCATATCAATTTACCACAGAAACATAAATATGAATTATTATAAAACATTTTGAAATCCAGAAATACTGTATTGCAATTTTGAATAATTCAATGTGTAACTAACTTCCAAAATTCACTTTAAAATACTGCCTTTCCATTGTTACACAATGACTTGAAAAAGGGAACGTTTCCCCTTTGCTCAGCTATGGCAGATGCCACCTCTGGGACGGAGGAGCCAAGCACCAGACGTTTGTGCAGCCCTTTTGATATTGAAGACTGGCACCCGCAACACTCCTCCTAAATTTATTATGCTCTTTCTTATAGCTCAGCAGTGACACATAAGCAACAAGCAGAGCTGTGAGCAATCTACAGTAACAATCTCAGGCTTATTTTATTTTCACCAAAGAGTTTACTATTACTGCTATCCATGCTGCTAGTATGCACAAAATGGACCCAAGGTATAGAAAATCTTTGATTTTATTACTTCCAATTGAGCACGTACAGCTCTACAGATATGCAGTCAGAACTTCCTATGTACATAAGCCTTTTGCGAGATGTTCTCAACGAGCACACAAAAATTCAGAGTGTACGCATAAAGAAATCTCAAAATTGACAGAAACCAAACCCAGCTTTTCCACTTACACCTCCTAGCTCAAACTTTACTGCACAGTAGGGAGCCATAACTTTGAAATAATAACAGATAACATTGCATTTGAGCCTTATTTCCTGTTATCTGGGGCCTCTTGCCTAATTTCTTTTTTAAATACTAGAATGACAAGGGGGCAAAGCCAATTACAGAAACAAGGCAACCTACCCTTAAACTGATTAGCCTAGATGTCAAAATGGTCGTATTCACTTTTACTGAACATCTTTCCAGCAAAGCAAATCCACTCTCTTCTAGACCAAGTGTCATATACAAGTGTACATATGCAAATATGTACACTTCAATCCACCGACTGGTGTTTGATCAATTTACATAGTCGAGTGGCTCACTCAGACTCTCTCTGCTTTGAGGTTACATGTCCCAGAATGTACTGAGCTTGCTGGCATTTCGAAAATTAAATTTAGAAAAACGTATTACTTCACAGTTCTTTCCCCTAAGTTACTAAAATATTTAAGTGTAAGATATTCTACATCTAGATAAGGGGATAAATCAAAGATCAAGACAATGAACTTCCATTCAACACCAGCCCTTTTCTGCACCTTTCATCTCTTTATCAAAACACAGAGAGATGAGCCTTGAGGGAAGCAAGCCCTGGAGTGAGACATTCCAGGCTTGCTGAAGTATGCAAGGAGACCACAGTGCAATGGTTGCATGTATTTGAGTGCCGCGAAAACCATCTTTCACTTTTAAATTAGAAAGTGCTGAACTCAAGTAACTTTGCAGAGCAAAATTGGAAGTGCAAGACTAAAATAAGAAGAGACAATTCTAACTGGAGAAAGATCTCGAAACCTATCCAGCCCTGACCGGCCTTTTTTTTCCCCCCACACCTTAAAGATGCGCCAGTAGCAATGTGAGAAGGCAAACTCTTCTTTGCTGAAGAAGCACAGCAATCACCAGGGCCTCACTGGGAGTTTATTTCATATTTTGTACACCACGGCACCTAGTTCTGGGAAGAATTCGGGCTCCACACAATTCTGCACTTCGGAAAGCCCTCTAATTGAGGACTCTTGAAATATTTATGGTTAAGCAGGAGCATCCTTCCCAGGGTGGCACTGGCTCCCCCAGAGCTGTGGCACCCAGCCCACAGAGCACCGGGTGTGATGAGCTAGGCCAGCGCTCCCCAGGAGTGAGGTTACTGCTGCAGTTTAGCACAGCACAATTTGCATTGTGGGGATGTAAAGGCAAGGCACCCATGTCCCAGCTAATACCATGAAGCGACAGGCATTCTTAGTAGGGCTGTTTTTTAAGCATGTGCATATCTGGGATTTGAAACGTATATTTCATCAGATTTAGCAGAAGGATGGTCTTTGCCAGAACACGATGAAAGGGGGGTATGTATGGAATGCAATCTCTAAATCACAATGTCATAGATTAGAGTATAATTACTTTAACTCACTCTAAAGTATCATAAACTAACTCCAAATCTTACCGAACAATGCTCTTTGGCAAAATGTACATGCACAGTAAAGATCAACACAAAGAAACTGTGACAAGAGCTGCAGCAGGAAATAAAAGGAATCAGGTGCTACCATATAAGCTGTTGTTTTTAATTACTTTTAATTATTTCACAAGATAATCCAATATTTTAGAAATTACTGCAGAAAGACTTTAATGCATACTTTTGAAACATTTCTACTTTAGACTGAAAATTTCTTTCTGTTTGCTCTGAAGGAAATAAGTGGCAGGGAACAACAACAAAAAAAACTTCTTTGGCTTCACTTACTGGGGGATTTAGTGATCAGGGATTAAAAATATGTAACCAGTCTTTATCCAACTCCCTACAATTTAAGGCAAAATAAACAGGATTTAACTCTCAAATGTGGAAAGGACATAGTTCTCTTTTTACCTTTTAACACTGGTTTTCTTTGTTTTACTAAGACCTTGTATTTCAAATCTGATGGTGATATGATCATAGCACATTACCCATGCACAGCTTCTCTCCACTAATCCCAAAACACTATGAGCACAGTTCAGACAAACGAGGGCACACATTCCTTCCTTGGAAGGATGCATTTTAGTGTATCCTCAAGTCCTATATCAATCCCTCTGAAATCAGAGAGGGATCTGTCCCACACTGTTCTCCTTCTGGGCCATTGAGTACCAGCTTGATTCTCTGCACAGTCCTATCCCAAGATAATTTTCAGCCCAACTCTCATTTGCTGTGATAAAAAGGTATCTGAAATAAGCCTTGAGAACCCAGTAGTTACTTCAAATAATGCTGACTCCCTGGTAAAGCCAATGGAAGAGTGGTGGACAAAGTAATTTACAAACCAAATGGTTCTGCACATTACTACCAGCAACTGGGCCTGTGCCACAAAGTGTGTGTGTGTGTGTGTGTGTGTGTGTGTGTGTGTGTGTGTGTGTGTGCACATCTGCCTGATAACGTGAGCCACACAATTCTCTGTTGATGTATTTTGACTTTAAATTCGTGACTCTCATTTTGGCACAAAAACGAAACACACAAAATGACAGCCCATAAGGAGCTGGAGTATGTGGGGTTTTCTGCAGGGAGGAGTGCTTTGGTCGCACTGAGCTTCTCCCAAATGTGGAAGGCCCCACCAGCACCTGGCCGACAGGAGGGAAAGAGAGCAACTGAAGGGGAGCAGAAAATCCTGGAAAACCTTTTTGTAGACATTACAGAAAGATTTAGTGCCTAGGTATGATATGAACCAACTTATGAAAAAAATTACATGATCAGCAATTATCTCTTTTGAAGCCATGCAAAAATATTGCCAGAAAAAGAGAAAAAAAGCCTATGTAACTAAACATAGATATATAAGAAATAAAATTCTACATGTATATTTAAATACACAGCTTTTATTTTATATTTCCTTGTGCATGTATAAAAATACATTTTGAGCATTTTTATAGAAGCAAGCACAAATTGATTTAAATTAATCTCTGAACATAGTGGAGAGCCAGCAGAGTAATTAACTATGTTATTTATTAATTATTATAACCATACCAACTGTCCTTTCTCTTTGTCTCTCCAATAAAAACATCTCATTGCTAATCCACTACAGCTGCAGAAACTTCTATGAAATGCTAGTTAAGGTAATAAAATAACTCCAGTTTTAGTATGGAGGATCTATTTCTGCCCTTGAATCATTTATGTCAGATTATAATCTTCAGTGAAGAATTTGATGTTATTTCAACAATCCAATACCTCACTGGCACATGCTAGCACACAAACCCATTTTTAAAAAAATTACACAGCAATATCGTCTGAGTAGGAAATCGATCACTGAACAAGCTAAATCTGCATGAAGGAGAAAGACTGGAAAGGTGGGATAGAGGTCGGAGGGTAGAATGCAGTGAGAATGCAGAAAATGAACATAAAAACGGGAAAGGAGAAAGGATCATAGAATCCACCTTAGCTGAAAAGATTTCTTTCAATATCTGCTGGTACTTCTTTTTAAACTACCACTAGTTCCCTCTATTGCAGTCGATAATCTGAGTGGGCATAAAATAGATTTTTCTCATGGTTTGGATCAACACAGGATATAAACCACAACTGAAACACATTTCCATGTGCTAAACTCAGCAACGATTATTGTAATCCAATTGCCTATATATAGCATACTTTGGCAATTGAGGTGGTAGGCACAGGGAATACAGAACAAGAAGGAAGGTAGGAACATGTTGGTTCAGATTGCTGCTTTCCAAGTCTACTTTGTTTTGCTGGTGTATTGTTAAATCCCTTTTGTGCTTCATAGGAAGCTACACATTTTGAAGACAGTCATAACAACTACTTTATTTTGTTTTTGGTTTAAAACGCCTATGATTTGCACACCCTGACACCTGCTGATTTCATGCCCTGCCTTTTCCCATCAAAGCCTCTTCTTGGCTCTCCACACAAGGAAATCTCATTTATCAAAATTCTGTTAGCGTAAGGGGAAGGGCTATGCTGAGCTGAGCCGTGGCCTTCATTAAACATGCAGAACATAAACTGCTGACACTAAGCACAGTCAACTTGCAGCATGGAAGAGGAGGGGACAAAAAAAGGGAAAAAAAAGAGAAATGAGACAGAAGGAATGATGTGATGGTGAAATAGGAATAAAAGTCACACATTTGCAAAGCATTTATGTCATATTGGAGTCAGTGAGATTTAATCACAGACCTGAAGTTAAGCATGTGCTTAACTTTGCCAAACAGAAATAGATCACTAAATTATGAATGGAACAATCTATTTCTGTTCCCAGGAACACGGACACTTTGTTCTCCAGACCAGTCCCTCAGGGAATGAAAAAGGTGAGGGGGAAAAATGATAACAAAATTGGAGAAACAATCCCTTCTTCAGCTCAAAATACTGGTCTGGATAAAGGAACTGTATGTTATCTTTAACATAACAGGATATAACATATCTTTAACATAACATAAAAAGGTTGGTATCCATCATTTAGATTCCAGGGCATAGAAAAGAGCAAGTGCCATTATGGTCATTAATTTCAACACCGTACCAAAGACTGGGGCTCTGAATAAAAGAAAAATTTGTAAATTTGGAAGAAGCAAGCATGAGAAAAGAAATGCATTAAAAATCAGAATTAGAGCTGATGGTGAACAAAGTGGCTTTTTGAATTTTCACTTCACTTACTGCTCTTCATATTTTTCCCCCTTTAATTCTCAAAGATAGCTGTGTAATGCTGCCTACAATAGAAACTTGAATTTAATAGGCACGAAGCAGAAGGTGTGTAGCATTTTCCTCTGATCACAAGGAACAAGCACTTAGCTGTAAGAGATCCACAATGAGTCACTGCAGGGAGGAATCAAATGCATCAAAGGTACATGCAAGCCTTTTTTATTATTATTCTACCAACAGAAAATGCATTATAACATACAGCCCTAGGAAAAAAAAAATCAATTTCAAACCACCTAGTCCTATAAAAATATATAATTTACCAATCATATATGCCTGCATTTACACAGTTCAAGGAGAGCTATGGAAGATGCAAGGCAAGAGGATGGGGCTGGAGATAGGTGGAGAGGGATGTCAACATTTTCTTTGTAAGCTTTTGTTGGTATTTATAAATAACATAGTAATTCCAAGCTGAAATTGTCACAGTACTAACATGAATAACTTACAATCAAGTTTCAAACAGCAGCTAAAAGTTATTTTAGTATTATCTAAAAAATAATATATTAACATTTTCTGATACTTTCACATCTCTTAAAACACTTCTTCAAAGCTCATCTGGAAGTACCATAAAATTAGTGGCTGGATTCTGCCACCCTTTTCCATTCTGAATGTGGTCAAATTCCAGAGACAAAGAGCTTAGCTATGATCAACTAACTCCTGGCATAGTACTAACTTTTCTTCCCTCTTCCAGGGTTCTGTGTACATGCAGCTTTAACAGGAGAGCAGAAAGCAGACACACTTGTGCCAAGGAGGCATGCACCTTGACCATTCCTCAAAAGTGATGTCTGTAATTTTTTTAAAAAACAAATATTGTATATGTTTAACAGAAATCAATAGCTGCTTTTATGTTGAAAAATTGTTGTTTTTCTTGAGGTCACCTATGAAATAAAACAGGACAGCCCAGTTGTTCTATCTCCTCTTTCAACTTGTAAACAATGCAGTCTTATCACCAGCTTTTTTAGCTTTTATTCTAGTCAACAAGGCACTGCAGCCTGCCATATAAAGCTGCACACCACATGGCACCATTCAACAGTATATCTAGGTCAGCTTGCATTTTTAATGTGCTCCATTAGCTTTCTCTTGCTCACTGTATCAAGTTTGAACTTCTCCTTCTCACTTTTCAAACCTCTCTATAACTAAGCCAGACAACACAGGATCCTAAGAGTATTGTGATCACCTTCAGCATTTCTTCCACCAAACACTGCAGTTCTAATCCTATTTCCTTAATTCTGTGCTGTTACCAAACCCAGCATCCCCCACTTTCTCCTTCAAGATCCTTTTCCACAATACTGCTTGGTAGGTTAAAAACCCAAACCAACCAAACAAAAAAAGGTTACTTAAATAACCCCCCCCCCCCCCCAATGCTTTACCTAACATAATTCCTTTCCTCAGTGCTACTCAGGGAAGCTTAACAGCTTTGACCTAAGAAGTATTCTGCACACACCACAGCTAAAAAAAACCTACAAGTTAATAAGCATATAAACAGCCATACCTACATTACTGTAAAGCTTTTGCAGAATCATATGTGCTATAATGGTATTTAGTTACTTCAATGCAACAAAAACCAGTTCCACATGATTCACTTCACTGCTTTCCATAAACAGCAGCTAACTCACTTCTTAAAATACATTTATTAATTTTTAAATTAGCATGAATTGTAACTGCTCTTCCCATGGATGATTTTAGTGTGTGCATCCCTCCATCGGAGCAGAGCCCTTGCACAAGGACTGAAGTTGTAAAACCACCCTAGATATAGATTACATATACAAGGTAATCGGTACATCAGTTCTGACACAAGGAATAGCACCGTGAGGGAGTTTCACAGGAGGCTCAGGGAGATTCAAACAGATCTTGGGGGTGGAACTGGGTGATGGAATGAAAACAGACAGTCACATTAAATTGAATGACACAAATAATGCTTATTTTGCTTCACATTAAAACGGTAAGTTTTAACAAAGAGATTGTAAATACGTCTGTTGTCTATTCCATGTAGTAGCAAGGATTTAGTAGTGAAATCATAAAACACATAGGATGATTGTTACACTAGAAATATGTCACAATAGTTGTGATATATGTGTGTAGTATAAAACAATGTAAAGCATTTCGACAGTACGAAAATCATGCCAAAATGACCTGTAATCTTGATCCTCTTATGTAAGAAATTATGAAGACCCTGTATAATTAACTGTTCACCAAGAAAATCAAAGGAATTACCTTGAAAACAAGATTTCCCAGTGCCATTCTAATCTAATAAAATTTTCCATCAATATCCCAATTCACTAGAAAACCCTGTCTCACCAGAATAAATTCTTACAAAGCAAACCAAAATAACTGAAGCTTCAAAGTTAAAAAATTATGTCTTCTGTAAAAGAAATAGATGTTCAGTAAAAAGCCCTAGATTATGCATTATTGTCATTGCTTTTTCCTCTTGAAATCTGCAACATGTCAACAGCACTTTTTCCAGCAAAGCACAGCTCTGAACGATGATACACACCTGTCCTTGTAGCAGGAAAAAAAAATAAGGGAAATGAAAACCTAAATCACATCTGTCGGAAAAAAAAATAAGGGAAATGAAAACCTAAATCACATCTGTCTCCCCAACAACTTTCTCACGCTCCTTTCTGCAGTTTCTATTCCTCAAACATAGCATTAGTTATAACAAGCCAATTCTGAAATCAGGGGAAGCAGCCACATCTTTTTCTATGTTTGTATTTCATGCCGCTAAAAAAGTATGCTATTAAAAAAAAAAAAAAAGGCAAACACATTAACAATAACTTCATAAAAAAATAAAGTATTTGTGGAGTTTTTGTTGTTTTATGAACCAATTTGAATGGGAGCAAGCTTTCTGTATCAAGGTTGGTTGCTGGAGGGCACAGTTCTGGTCCCACCAGTTGTACAATGAGTTAGACTTCACAGAAAAAAAAAGAAATCTGGTCTAACTTGCTCACCTCATCAAGGAAGAACAGCAAACTATTTGCAAATATTCTGAACTGCTCTCTTCCCATCCCTAAACAAAGAGACCACCTGCCTCAACATTTATTTAAAATGTGCAGGTATTTACAAGCAAACTTTGTGTTCTGATTGTTAGATGACTAGGTAAATCTGATACTCCTTCCAAGTTCAAACCAGTAGTGTAAATCAAAGGGGCCACACGGAACTGTAAAGGACCCGCCTGATCAGGCAAGCATCACCCCTGTTTACATGTCAACAGGAGGCAGCTGAGCGAGGGAGGATGCTGAGCAGCACACCCAGCCAGACAGCTCAGGAACACCAGACTCAGGCTGCCTGAGTGCACCCACCAGTTAAAATTTAATGAGTAACAGAAGGAAGACTGAGAAAATAAATTCTTTTTCTCTGGTAGTAACTTAAGTCGCAGTGATGTAGTGACTGGTGTTAAACGGTGGGTTCAAACCCTTGAGGAGCTGCATATTCCCACCACAAAAGCAGTACCAAATTTTGCACTCTTCTGGCATTGCTATGAAGTTTGGAAAGGAAAAAACATACTGCAGACTGCCTCTTCATAAATGCAGCAGGGGAAAATATTGATTGCTGCTGCTGCTGGTGCCACCACAAAAGCTGGATGGTTCAATGTTGCAGCAGTTCATTTTAATACGGTGGCAATCTATATGGGCATAGGGCCACCCAAAGAGAGATACTCATCAATCAGGAAAGCAAACTTAGTTGCCAAGCCTTTACTGTGAGGGTGGTGAACCACTAGAACAAGTTGCCCAGAAAGACTATGGATGCTCCATTCCTGGAGGTCTTCAAGGCCAGCTTGGATGGAGCTCTGAGCAACCTGATGTAATTGAAAAGTGTTCCCATCCATGACAGGAGGGTTGAAACCAGATGATCTTTGAAGTTCCTTCCAACCCAAACCATTCCATGATTCTTACTTACAGATATCACTTGAGTGAATACCTAACAGTTGCTTTGAATTGCATACACATTTTCTGAAAACTCCACACTGGTAGTCTCAGAAAGGCAATGGGAGCTTTAAATTCACATCAAAATCCAAAATGTGGCCACATCCACACCTTGATAACCTAAACCGTGCAGTGCTGGAGGGTAAGGCTGTTCATCACATTTATGTATGCCCAAAAGTAAAGATGATGTAGGCAGAAAGACAAGCAGTTTACGTTTTCTTAGCACTAATCCCAGCTGGTTGCAGGGCATGGAGCCAACCACAGGCCAACGATGTTCAAGGGTGCTGAGGAAGGCACGTTTACCATCTGTGCTCACTCCAGCTTGCCACAGAGTGCTTGGGAGCTTTGTAAAATAAATGTTACCACATACCCATGTAAACTGCCTAAGCCTAACCCTGAGGCCATCAGTATTTATTCTGCAAGCACCATGAGATGCTTCATGCTGAAAAGGAACATTAAACATGTATTTATGGCTAGCTTGGATCACTGGCAAGAGAAGAAAAAAGGAAATATCCAAGAAAGCCTAACATGCTGTACACACACAGGAACACTGCCACAGGAGGCAGGTCCTCCCAAAAGCCTCACCTTGCCTTGTCATTCCTGAGACTAGAGGAGTGTGGGTACAGGGTACAAGGAGGAGAGAACCAACTCTTATTATGTCATTTATCCAGCCCACTTGACTTTCTGACAAGTGGGGCTTCTCAGCTAACATAGCATTTTTGCTCCTATTCTTTTGTATTTTCTTCTTTATGCAGGATTGTTATGGAATTGTCCAGACCACCTTCATTCACTGCACAAGGAGGCATCACAATCTCCAGGAAGCCTGCACTTTTTTCCACCCTCCCAGAGAGCTTTAAAATCCTCTCCATATGGGAAGCAGGATGAAGTTGTGAGGAGTGGGTGCTGTTTGGACTCACCCTCCATACTCAAGGTGGTTAGATATACTCCTTGACAGCCTGCAGCACTGAGGACAAAGCTGGACCACTATTAGGATTGTATGATGGATGAAGACAGACTTATGGCCATAAATCCCTAGGTGTGCCTCTTAATTAGTATAAAACTAATTGCGGAAAAAACCCCACAAACCACAGAGGTATTTATTAAGACTAAACCTACCAGACATTAAGAACTATTGATTATTGAGATGAAATTTGTAAAACATGATCACAGTTTCTTGATTTTGTGTTCTATTTGACTGTCACAAATAGCATAGCAGTGGTATGCACAGGTTGTTCAGAAAGAAACCTGTTCAAGTCACTGCTACTTAGTCCTAAGTACTTCAAAACACTTTGATACATCTGTAAGGAGTCCCTAAGAATATAAAAAGAGCACCTTGTTCCCTGCTATAATGGCATTCTCTGCTCTTGGAAAACACCCAGCATAGAGGGCACACAGGAGACTTCAGCAACCCCAAAACACAACTTTCACAAGTCACAGAAAAGAGGTTGGAAAATCCTTTTAGTCATCTGAACGCTGCAGGTGAAACAAGTCTACAAAGAAATGAAAAGCAGAACTGCGGAAACACACAATCCTAACTCTCCTATGAGTAGCAAAACAGAATTTACTGGAGGTTAATACGAATATCTATTTTTTCTAAGCTAAAACAAATCCAAAAACTTATTTACAACTCCCAGGTTCCTATCTAAGTCAACAGTGCAAAGACAGATGTAAATGAGGACTCATTTCTCTATATTTTCCCATATACTAAGCACACACAGACAATCCAAGTGTCAACACATCAAGACAGAGATAATTCTGACCCTTGAAAACATTCTCTTCTGAAAAGGATTAATTGGCTTTAAAACAATTTAATTTGTCTTTGAAGATGCAACTGTTATTAGCAACCACCAGATGGCAGGAGCAAAGGCTGCTTACAGTCTTCAACAAAAGAAAGCTGTCTTAAACAAGGCAAGCATTAGAAGAGAACAATTTTTTATGTCTACTTCTTCTCTTTCAATTGGTTAGTTTCCTTTTCAAGAAGTACTATTTTATTGCAATCAAGCTAATACATTAAAAAAAAAAAAAAAAGTCTCTTGAGAACATGTCTCTCAATTTTATTTCTTGCCATCTCCACCTCATAGCTCTAGGGTTCTGTTACAGATATTGCAAGAACAACAGTTTCTTTCTAGGTTTGCACAGTCATAACTCACAGTCAGCCACCAAATATATTCCCTTTGATGTCCTATGCTTCAAACCAGGAAGCTGACACATAGCTACACTGTGTAGCTCAATTTACCCTCGGGATTTGAACTTCTGCTATCTGGGATATGAAAATAAGTAGACTACAGAAGATGCACCATGATGTGCTGATTGTAGCAATAATGTAGCATCTACAAGGTGGAGGAAAACAAAAACCCTCCCCAAAAAGCATGAACTTCCCCACTCTGCCCAATGCTCCCCCACCAAAGCAACCCAAAAAACACCTTAGTAAACTCAAGTAAAAGTAGTATGATTGGGAGGAAAAATATTTTTAGTCCTGAGCACATTTGGTTCTTAAAACATGTATCCTGTATCAGAGAAAGAGTATCTTAAAGATGCAATCCAGCAGCACATACTTTAAACGACTTAGGAACAGACTCTCTAAACAACTTCCAGAGTTACTAAATTATGGAGACAAGGTCATCACTTTATGTTGTGTCATAAAACAAAAATATGGCTAGTTCCATGAACAATGCTGAAAGCTCCACCATACAGACACATCTACATCAGAAATACCATCCCTGCTGTATTTCTTTAATAGAGCTGTCTCTCCATTATGCTGATTTCTCCATCAAAGAGAAAGCTTTACTCCTGTATTTGTCTTCTGCAAAGGAAACATAAAATCACTCCTACAGTGAACACATCCATTGGGAATGAGATTCTTTTTCCTCAACCTCAGCAGCACGCAGTCCCAGAAAAGAACAGGTGAAGCTCGCTCCTACTTTAAACCAGCGTGAGATGCAGTCGTGAGTTAATTCTGCCTCTGTACATTAGCAAACATGCCACTTGCAAAATATGAAAGGCTTTCTTCCCTGCCCCATTTTTAAATGACACCTGCAAATCACTAATCCAGTTGCCATTTATTTCCATATGTCAAATTACAATCTTAACTTGTGCAAAGCAACATAATAGTAATGATTAAGCCAATTACATCACAACACAGCTTAAAACGACACACAATGGAAGGATTAAAGCTCACTACCAAATAAGAGAGTCCTGTTCTTGGTGGAGCTCCCCCACTGTGGGAACAGAAGTGTCTCCTTTCCTGTTGCACAAACTTGTGAGCCTTCTGACATGTAGCTGCTGGACTGCCATTAACAAACTTATTTATATTAATGCAGCACTAAGCTGGGATCACTGCACCTCAGCATTAGCTGCCGAGGGCGGGCTCTGTGGCCAGCGCTGCCAACACGGCTTATGGCACTCTACGGATCCACAGACGGGTTGGGACACGTGCACGAGGTGATCTCACCAGGCTTAACTGAATGAAGCCTCCCCATCCCTACGTTATTCGGGTCAGGTGGATGCTGACAGTAAAAGCCTTAGGGAAAGGGAGGGAGAATAAACTGAGCACAGATATTTAAAACGTCAGGCATCCTGCTCTCTAGACAGGGCCAGACGCCATTTGCAGCCTGCGTGAAGCGTGTGCTACTGCATTTGACACTGTAATTCCAACTGATGCCAACATGAAGCTCCTACAACAATAAAATGTGGGTTAAATCTTTATAAAATAATCAACCTTTCAGACTAAGATTTTCAACTCTACCTCAGGGATAAAAAGGTTCTAATGGAAATTGAGCATCTGAATCTCTTAGGAGGATTTAAAAAACTCCCACACTCCTATTTTTATTTGTTCATTGCTTTGGTCTTTAAGTCACCATCATTTGAAATGGTTAAACACTTTACCTTTTACTTCTGCCCTGGGCACCTAATTTTTTTTTTTTTTTTTTCCTCTTTCTTTTCCACATCTTTGTATTCCTATTCTCTCTGCCATCTGCGAACACTGGTCCCATCTGCTAAAATGTAACTTCCTATTCAGCTAAAATAAACACAAAATAAATCGGTACTGTTAGTTTTAACACGTCATCATTAAGCTTTAGTAAGATTAATGGGACTCAAAGAGTTTCCGACTTTGAAATACATTCCTGTGTGTTGACTGCAGTCTTGGGCAGATATCACTCCATCTATTCACTCTTACTCTACATTACTTTCTTGGCAACTATGATTTTGAAGGAACTTATTATATATTGAAGTTTATCCTCAACAGAATCTGAACAAACCAAGCATAAGTGTTAAGTCTGTTCCAGATCACCTATCAGCTGTTCATGATTTGCTATGTGGTCATTCCCCCTACATCTCTCCATATGTAACCATGTACATATCACAACCCTTCTAAATATTGAAACAAAAGAACCAGTCAAAAGCTGGAAAGTTTTTTTTCTTTAAAAACAAACATGCATTCAGGCATACACACAAATAAATGTGTAAATTAAACTGAAGATCACATGCACCATCTATGAAAAAGTTGTTATAGAACACCAACAGCTTCCTCCTTCTGTAAAATTAGTTGCACAGAAAGCTGAATGGATTTACTTCCTTCTATTCAACCAAAAGAAAGCTTTGGACAGCAATGCAATCAAGTCTGTACATATTTATACTTATCAAATGGCAACTTTTTTTTAACTGATTGAAAATGTGCTTAGATTTTTATGGCCTTTTAAACAGTACTGGTTTCACATATGCACAAAATGAAAACTAGAAGTTCATATTAAAATATAATTTTGAGTCTAATAAATGCCTTATGTCCTACATTTATTTGGGGAAGACTGTTTACTTACTAAAAAGTTGAGGAGGAGGTGGAAACATTTTTAAGGACTATTATTAATGGTTTGCAATTTGCACCTGTTCCATGCTTAAGGAGCAAAGATAGGATTTGGTACTTCAAGGTGCCTTTCCCTGGGTATTTTGACAGTTTGACACAATTTCTTTTGTTTTCATTTGGTTTTCTAAAATAAGAATTATTTTGTCTAAATCAATATGCATAACTTAGCATCAAAAACATTCTGTAGCTTATTTCTACAAACACGAGGATGATGATCATCATCCAAGACTCAACCATTCAAGGGGCATCAGCCAGATCTTCACTTTGCCAATGATAACTACAGCAAAGTGGAACAATGTTCTGATGTCTCATTCAGAACCTTTCCCTGGGAAACAGCTTCATTTGATGACAATATGCATATTTACCATGAGACTGAAATCACAGAGAATTTAAGAATAACAAACGACATTGTACATTCTTTTAGTAGTCTACAAATACCCTTTTTTAAAAGACACTATTCTTGTATGTATCTACAGGCAACACAGCCTGTCAACAGCCTAAAACTAAGTGGCATCTAAGGATAGGTGGAATGGATGCAGTCAAAAGAAGAGTCATCCCCTGCAGCAAACTATTCTTCTGCTCTTGCACACAGAGGGGCCCCTACCGTGTTTCTAGCTGAGACATGCTACACCCAAACCCAAAAAAGATAGCTCCCCTTAACAGTATACAATAGCCTTGGAGGAAAATTCAGGCTAAAAGCAGGTACCAAGGAAAGCATTGTATGGTGCAAATCTTTAACCTCACATCCTCCTCAACTATGTTATCTGGTATTCAACTTACTTTCTAATTTATAAAATTAACTATTTTTCATTTGAAAAGTTTTTGCTTATACACATTCTCTGCTGGCATACCAATATACCAACTCATCTGTTAATGTAACAGAGACACTAGCATTTATTCATCATTGAGACAGACAGTAAAGAAAACATCTCTTAAGGGAGAGAAGGGAAGAAAGTGCTTTTGCAGCATCTCTAAATAACAAAAAAATATTCTGGGATTAACAAGTTTTGGATGATACATTTAGCTTTCTTTTCTGACAAAAAGTACACGACATTCCTAGACATAGATAGTTCACTATATAACATAAAGCTACTATTATATGAGAATTTAAAAAGATCCTGAAGGTTCTGAAGGTGAATCTTAGGAAAAAAGTTGCTTGGGACTCTGGACATTGATGTTCAGAGCTGGCAACAGTACTGATTCAGTTTTGTAAAACTGAAGCTTAGCAACAGAAAACTTTTAGAAGTTTTGGTAATAAAAAGGAGTTTTAAATGATGTCCATCAGGATGACAAGACATAAAAACACCTTGTAAAACTAACCATGAAAAAAACTTAGAAGCCTCCTCCACAGTGCTTTTTTTTCAGCTCTGAAAGTGACTGGTGACAACAATCATCAGTAATATTTCTTTTTACCCACCTAGTCTGAAGGATTATGGAGATGAGCTCACAAGAGCTGACCCTCCAGGTTTATTAAATATTCAATGAATTTTCTGTATGCTTGCTGGGTATTAAATAAAAATCAAAATACTGCAGACTATCATACATTATATACTTCAAATAACACCAGAGCAGCTCTGTTTGTTTTCTAATAATTTATTGAAATCACTTTATCACATATCAACATAAAAATGTACAATATAGACACAATGTAAATTCTGGCATCATGAATATTTACGTACTTTTAAAGCTTTCTTTTTTTTCCCCCGATGGTTAATTTTGCTTATTGTATTCCAAATAAACCTGGAGAACTTATTAAATATTTTCTCACCTTTCCTTTTTACCTTAATACTAACAGCACTGCTATTTTTCCACCTCCAGTAGCATCACAGCATATGGGCCTTCAGCAGCAGGAAACTCTTCATTGTCATGATTTAGCCTACTGTTCCTACAACCTCCTTTTCCCTTCCCCATCCACTCTCTTCCTGCCTAACTGGATATAGCCTACACACAACCTGCCCTGATTAAAATCATCTGCTATTAGTGCTCAGTTAAAACAGTGGTCATCACCACAATGCTCACTGGCCAAAGAAACTTGAGCACCAAGTAGGACACAGTCCATCCACGTAACTGGGCAGGTCTGAAGTCATCTCTCCAACACACACTATTGCCCACCACATGCTGGTCTACAATCAAACACAGGGTGATGCAGCTGCTCAATGAACTACTTTCTACTTGAGAGTCTCTGTGAAAAAGGGCCTGAACAAGTGGCTTGCTCAGCAGACTGCCAAGCAAACAAGTACAATTTGTGAATTGCTAACCTGTGGAACAAAAACAAATTCAGCATGTGTGCAAGTCCAGTCTTAAAAACTACTGCTAAGCTGCCCTTACATGTCTCCATGTGGGTTTCCACAAGTAAAACTTGCTCTCAGGTTTTACACCAAGAAAAGGATTAAGACAGCCTGTGTGCCATTTTCAGATTACCACACACAAGGGAAAGTTTCTGAATTGATGGATGCAAGTCACAGGATCATCAATTCTCAGACTGAAAATTGTAATTTTATGTGGCATCACATCCAACAATTCATATAACAAAACTGCACCAAACTACACACCTTGTGTCCAAATGTAGCATCCTCGGAGGCCAAGACTTCAACCTGAAATTATAAGGAGAAAGATAATTTCAAATTTAGCCACCACTAAGAACCTCTCTCTCCTGAGCACAGCACCACAGTCCAGGCAAAAAAGAGATCTGTAAATGAAGGTGCCAGTCTGGATTAACCCTAGGAAACCTGCCCATGATAGGATGTGCAAAAGTAGCAGATGACAACAGAAATCCGCAAGTGAGGAAAACTCGGAGAGCATCCCTCATGACACAAACTAGGTTTCTCCACCTTACTGTACTACAACTGGAGCATTTTTCTCCGTACAGAGTTTTACACCAAAAAGCTGCCTGAACACAACCAGAATTATCTACCATAGTAAACTGCTAAAAACAAACAAACAAACAAACAACAAAACACAAAAAAAAAAAAAAAAA
>CM031859.1:58748676-58888992 GCA_018697195.1 Certhia americana | reverse complement strand
CTTGAAAACTAGAACTCAGGGAACACAAGCTCCCCTGGCAGAGGCTGAGACCAACTGGCTGAGAGATACAGTAAATGTCTGAAAGCCTGAGAAAAGCAAGCTGCCAGGTCATCGAGTGGTGCTCCAGATCAAAGCCCTTGCTGGCTGCCACACACTGCACAGCTCTGGAGTTCATACACACTAATCTGCAACAATAGGAATAGACATACGAAAGCAGGCACACTGATTTTTCATTAGACTCCTTAAAAATACTTCACACTTCGGCACCTTTCACCTGAGAATCTCGGTCTTTTATGAATTCTAATTAATTAAGCTTCCCAATACACCAGTGAAGTCAGAAATGTCATTGCCCCAATATATAGAGAGAAGAGTGAGGCAGAAAGAGGTTGAATAATTTTTTAGTAGTTATGTGCCAAGCCAGGGACACACTCATGGAAAGAATCCCAGATCTCTACTCTCAGGCTCACAGTTTAACAACTAGGAAATTCTCTATTTCTCTGATTTACATCCTATTTAGAATGCCTACTGCTGCATTATAATTTATACAACTAGTATAACTATAACTAATGTATCTAATCTCCAGTTTAACTTAAGAAGAGTGAAGGATTTAAAGCAAATCAAGAGGGGAAAAAATGAATGTGAAGTTTCACCCTGAAGCATGTTATAATGCCAGAGTTATAAAGCCCTGAACAAGAGGGTTTATAATGGAAAGGCTGATAAACTAACAATGATGGCAGCACTTAAATATATTTATGTCATGATCTAGCAACATATGGTATTTCTTCATCTCCAAATTAAAAAACGGAAGAAGGAGGGAAAAAAAAAAAAAAAAAAAAAAAAGCAGGAGGGAGCTAAAGCATTCATAAGAACTAGGAATAAATGAAGAAAATCAACCTGGAGTTACCCAATTGTGACCTGTCCAGCTAATCAGGAATGACAGTAAGAGTCTACAAAATAGCATCTCATTCACTAGGAGGTAGGAAAAAAAATCTAAGTAAATAAAATCAATCTAAAATGATATGATACATATTAGCTCCTTATATTAAGCTTCTAATCCTTAAGGCACTTTATAAATATTAAACAATCAGTCCTGGTGAGACTGATAAATATCCATAATATATTTTACAGATGAAGAAACAGACAGAGGGTTAAGCGACTTGCCCAGGGCCAAAAAGAATAATCAGCCATTGGATTGGAAATAACTATGACTGCTTGTCACAATACAGTGCCCTACTCAGATGCTCAGGTGGCTTGTGAAAAATGTCATTCCACTCTCAGAACCATCTTGGTTAGGGTTAATGTGGTACACATCTGAAGTGTGAATGCTCATTTTCACAAGGCTTACTGTTTTGGTACAGCATCCAGCTACTATCGTTAGATAGACCCCCAAAAATTACTTTTTCAAACTCACTCAGTTTTCTCTGTCCAGTATTATGTAGTCACATATCCCAGATGCTATCTCCAGTCCTATTAATCATAGAACCATAAAGATTGGAAAAGAGCTCCAAGATCACGGAGTCCAACCTTTGATGGAACACAACCATGTCAACCAGACCACAGCACCAAGTGCCATGTACAGTTGTTTCTTGAACACTTCCAGGAACAGTGATTCCACCACCTCCCTGAACAGCCCATTCCAATACCTGACCATCATTTAGTTAAGAAATTCTTCTTGATGTCCAACTTGAACATCCCCTGGCAAAGCTTGAGGCTATATCCTTCTGTCCTGTCACTTGTTGCCTGGGAAAAGAGGTTGACTCCCACCTGGCTACAACCTCAGTTGTTATACCTTTCAGCTGGTTGTAGAGAGTGGATACTTACTAGTGCGCTACATTTCTATTGTGGACATTCATTAGGGAAAAAATGGAGCCTTCTTTGTGCCACAGGGTCCTTCTCTGAATCCACTTCCTCCTTGAATCCACTGGAGTTGCTGATGCCTTGACAGTCTCAGTACACTGTGTCCCCCTTGCCCTGCTGTCCCTTCCTCCTCCCTCTCCTTCCCAAGGGTCCCAGCTGGAGAGAATGTCCAGGGCTGCCTGTCCCCTGCCTCACAAAAGCATGACATGAACGAGATGGCATGGAAACCCTGCACCAACCCAGCAGATTGGGAAGAGTTTTAGTTTGGGCTCTGCATTGCACTTCATCTACAGAGATGCCACCCCACATGCCAGGACCCTCACTGCAGAGCACAGGCATATTGTCAACACCTGGGCTTTGCTAAGGAAGCTCCTGTTCAGGGCCAAGAGAATGCTCACAAACTGCCACAGCTCCAAAACACATTAATTAACATGGCTCAATGACCAACATGTGCAAAACTCAATCCTTTGTTTCACCAAGAAACTGAGAGGAAGAACAAACTGTGACATAAAGAGTAAAACAGAAGTTTAAACTAGTTTAACTTAGTCTCTTTCACATATAGAAGTATTTTCTTTTATGCTTAGACACATAAGGCTCACAGAGACAGTAAAATGGCCTGAAGACAGATAAAAATTCTAATTAAAAATGTTATTGAACAGGTCTGATAAAGCTGCTTCTACTGTTCCAAGAATGATCACAGCACCTGTGTGATAAATAATCGTTCTCACCTTGCAGATGATAAAATGAAACATTTTCTGTATTCTTTGTTAGTACTGTGTTTAACAGTGCACTAAGTGCGTTAGTCCACTCATTTGGATTTTCACCTCCTTGTATAAAAGACAGTTAAGCTAAGTAAGAGACAAGTAACTGCTGACACAACATAAAGGACTGAAATAAGGTATGGGACAACCTGAGGTTTTCCTCATGCTGACCTTCCAAAAAAAAAAGAAAAGTGCCAAAATGCATTACAACCTCGGGTGAGTGGACCCCCCTCTAGCGGGAATGCCTGTGTATTTCAATCAGCACCCACATCACCCCAGCAAAAGAGAACACTACCGTAAGAGTCAGGCAAGCACCATTTTTCTCTTAATCCCCTTCAGAATATATCCCTTCCGTTCCATACATAAAGAAATAAACAAGACAAGACATTCATTATTGCTTAAAGATAATCTGATGTTAATTAAGAACTTCCCATTATATACCACCTATTTGTGGCAGCTAAACATTTTCTATTTTAGTTGGCTGTTCTGAGTGTGTACACATGTAAATATCTTGTGTAGGTGGAGTATTTTTCATTTACAGTGAAAAATTCACTGCATCACTGAAAAATGCAGACTTGATTCTTAAATGAAGCACTGCTGATTTGATGTACATATTTATATCTGGATCAGATACAGCAGCTTTCCTCTAGGCACTGCTCTGAATCTTTGCTCCAGTCCACACTCCCTGCACCTCAAAATACAGTGCTGCAGTTGAATGCTGTTTGCTCCGTATTTAATTTCCAGGCAAAAGCAATTTTTGGTCACTGTTCTTTGGTTGTTTTTTCCCAGTTTATCTGAAGAACCAGTCTTTTGGCTTCTAATAAACAAACTCAAACCACACTAGTAGTATCCTGCAATTCTGGGCTAGAAGGCTATTGTAAGTGGTAAGGGGTAAATGAAGGGGTAGTACTCTACGGAGTGTGTGTATTAACCATACACTGTGGATCAATTACACTAGACACAATTATTGGTTTAAGCAGGAGTAGCCAAAGCTGAAGCATGCCTGTCCTGCCTGGGCAACTGACCCTTCCTATAGTCTGCTCCCCACTATCACCCCCAGTCCAAGTGCAGCCTTCTGGGGCTGGCCAGGATGGGGTCCAGAAACTTCCCCAGTGCAAGACAAGCATTCAGTATTTTTTATAAGATGAAAGAATTCATAAATATCATGTCGGCCTGAAGGACCCAATGAGTAACGTGTGGAGTACCCTGGAACAAGATGGGGAGTAGACTTGAGTCTCTTTTTGTCGGAAGTAATGAAACTTTGTCAGTAGTTTCTATTTTGCTTCTCAATAAATGACTCATACAGACCCAGTTCGACAAAGAGTATTGATTACACACAGTCATTTTTACCTCTCTGTCAAAGAAAAAGGAGTTGAAATAGAGACAGAACCCGTGAGGCCTGCTGAACACGGCCTTTTTGGAACAAAGTTGTATCGTGAACAGATGACACAAGGAATTATTATAATTTGGTCTTCTTCAAAGCCATATTCAGCATTGGTTCAATCCTCAGCTCAGCCCAGGTCCTTCTCAGCTCATCAAGGCATTGTTTGAGATAGGATTAGGTGGAACTAAGCAAGAGTCACAGGAAGTGGTATGTTCAAATAATAGGAAGAATTACAGCCACACTTAATGCCCGGATCTTACCCAAATAACAGAATATGAAATACCAAGTACACAAGGACAAAATAACTAAGTCACAAAAGACATGGGTTACAAAAGCCCTCTCCATCTTGTTTGGGGGAATCTGAAAGTAAGCCCTAATAATAATTTCTGGTACATGCTGAGTCCCATATAATAAATATC
Organism: Certhia americana; assembly: GCA_018697195.1. Classification (NCBI taxonomy): domain Eukaryota; kingdom Metazoa; phylum Chordata; class Aves; order Passeriformes; family Certhiidae; genus Certhia; species Certhia americana. The sequence goes on along the minus strand of CM031859.1, from coordinate 58,884,571 downwards.
CTGTTAACACTAATGCTGAGAAGGATCATCAATCTACGTTTAACTACCCAGGCAAAAACTTCCAATACAACACACATTTAAAACCGCTCTGAGACTTGGGCTGGAGCTCCTCAGAGTTCACCCAATGGAGCCACTATTTGTAGCTGGCAGTTGAGGGGGTTACAGCTACCCTGAGCAAGGGATGCAGTAGACTGGAGCAGCTCTGATCAAGACGAAATATTTCATATGGGCACTAACAGTTTCTGTGGTTCACACATGAGAATTTGCCCAGCTGGCTGCAAATTTCATAGGCTTTCTATTGTCATTTGTTTGACATTATTATTCTAGGAAAATTATAGCACAGGGCTTCTCTGATACCTAGAGGGTTTTTGCCAACTGCCTGCTTACTAAAAAGGCATGCCTCTGGCTCTTCTAAAATGCTCAAAATAAAACGAATGTGTAAGTTAATACTTGCAATACTTTTGTTTAACCTGTTCTGTAATGATCAATCCATTTAGAAAGGACTCTCTTCCCCAAGACAACAAAATCTAAAATGAATGAGGAAAGAGACAAGTGCTTTCTCTTGAATTTCTACTGCTAAATCACCTTCTTGCTGTTGGGGTGCACTTGCTGCTCAATTGTGCCAAGACAAAACCGCATCACAGTCTCCAAATTGAGTGCTCTTGTACCCGTTTTTGCCCTCTGACTTATGCAGGACTTGGTGACTTTTTCCACTCCTGGGGAGGGAGAGGCTCTGTAGTTCCAATAACTCAGTGGGTCTCATTAGCCCAGGTGCAGAGCAATGCAAACAAAACTCCAACTACTATTTCCACATACCAATCTTGCTGAGCTGCCTATAGGAAATAGCCTGGATAGCATGGAACACAGAGGATGTCGTAGTGCTTAGTGCAGATACACCCTCATAATTCTTTTCTAGCATAGATTTTCAGCTTTTAAGGTTTTCCCATCAACCCACCCACGCACACACCACCAGTTCCAAATTCATTTTTTAAACAAAGGTGATAGGAAGTTAATCCAGTTTTCATTTTTCAAAGTCCTTAGTTTATTTTAAAGATGAATATAGCTATAGTAATTAATATCTTTATGAAATCCAGTTTAACTAGTTTTAACATCTCCCTTCGCCTTCCTTTTCAAGTAATTAGGATTCAGTAATTGTAGCAAATAATTGTTCTTCTCATTGCAGCAGGGACAAACGTATGTGACCCACATTAGTTTCTGGCAGTTTTCAAGGATTTACTGAGGGTATACACAGCTTTAAATGCACACTGAACTATGATAATAAACTTTGGTAACTGCAACAACCCTTCCTTCCCTTTTTTCTCTACTACTTGCCACCAGTTTTATTATTTTTAATTGCAATAATGCATGTACTTCAGGCTAGGTCTCAGGTATGTAAGTGAGAATTGTACATGTTCCCCGAGCAAGCCTTGAATAAATACAGCAAAGACACACCTTTGTTATGACCCTGAATCTATGCCTGAAATAAAGGTGTGACAGTCACACAGTACAAACCTCAAGAATTAAGGATAGATCAGCTGAAATTTCCTCACTTTCTATATAAAGGCTGTTGAGACTACTTACTCAGGCCTTTCAGTTAAGTAAATGCCTCACGGTTTGACCTATGTAAAAACTAGAATCCATGTGACCCAGTTCACAGCAATTATTCATTAAATCTGGCATCCTCTTTTTCCTAGGCTTTCCCCTTTCATTTATTGCTTCTTCTTTGCGGTATCAGTCATTTATCTCTTAGCATGGTGGGTCTAGCAATAATAAAGATCAATGGGCTAATTTTTGAAGCCACAACTTTTAGGTTAAAAATACAAATTAAGTAACAAAATGATCCCGCTTTAAATGATAGAGTAACTTTGTATACTACTCTGCGTTAAAAAGGTTTGAAAAGATGTTTCAAGAAACTATTCTGCAGCTCAAATTGCTAATTAATTCTCCTCATTCTCCTTATTAGCATGTACAGACAACACAGTGGCTCAAGGATGCAGCTTGTTACAGCAGCTCTGTTCTTGGTCAGCCAGTGTTTGAGATAAAACACAATGATGCATCATGTTCTTAAAACCTGGTTAGTGGAACAGATCTGTCCTGCTCGTATTTTTAAAGTATTTCGTAAATGTCAGTGCTTTTGGGGAAGCTGATTTACAACAAATAAAAATCATTCACATCTCCAGCATTGAGTCCAACACATATTGCTGGATGTGCTATTGACCGACCTGCTGGCTTAGTCTCCCTCTGCAAATATTTTGCAAAATCCTGGGAACAACGCCAATCCCTGAGAAGAAAATATTAGCTAACTAAAAGTAGTAACAATCAGCCTTGTGAGACGTAATACTTAACAACAGAATTACACATATCAGGTGCACCTCAGGAGAAAAAAAAATGGTATGCTATGGGGCAATTTCTGTAAAGTTAAGAAAACAGTAAAGTACAAAAATATTTAGGTTTGCACCAGGAAACAAACATTACAATTCCCAGAGAAACTGACATTTGAGATTGTGTACATCTCTGCTCAGCGCACCCTCACTGCAGGGAAACCTATGAGACCTATCTGTGGGCACCTTTCCACCCCATACAACTCTGTCACAACTTACCACTCCATAGGTGCCTTATCAATAGTAAATTCATCAGTAAATTCATGGCAGTAACATGCTCATCTGCTCTTGCCATTAGGAGATGAAACAGGCAAGACATATATAAACACACACATACCCACCCATGCACGTTTTCCCTCTGTAAGCATATATTCAAATTATTTTATATTTTCCTGTCACACTGTTTTTCATATATATATGCAAAAGATGTGTAACATGCAATTAGTTCTTTCACACCAGAACACTGCATGAAACAGAGTAACTGCACTAAAAATGCTTTTGATATTTATTTGTTTGACAATGTAGAGATCAAAATGACTGTTGTACATAACCCAAAATCTCAGAGCAGTTACTATTTAATTTCCCTTAAGAAAGGAGTGGTAGGTATCGTAAGAACAAAATTCCAACCTCATGCATTCTAATATGTGGGAAATCCTGAAAAACTGTCATTATACCATGTGACATAAGAAGCAAGAATTACCACCACCAATAAGTCCTTTATTTAGGTATTGTGACTGCATCTTTTCTAATCCATTTGTTTTTTTTGCTCTCTTATTCCAACACTGTAATTTCATTTTAATTCCCCACTTTCCAAAGTGAGGAACATAAAACCTTGTCTGCAAAGGGTCTCTACAACTATCGTCTTTGGGCACTACCATGCTGTGAGGCTGCAGAGGAACCACTATGGAGAACCTCAAAAAGGGTTAAATGTCACTGCCCTCTACTAGCAGGGCTGGAGCTTCCCATTGCCACAGCTCATCGACCCAAGGGCACATCTGAACAGCCCCAACAGCCCTTTCCATACAAAGCTGAGCTCCTCAGCCTAAATATAGGATGCCATCCACCAGCAACTAGGGGGTGGTAATGAGCAGCTGTATATTCCGGAAACTTCCAGAAAGGCGTGTTCTAAAGCCAGCCTCACCAGTGGGAAGGGGTTTTGCTGCTTAAGGCTGTCGTTGCAGAGTACTCCTCTGTCCCCTTTACCTACATCTCTACAAAATTATTGCATGTAGCACCTGCAGAAATGGAAACAAACACAATTCTGGATAAAGCTGCATATCTTAACAATCTTTTCTAAAAGAAGTTAAACATTTTGCAGCAAAAACTGAGGATAAGTGACCAAGGACAAAATCTTCACAGAAACAAAGCTTCAACTCTACACCATTCTGTCAGCAGCTTTCTTATTTAATTGAGCCCGCATACAACCAACATCAAAGATACAAAGCTATTTTGTACTGAAAATATTGGAAGCATGTTAGGAAGAGGTGGCAAACAGAAAGGATCTGTCAAAGGTAACAGATGTATCAAGGGCACCAAGCACTGTGAAGAAGGCGTTAATTATCTATGCTGAAAAAGAAAAGGTGTTTGAAAAACAGAAACTGTTTTCAAGAGATTCCACATATTCCTATTGTGCTCAAGAGAAAAAGCTTCCTGCATCTTAGAGAACATTATTTTGAGTATGTGGGTTAAAAGGAATTTTTTAGGCGAGTTTAAACACAATGTAGGGAGCACTCTGTTTCAGAAAAATAATTTTAACTTCAAAACCTTTCCTGTGTCTCACAACCAATTGCAATCGTAAATTGCATTCTTTATTCCTACTTTTAATGGAATGGGTAACTTACACAACCTAGTGGAATCTCAAAAGTAAGGAAAAGAAGAACACCTTTTTGAGCACCTTTTTGTAATTTAGCACCACTTCTCACAGTACTTTCAACTCCCACCCTACAAGAACTGTTTCACTTTTCTTCTTGCTTTATCTGAAAAAAGTGGTGCTTTTTGAAAAAACACCAGATCACTCCAAGGCAAAATCTATCACCATAAGATCTACTCTACATACATCTTACATTCTTCTATACTTGTTTTCCAGATTGTATACGGTACTACTTGCTCATAACCTAATTCTGAGTCAGAAGAAACTGATTCTTTATTATACCTATGCTTCCTCTCTCCACCTTCCCTTGTAGGACAGGTGAATTGGTCCTTAAATATGTTTCTGAGAAAAATCATCAGTTAACATAAAAATGATCCTTTTCATTTTCAACAGAAAAAAATTGGAACAGATCCAAAAGGAGACAAGCAACAATTAAAAGCAAGGAAAGACTACACTTTTATACAAAAAAAGGCTGAAACGTATTTTTCTGAAGATGATTAAAACATACTAAATGCATGTCTGATATTGCATACTCAGCTAAATTAACGTTGCCATAGGAGTGTGATATGATTAACAAGAGAACCATGGTGCTCCATGCAACTGTAAATTACGTGGGGAAAGGATCAAGGCAATTGCCAACAGTATGTAACATGCTCTCAAAACTTGGCTCCTACTTTCCCAAGTAGATCAAAGGCTCTTCCTGACATCCCCTTCTCCTATTCATCATGCAATACTCAGAGAGTGGCTAATGCTGACAACATTTGGGCAACTCATGTGGGCATCGTGTGGGTATTGTCAGACCCAGTGTACAGGTTTAGAAAGGATGGTTGGCACAACAAACTATCCACACACCTGCCAAATAACCATGCAGTAGGAATTCATTGGGTAGTGTCCTGTGTTTCCATATTTAACTTGAAAAGGTTAATCTGTGGAACAGGACTCAGCTGAACTACTTGATTTTTGTTGATGACATGAGCTTTTCTTTTGAATTATCTTAGGATGTGTCCCCATCGCCTCCACGGTACAAAGATTGATAAACACTCTGACTGGATTAACTGTTTTAAAAATTATTCAGATGTTACAGCTGGCCAGTTTTTGACCCTTCTGGTATCAGGATTTAAGAGTTGACTGGAAAAGAACAAGTGCTCCAGTCAGTGCCATAACTCCTCCACACTCTTCCAGCTCACAATAGCAACACCATTGCTCAGAACTGAAGGAAAAACTGTCTCTCACATCTAGCCCAGCTTTACACTGAACATTTCAATGGGGTAGGCAAAAATACCAGCATTCCTAGGAGTAACTTCAGTCCTAAGTAGGGACTTTGTGCAAAGTGTTTTCCATTTTACTTGAGTTCTCTACACATTGTAATGGAGAAAAGTGAGCACAAGCCCTGAAAACATGTCCTCCGAAAACACAAATAATTCACATGCACAAAGCCCAAATCTGCATACAGGAATCAAACAATTAGGTTTCTCAAATGCTTGAACTACTAACACAGCTTGGGACTTTTGCAAACCCAGGCAAATGCACCACATATAATTTTGCTGACCACTTAAGCATTTCACCTTTTTGCTGTAGCCACAAACAAACAAACAAAGTAATTTTAAGTCCAAATTCTTCTCGAAGTTACTGCTAGCAAATAGTGGCTCACTTATAAAAGCCTGATTAATTGCAGAATCTTGGCTTCAGAATTCAATTACATGTTAGAATATTAAAAATTCTAGAGTCTATAAACAATGACTATGAAACTGTTTATAGCATTTTTAAGTATTTTATTTGAATACTGCAATATGAACTGTAAATGTTCTCCCCCCTCCCCCACTTTTCCTCTCATTTGTTTGCTGCAGTTTCTTCATGCAAACAGAAAAAGAACGATACTGAGGGAAAGAGGAGAAGAGAAAGGACGTGGCAGGCTATTGACACACCACCTCCTCACAAACTCTGATTCTTCACTCTGCTTTATACCTGTTCTGTGAGTTTTATTCTGGGTCTACAAGGGTGCTTCTGGATAATTACAGGATGCAAGCTAGCATTTTTTTTTCCAGCCTGTCTCAATTTCAAAGTAAACCTCCTCTTCGTTCTTTTATTGTTATTCAAAATGAAACAGCAAAACAAATCAACTACTAACAGCCTTGTGCAGGTTTCCAAACTTAGCATTTCTGTATGACAGTGTGCATATAAGGTAATATTCAATGTAGCAGTACATCTTCAGGCATGAAAACCTAGTATAAATTCTCAACACATATGTATATATGTATTTTAAAAGTACCCCAGGAAAGATTTTCTTTAGAACTTTTCCTGAAGAACTAAATCCAAGCAGTCACCCTGTTTTCCAATTAGGTTATCTGCACCAATTTTAACACTAAGCTGGCAATCCCAGAGACTACTTTTTGTACTTATTTTAAGCTCATTTTACTCAGAATGTAAAGAAAGACCTGAACTACAATTTCAAAGGTGAAAGGATAAAGTTTTCTGGTTTTTTTCTGAACTGCGCAGTCCTGGCTGAGCTTTTCAACACTTCCATGTTTTCTGTATTAATTTCTACTAAGGCTCCCCTTCTCCCTTACAATAAAGAATGTATAACTGTATTTACAAGGAAGCTAGTCACGGACAGGTTTTGCTGCAGCTCATTTGTTATGTCTCACTCTGAGTTTACAAACAGCTATCCCGTACATCTCCAATGGATACGATTTTAGTCTAGACAGGGGAAATCCAAGCTACTGCTGCCCAAACAATATAAACACAGGAAGATTTTCAATCAATCATTTCATTAATAGAAACACGTCTAATAATGTAAGGGGAGGGTGTTTTGGAAGAAAGCCCATTTCAGAGCCAGAAACAGCATAATTGTGTGGTATTGTTTTTGTGCTGGGCAGGGCTATGGAATGACACTCTCACAAACCAGATTTTGGTGCTGTGGTACATTTCAATAAAATAAGCCTTGTTCCTCAAACACAAGTGGCTTTCAAGACCACTAACAACTTTGAAATAAATGGTAAAACAGAAGAAAGACTTGCACAGCGCTGGCATTCATCTCTGCTTTGATACAATTAGGTCAGTGCCCATACAAATGTATTTCTAGCATGACCATTATTTCTGGTTTTCTTCAAGCTGTTTTACCTGGGAAACAGCATTAAACCCAGCAGCTACTAATATACTAACACCCTTTTTCTGTCCTCATCTGTGCCAGCCTGTTGTCTGTCCTCAGTCAAATAAATGTCTAGAAATAAGCTGCTTTGAATGCAGTTATTCTTATGTTGTTATGTTTCTTGGAGAAAAAAACTGCGGTCTCCCTTGTTATGTTTGGAACATCCACACACTGACTTGTCAAAAAAAAAAAAAAAAAAAGTCAAAATGAAGACCATTGCAATGCTTTTCCTTCAAGAGGAAGAAGGGGAAGAAGCTTTTCTTCAGTCCATATTTTATTTTTTATTCCCGAGTAATAGCCATCCCTTCATCAAGAGGCTCAGTTTACTATCCTGATCTCAGATCAACTTTTACCAGTGGGTGTCAGTGTAACAGTGTAATGATATAATGGGGGGAGGACAGGGAGAAAACACATGAAAAAATAACGATGGAGTTTTATTTTTAGATGCTACATTTATATTAAAAGTAAAGAAAGAAAATGTTTCCTTTCAAAACCGATTTCACTGTAGATTTATTCTGCAAAGATCCTCCAACTGCTTGTTTGTGCCAAGTAATTAATTTCAATTTTTGTTCTCCAAGCCTATGTATCTTCTGTGAGTGTACACACATGCACACAAACATGGACATACAGTAAGTGTTTGCCATATAAACCTTTTTTCATCTTTTTGATAAAGTGAGACTGTCTCTTTAATTCAAATTTCACAGCGAACAGTTAAGAGGCTCTGTGGACCCCAACTTATTAACCTGTGCCAATTTAACTAGTATTACTCAAGAGGTTCGAAAACCTAAAAATAGGTGTTAATCTGTGCAGACTGACAGCAACTAATCAGTACCCGCCCTGCCACAACTTCTGTCCCTCCTACTCCTTGAAAGGGGGCAAGTACAGCACATGGGGAGGCAAGAAAAGGACAGTGCCCATGGTGTGGTTTGTGCGTGTGTGTGTGTGTGTGTGTGTGTGTGTGTGTGTGTGTGTGTGTGTGTGTGTGTGTGTGTGTGTGTGTGTGTGTGTGTGTTTTGTTTGTTTCCGCTTGTCTTTTCTGAAAGGAAAAAACCCACCAAGTGTTATTTAGTAGAACTCGGCTTGAAAACTTGTTTCCGTACTAGCAAGCAATGGCTTCCTGAAATCAAGAACTGCTTGAACATCTACCAAATCATTCTGCCGAAGTGATAAAACCCTTTTGTTTTGCATACCTTAAAAATAATCATGCTTTAAAAATCCAGTTGCCTTAGCTAGTTAGACACCATTTCAAATTTTAAACGTGCAACTTTTTCTTTTCAAAAGCTGCTACATTAATTAATAACCTAGTTCGGAGTCTCTCTCCACCAAAGCACAAAGGTGCGTGCCTGTGCCTACGCAGGTACGTCCTCCTTCCTTTGCTCGCTTCCCGACTATCAGCCTGGCACTCCTGTGCCATGGAGACAACCCTGAGTTATGTGCTCACATCCCCTTGATTAAACACAAGAAGAATTAAATGCTGAACGAAAAGCAGCCCAAGTTGTGGCTCGCAGCTGTAGCTGTAGCGCTGCCCGTGGAACCAGACCCTACAAAAGGGGGTTAAAATGAAGAGCCGGCTGGGACAGGCCGGTAACTGAACTGTCAAATTAAAAATATGCACCGAAGTAGGTTAGGTCTTTCCGTATATAACTCGTACTGCCCGGGATATGCCGGGATCTGTTAAAAGGAAAGACCTATCGTTCCGAGCGAGCCACTGCGGGGCAGATTTGCAGGAAATACCAAAATACCGTAGAGCAACTGTGTTGCAGCCATTGTTAACAGAAGGAAGTAAACAACGCTGAGCTGAGGCGCTTGTGCGTGGCTGGAACGGGGAAAGCACAGAGGAGCCCCCGCCGGGCCGGGCCGGGCGGGCTCGCAAATGGCGGCGCCAATGGCGGCCCGCGCGCCCCTCCCCCGGACCTGTTTTTGTGCGCACTTGCCCCCCCCCGGCCCCTCGCAGCCATCAGCCGCTCGTCCCAATTACGCTGAACGAGTCGCAACTCATCCAGGCTGAAAGTTACATATTAAAAAAGAGAGCGGGCGAAGCGTGGGGAAAGAGGTCGGGAGGGACGAGGGGGAGGGAAAGCAGAGAGCAGCTGAGAGTTGCGGCCGACGAGGGCACGGCCCTGGCCATGCGACCTTTTATGTTGGGCTCCCTCCCGGGTCAGCAGAAACTTCCCTCCCTCCATGTTTCTCCCCCTCTCCCACTCCTCTCAGGAAAAGATCAGTATCTTGGGGGACCATTGCTTTAATAAACGTCCTGATAAAAAATAAAAACGGGGAAAAAGATCCTCAAGGGCAAAGTATACCCCGGCCGCCCGACGGCGCTCGGCCCGGTGTACAGGGGCGGGGCAGGGCCGGCCTATGAGGAGCGGGTCCTCTCTCTCTCCGAGTTCCAAAGTTTCCCTATTTAGGTCGCCTCCAGCTTTCGCTGTTCTTTGAGCCACTCCGAGGAATTAAACCAGGGCCACTAATAGGCAGGAGCCGGGGGAGGAGGGTGGCCTTGGGCAAGGAGCAGCCGCCTGCCATTCGCCTCGGCCCCGCGCTCTTGCCCTCACTCGCCATCCTCCTCCCTCCCCGTGGTGTGTGTGGGTTCACAAAGGCACATCTGTGCGTGTCGGAGGGCCGGCCTGACGTGTTCTCCGCTCGCAGCAGCTGCGGTTTCTGAGGAAACAAGGCTGATTTTCTAGTCAGGCTGGAAGGGCTTTTTTGTGTGTGTCCCCCCCCCGCTTCCAAGCGCCTACGTGCGGGGGAGGGGGAGCGGGAGCGGCGGGGGGAGGAGAGGAGCAGGAGAGCCGAGCCGAGCCCGCGCCGCAGCGGAGCCGCCGGGGGAGGGGCCGCGCGGGGCCTGCCGGGAATGTGCTGGGAATGGTTCGGCGTTCCCAGGGCGGCTCTCGGTGTCGCAATCTCGCTCTCTCCTTCTCTCTCCGCGCTCTTGGCTTGTTTTCTTTAAGGCTACAACCTTTGTAGTCGGCGGCTGTTGCGCGAGGGCTCGGGATCGTCAAGGGGCGCCTCGCACCGTTTGCCAAAAATCCCTTTTAATCCTGCCAACTTGGGGGAGGGGGAAAGGAAAAAAAAGAAAAGCTCTGCTCAACTAAGTCCTCGCAGTTGTCGGTGCTGCGGGGTGGGTTTTCACGCTCTCCGCTTCGACTTCCCTGGCTCCTCGGCAAGGGAAGGGGTTAATCCGAACCGCTCCAGCTCTTTAAACCGGCTGCAGATCTGCGGTGCGATAGCGTCCGAGCTGGGGCTCATTCTTCCCTCTCCCTCACACTGCCCGAGCCCCTGCTCAAAAGGCCGGCCCTGGCAACCAACACAAACAGATAATTGCCGTGCCCATGAACGATGAGCTCCGGCGTGACACGCAGCCCGGCCCGGCAGCGGGGGAGGAGAGGCGAGCGGAGGGATGGGGGGCAGCCAGCGAGGGGCCCGCCATGGGAGGCAGCGACCGCCGCCCCCCCGCCCGGCCACGAACACCACAGGTTCGCCTCACAGAAATTTCGTGAGGTTTTCCTGTGCTACCTGCGCGTCGTGATAAGACACGGAAATTAATTAAAGGCTGTAGAGCAAACCCGGAGCCAACAAGGACATGCCAGGGAAAGATCAAATGTTCCGAGTTAAAAAGGAGCGCAGCCCTTCAGCTTCCCCGTTGTAGCCGCCCGCAGTAGCCCCCCCTTCACAACTAGAAATTAAAGACTGGGAGGGAGGACAGAGGGTGGGAACTACTGGTGTTCTGACAAGGACGGCAAGAAGAAAGAGGAGACCAGGATAAAATGCACATGGAAAGACTTTTTGCCGAGTTCGGTAAATGAAGTCGTAATTGACTGTAATAGGCAAAGGTGGAAGACAAACATTTGTGCTCTTTGTTCTGATATTAGAAATGTCAGATGAAACTTTAATCCCTTGTAGCTGTTTATTTGTAAAATGTCCAAACATCTTCCTGTGCACACACCATAACAAATTAATTTCACTGATGTTTAGCGTTTGAGATCACCGTAGACAAGCAAGGAATTGATTCTGAGATATAAAAGCTAATGTTACAAATTTTTCAAACTTGATTGCCTGCTATTAGGTACCTATGTTCATATTTAGTCACTGAAATAATTAGCCTAATTTTCAGAAATTATAAGCACTCACATTTTCAATTAATTTCACATCTCTGAAAATTAGGCCATTACATATCTAAATTTGACCTAGGTTTGAAAATTCTGGCTGTATCTCTGAAACAGAAAAAACCCGGAGTGATTACAACCGAATTCTGGCATAATTACTTAACATTAAATATGGAGAGACTAGAAAAGAAAAATACATTCATTGGGCAATGGTATCTAGTGCTACGGAAGCTAATGGACAATTGAATTAAAAACATTCAAAGCTCTATCTGAATCTGATACATAGATTGGCTTCAGTTATTGCTGTGGAAGAAAAAATAAACAACTTGTATCCCAACAGAAAATATAGCACGCATTTACAAATTGTCAGGACTGACCCCAAACAGTTGGCCATATTAATCATATATAATGCACATTTTCCACAAAGGAATTAAAAAGGGGGGGAAAAATCACTTCTGCTTTAAAGAGGGGAAAAGGCAAACTGGATAAAGACCGCATGTGCAAATATTCCTCACTGCATCTAATTTATCTGCTATTTCTAACTGTACAAAGGCTGTTTTTCCCACAATTTCAAGTGAACTTTTCTGCAAGTTTGAGCAAGGCACAGGGGTGGCTCTAAAGAGGAATATTAGAAACAGAGGGAAAAAAGACTCTTGAGAAATGCCAAAAATAATCATGTTTCTTGCCTTCTGCCAGAATTGGAGTCAGTTTCACCAAGCGGAAGCATTCAAAAATCCTGTGTCTGGGCTCAAAACAAGGAAAAAAGCTTTATAGAACATGAAACTTTTAGGAAACGACTCTGGATTAGTTTTACACATCTTCTAGTTTTTGAACCTGTAGAGTAGGTGCTTCGATCATTATTCTCACGTCCCTCCCCCACCGTTTTACAAGAGCTAAAAAATGCCCCCCTACAAGCGCTGGAATGTAGAGGCTGAAGGGTTTTGTTATTGTTGTTTCGTTTTCTCAAATTATCCAAAAACCCAGAAATCCAGTCCCTGATCCATCCTCCTCTCCTCTTCTCCTCTGCCCTCCCCTGAAACCCCTGAAGTGAATTCCCAATTCCAAACGCCCGGGGAGCCGGCAGCCCGGCTGCCCTGAGGCTGCTGCCTCTGCCTCACCCCGGCGCAGCGCAGCAGCAACAATGGCTCCTTCTGCCGCGCTCGCCAAAAAAGGTGACCTGCTGTAATAGACAAGGAGTATCTGTAGCTCTATCTAAGCCCTTTATGCAGGGAAAAAAATCAGCTGCAGTGGCTTTCAGAGTCCTAGCGTTCCTTGTCAGCAGGCCTCCTAGGCACAGAGATTGCAGGAGGGGATTCACGTCCCAGCCCTACTGCGGCCGGGGAAGGCGGCGAGCGAGGGTGACTTGAGCACTGCGTTTGGGATGGCCAGCGTAAGGCAAAATTTGTAGCTGAGATCCTTGGAGGAATCTTATGGCTTACCTCGGCATACGAAATTGTTTGAAACCCCCAAATTATCTCATCGCCATCGTATTACCTCATGGTAGTTAACTTGCTAGGAATGCTGTTCTTTGATGACAAGTGCTTTAAAGGCACAGCGCAGAATCTCAGCCACTGTACTTGCTTTGCCCTTAACAGCTTTGGCAGGCCCTGCAGCAATGTCGAGCTGTTGCTTTGCAGGCTTTCTATCTCAACTAATGGCCAGTGTTGAGGGCCAGGGGAATAGGGGCTGGGAGAGGGGTGTTTGGGGAACTGAAACACATGGTGGAAGAAAAACCTAGTAAGCTTCTCTCATTAAAGGGGACCACAAATGAATGGCCACTGTCTGCAATTTATCAGTACTTTAATGTGGACAAGTACAAGTTCAGATGGAATGACCTGTAAGTAGCAGATGTAGCTTTAAATATGGTTGAAGAAGGTCTCTTTTTTTTCAATCTTGTGCTACTTTGTGGACAGTAACAGCAACTGGAAAATGATGCAACTATAACTCACATACAGAAAGCAGATGGTCTGTTTATACTTGTAAAAATCAAACATCTAATATGTAGACTATATTGGCTTACAACCTTTTCAAAAGAAAACACAAATGCTTTGTACGTATGATACTCTAGAAGTGCCAACAAGACTATTCAGAGATACAAAGCATAAAAACCCAAATGCCATCCATTTCAGTGCCTCTTAAACAAGAAAGTGACCCCAATTTCTTAAAATAAGGTTTCCGAAATTCTAGAAAAAGCAAGGAAATTCCCTTGCTGGTAACTAACTCTCTATTTCCAAATCTTCCAAGATCCAATAGCAACATTCAACACACACAATCACAAAGCTCTGAAAAATGCTTTTAAAGTTCTAAGCCAGCCTGTACTGCCTCACAGGAATTATTCACATCTCTTTCCACGCTGTGGAAGACTTGAAAGGGAAAATAAGGTATATATGCATAAATATTTGACATACTGGTCCAAGGCTCTAAAAACGTATGAAAATAAGAACATGTGAAAGGAGCCAACCCAGACGAATGCCTGCATGATTAGATGAGTGCTGCCTTCCATTCCCCTCCTTTTACCACTAAATGAAATTGTCATTAGCAGAGTGTCAGTCCCAATATCATCAACTTAATAAAGCAAGATTGAAACAGGAGACTAAGCCAGTTAATGCAGTCCTCCAAATGCAAACCATATCAGAAGAACGCTGTTTAAAAGGCATGGTGCTGCTTCTAGCAGAGGAACTAATAACTAACAGACTGGGCAACAATTCTTGAAGGAAAAAGAGCAAAGATACTCATTGTACTGTACAGAACATTGAAAGCCTACATCTGAGAAAGTTATGGGTAAAGAGATGAAGCATGATACAGAAAAGGGTTATTTATGATATAGCTTAAGCATCTAAAGACTCTTCAGTAATGAATGATCAGCATACAAGCAACAGATTGGTTAGGCAGATGCAACCTTGTGCACTTTAAAAGATTAACATTGAGATGAATTGCTAATGCTCCTGAATATTGCCCTTTTCCTTCCCAATTCAAGCTGATGTCATTACCACTGTTCATGTGGGGAGTGGAAAACACCACAAACCAGAAAGCATTTGCATACTGATCTTACCAATCCACTGTGTGCAAGGAAAATCCTTATCGAGATTACACAGACTTCCTAACAAGGTTTCTCTGAAAAGATATCTATTATAGTGGACATGGGTGAAAGTGAGAATACATGGTCACTGAAGGAAGCTGAGTCTTCTTCAAGGACTGAAAAACTAGGATTGTTTTAATACTGTACAAAAGCCAAGCACCCAAATCCATATGAGGAAAGCCAAAGAAGTTCCAGCCTAGTGATTCAACAGTCTACTGAAGTTCTCATCTACTGCACATCAAGAGATTTACGAACGGAGTGCTACATGCTTCACAGCACAATGGGACCAATTTCTGAAACAAGAAACCTGTAACAAAGCTAATTTATTCCATCAGATTGAAACAACCTTCATTAGGTTCCCCACAACCTTTCATAAACACAAGTTTATTTGAAAATGTTCAAGCATAACATTCATCAATAATTATTTTAACTGTTTTACAGTTTCAGGTAACTGTTCTTGTATAAATATTGTCTATTTATACATTCTCATTGTGAGGGAAACCATATGCAAGCACAGAAAGCCTATGAGTTTTATTTTCTCAGCAGTACCTGTGAAGGAGGGAAACAAATATGACCCCCTCCCCATGCCCTGCACACAGCTATGAAATCAATGGCATGTGCTCTTCCATCAATTCCTAACCTGAGAAGATTTTTTTTCTAAGGGACACTAAGGAGAGGATTTATGAAAATATAGGAGAATAACACACTTTAGAGGCAGAATAGCTGAGGGTAAATAACCTTTCCATCTCTTTAAATGCCTCCCCATGTGAGCTTCCAATTGTACTTCATATAAAATACCATTTTCCTAAAGGGGGATTTCAAAGTCCATGGGAGATAAAAGCCATGCTCTCCCAAAATCACCCTGTTGAAGCCAGGCTTCAACAAGGTGCAGAGCTTGGTAAGTGGGAAAAATATGTCTAGGTAATGTAAAAAAAAACTTGAGAGAAAACAGGCTGGCATTGCCCTGGCTATGGTAAGAGCATGTCTGGGTCATCCCAGGCCTTCCACTTTCCTAACTGACTTTCAAAGCATCCTTTAACTATCTGATACTCTGTCTTTAGAAAATCAAGCACAAAGAGTTTCTAATCACATCCAGAAAGCCAAGGGAATCCTCCAGAGTTTTCTTGATGATGATGATGATGAACCTGCTGAAGAAACATGTAAGATGTAGGAGGAAGCCTAAAGCCCTTAGGGGTGAACAGGAGTACATGAACTGTGAAGACTCAAATGCCTGGAGTTCTGACGTGGCCTCAGTGAAAACCTTGGTTTGTGTCCTAGAAGGTATCTTGTCCTGAAAACTTAAAAATTAACAGTCCACCAAAAGGCCCTGGATCTCTCATTTTGAACAAGATTATACAGACATGAAGACAACTCTGTAAAGTAACAGAGAGGGTAGGTGGACACTGGCTGTAACAGGCAAGTATTCCAGAAGGCTGATTCACTGAAGGACCTCTTCCTCAGCCAGAGAAGAAATTGCATGGATCAGGGTGGGGTGAATTAGCTCCGAGAAAATCTCTACTTGGGAGTTCCAGGCAGAGAGGGAGAGCAAGTGCAACCTGAGAAAACTTAACAGAGGCCCACTTCTTTTCAGCTCAAGCAAGTAATCCAGAATACTGGGCAGAGCAACCTGAAACAGGGTCATGTTTGTTTTGTTCCTCTGCAGATACTGCTGAGGAAATAAAATTTTCTGGCTTTCTGTGCTTGCATATGGGTTCACTCAGAATTTCAGCCACCCACCAAGCTGAAAAATGTGGTTTATTTAGCCATATACATTCATTAAAGATATATTCCCAATCTTGAGTGATTTGTAATTCAAGACTTGCTGAACCAAAGGTCACACATCTTTGTATTAAATAGCCTTTGATGGAGTTTTCTTCTACTAATTTATCAGATCTTTATTTTGAGCCCACATACTTTTTTGGCATATGTAACATCTTTCAACAAAAATATCTACAGTTTAACATGACTCTTTTGGTTTACTTTTAACATGCTCCCTTGCTTTGAAAGAGACTGAAGTAGGACTGGACTTCACAGGTGTTTCTGAAATGGCACTCCAAGATAGGACTTCTGCACATGCATATGTGATCCCAGAATGGAGGAACATGAACAGGACTCCTAAAGTGCTCAATATTGTACATACACACACACACACACACATACATAAATAAAAATACAAGGGATCTGTTTCTTTGCAGATGTTAGCTAGGAATCAGGATTTTCGGTGCAGCACAGTTCCTGCACCTGTCACTTGTTTGCAACAATTGCCAACACCAAATCTGGCATCCCAACACCATGGTGCTCTTAACAAGCTAATAGAGACACATGTAAAAAATCTGGGGGAGGGGTAAGAAAACAACACTCTGTATATCCAGAAAACCCCTTATAGAAAAGCCAACCTTTCACTCTTGGAAAGCACAGTTTGAAAGGTTAAGCCACTTTGACACCTGAGATAAAACAACTACCTTAATTTTTCCCTTAACCAGCTCCATACTAGAACTGGTCACAATGTCTAATTTATACTTGCCTTACCAGATGAAGAACGTTTGTTGCAATACCTGAAATACACACTAACTGACCAAGTACAAAATACAATTTACTTTCAAAGTTTTAGTCATGTTAACTCCCAAAATTTGAATTCAGAAATATTTTTAAGGTAAATACCTCCTAAAGTATTAGCAAAATTTTGGAATGACTGCCAGTGTTTCATTCCTTTACAGAATACATTTTTCAAAGAAAAAACAACCTTTTGATGAACTGAATTCATTAACATAATCCTAAAGGAAAAAAGTATGCGTATCAGTTCTATTAACTGAGAGACACTGTATAGGAGAGGTTGTTGCAAACAATTAACAAATTGTTTTTATTTTAACTTTACTCCCCCCCATGCCAGTTACACTTCCATCAAGAGTAACTGCAGTAACTTTTAAATCTGATAGATCAAATTAAATAGGAAGAAATGAAAACTTCCTCTGGCTCTTTCTTGTGTTGCTTGTCTTTAAGAAGGCTTTCTGACTATAAAGAAAATGACTTTAACCTAATCCTATTTTGAAGGAGAAAAATAACTGTTGGGCTTTACTGCCAGACTTCTGGGTTAATAACGAGGACAAGCCCTTCAAAACAGATGTAAAATACACAACAACTTACTACAGAAATGATGTTAATTCAGATCCAACTGTGACAGCTCAGTGCTATCAGGCAGATGTATTCTCACCTCCACAGCTTTTGCACCCATGTATGTGTCTATATATATGCACTTAAACATAATTTCTTAATGCGTTTCTTTAACAGAAACTACAGTTCAACACACTTCACGATTTGCAGGGTGTTTTAGGCCAGGAAGGATGATGACTATAAAGGTGAGGGAGGTTTACATTACATTTGGCTTTGGATCTCACAGAACTACCTTTCAGTGGAAAAATCATCTCTGTTCTCCAGGGCGCATAATTTACTTGTCTTCACAAAAGGCAGCTGACACTAACATTACAAATACAAGGCTCTGAGTCTCAATTACAGGAATTAACTCCATTTGGCCTGGCTGGATTTTGTTCCCTAGCCTTACTGCACCCATGTGTCAATGCAAATTCTGAACTCAGAACAGAAATGGTAGCAAATGCTGGGTTATTGGTAAAATAGCTTTGTTTTGTGTACACACACACACAGACACACAGAAACACACACACAGAGACACACACAGAGTTCTTCTCAAGAGAACTCAGTTGACGTGATTCACCAATGTTCACTTTTCAGAAAACTTGTGTTGCATTGCATCTCTCAGTACCAACTGTGCAAGTCCACATTACGTTACTGAAAAAACATCCAGGCAAAAATGTCAAAACCACAAGCAAGCAAAATGAGATCCACGGAGTTCTACCATGGAGATAGCATCGTCTGTAGTAACGAGCTGTAGCCTGCAAAGTGTGCATGTCCCAGCACACAGTGCACCTCCACACCTCACCTCTGCAGCATGAAAAATCACAAAGCTGCACAAGATCTGCTGCGTTTTACAAACACCAGCAAGTAAACACCATGCTTTCTGTAGAGTTTGTATGTTATTGCCTTAATGTAAATCTAGGTAAAAACAGCTTCTGTTTGCATAATACAGATTAAAGTGTATTTCCAACTAATCTGAAAGATCTCATATCATCTAATCCAGTCAGCTTTAAGACATAAGGACAGGAAAACTAATATTTGCAATTATTCACGAAAGATGTTATGTTTTAAATAAATGGTATTTTTGAAGTGGGATGCAACACATTAATGTTGTTGGATCTCTTCATACCTGGCATTGCTTTTATACTTTTGTATGTATTAAAGCACTGGAATACAACTTCGTGATGTATGTGATGATTCTGAATTTTATGCTTTTCCTTCTCTAGTCCTGTGTGCGTAGGCACATGCATGCACACACCCTAACTTCTCCCCCTAACTTGCACAGTTAAAGTGTTCCACTGATTAAAAGGCTGAAAAAACATTTCATTTTTTCCTCCTCTGCTTTCACACAAGCACCTAGAAGAATAAAATGAGTAGGAACGGTTTTGCTAATGATTCACGTTGCTCTAAAGTCATCGCATCAATATCTCCATTTTCATTTCACATCCACTCCCCCCCAGCTGGTGCATGCAAGTGACCAGTACATGGGACAGTCCATTAACGAGAGGAAGAAAACAGAGAAAGAAAAGGTTAAGGGAAGACTGCAACTAATTTATACTCACTTTTCAGCATGTCAGAAAATACATTCCCACGAACAGAGGTGTATTAAAAATTATATGCTTCTTCAAAAACAGAAGAGGACAAAAATACTTATTTTTGGTGCAAAATAACAGGCTATGTAATTGATGGCTCTGTTTGTCTTTGGGATTAACAGCATGACCACAGTATCTGAGCTGTAAATATATGCAATTAATAAACGAAAACTTGAACTTTCTTCTGAATTATTTTCAAGTACTTTTCCTGAAGTCTTTAAAAACAAGGATAGTTTAACCGCCGACAATCTCTACGCATGCAAACCTGTCCTACGCTACATTTTTCCTGTACAGCAATAACAAAATCATTTTTTTAGGGCTAAATGCTCCTGATATTTACCTTGACTAATACCTGCAGATGCTAAAGACTGACTCCTATGGTACCAGTTCTGGCAAGGCTCTGATTTGCTGGGTTGAGGGCTCAGGAGAGCTCTCAGTTCAACACAGCAGTCCAGTCTATCCTACATGAAGAAGCCAATGTAAATCAGAATCTTGCTATGCCTTGGCTTCTAGAGCCACCATGCTCAAAACTGAAAGAAAACCCAAACCTCTTTGTCCTTTATTAAAACTACTTTTTTTTTTTTGGAAAGCTTAATCACTTCAGTAACTTTAAAAAGAGAAATCTAACCAAAAAAAAAAAAAAAAAAAAAAAAAAAAAAAAAAAAAAAATCTCACCTTGGTATCTCCTATACAACAGCCCCCAAAGAAATGAATTCTACAGCTGTGGTGTGTCAGCAAGTAGACAAGAAAATGAAAAGAGAATAGGGAGAAGGGCTTGTAAAACACATATTGCAAGTACAAAGTTAGCTCCTAAGTGGCATGTTAGCCTTCAGGGCTTCCTCAGGCCCTGAAAAAAACCAGAGCAATTAAAAGATAAACGAGCTGAATTTTGTTTGCTTGTTTGGGGGATGCATTTTTCTTTTTTTGGTGGGGTTGTTTTTGTTGTTGTTTATTTTGTGATGCTCAGGAACAAAGATAATTCATAATTTGCAGATTTCCTAAAAAGTCAAGGCACCCAATAATGTAACACTGTTATTTGTACTTGTTAACAACAGCAGCAGCAGCAATAACAAAATACTGGAAAAGAAGAGACAGTAGGGAAAGGAATATGATGTTTCCTTTCTTCCCCAGCATTTGGAAAATGGCCTGTAGGGAAACACCACTGATTATTTTTCATAGAAAAAAACCAACAGAAACCGTGCTTAGTCCCCCACTACTGAGGATTAGCTGCTCAGAGAAAAGATTTTTCATTTTCACACATGCACACGCTTCTACACACGCTTGGTTTAGATAAATTTGCACAAGCTGCTTTAACTAAACTGATGGGAAGCTTGGCTGCATCTGAAATACATGGTAATTCTCATGGACAAGAGGGTGGGTACTGCATGCATGTTGTTCAGAATTAGACAGCAATTTAGGACATCAAATTGATCTGGGATGAGCAACCATGCTTTTATTCAGTGACTTCCCATGAAGCCACCAATATTGTGGCCATGGTAATAAACTCAGGTGCATGTGGGCATAGGTGAAAGAAGCAAGAGGACAGACTTCGATTATTTTTTCCTTATAGATTTTAATAAACAAAATAATTTTCACTTGAGCATGTGTAGAGCCATTTAATTGTCCAGTCTGGTTCTTATGAAAGTGCAATTCACCTTTTCTTCCTCCTCCCTCTTCATTTGTTCTCTCTTTCCATGCCCTGTTATAGTCAGATTTGACAAAATGTGAAAGATTTATTATACCATCTTTCAGAAGTTGCATAAGAAATACCTCCAAAAAAACTCTATGACTATGGAATCAAGGCTCAAGGGGAGATAATTTCACTCACCATAGCTCACTCTGTTTTAATGTTCAATTTTTCATTTGTAACTACAGTTACATTTCTGCAACAATACATTTAAAGAAAAATAATTGCCAGCTCTGCAAGTGCCTTTTCTATTGTTTGCCAAACTTAAGCCAAGCTCAAAAAAAAAAAAAAAAAAAACCCCAAAACAATGGTCGGTTTAGGATAAAGAGTCCAGTCATACACCACTGGTAGAAAAAGTCCAGTGGGATCAAATTGTGGGAGAAAAAGGAATAATATCCATTCAAATACCAGGAAATTCAAATACAAGCCTGATGAGTTCTTTGAGACATGACTAAACTGCATTTCTAAAGACACTTTTACAGACTTATACTTTCACTGTAAGTCACATATGTTCTCTATTAAATGTAACAAAATAAGCTTTAATCTCTGTGATAGTAAAATGTTGTAATATGTGAGACTGTAATCTTCTGTAAGAATCTTTTTGCTATTATACACATTTTGAAGGTATTATACATTTTCTGAAGTTCTCATACTTGCCTTCCCCCCCCCTGACTACACAGTATGTACATTTTGCCTAATTTTAAAAGTATTCCTGTTTGCATATGGTATTCCCAAAGAAGATTAATTGAGTCTTACAAAATACATAATTCAACTCTCTCCTGCCATTCTACAAACACTACCAACTGTACTACAGTACACAATTTCTGAAAATCTTAAAACTCATACTTCACATTTTCCAGTTTAAAAAGAACAAAAAAAACCCCCAAAAAACCAACAAAACAAAAAAACAAACAAACAAAAAAAACCCCAAAAAAACAAAAACCCAAAAACAAACAAAAAAAACCAAAACAAAAAACCCCCAAACAAACAAACAAACAAAAAAACCCCCAAAAAACGAAACCAAAACCAAAACCAAAGCAGTTTCGTGGCACTCTGGATTTGTCTGGAAATTTTTAAGTTTGTGCAGTCTCTGTAAGTATGTGAGGAAGGATTTTCAGAACAGTTCCTATTTCTGTAAATATCATTTTATTAATTAATACTTCACAATTATATAGAAGCAAAAAACCTAAGCTCACTTTAAATTCTTAAGCAGATTCTTTCTACAGATGAGGAAATTGAAATGCCAATCTTCAAGTGAAATGTTCTTCAAAGGAAAAATTTAGTTGTGGCACTTAGAACTTCCCAGTGCTTAAGAGCAGAAAGCCTTCATCCTGGATTCCATAAAAATGGCAACTGCTGTCCAAGCCCAAAAGACACTGTTCATCTTCTTCCATCAATGAAAAAACCCCAGTTCCCTTCTCAGATGCATTGTGGAGCCTGTTTGTGCACACAGTGCTCGGGAGCAGCGGGATGTGTGGCTGCTGCCAGCTGTGGGACTGCTCTCCTGGAGTCTCACAGCACAGAGGAGCCGTGTCCAACATGCACCGGGGACAGAGAGCCATGCCCACCTGTCATCGGGTGTTTTCCAGTGCATTCATTTATCAGTAAATCAAGCTTGGATGCTGGGACAATCTCCTATCTGCCGTTCCACTTTACCGTGGAACCTGTCATGACTGCAAGTGTTCGGGACTTTGGTTTTATGTCTCATCTGAGTGACAGGGCCAGCAAAAGGTATATTGTCCCCTGAAACACTGCAGGGGCATTGATTCTGCACGGGTTTAGAGAGAACAGTGTCACCTACTGAATCACAAATACCACTTGCTAGAGCAGTTTTTCTTCTATGTGTCACATCTAATCAGCATAGCACAATTCTCACAGCTGCTAGGAAGGCTGATAACATTTTCTTTCAAGGAACTAAAATTTAATTTTATTCAGGCAAGATACTAGCATTGCTGGAAAGAAAGGCTTTTACTGAGATTTGGAAGAGCATTAACAAAATGTTATAGGGCCATATGGCCTTCAGTAATCTGGCCAAGCTAAGGACCATTTAGGGGTAGCTCAAGATGTGGAGGGAGTTTCATCACAATGAGAAGATCTCTTTGTGAGAGTGAAGAGCTGATGAATGCAGAGATGGGTGACACACGCTGTGGCATAGCCATGCTGCTCACCAGATCATTTCTTTATTTTTCAAATACCCAGGATTTTTTTTTAGATTGAATTTGCTATTCAAAACAACTTAACATGAATGTTCTTTTAGTATTAGCAATAAATTTGCACAGCCTCCGTGCAGCGTGGAACACTGAATCCATGTGGCTAAAAAACTGGTTATGCAAGCAAGGCATATGCTTGAGAGGATGAAGAAAAATTGGCAAGATACAGCTTGCCAAGGCATGCCACACATTAGTCTACTTTAAAACTGTTAGGAAATTTCAGCATTTGCAGTTCAGTTTTCTCTACAGATATACAAAATGGGAAGCATCTTCCTTCAAGAATCATCATGAGATGCCCTCCCCTCCCCATTTCTCTCCTATTTTGATCACATCTTCTCTTAGAAATTAGTGGCCAGCTTTCTCAGATGGTGCTATCTCTGAGCTAAGGAACACTATGTCATTTATTATTTAAAATTAGGTATTAAACAGAAGCAAACATTTCTTTGTAAAGCAATTACTGCACATTTGTGCAGCATGCAGCACTGTTCTTGGAAATGGCTTAAACCATTGAACAAACACATAAGAGAAATATTGCACACATGCCATATTATCTTAAAGAACTGCTTTACCATAAAATATTAGAAAAAATATTAGTTCCTTATTTACAAGTAGTGCAGAATGTAAATATTAGGCACTGACCCAGTCTATTAATGTTTATTATGGCCTGGTGAAGTATAAAAACTTCTCCAGAAAAAGAAGCTTGAAAAAAACCAGAAAAGGAACAAAGGGGTGTAGGGTACGTCTTGAAAATACATAGGCATTATAGTAAATAAAAAGATAAAATATAATATTAAATCCCTGAATACCAATATTTACATTCCTGTCTTTCTTACAACAATAACATTTCCAGGAACTTTTAGAAAAATTGTAGATTTTCACTACATTGAAAAAAGTTAAAATTACTCTCCAATAATGGACTGTTAAAAATCCTGTTCAATATATCCAGACTGTCTTCTTCCTCCACAAGGTTATTAGCTTGCTGCATACCTCCACCAATGCAGTTAGCATAATTACTGAGCAGTGTTATTTTTAAGCTTCTGCTTTCCAAGTGACCATATATATGCAGAATGTTGCACCTGGAACCCTGTGAGCAAAATAGGAAAAACAAAACAAGCCCACGGTATTTTAGATTAAAACATTGCATTCAACCAAATTCCTGTCTTCCCAAGTTGCTTCTGTGTGTTCTTTTTTAAAAAAATTATTTTGAAGAGGTAAGGTAATTTCAATAATAGTAATGATGTAGATTTTTTTCTCCTCTCACTCTTCCATTATCATTCTTCTGAATACAGACACACCAGTTACTGTAAAGCAGCAGTTCTTCCCCAAACTTTCTGGAGTTTCACTCAACTGTAACTCCATAAACTTACACTCCATAAAGCAAAGCAAAGCGCAAGGTATCGTCCATTATGATCCCATTATCTTCTCTACCAGTATTTGTTCACAGGAGACAAAACTGACCCCATTTAATGTTTTGGGGGGCTGCAAAGCCATTATCCTTGCTAAACATTCAGCAAACATGTAATTTACTTGGCAGCATTAGACAGAGTTCAAGCTCTTGCTTGGCATGCAGTTAGCATCCCCAGCCCATGACATTTCCATGCAAAGCAGGTTTCCTGAGAAGTAAACTAATGCTAATCAATAGATCTGACTCAGTGAAAAGCCTCAGACTGATAAAAGAAGGCATCAAACAAGAAGACAGATCATTACCTCGTCTAGCAGCTGTCTGTCATTTTTAGCGAGGTGCAAAACTTTTTCTGAAAACATCACTTTAACTCAGTTAAAACTGAAACACTATTTCAAACACAAGCTCTGGTGAGTTTAGTGCCAGTGTTTTACTGCAATTGGTCAGATCTCATTTTGCAACTGCCAGAAACCATTGTTATTAGCACTGCTCAAAATACATCCACAAAAGCTGTTTAAGTCCCCATAGAGGGACATTTGGACACCCCTTAAAGTCAGGTACTTTAAAGGTTAAAATAATAATTTTTAAAAATCTGTAAAAAGGCAAAGACTTTCTTCCTGTATAAAAGGCTGTAGTCAAAACTGATAAGTTTTCTGCCTTTGCTCTATAAAACAGATGTTAACAGAAACAGCAGTTAACCCTTAAGCCCACATTCATTCCTGACAGAAGTATTTACTTCAGTGAATTTTCTGGAGCACAGATTAGTTCAGCTCCCAATGTGAGTAATAGCCTATCAGTGGAATATTTAAGATATTTAAAAATTTATTAAGAATTGAAAGGAGCCATATTAACATTTGGAAGGAAGGGAAAAAAGCTTGCTTGAAATTCTACCTCTTTTACAACAGATATCTTTATGTGCCAAAGTCATACTGAAAGCTGGTATCAAGTGAGCCTCATAGCAAGCTTCGAAAACATCTAATAATCATGTTGAACACTCAGCTTTGCCACCTTCAGAAAGTCTTCTGGTAACCTCATTTGCTGTAACTTAAGCCTCTATGTCAGTTTACAAGCACCTCCACAGAAACAATCAACCAAATTGGAAGTTTTGCAATATAAAAGTGATGTGAAGTTCTCGTGAGGGTGGATTTCATGTATATGTGCTTCAGATTGCAGTTGGCTTATTTTAATGAAGCCTTCCCCTCTCAAAAGAAAACATACACAAACCTCAAGATGTGTCATGATTTTTAGAATATGAGCACTGGAGGTCATGGATGTTGAAGTATGTGCTTGTGAAACAGGCTGTTTTTGCAAATGCTTATATAGTAAGGATATTCTACGTCCTTCCAAGGTCAGGTATTTTTAACGCCCTTACGCACAGAGCCCTGACTGCTAAAACACTATAGTAGGTCACAAAAATAGGATCAAAAGTTAAGATGTGAATATTGAGGTTTCTGATGTCAACTCCAATGTGGTCTTATTTCCCTGTCACCTCCCATTTGTTCATGTCCTACCTAGTCCTGCTACCTTTCCTATGTGAATCTCTTGGCCTTAATCTAAAGGCAGACCAAGAGGCTTCACTGTCCTCTCCTCTGGACAAAAAAAGCCTCTACAGCTCCAAGTCTCTGCTTTCCCTGCCCATCCCTGGGGACCCAGGCCCTGTCCAGTCTTCACTGCCTTCCCCTAAAGCCAGCATCGCCTCCAGTGCTGATGCCTCACTCACTCCTGCCCTACCACAGTGCAGCTGCAGCCTCCATGGCTCCTCAACAGACCCTGGGCTCTCCCACCTACTTCTGTCCTTTCCTTCAGCCAGTCATCCTCTCTTCTCACCTCCATAATGGGCTTAGCTCCCTTCCTGCTGTTGCTAAGGGCCCTTCTGTGCCACATCCCCAGCTCAGTCTAGTGCCTCACCTCTGCTTTCAGAGCTGCCTGCTGTCTCCCTGGCCAGGCTCTTTGAGCCTCTTTAGCTGCACTCCAGGACTGAGCAGGCAGCGTTACCAACCCTCATCTGCCATGTGTGGTAACAGGGGCAAGTGACCTACCCTGCGCGCCAAGTGTGGCAGCAGTCAGTTCGTTTTTAACTTTCTGCTAAAAATAATGGGACTGCAAGGTCTGTTTGAAGAGAAGAGGTTGTGCTATGGTGGGGGGTTTTTTGGTGTCTGAAAATATTCTTTAAACCCATTTTTTAAAAAAAAATGAGCTGTTTTTGTGATATTTTTAACATTTTAAAAAACTATCTGTAAGCAAAACTTAAAGCAGGCTTTTACAGTAGGAAATCTCAGACACCCTGAATATTAGTGCTATCGCGCCTGCCCATAATAATTTCCAAATCAAATTTAGATTCTGTTGTATATCTTTTCCTAAACAGATTTCCATAACCACCAACCAGTAACTCTTCTTTTAATTTAGGAGTGCTGTGTTAGATGAATTTGTTCCCAGACTCAGACTATGAGGCTAGCATCCCAAGAGACACTCCCACCTCTTCCTGGGGATAAACAAGCCAGCCCTGGGAACATGAAACAAACAGCAAGAAACACTATTTGACTTTTATAAATTTTAATAAACTAAAACACGGGATTGAAAGCTTGAGATCTTTTTTATTTACTATTACCCTGCAGTGAAAATAGGGGGGAAAGGAGGGGGTGTGTTTTTTGCATATACTTTATATATTTAAATGTACCACTTTTGTCATTCAATACCCTTATCTACCTATTCTTTTTCACTTACCTTTTTTTTTTTAAACAGTCTGACATTAGGCAGAAACCTAAGGAAACCTAGTCTTTGTGTTTTTCTTTTTTTTTTTTTTAAATCTACAAGAGGAATATATCCACATTAGGCTTCATAATCCTAGCAGATATTTTCCACGATCATTCTCTGGTTTGTGAATCAGGCAATTAGAAGTCAGTTGTGTCACTGCCATCACCATTTTAATCACCACATGTGAGAAGTAACTGTTTTACTTTAAAACTTGTTCTGGAGTCTGCCCTCAACACTGCACACTGCTTTTTACTATTTCCCTTCTACCATTTTAAAAAAAATTATAAACATTAATCGCTGTACTATATATCAGCTAAGTAAGCACTTTTTTTACATTCCCAAGTACTTAAGTTTACAAAGGACATTTGTAATTAACAGGGCCATCTTAGCTCATTTTATTGTTGTATTATCAATACTTATTTCTAATGCATTGTTGTATTACACAAATGTGTATGTAATGTATGTATTGCTGGATGGGAGAGGACATAGGGGAACATAGGGGTATCTTAAATAAGTATCTTAGAGACAGTAAAAGACAATACCTAAAGAAATGAAGTTATATTGTTAAGAATGGGTTTGTATCACTTTCTGAAATCCAGGAATTGCTCTGCTCTATATGGGAAATGAGGGGCGCTGCAGATTACAATCACTCCTCTGACCTTCACCTTCCTGGGTTTAACAGTCAGATAGGAAAACTGTGCAAATATAAATACCACTAGTAAGAATGTAACAAATCCCAAAGAAGATGCCAAACTACTTCTGAGTAGGTTGGGCTTCCAGTGACCCACACTTTTTTTTTGCAATTTGTTTTTTCCTGAAATGGGCTATCTCCAGCCAGGAGCTGGAGGCTCAAAAACCCAGGGAAGAGTAAAGAAGAGAAAGCTGCCATTCCAACATCAATACTTGAGCTGTATTTTTCTCTCTTCATTCCCCACAGCTATCACTCCTTATTCACTCCCCATGGTGGAAGAGAGTCTCAATCTCTTTGAACTTGTCTTCACTATTTTTGAAAGAGATGAGGGGCAGCAGAAGAAAGAAGAGAGAGAGGGAAGAAAAGAGAGAAAGAAAGAGACAGAGAGGACACATCAAGGTGAGTTACATTTCCACATCATTTATCCTACAAGAAAGCACATGCTTTAATCTACCCTGAGCTATACACAGGCATTGTCAGGGTTGCATTTTGTCTACAAAGCTAAAGAAGTAGCAAGTGTAAGATTATGCTGCTGTGTCAGTCTAGTTTGACCAGTTTCACAAGCTTGCTAGAAAAAGGAAGTGTGACATTTTCATTTAGAAGAACATGAGTGAAGCTTAAAAACATGGCTGGGCATGTTGGAGTAAATGGAACGGTGTGTCTCAGCAGAAGAGCCTTGTTTTACAATGAACTGAATGTTTTAACAACCAATGCCAGATTTGCCTGAATTTAAAATCTGAATGCAGAGAAACTTCACTAAAGATAGTGAGAGACAAAGAAGAAGGAGATTTCAAGAGGAAAAGAAAAGCTGTATTTGCCGCTCCATTTCCCTGACAGCCCCAGCTCAGAGGAACACTCCCACGGCAGGTCCGGATACGCCCTGGATACACCCTGGCACTCGGGAGCAGATGCCCTGTACCAGCACCTGCCTGGCACACGCCTGGGGGCCTCCCACACGCTTTCTCCCTGTGGGTGTAAGCCAGAGCGGGTCTGTATTGTGCTGGTTTTTAATCCCACTGCTATATCCCGAAGATATGAGTTCCAAAAGGACTTTCAGGGGAGAGAATGTAGTGGGGGGAACAGGAATACACACTATGAATGTTCATGTGTGTTTCTGTTCTAAAGAGCATCAGTTACCAGTAAGTAATGTCTGTTTTCAAATCCCATGGTTACATTCGTGAAGGGCAAGTGCAGAGATGTCCAGAACAAGCCCCATTCACACTCACAAACCTGCTACGGGCCCAGGAACAAACCTGTTGACACTGAAGATGCTAAGAGAGGCCTTGGCATTGGAAGCAGGTTAAAACCATACCCGCTGACAGCTGGGTTTAAGAGGAATTAAAGAGCCACTTTGCAGAGAAACTTTGAATGTGCTACCAAAACACCCTGTCCAGCCTGCCTGGAAAACATCAGCAATAAGGGCCTGGATTTCTTTCAACTTTCAGAAAAGGTGACTGCGAAAGGAACATCACCTTCACAGTAAGATGAAATAAGAAAAAATTCTTGTGGATTGAAGGTCAGGCCAAAGAGCATGGAGGTGATTTTATCCATCAGCATGACATAACAATATAACTTTTAAATTAAGCTAGGAATGCCTGTCTCTTGCACATCATCTTGTCATCTGCTCCCTTAGTCCTGTGTGTTCACAGCCAAAATGCAATCCCTTGTTCAAAATCAAGTATCTGTCGCAAAAACAGGAAGGGTTTCCAATGTTGGGGCTGCCCAGCCCTGAAGAAGAGACTTCCTTGCTGGGATGTGTCCATAAACTGAGATACGGCTGCATATTAAAAGAACCAACTACTCATCACAAATCAGGGAATAGTCTAAATGCAGGATTTTAGGTTTCATGTCTGTTTATGAAGCTATATGGTTAAGAAGGGTTGCACAGAACCATATTGATTGAAAATGAAATCAGGACAAGACAAACAACACTGCTGCACAACCTCTGAGCTACTGAATCCACATTCTCTACAATGATCTTTAAAGCCTGGATGGAGGTAACCTGTTGCTTTTTGGCATTTATTTTTACAACTCCAGCTCTTAAGGCATAAAATGCTCCTACAGGAAGGCTCTAAGATTCTTTGATCGAACAGCTGTCCAGACTAAGAAGATAGTTCAGACAAGAAGACAGTGAATTCCCCTGAGTTGGGAACAGCTTTGTTAAGGTGATCACTTGTAGTAGAAAAGGAGACAATTTGGAATTAGAAACCATTTTACCATTCCCAAGACAAAGAAAGCATCTGCAGGATGTTCTCACAGCTGTATGAAACCAGAAACCTCAAGATCAAAAGGCATCACCAGTCTTTTACCTTAAAAAACAAGAACTGGTACAGCCAGGGTCACTATCGTAGACTTGAACTTGCAAATTTTGGAGCTTATTTTATCAAAATCCAGAACACATTTAAATCTGATATTTCTCTCAATTAAATACCTGTTTAGGTATCTCACACACTTTGCAGTGTATGAAAATTATTTGTAGGACAACAAGCATGCAAGGAATTTTTTACTTACATAAAGTAACTCAAATGAAATTCTCAAACAGGGGTAAAATAAAGTTTTGGGGAGACAACATGTAAACTTCTAATAACAAGGTGTTGGACCCTGAGCCAGACATTGCATGTGCTCCTTGAAAAACTTGTTTTCTGGTGATAAAATCAGTGTGCACTTACTCTACAGAATCACAGCAGGGGAAGAGAGAAGATTATATAAAAAAATGTACTTATTCATATTTAATCCACATCACTTCCCAAGGTACACTAAATTTTAACAGTTTGGGAATTAGATGTTATAGATAACATAATAATCAAGGACAGCAGAATGGATGTCAGAAGCTGACCAGTTCTGAAATACTGAACATGCCATTATGAATGGTTTCCAAAACTAGTTATTTACAAATAACTACACCTAATCTGCAGAAAAATTAGGACTGCTGTATTTTACGTACATTACTACAGATGAAGCATACCTATGAAAGAAGTGTCAGTAAAATAAATGCTGTAAATTAAAATGATCAGAAGATAAACATGATGGGAAAGACAGCTAAATAAGAGAAAGGTCAATCTGGCAAAAGCAGAAGTAGGTAAAAAACTCCCAATAATAGTTGTGCTTAAGCTGGAAGTGAAAAGAAGTTCATAAGTAATGGCATGACTTTCCAGTCAAGGGAACTGAATGTCAGAAGAGTCCTGTTTGGAGAAAGAGTACTCAGTGTGCTGTGCGCAGAACCAAGTAACAGATCTTGTGGTGATCTGTGATTACAGCATAAAGGTTCCTCATTGGTCTCAGCTGCAGATCTATTCCATCACCAAGAAGTCTGCCTTTGTGTGTTGCTGACCTTGTCATGTTTATTTCAGAGCACATATACAAGCAATAGCAAACTAACTGAGTTTCCTTGGTTTCTTTCTCGTTTTTTTTATTTTTCCCTTTTTGTTAGGGGTGGGAAGGGCGGTAGAAAGGTAAGAAGTAAAAAAGGCATGAGGAAAGACAAGCTAGAAGACATTTTAAGCAAATGTAGAAACATAAACCCTGAATTACAAGTATTAGTTCCAGTATAGAATGTGGTTTCCTATATGTCTGCAAATTCTTTTATTTCAAGGAATATTGAAGTGATACATACAACTGTCTGTCCTTCCTCAAAGGCATGCTGCAGTCACAAATGGATCCTCTTAAAAAGTTGTGAACGGTGAAAAGATCTGTGTTTCAGCCTTAGGCTAAAAACTGAATCTATTTCTACTGTATCAGTTTCCTTTTAAATATCAATAAACACCACAAGTCCTGGGTGACTTTCTTGCAAGACTTGATGTTTCTGCTTCTGTTCATCCATTTACGCTATTATATTTCAGGCTAAACACATTTTGTTAATTATGCAGCAGGATAGGATACGTCTTCCATTCACAAGCTTTTAATTAAAGAACAAACACAGCAATAGGTAGGTTTTTCTAGTAATTTAAGTCTTTAAGCTTGGTCAAAGACTGCCCACCAAATGATGCAATTATGGTTTATTTCCCTGCATCTACTTCTTCTCTGCAAAAGAAAGCTGATGATTTTTTTTTTTTCATACCCTGCTGGGGAAGAAGCAACGTAAGGCTACAAAAAGAGAGTGCTGTCGTGGCTTGGGAGTGCACTAAACGTGAATACTCATCTGTAGCACATCCCAGAGTTTAACCATAAGAATGACTCATACAAACACAGGAACATCAAAATGCCGCTATAAATTACGTGACAAACACTACCTTCTGCCCTGTTGCAAACACGTGGTCATTTTCTTACTGAAATCAGTTTTCATCATGCTGTATTTGTTGAGAAACCCGGGGCAGGCAGTGTTCAGATGTTACCACTGCCAGACGACATGGCCGGCTTATGGCAGGTCACAGAAAATACCATGAAAGCTCTGGGATGCATGTGCTGGTGTTAGCACAATGTGGAGTGGTTTCACAGAAATGTCTGCAAGGCCAGGGATGATGATGAAGAATTATCCAATATTAAAAAGCTATTGTACCTAGGTCCTCAACTACAGACATACAATCTATTCCTCCACCACGTGGGAAACAAAATTGCCTGACAACTTCATCAACTAATACCTCATCTTTTATCTCTCCTTCATCAGCAAGATCAGTGAACGTATTTCACTGTGCCTTTCCTTTAAAGATGTTCACATCTTTATTTTCATTCTCCATTTTTTCCAAACTTCTGCTGCTAGATCTCAACTCTAACTCTTCTCCTCAGAAAGCCCTTTGGGCTTTACTGGAGCTCAGACTATTCATGTCTTCCTCCATCAGCCTTCCTCCTCAACCATTCTCCTCCTGTGATGTCCCATGGTTCACCCCCTCCCAGTGATAAGCCCACCTCCAGTAATATCTTCTGTGAGCTCCTGGGAGAGCTTCTTCTCATTTTCTGTCATCTCTCCAAGAGAGCTCTGTGAGTCTTGGACACAGCATTTCACACCATACTGATTCCTTGGGGAAAGGAATACACTGAACCAGGGAAACAACTGAGGTAAGGAGAAGGCAGCCAGTATTTTTAGAGAAACATGCCACTGTCAAGCTGTATTTGTATAAATCCTCCACTTTTCACAACAGACTCTCCCCAGAACACAGCATTTCACAGGGCACTTCAAAATTTAATCCTTGGCGTTGATAGCCCAGTAAAAGCCCCTGTCAGAGCTGCTGTTCCTATTCCAGTCTCAACATAAGGACAGACGATAATGACAAATAAGGTACATGGACAAGACCCCAGCAGGAAAAACCACTTGCACAAATATGAAAAGATGTACTGGGAGCCATCGAGTCACTAAAAGGAAACAAAATAATGCATTCTTTTAGGAAGTGATTTTCAGTGGTTTTTAAACTTCTTATTAGTTAAATAGATTATTTCAACATCTGCAGTGTATATTAATATAAATTCTATTTCAGTGGGAGGAAATTTCAGGACATTCTGAATTATTTGATTAATCCAGAAAAAAAAAATCTCATATCAACAGATTTTACCATGCCTTCCTCTTGCATCCATTTACATACCTCTATAATATTACTGTTTTAAACTCTAAGTCCTGATATTGAAATGTTTAACAAAACCCCCCACTTCTACTGAATAAACATAAGAACTTATATCTCAGTATGAACTATGGCACTGCTTCCACAGTGCTATAATAATTAGAGTTAACATAATGAAAACCTAGTAAAAAGACTATAAATTCACCATATGAGCACATATGGATGTGAAAAAGGAAATCAAACAAGTTCTCTGAACTAAAATTAGAGTCAAAACAGAACAGTGTCCCACAGAAATAGCACAAGCCTAAAAAGTCTATATAAATTTACTATGCCAAATCCAATTTTA
Source organism: Certhia americana (assembly GCA_018697195.1). NCBI lineage: Eukaryota > Metazoa > Chordata > Aves > Passeriformes > Certhiidae > Certhia > Certhia americana. The sequence continues at coordinate 58,850,669 of CM031859.1, read as the reverse complement.
TCCAACGTTCCGTTTCATCTATCCATATTTCCACAGTGTATTTAAGGTATTGAGAGCTTAACTGTTCATGTAAGTCTGGACTGCAGTTTAGCTACTTGAGATAGATTTTCATGTTTGATGCAAACCAGAGCTGGGCTCATTGCAGACCTAGAAAACCATAGAGCCCAATCTACCAAGTTGTGAATGTGATTTTCCTATCCAAGCTTCTGCTCCCAGTATTTTGCACTGTGTGCTCTATTTATGCTTGCTCTACAACTGAGTCTTCCTTTCTGCGGGTTTCAATTCAATGATTCCTTTAAAGTATACCTCTGAAGAGGGGTCTCATTATAAAAAAGAAGAGCAAAATCCATTTATTTTCTGTTACTGTATATGTATACATTTAAATATCCTTTTAAAGCAATTCATCTGTGAAGATGAGCCACCTCTTAGCCCAAATAAAGACATTTGTGAATACCATAGGGCTTTTTTGTAGCCTCTGCAACTTTGGTTGTAAAAAGATTTTGGTGTAAAAAGCTTGTGACAGAGCTCAGAGCAGTTTTTGGTTTGTTCTCTTTACGCTGTATCCTCCACATCAGTTCAACTTGCTGTGTACTGCATCTTCTAATACGTCATATGCACGGAAAGCAGGTAACATCAGCCATTGATGGGGGAATGAAATCAAGCAGTAACATGTGTCTGTATTGCTTCTGGACTGCCTCAGAGGCATTTGTTGCAACTGATGCCAATCATTAGACCAGGATTCAGTTAAATTCTCAGGTACCTCTTTTGTGGGATATAACCAATTTCTTCTGAGCTGTTTAATTACTCTGTGACTTCTGAGATTTAAGCTTTTTTTCTTCTTTTTTTAGGGAAGTCATCAAATAAACAGTTGCTACACAACTACTGATGCTGTTGCAAGAGACGTGGTAGCTGAGGATGTACTGGGGAACCATGACAGGGAACAAGCCAGTTAATCATCTTTCCTTTTTGTTGTCAAGATGCATGGCTCTTTATTTGACAAAATATTCAGGTCCTCTTTAATATAAGAAAGAACTGCCATTCCTAAGAGATGGCTGAAGATTCCATCCCTCACCTACAAGGCTTTACTTGCTGGACAATTTTACAGCATGTCAGCTCTTATACTGCTCTACTGTGCATACACTTCTCCGTCATCTTTCTATTCCTGTTCTCTCTCTTCTTACCTTCTGCTGTGTCTCCTATTCTCAGCAACCCTCCTCTCAGACCTTCCAGGCTCAACGACAGATTTTGTGCACAAAAGGCAGCAAATTTTTAGGGCAGGAATTATCTCACTGCTTTGTGAGTTAACAATCTATGTAGCCTTGATATGGGAGGAAAGTGCAACCTACTACATGGTTTTAAATAACCACTATACTCATAAATTATTTGTAACAGCAATAATACGCCTACACCAAAAAGCAGTAGGAAAGATCACATACAGTCGTGGTCTCTCACAGTTGTCGGTGCCATCTGGAGCTCCAAGCGGCTAACTCTGCTCGGCAGTCTGTGCGCAACGAGTTGCACGACACACAGAAAAATATTCCAGGACTTCACAGTTCCTCCCCATGTAACACATTAATAATGATCTTCCACCCATAGCTAGCACTTCAACTGCGAACACGCTGCTGTTGACAAGGCACAACAGGTCAGTTGGGAGGAGAGCGAGCGGCTTTGTCCCCGGCACAATGCCCTACAGCCGCCACACATGCCCCTTGCTCAAGTTGCGTGTGCTCTGTCATTATACTTGCTGCCAGCTCCAGTGGGACTGCTCAGAGGCTACGGCAACTCTCCAAGGTCCATAGGCCTCCGGGAGGGGACAGGCCACCTTCTGATCCACAGCCGGGATGAATGGATTAGCGGCGAGCCGAGCCAGCTGCCGCAAGCTTTATCAGCACGCAGCCCTGACAGATGGGAGCCCACTGGAGAAGCCTCCTGCTGCAGCCCGCGTGGCCCTCGCACCGGCCTTCTGCTCACCCCACGCTCGCTGACACAGAAGCAGACACAGAATATGCACAAGGGGCAAAATCACATTTAAAAATACATGCGCCCTGTTTGGGATGCTGCTCAGGTTAAACAACAACAAGCGAGCTGCTCTCGGAGCATGAGCTGGTTTACTGCAGTGAAGCTCCTTGTGGTAAAACGGCCTCATTTTGGTTTGGATTTGCAGTTGGTAGGATTTTTGACAGATGATGTTTGTTTCCACCAGAACTGAATTACCTGCTGACATTAAAACTGCCTGCATCAGGACCGTAGAAAGAGATACACAAAATACAGAAGAGACTGTAACTGCAGAGATGAATTCAAACTAATTGACTTTCTCCTGGGCTGTCTATCCACATAGAAGTCATAAAGATCAGAATAAAGGCGTACCCAACTCAGTCTAGTGGAAACTGGAGTTTTCATATTTTAGACAACGCAGGTAATGTCCATTTGACTTTTAAGTCATGAAGCTTGTGCTTGCTCCAAAAATATTCGATATATCTGAAGCAAAGGGTTGCAGCAAGATCAAAAACATTGACAGTTTTTATTGCAGCAATCAAAAATCTTTTAAAACCACAAAACCAGAAAATTGTTGGAAAAGGGAAAACACCTACCTAATTACTGTTGGAAAAAGAGACTTTACTGTTGACCATGCCACACTGAAGTATGAAGTACTACATTTATGAACAGCAGTGCAAAAAAAACCAACCAAACAACAAACCAAAAACAACCCTATTGCTTCTATTTAAGAAAGAGTCTCTCTTAACAATCCTTACACAGCCAGATAAAAGCTCAGTTGAGTCAATGGCAGTCTTTGCATTCATTGCAAGGGATTTTGTACCAGACATTACATATCAATACACAGTTTCTCTCATCATCACACAAGTCTACAATTTGCTTAATTTTCTGTGAGCACAAATGTGAACAATATTTAGAAAGAAATGCTATAGTTTGCTAGCCTTGTGCGTAAAAGTCTCAGTTTTCCCTATCTCTTGCTTCTTGAAAGGGGTGTCACATAAAACTGTAAGTCTGAAGCTGTTTTGCTGTAAAGAGAAAATTTTGCAACTCAAAAAAGCTGTCTATCTTTGAGCAAACAATGTATCTAAAATTTTATTTGCACAAGTTATACTTGTGCATGGTGGAGAGTATAAACGTTAATTTATGTTTTTTCAGGTAATTTCCTATTAAAATTCAAAATCAGCTTTGTAACAACCAAGAAACATTTATATCAACATTCTTGATTTATGCTAGTAATCTCAAAAATATAGTCCCAAACCAGTTAATGCAGCTTCAAACTAATTTCACAACTTCCTTAATTTGAAAACATATTTAGTGCACAAAAGTGAAAATATAATATTAAGAAAAAAGAAAGCTAGTAACAAGTACTGCAATCAGAACTTTCATTGAGTCAATATGTCCACAAAAATGTATAAATCATACATCCAGGTCAAAACTGGCTATTTTATTTACATTTAAACACAGTGATTTTGGTACTCTAATATAAGTACATGTTGAAGACAACTTTTTTATGCTGCATTTTCCAAAACTTAAATTAAATAACTGTATTCAATATATGAAAAACAAGACTACAAATTTATTTAGGCAGCATCCAATACCATAAGTGAAAGCTGCCAGTACCTACTTCTAAAGACAAATTGACATTGCTTCAGCAAATTACATCAAAATGTGTACAAAAATCTTACCAAGTATCTCCTGAAAAATAAAACCTATTTGTCATTAATGATTTCCAGTAGGCATAAAGTCAAGATAAAGAAGTAAAGAGCTGACTGTCTCCAAGTCTTAGACGAGAAACAGCAAAATTTTTGTAGTATGCTCAAAATCAAAAGCAACACTTAAACAAATAAAAACACAGGCATCTAAAGCATAAGTAAACAGTATTTGAAAATAGTGTATATATAAGAAGAAACAGTCTTTAAAAACTGTTTTTAACAAAAAAATGTGTTAATCACAAAAACAACCAACCAACAAGAGCTGAATGATGGAATTCTCCCTCAACTTTGCTTTTTTTCGTTGCTACAACATGGTCATTTCTGTATCAGGGAACACAAAGATACAGGTGTTGTCAAGATACTCTCGCTTCTTTGTTATCAGTAAAGGAATTTGTTTTAAAAACTTAATTACTTAACTCCCCCCCAAAACTGATAAAGACCAGTCAGAGAAGGTAAACAGTGATTAAAAAGTCCCACACTTGTGGGACTTCATCAGTTAAGCCATAACCCCATGTTTCATAAACATGTTTAGAAATTCTGTGTGTCATTTACAAATGTAGTTTCTGGTATGTGGCTGAAGACCCATGACTAAGTGATTTCTGAAGAAATGTGTTATCAGTAAATTTCAGTAACTTGCTTTTTAAATTCCACAGCATAAAAGAATATTGAAGGAACTTATGAATACTGCCAAGGAAGTAACTTAAAATGGAAGGGTAGGGTTGGTGCATTTCTTTAATTATTTGGGAGGGGATAGGGGGTATTAAATGCAGGAGGCATCTGTACCTCCACATTTCATGCCATGGATGTACTTTTGTCTGTAGTACACTGACCTATTTAAGTGTGATGACAGCACTAACAAATATGGCCAACAAATTCAACAGAGGAGGAGCACACACCTTCAATGAGGAAAGAAGAACAGAGGAACAACAAAAAAATCCAGTAGCTCTCACCCACTCAAACATAAAACATCTAGGGCTGACCAACACAGTTGCACCACCTGAAATGCTCTAAGTCCAGATGCCCTCTAATTCCCACTTGTTGGAGAAGCCTAATTAGTGTTGACAGACAACACTTCATTGTGAAGGCTGCAGATAATCTACTTCAAAGACAAATGTATAGAAATAAAAACAAAAACATAGAAGAGATGAGTTTGGGCAAATACTGGAGCAGCTATCCAAACAGAGCAGAGCAGGTGCAGGTAAGGTGACCAGTTTAAAGACCAAGCTCAATCAATCCATGAAAAGACCTATAAGACCTAGCTGCCTACAGTGGTCCTTGGTTTCCATCACTCTTCTTCTAACAACAGCTACTTCAACATGTCCAGACATGACATCCTCATGCTTGAGTGTCTAAGTGGATCAAAACAGGCTTTTTGTGTCATTTTAATAGACAAAGCTTGTGGAAGATCACAAGAAGGAATGGAAGAGAGATGACAGAGAATAAAATTTCTTCAGGCAGCTTTAAAGCTGCTTTGCTGTGTGGCAACTTCATCAGATGTTCCATCACAACCAAGACTGTACAACAAATGAGCAGTGGCAGCACACATATTCTCTCTCTCTCTCACTGTAAGTTCACTGTGCCTTGTAACCACAGATGTATACATGAATCCATACACAGATTCACAAAAAAATCCCTCAACCCCAACCACCTCAAAAACTTGGGTTAAAAAGAGTTGGTAGAAGACTGAATGAAAATGCAAATACATAAAGCAGAAATTCAGCCAGGGTTGAGACTACTGATGGATAAAAGACAATGAATGGACCGAGAGAAAAGAAATGAGGCTGTGTCTAGTTGTTCTGCTTGGCAAATTTCGGAATATTTCTTCCCATCAGCACCATATCCAGGTGTCCTGAGGCAGCAGAATGCTGCTGCTGATGTGAATAAGCTTTAGATGCAGCCATTTCCCTTGCAGCGAACAATTTCCCAGCTGATTAAAATACTGTGACAATCTCAAAGCTTGCTAAAACCAGGAAAAGTAAACATATGGATTGCTTTACTGAAAAACTAGAATACTGACTGAGGGGGGACACGCTCCTTTGTCAACGGTACTTTAATGCATCTAAACTACAGCTGCCACTATCATTAACAGCTGATAGGCATTAATGTAATCCAGGTGGTACATGGCATTCAGGGCAGAAAGCACGTCCCTCTCTGCCTGTTCCAAAGACAATGAGAAGCCACCTAACCGAATTCAAGTGCCAGGCCCTGGAAAGCAAAGCACAGACACACGAGCAAGTAAGTTGCTGTGCACCACGAGCATTTACCCTCCTCTGAAGAGGGCAACAGCAACAGTGCAGGGTACTAATGGCAGTGTGTGTCAATGGGCAGTAATGACACGTTTGGAAAGCCAGCACAAGCTCATCCCTGCAGGGAGCACACGGATGCTGCAGAGGCCACTGCTCCAGCAGAACCCCTTGGGAGCCACGCGCCACTCACTGCTCCTACCCGACTGTAGAGGCAATGGACTTGTGGTCCAAAAGCCTGTCTTAAGGTTTGTTTATTCTAAACAAGTTACCAATGTAGAGAACAGATGGGAAGAAAAGAGAAACAGCTTAAAGGAATAAAATAAAAATTTTAAAAAAGGTGTAGGGTAAGCCAAAAGCAATGCCAGCAATTACTTAATAAAAATAAAATATTCAAAGTATGATGAGAAGAAAAACTTAGAAAAAAGCAAGGTGCACAAAAAAAATGTATGGTTTTGGTTTGCAGTGCAGATGTTTAGGATTTACAATCAATATGGTTTGCTTTTTCATGCTATAAAATGCATATATAATTATGCCCAAGATGTGTGTAAATGTTTAAATATTAAAACAAAACAGATATTCTGGATGTTTGATGTTTGTTTTTAAAAAGAAAAAAATCTATTTTACAAGGACACAAGCACTAAAGTGAAATTAACATAAAACAAACAAACCAGTGTAATAAAATAAAAAGCTCAAAACCAAGTTAACCAAGGTTGTTAATGTCAGTTCAATGGCAAAGATCCATGTTAGCCAATGTTCAAATATCAATTAAATGAGAAAAGACTGCCTAGCAATTGCACTTCACGGATTTGTTTCTGCTTCTTGTAGGATATATATTGTCTCTAGTGAACATGCACCTTTCTTTATGTTTCTAAAGTTTGAATTCCCTTATCTAAATTGTCACAACTATTTAGAAATTTCAGATTTCCTCCTTTTTGCCATTTTTCTAAATATTTTGGAGAATGATAGTGTTGATCTGCCAAGTCCTACCTACTACTTCCAATGGTAAATCTGTAACTAGTAAAACCACATGCTGAATTTCTCCATTTGAACAGGAGACAAAGCTCTTGTCCTCTTCACTATAAAAATCCCTCACAGCTTAAAAAACTGAAACACAGAAGGCACAACATGCATTAGCACAAATTCACAATGTTTTGCTGACCATATAAAAATGTCCTTGTATGGATAGAAATGAAAGTCTGTAAAAAGAAAATTTGTTAAGGAGGTTTTTTTCCTGCCCCTCCCTCCAAGTAATACTGCTTGAATGGAATTTACAGAGAGCCACAGTCTAAAAATACATAGGCTAAGAACAGCAAAGCAGCTACATGGATTACACTCAACTCTTACAACCCTTTGTAGTTTCATGGGAAAGCCAACTACTGGAGCTCCCATCAACAGTACAGTTCTTTCTCATATATTGGAAAAAAATAATTTGAGAAGGACAGGTAAAATTGTACCCACTACAGGAAGGCAAATTCAAGTGTTGGCCACTGTACAATATAAAATATTCAGAGAGGGAAATGTCAGCACTTAGAAGTGCTCCTACAGTATACTATAATTTATTTATTTTTAATACAAATCCTTCTGTTTTTTAGCCTACAGGACATAAAGCAGATATAGCTGATAGGTATTTTATACTGACAATAGTAGGAGAAGCCCAGCAGCCTGTGTGCTACTGACACAGAATCTATTTAAATAGACATACATTCTGATTTTTCCTAACCCTTAAAAGATGATGAAAAAGGAGGGTTTGGGGTGCTTGGTTTTTTTGCTTAGTTTAAGAGGACATTCTTACTTCAGTGTCCTAGGTAAGTTTGCCTTATAGGCCTCCATACATATAGAACTGTGTCACAGTTCTTTACAAGGATTAAAGCACAGCATGAGAGGACTGCCTTTTAATTGAAACAAAACAGTGCCTACTATAACTTTTTTTCGAGAGGTCAATAGAGAGAAAAGGACTTTACTAGCAATCCTGGCCTTTTCACCTTTCTGTTTTCATAAACAAGTTCAACAGCCAAATTATTTTAAATTGCCAGTGGAAATACAGATCTTGCTTACAACTGTGTAAGCATCCCCCTTTCCCTTTCCTGTTGATCACTGGGGTGTGACGTTTTGGGAGGAGTTCACTTTTCTATTTAAACATGCTATCATCTAAGCGGGTAAGTTTTAAAAGAGATGAGTACCTAGTTTGATGTTATTGATTCTTTTCCTGGAACCGGAAATTCAAATTTGTTCAATACAGAGATGCAACCCAATTTAGGAAGGATGTTCTTGGACCCTTTCTTTGTTTAGTTGCATAGACACACTACCACCCCACTGAGCAAGAAAGAATGTTCACTCAATCCCTGCTTCAAGGTGCGGAAGATCCTTTGAGCAGCACCAAGCTAGCAAATGTCAAGGCAGAGGTTCCTGATACCCTTAAAAGACCAATCAGCTCAAATCAGCTCTTCATCTGCTCGAACTGAAATCTGTGGTCAGATAAATGCAAACCGTATGCACCAGAAATGTATCTTTCAAGGCATGATTCCTGTCAGTCTAATGGCAAGAGGAGTATTTTGCATAAAAGTGTATTCCTCTCTCAATGGCTATTGCAAAGGAGTCAGTTATTCAAGTCAGTTAGTCACTCTTTTGCCTTCCTCCATAAAAATACTGAGACAAAAGTACTAAGCCTTCACTGGAACCACCTGCTTGGGAAACTCACAGGAAGCAGAGTAGAAAAGCATGCCCGTGTTTCAGCACACAGTCATAAGGACTATCCAAAATGGAATTACTAACATGGGTGATAAATGAGCTCTCTACAAACAGATACACAAGAACTTCCATGTGAAATCCACCAGCAGGCCCAGGCAATCAGGCTCCTCATTCTCTTGGCCATCAAAGCAATCTACTCAAGATCCCACCCTCTAGGTAACACATACTAGGAATCATCCAATGGGACTTTGAGAGCACAATTGCCCAGCATTTGCATGAACACCTTGAAGGTAAGGATCACACAGCAGAATAGGGTAGAAATCAGGCAGATCCACCAACCATACAGGATTGCAGAAGACAATCAGAAGCTTTTTTCCAGGATGGATCTTACCTGAAAACATACCATAGTGTCATTTTATTGCTTATGCAAGACATTTTAGAATGAGTTTAGTAATTTCAAGCCTTCCTGGAAAACACTGGATTCCGGATTTTTGAAATAGTTTTACCAGCCTTAGAAGATGTAACAGGGATTAAGTATCATATCTACAGTACAGAAGTACTAATAACTTTCTTCCAGCTACCACTAGGAATGTGTGAAAAGACATGCAGTAGAACTCAAGAGTCCAAACAGTCCCCAGCTTTTTCCAGAAAGAAACAGCAATGTCTCTTAAAAAAAAAGACAATGGATTTTGTGCAATGCTAACCGTATGTACACATTCAGAAATGTGGGAGTATGTAAATCAAGCACACCAAAAAATTCTTTATTAGGTGTGTCCTCACTGGAAATAGGAACACGCAAATGAAAAGCTCTGACAATTACCAGCCTGCTCACAAGGTGAGAAAAAGGAAGGAGTTACAAGTTACCCAAGTGTTCATAATAACCAGTGCATACAAGCATCAAGTACACTATGAATACAAGAAAGCATCAGTACTGGATATTAAGTAAGCTAATGAAACTTCCAAATGCCTGGAAATTAAAACATAAAGGTTTCCAATGCAGATATTAAATCAGAATGCACAAATTCCTCCATCTCATTCTGCAGTTCATGTAGAAAACCTTGCTCTTTTCCCTCCACCTTCTGTCTAAAATTTAAATAAAACACTCAATCTAGATATGTTCTTAAGTTCCAGTGAGGTAGGTTGCAGCAGATAATAAAATCAAGTTTAGGGAAAAAATGTATAAAAACTCAGTAACATTTTTTAGTCATTTTTTTGTTGTGCCTTTTATACAAATAATTTCCTTTCCATGGATTTCCCCAGTAAAATCTTTGAATGGTTGCAAGTGCAGCACTTTTTTAAAAGAAACCTGAAAAATTAGGTTAATCTAGAAAGTGAATTCCATCTATCCTGGTTGTCATCAGTAAAAGATAACTATTCAGTTCCCTTCAAGCATATAATCTAGTACTCAGTCTAAACCAGGATTTTAAAGATTTCTCTTATCAACTTTTAGCTTTACTTCAATAAGAAGAAAAAACACAACTTCAAGCTGGTGCTATACTGAGAAACTGATTCCTCCACCCCCTGCCACCCAAAAGAAGAATGGGTAGAGATAATAAAGGAGGAGTTCAGTGCAACAGAAGAGATGTGGAAGCAACCTACATACTTTGCAGTCACAGTAATATTTACCACAAACACTTGAAAGAACTACACAGTGTGCAAATTTGGGATGGGGAAAAGGTGTTGAATGATTATTGCAGCCTATGTTTGATACACCACTGTATACAAGATTCTGTTTATTAAAATAAACAACATTTCTCTGAATAGATTAATTTTTTTTTTAAAGTCTATTTTGCATATGATGGTGTAGTTTCAGAAATATGTTCATTTCATTGCAAACACAGCATACGAAACTTGGGAAAAAGAAGGCTGGTCCAAACACACAATATTTTTTTCAATTAGATGCATTTCTTCACAAAGTTTCCAGGATGGTGCAGTTACTTACTCAAGACTACGAGAATAATGGGAATTGTTCAAGCTTGCACTGAAAAAGGTGTTATTCCCTATGATACCTACAGATTTCTTGCTACATTCTGCATCTCAATAGGTGATGTTAATTCTTTAACATTTCAACACTACTTGCAAATATGGACAAATTCTGAAAAATTCGAGAGTACAGAGTGTACTCTACATTCCAAGATTTTGGGAGGAGTCAGCATTGCTATAATGCAACTGAACCCAAAGGTTTCACTTTCCAGCATGCCTGGTTATAAAAATTAAGACTGAATGCTCTGAAAATTAAAATGTACACTAGCAAAACAAAGCAGTGTGTCAATTCTTCAATAAGCTGCTTCTCAGAGCAAAGATCACTTGAAAGACCTGGTCACACCTTTGACAGGAAAAAACACATCACAGTCTATCTCACAGCTTCATAAAGGTTTACTGCCAGGACCAGGCAGAGGGGCACCTCAGCAGGGGTGCTGGAGCAGTGCTCTCAGACCCCAGTTTGCAGGAGGAGGCTTCCTGCTCTGTGCCCAGCAGACAACCAGCCAGGAATAGAAAAGCCACTGAGGTTAGCTGGAGGAGGGCATATTGCAATCCTCGACCTCTCAGATCTGAGCAGCCCTCCTGAAAGAACTTCACTGGCTTCTTCACTCGAAGTCTCAGTCCCAACTTCAATCATAGTCCTTCAGTGACTACACTGATTCTGCCACTCATTGCAGCATAATCTTCTTTAGACAACGACCAGTAATCATCTTGCCAGCTCACCCAAATTTACAACTGTACAGTAAGAAGGTAAAACAGAAGAGCAGAAGTTATTTTAAGGAAAACACAAGCCAAACAGCTAGGATGAGTGACAGTGTTTGAGCAGTACAAGGCTGCAGGACAGCTACCACCAATGTACTTCAGCTGATGAATTTATCAAACAACATGGCTGAGTTTAATCAAATTTCATGGTAATTACAGTATATGTTATAGACTTGTCAAATTAACAAAATGGCTGGGTTTGTCCCCAAAATGTTTTGTGTTTTGTGACACATCGTTTAGGGCTTGATATTTACTTCTTGTTTCTTTCAGAGCACAGAATGTGTAATTCACTTTCTGTTATTCTACTCATTTAACATTGACTGAAACACAACTAGGATTCTTTACTGCTGTAGGCTCCCAAGAAAAGCTCCAGTATGAGAAAATTAGTCAAATTTCCAGCTATTATAAACTGACTTTTACTCATGTGAACTAAGCAACTACTGACATATGAGTTAATATGAGCATACCAAACTTTATTTAGGGAGGAGAAATGGGCTATTAAAATTGTATTTGATTCCCATTCACTTACCAGATCCACTCTGGAAAATGAAATAAACCATGCCAAAAGACATTAATTCCCTGCAATGTATCAAAAGTACTTTACAGAAGCAGCGTAAAGAGAAATAGCTATTGTTCTTATTTTATTTCCAATCCCCTCATGCTCCTTACTGTTATGAGGATCAAATTCAAATACACCAAGCAGCTATTTTGAATGTTTGCAGCCCTAGTGAAACAGAATATGAGCACACTGCAGCTACATTCTAACTTGCCTGCCTGCCATCCACCCGTCATTTGGATGGGTAATTTCTCCCCTCGGGACCATATGCGGTGCTTAAAGCTGAGTCAGTTTGCCGTATGGCATTATTCTATAAAAGCGAGACGGCTTTGCTGGAATCTGACCTAGGAGGGTAAAGGCTTCTACATACTTGGCTCAGTAGTTGCTAGACATGTTAAAGAAACAAAAGGATTTCAAATGTTAGTGTAATCCACTTGTTTTACACATTTTCCCTATCAACAAGTACAGGCTTTACACCATTATGAAGCAGAGTTGTGAACATTACTCTTGTTATTACCTACATCAAATTGCACACAAGAAATTAAGAAATACAGAATGCACAAAATAATTACATTGCACTGAATTATTGATCTACAACGAATTATATATCCACTGAATATTCTATCTACTGAATTATACAGATCAGCTTTATACTTTTGTTTCATAATTTGTACTTTCTATCTCTGTTCTCCTGTGCTTCTTTTCAAACATTTTACATTAATAATTTGGAGAATACTGGACATCAAAGGCTTCTAATAAGTGGCTAGTGGATGCAGGACTGGCATATTAGAAATGTTTACTAATATTCTATACACAGACACACACACACTCACTTTTGTTTTACTGCAGCTACCTATTCCAGCTTTTTTCTGAGTAGTGGGAAACTAATTAGTTCAGAAGGCTGTAGACAGAATCACTCTTTCTTTAACTGTGTCTTTCTTGAGCATGATACAGTGAAAGCAAGCCAAGAAAAAAACCCACAACACATAAGCAGAAGAGTTCCTTTTAATGTTTACTCTTGATTTGTTTTCTGTTGCAAATGCTGCTAGCACTGTTTAAGATCAACAGAAACAAAAAAAAAAATTAGAAAAAACCTTCTTTAGAGATGCTGGTAATTCTGCTGATGTGCATTTTTCAATCTGCATGGAAAATAAAGTATTAGTTTACAATCACATCAGACATCACAGGCAACACTGGCTTGCTAAGACGATAACAGTTAGAACTCATGTATCATTACCCAATTCCTTCTGCCCTCTTCTTTTATAAAAGTTTTACTATGTACAAGAGGAAAGGAAGAGAGGAAGATTATAATATATTTGTTAATGTAGACCTCTGCTGTATTTCCACAGTCCAGACAAATGGTGCTCAGAAGGGGTCCAGCCAAAATGGAACATGTGCGTGTAGTACAACCCACTGGCCTTGACCATGGGTATTAAAATATTCATATCTCCTTTCAATGTCACTTGCATACAAACAGCTTTTCCTCCTCCTTTAAAACATTAACCTCTGCTCTCCCAGGTGATACCAACTGGTCACAGACATAGCACAGGCTTTCCATACAAAACCACCACTCAGCTAAGTAGGTAAGTGTCTGTCAGGCACCCACTTCTGTCTCCCCTGAGCTCAGTTTAATTGCAGCCTACTCACTCCACCAATACATGGGTCAGCACAAATAGGCGGGGGTGAAACTGTAAGGATCTGCCCAGAAACAAAAGGAGAGCAGCATTACTCCCTCAAATTTCATCCCTGTGGTAGCTACTCCTTCCCTCCCTTCCTCTCTCTGCTGTCCTCCTGCCACGGGATTCACTATCAAGGCACTTTGCTAAAGAAGCTTCATCTTCTTCACAGAACCTTTTATTTCAAAATGCAAGGCTCCATAATTCCTCCTTTGTGACATACAGAGAAATATGAATAATAAGCTGAGGATTCATATGGCTTTATTATTACAGGGCATTATAAGATAAAACACCCAGAAGATTCAAAACAAAACAAGAAACCTCCTACTGTAGTCAATCTAAAGTGTTTTGATCAGGAAGTTATCCAGATTAGGTCCTTATCTTTTTAACATGGAACAGACAGAACTATATTCATACAGGAGTTTAAAACCCAGAACGATGCACACTGATGCTCACTACCTGGGGTGAGGGGTGGAGGGGAAGCTAAACCAAACCAATGAACAGCCCCACTGCAAACAACCAACAAATAACCAACCCATCCCCCAAATCCAGCCCCACAAGACAGGCACTATCAGCCCCTGAATGAGGAGGAGCCTTTTGGCAGATGGGTATCCAATGGGAAATCACATCTTTATAAGCCCAGAAAAATATGGCTGGAAAGTATTAACCAGGAAAATTCTGTCCAAAAGCTCAACTCTGGCTGTGACAGAGCTACCCCATCGAGGCAGGCAGTGGAAGGAAATGGCCTCTTTAATGCTTTCACCACCACTAGCCATGGAAAGAGATACAAGGAACATCACTTCTTCATTTTGCTTTTTCTCAAGCATAATTGTCACAGTGATGGATGCATCAGAAACATACATAAACCAATTTCAGCATCAAGAGCATAATGCTCTCCCACAGCCATGCAGCAGGCCAGTTGCTACACTGGAAGCAGCACTCAGGTTCATAGGACCATTAGACAGAGCTCTCTTACTATAAAAGCCTGCAAATAAATGTAGGCTAAAATAAACAGCAAGTCAGATGTTTTATCTGGGGATGTTACCTCATTAAAGGCTATATATGCCAACTCCAATTCAATTTGAAGTAACCTTACGAGGGAAGACATCTCCCCCCAACCGGAATTAGATCCACTTGATCATTTTAATTATACTGCATTGCTCTTTTCAAAAGAGTCCTGCGAGCCTTCATAGGCTGCTGCGCTCCCCTTTGAAATTAACAAATTAGGCTTGGTAATTAGAGAGTCAAAATGGTGTGTTATATTGTTTGGGGTGACAAGGGATTTAAGAGTGTTTCATTTTAAGCCATTTTCAAGGTTTGAAGGTAAAATACTATCACTAATCATGTATGTTCCCATTTTCCACCTACGCTGATTAATATCTACACAGAGCGTTCTGATAAATTTCTTTGCATCTTAATTAAGAACATTTCAAGGCAGATTCCTCAAAGTTCTGTTCTTTTGAATGAAGCTGTAAATATCTTATAAATGCTATTTACCACAAAAAAAAAAAAAAAAAAAAAAAAAAAAAAAAAAAAAAAAAAAAAAAAGAAGAAGAGGAAACAAATCCACTAAGAAAAAGCTTCTAGGGTATAAAAGTACATGCTAATTTATTCCAGAAATTATAAATTACTATTTTGTTCCCCTTAATGGACCTGTCATCAAGTCTTAGGATGTCACAGAAGCCTGATACATCAATTCAAGGATACAGCTGAGTCACCCTTCCTTCTGACAACAGGCCTGTACACTTACTCATCGTCAAACAAAAAACTTTAATAATTTACGTCTCAGTTTGCACTGCTTAACATTATGCTTCAAGCCCTGAATTCATTATTCTTAACCTCACTGCCTCAGGAGAAGGTCTGCTGTGATGCATCACTTCAGGGACTGATGTCCATCTAGATTCACTGGACAACACCAACATCAGATCTGAGCAAAGTGTGCCAGAACTTGGGGAAGGTTGTCCTGAGAAGCCATGAGAGGACATTCATAGCACTGCATCTTTCATCTCAGACTCTCAAGTCTCTTCAGGCTCTCAGGCCTCTTCAGGCTTGAGAACAACTTATGGCTAGTTAATTACTTTTGTATAATATACAGCGGTAAACATTTGGCAGCCTTGGTCACTGATTAGGGAACCAAAAAAAGTCAGAATTTAAGAAACCCTGATGCCTCCCCCACCACTGTTATTCTGAAGCAGGTTATTTTTTGATATTACAGAATTTTCAGTTGCATCAAATCTAGAGCTGACGTTTTATTCCCGTTTTCAATGTTTGTTTTTCAGCAAAACCACCGACTTTCTGACAGTGCTCAGAATAGATGAAATATAGTAGGATTTCTCACAAAATTTACAAAACCTGAAGCTAAAGGTATTTTTATTCCATTCAGAGTTTTAAAGCACAGAGTATATAGACTTTCTTCCCCCAAAGTACTCTTCTAAGCTGGCATTGTATAACAGTAGGTGAAAATGTCAGACAGAAGGAGGGAACTTTATTCCCATATATAAGATCAAAGAATATAAAACATAGGAGACAATGACAAGAAAGCAAGCAAGAAAAAGGGGTATTAAAAGGGTATGATGAATGGCATATACATCCTTGTGATAATTCCTTTCCTGCTTTATTGCTCGGTAATGATCATACAATACTATACTTCATTGATCACTGCTTGAAATCTAAGCTTCATTTCCTTCACATACGTTAAACACCTTTGACTTGAATTCACTTCATGTAACTTTTCAGTACTTTCTTTTTAGTGTAAAGAGAAACCGAATATAAATACTGAATGAAGGAAAAAAAATCATTCTACATTATTGTTCTCTATCATCTATAGAGCTAGGAGATGTCTTTGAGGTTCAAACGCGTCAGTGGCAAAGCAGGGCACCACATCAAGGCACT
Organism: Certhia americana; assembly: GCA_018697195.1. Classification (NCBI taxonomy): domain Eukaryota; kingdom Metazoa; phylum Chordata; class Aves; order Passeriformes; family Certhiidae; genus Certhia; species Certhia americana. The sequence continues at coordinate 58,834,159 of CM031859.1, read as the reverse complement.
CTATATATTAAGTGTGTGCCTCGGGCTAGTGATTGAAAACCCACTTTGACCACGAGCTGCAGAGACTGAATGCAGATTTCCCCGCAGCCAAATCATTCACTGTCTGGACAGGAAGGAGGGAAGCTCCCATATGGTCACTCCTATGAGCAGTCAGACCACAGGGGCAGGCCAGTGCCTGGGATGGTCCCAGCAGCTGCTCCGCATCCTCTTCTCTCACAGGGCTCACCACCAGAGGAAGTCCCCCACAAGCAGTCCATGCACCTGTAGCACGTACAAGGCAACTGTGTGCAGACACTTATTACAGACCACTCCCTAATGCTTCTTGACTACACGTGTGTTTTCAGATCCCAAATGAACAAATAAGGATGCTGGCAGCTCCTTTTACACAGATAAACTCCATCTGGAAGGACGTAATTTATGAGCGGTTCCTCACTGCATAGACTTTTCTTTTAATCAACCACTAATGGTCACTGCGGTGCTCCCCTTGGACAGCCCCATCTCCTGCTCACTGTGGAGCACAATGGCTCCAAACACAGGAAGGCATATAATGAATCAACACACCACTAACAGGCAATATTCTTTTGGCAGTTTAATCCTTTATTGTGATGAATTCTCTGCCAGAAAAACATTGGGGGGAAACTATATTAATTAAATAAAATAACGGAATGTATTTTGCTTATGTTGCAGTTTCAACAGTCAGATTTACAAAACCAATCGAAGTGCAAATATCTATAATCTTAGAATTAATATATATGTATATGAAAGAACAGATGGCTCTTAAACCTGAAGTCCCTAAAAATCCTTTTTACTAAGTTTCTATTCATGACAAAAGGCATATGGGACAAGTATTGACAAAAGGCAAAATAAGGCTTTTAAGACGCGGCATGAAGACCGCCTAATTAAGCAAACAAAATCACAAATATTAAGGAGTTATGTACTGCCTGTGATTAAGGCATTTGACCAGGAGGCAGAATATCTGGATACAATTCCACCTCTGCCTCTCGCTTCCTCCATGACCTTGGGCAAATCAATTCATCTTTCTGTGCCATAGATACTCAACAGGGATAGTAATAATACAACTTCCTACCTCCCAGAACTGTAGTGAGAAGAAATGTTCGTGAGGTAAGCACACTCCCTCTTAGGTCATATAGACTGACTCTGTTTTGTTTGTATCATCAGAGTACTACAACAGCAACCTAACACCATATAATTCCAAACAGCAAGGCAACTATTTCGGCAGATTGTTTTATGCACTAAAGAACATGGAATTCTTAAGACACCCAAATTCTCCTTGTGACAGTGTACACTAAAGGTGTATTATGGACTCTGCAGCTCATGACCACCAACCACCTAATAAGAGTTGAAAGAGTCAGGAAGTTCTAAGCCCTTATCACATATTTATGTGTGAAAGATTCCAGTATCCTTCAATTTTGAACATTACTGTCCAATACAGAGGAGTATATGGCTGGAAAATCCTGTAAAATACTCCTTCTAGGAAGAGCAGCAATTGTGTGCAGCTTTTACTTTCAAAGCTCTGGTTCAATACATATAAGTACAGGCAATATGCACTGTATACTGCTCTCAATTCCAGACTACCTTGTGCCTTATATAAATGACTAAATGAGTTTTAGAGAGTATTGTTTCAAAGAAAAAAAAAAAAAGGCAAATACTATATTCTGTGTAAAGTATGAGAACAAAATAGCTAGACAAGTAAAATAAGTAGTCTGTTTAGTCAAAACAACACTAGATATTTTATAAGGATTTCTTTTATTGCATACTTCAAAGAAAAAAAGTTTCATTTTGAGCAGACTGGACAGGTGAGTATTAATGGAATTCTTGAATAAAAGAACAGAAAAAAAGTGATGAGGGTGCTTTAAGGTCCGTTTTGCACATCTTGTATTGTCAAGCCAGTTTGGCCTGTTAATATTACTCAAATCCTCCAAGTTTGTTTTCATTTTCATTCATCTGCCAAAGTGCTCCAAGAGATCCAGAAAGCAGTCATGAGCCAACTTAGCACGCTACAGAAACTCCCCCAGCTCAAGGTCTGAAAGTTATATAATGGGGCAATTGCATCACCTTGTTGCTCTCCAAGATTTTCCCTATGCCACAGCAATTTTCAAGTATCTATACAAGTTGCTATATAAGCACAAATGTACCTATACAGACCTCCCCCCTTGCTCAACTCTTCCAGCAAAAGGAAGCTGTACTAACGCGTAATCAACCACTTGGGCTTTTTTATGATAACTTTCATCATAAAGTAACAAAAAGTAGTAAGAGAGCACTACAGCTGTGCTATATCACTAAACTGAATTTCCTTGTAGTAGCAGAGGTCTGTAACAGTTGTGTTTTCATTTTAAATTAAGTTTAAAATATTTTGAATCAGTCACAAAAACTGCACTCAGCACAAAATAAATGACAATGTTTTAAGAATTTGGGACCAATTTTAATAAAACTTCTGAGTTCTTCCTAGCTCTCAGCCACAAGATTAGCCACTCATCAGGAAACATTTCCAAGTATTTTCTTGCCCTTCCACCGCTGAAAATAAGAATAGGAGATGAGGAGAAATAAAAGGAATTTAAAGCTGCTGAAAACTAATGTCTACCACATGAGGCACAAAATAAGCATGCCATTGTATATTTGATGAAAAAATAACTGTTATGAAATATTCATTTGAAAAGTGATTAAGCTTTGCAATTGAAAAGCTAACCCTTCACAACACGAAATAATCATGCAGCTTGGGAATGAACACATCCTGTGTCCTCTGGTGCTCATTATAATATATGCAACATCTCTACCCCACTATTTTGGTTGCTTAGATGTTTTTTTTTTTTTTTTTGTTTGGTGTTTTTTTTTTAATTTGAAATGAAAAGATCACTAGACTTGTTTCTTACGAGCATGCTTCAAATTCAGAGAACCAGATTTACCATTCCCATAGATTTCCAGGCAAGGAACACCAGGTAACACATTCTCTGAATTACCTGCCGGGGGGGAAAAAGGAGACACTCCAGGCCTCTGCACAGGGGCCCCCAGGACCCAGTTCAGAATCCCTCCCACCTCCCGCTCTGCAGCAGGAAGAAGCTTTTTTCTTCAAAGCTATTAACAAATTTACTCACTAGCACAACCTATGATGTCTCTCCTAAGGGTTAAAATGAACAACCTTTCATACAGAATATGCAACCTATTCCCTAAACTATGAGGGATTAATCCACTGAGCAAAAGAAATGCTTTACAATCCCATTTATTTTAACTATATTTCTTCAGGGATATTTAACTTTACATATGAAAGCTATACTTTATACATGGTATACATGCAGGCGCATTATTTATTTACAAATCCCAGGCACAGAAATCATGAGTCCGAAATTTTCCTTACAATGAGTTTCATAATTAGCCCTTCCACAGTCAAAGCACATACAGAGATCAGGGATTATTCATTAGAGGAAGGAATTAGCAGGATTTTAGGCTTCAATGGCCTGTACAGACTATTAGCCTGCATTTGGCTATTAGGCGGGTAAGCAGAGTGGTCTCTAAAGCATCAGCAACAGATAACAATAAATTCTTGAAATGAGACTTAACAACTGCTTTCCTAATCTTGAAAGGAAGGGGAAAACAAGACAGTTGGGTGGTGACACAGCATCCTTCCAGTGTCAGGCTGGCAGCACCCCGACAACTTCCAGCCATGGAAGCCAGAGGTCCCAGGATGAGTGAATAAACCAGGCAGCTGAGACCATGGCAACACCAGCCCCCAGCATCAAAAAACGCCCTCCAGATCTGCATGACAGCATGCAGGCTCCGACTGCTTCCCTCCGATAGAGGAGGTTTTGAAAATGAAACAAAAGGATGGTACACGGGGCTGGCTTATTTGAGGACTATCAGCTGGTCTACTTCCATCCCTTCCAAGGTCTGGATCAGAGATGAGAGGAACAGGGGGATTGTGAATGACTGATGGATACACAAGCGCAGGTGTGTCCTGTCTATGCATTTTATTTATTCTGAATGCCACCAGCACCCTCCACGTCCTGATAACACAAACCACCAGCCTGGTAACACCAGCCTATCCTTTCCTTTTAACATGCTAATCTATTGCTTCAAAGCAGATGGGAAAAATGAAAAGAGTCTAAAGATGTTCTCTTTTTCTTTTATTAAAGCTAATGCCCTCAAAGATGAAGGACAGAATAATGCCTTCACCAAAAATACAACGCAAGACCCTCAGGACCACTTTGTTCAGCTACAGCCAGCAAGTAAATACTAGAAAACCAACGATTTTTGATTTTAACTTTTCTCCCCACTCCTTTGCATTACCAAGGCACACAGAAATAACTGAATTAAATAGAGCTCCTAGGAACGGAAGTGCTGACAGATAAGCAGCATGAACCCAATCAGTGAAACGTCTCACAGCTCAGTACAACATTTCAGCCTCACCTGGATCAGAAGAGTATTTCAACTGGAATAAAAAGCACCATCAAGAGTGCGACCCTAATTCACCACTACTGCAATTTTCTATTAGTGTAAGATCGATGATTTCAAAGGAATTACACAGATGTAAAACAAGAATATCTGTGATATATCAGTCCTAGTGAAAATTCAGAGGAACGTTTCCATGCACATGTACAAATAAAAATATTAGGACAAACCATTGTAGGAAGACACATACAATTACATATAATTATAAATTCACATTCTACTAGATGCTAGTATCCAATGATGAAAAGGAGCTATATTTTGTTACCAGACTGCTTTGGCATCATTATTATATCATACACCTGTTTTGGAAAGAATAAAGAGTGCAGATTTTTTGCATTTAACAAAGATGAAGACTAAGTAAAAAAAATAATACAGTAAATAAAGAAGCAGAAGTTCAACAGATCCAACCTGTCCATGTTAATTTGTTAAAGCAGTAAGTTGATTTCCTATCTCACAAGAAAGGATTCAGAGGAAGCAGGAAAATTAAAGCTTTTCTGAATACTGATCAAACAACACCTCACATGATTAAAAAAATGTAATTACATGCACAAAAAAATAGTTCGTGAAAATTCTGGATGAGAGAGAAAATTTCAAGGGAACATGTGAGATATAGGGAAATGTAAAAACCTGGTAGTTTTGTTATTCTAGTTAGTAGGACAGTGAAACGCCTTCTTTTCTGTCCTTGCTTTTAAAAACAAACTTGAGATTCTTTTCATTGGCACTGATTTTAGACCTATGGCATCATTCAGAACACTATTAATACAAATGAACACTGAATTTTTCCTTCCTCTCCTCTGGATTTTTACTTCAAAACTGTGAAGAAAGTGGCTGCTGGTAAGAACAAGGGGCTTAGCGTACGACTTTGAGTGGAGCAGACACCTGCACTGTGCAAATCTCTCCACTTCCTTGTCAGTGCAGTTCAATCCATGACCCAAAACTCCTCTGCTAATTTCAACCTTGGACCTTACTTGAGCAACGAGTAATAATTTTCTGATGTTTTTTTGACAGGGACAAAAGGATTCTAGGAGATAGCAAGCAGCTCACTTCCACTTGAGAACTGATCAGACTATTTGAACTCAGTTCTTTAAAAGGTAACATTTTCTCATTATAGAAAAATCTCTGAACATCCCTTTTCAGATCACAACCAAATCATTAGGGCCTGCCACAAAGCCTATTAAAGTCAACGGAAGTCATTCAAAGACTTCAAAGGGCTTTGGATCCAGACCTTATGTAAAATATCCAGATGCGGCCCAGCAGCACCTTGCGTAGAAGGGAAGGCAATGCCTGCCTGAGCCAGCGGTGCGGCTCCGCAGGACCTGGTGCAGGCAGGAGAGCTCTGTGCTGAGCACCTGCCACCAGGCTGTGCCCCTGTTGGAGGGCTCTCTGTGAGGCTGGGGCACGGACTGAGTACCCACGAGCAGCTGGAGTGCATTAGACAGGCTCCTGGGGCACATTTTTCAGTTTTGTTTCATCCAAAAGGAATCCAGCTCGCTCCTTGCCTACTGGGTAACGTGAATCAAATGGTAACAGGGCTCAGCCCAGTCGCTCCAAAAGCCTTTGCCTGATATGAACCAAAATGCTCATCCAGCTTGAGCAGGGACAAGCTTGAGCAGCCACTGCAGGAGCAAGGCCAAGTTTCTGTAAAATAAGGTCCCTAAGAGAAATCGAAGAGGTCTTCATAAAAACTGTGGACTTCAGGGGCTGCAGCACAGCAAGTGCCCTCAGGAAGAGTAGAGTTTAGAGCCAGAACTACAGCTTTTGTTCAGTGCTGATTTCTCAATACTCATCATCTGTACTCAGGATAGATCCAGTGCTTTCATATATAATTAAAAATAATGAAATACTACTGTCCAAAACATTCTAAATCTAGGACTAAAAGCTAGCGAGATTACTTTCTATGAGAAGCCAAGTTCAACTAACAGAACTTTCCACAGTCTGGAAATTGAAGATCAATGGCATCACTATGCTATTTCAGGTCTGCACACAATTTTCTGTATTTTTTTGAATGGTTAACTAATAAATCATGTAAGTTCTCAACACCTCCTACTAACTTTCAAGTGCTCATTGTTAACACTCACATTTAAGAATAAAAAATTAAATAAAACAAAAGAAAAAATACTTCCCCCACCCCCAACACTTCAGCAAGAATATAAACAAAATATTTCAGTGATATCCTTCTCCAAACTGGCTCCAAACCAGTTTTGCTTTTCCAAAAAGCAGTACTTTGAAATTCCAGCTGAGTTATTTTCAATGTGTAAATAGGAAAACACCTGAAAATTTTAACATCCTTTATACAAACTTAATTTTAGACTGTAAATAAGAGTATCTCAGAAAGTCTTGCCTGCTTTAAGGAATTACATATATTCCACTGATTGGCCCTTCTCTGAGCTGAAACTATGCTTCGTAAAATTTACCAAAAGGAAATTTGTGATGAACTAGAGTGTTCACTGATGTTCAACACTGGTTTAAGTAAATTAACCCTAGAGTAATAACTATTAATTATTTTCATAAAATATATTATTATGTTCTGTACTCTGAGCAATCACATTCTAATTTAGGATACAGCTCCTCTACTGAGGTATAAAAGCAAACCTAACATAAAAAGGACATATTAGTGTTGTCTTTTCATTTGATAAGTGAATGAAATTAAAAAACAATTTCATTATGGCAGTGCTACAGGAAACAAGCACACCAAAAAACCACCAGAGCAAAACCGAAGAAGACACTTAACCTAGTTCTGAAAGGACATATCAAACCAAAAATGACAGTATTATATCACTATTATTAGCTTTAGAAACAAAGCTTTTAGGAGTAATTTCAGTTTTTAGTCCATTACCCTAAATGATGGCATATGTAAAAAGAGCACATACAGAAATGTAGTTTGAGAAAGATTAAGAGATTATTTTAGAAGCAAATCACTCCATAAAGCATAAAGGGAACACAGCATCATTCAGGAATGGACATCTGTCACCCAAGCAGATACCACATCACACATTCACAGCTTAATTCTGAAAAGTGGAAAAACAAGACTTGAAAAAACCACAGTCTTACATGCATTACATTTATTTTAAAATTTCTAGTTACCATAAATAACATAAAGAAGTATAAACATTACGTAGAGAGGAAATGGTGAGAAATAAAATGAACAAAGAACAAAAGGAAAGAAAAAGTCACACGGAGTTGCAAAAATCCAGCCCTATCCTGAGTAGGTCTAGTGCTGCTTTTCTTCTAGTGGGGGAGGGAATGAAGAGGGAAGAAAAGTCACATTCCATGTCATTTTGACAGCGACCTCTTATTCAAAAACTATTATTTTTCCATCTTGAATAAGAGAGAACCAAGTGCTCTTCATAATCACATAAATGACCTACCACTCTCTAAGTGCTCTCTCTTAGATCAACAAAGAGCTATCGGAAGCAGAAAGTATTGCACACTACTCCCCTGTCGTCTCAATCCAAGTCATCTGCACAGCTCAACCTACCGTAAGAGAAACCTTGAAAGGCCAAAAGCTTGAGGAAACAGACTCATCAGACTAGCCCTCCTCCTTGAAGCAATCCTTTTAGAGCTTTGCAGTGTTAAAATTATAAAGACACGGAGAAAAATAAAAGTTAAGAGCAGGAGAGGAGAAGCATGATGGGAGTTAACTTATTTTTCTAGGAGAAGCAACTCAATAGCTTTAAAATGGTGTTTTACATGGGTGGGAGGAAAGATTTCAGTTGTCCTTAGAGGTAGACCATTCCCTAATGCTGCATTTTCAGTCAGCTTGTGCAATTAACTAACTTAACATAAAGGTCTTTATTGCACAGCATGCCACACCAGAATGTAAACTAACCGACACACACTTCTCCCTTTTCTGGGGGAAACAAGAAGAGCCTGTCCCCATAAGGTCAATGGCAAGGCTAAGGATCTTTTATTACAAAAGAAGAGCTATTCTGGGGGTTGGAGGTGTTTGTGTGAATTGTGTTTTGTTTTGTTTTGTTTTGAAGGACAAAGGGATAAACCCCATTCATTTATCTGTCCTCAGATTTTTCCCTATAATTGAATCAGGTAAGTACCCAAAGGAAAAAAAAAAAATTAAAACTGTATCATATAAAATAAAAAGAAAAGAAAAAAAAAAAGGGGGGGGGGGGGGGGGACGGAAAATCCCCAAACACCTTTTTCAGACTACAGTATTGCCAAACACACAAACATCTCCCATAAATACCTTGCTGCTATTTTGAAATCCAACTGCAAATTACATAGGTTTAATTAAAAAAAGAAGGATCTGGTACACTGAGTGACTTAGGAAGTCAGACATCAGGTAACTCACAGGGTGGAAGTAATGGGGTAGCACACAACCCAGATATCCTGACCTTATTACTGTGACTGTCCCAAAACAGTCCACAAACTCCTGTTTCACCCGAGAGGAATGTGATGATCACATATGGCAGGGTACTTTTTCCCCCTGATTCCCCAAAAGCTGAAGTCAGAAGTGATGAAAGTTTACCTTTACCAGTCAGGTCAGCCTAAAATCCTGACAGTGCAAGAATTTCCATTCTTACATCCCAACCACCTGAAAAGGTGCAAAGCAAACTACTTCCAGTAGATGGATTTGCAGGAAATTCAAATCTTCTCAAAGAGAATGGTTAAACCATTTCTGACAAATGGCATTTGTTGAAATATTCTGTGTTCACAGGCTGCAATAAACTGGGCAATAAGAGCTGGGGAACAAGGACTATGGCAAGCACTGGGCTGACTCAGATCTCCTTGAAAAACTAAATCCACATATTCACCTCTACCACTACCATAAAGCATAAGGATAAAGTTTTCATAATCAGTAGGAAGAACCACCAGCCCATAATGATTTTTTCTGTTTCTACCAAGAGAGAGTATAGTAAGTCACAAAGGAAAAGCAAACACAAGAACACCCTAAGAGAATCCTTGGATCTGACCTTCTCTCCAAATTCTCCCTCTGTCATCTTTTTTTTTTCCCCGCTTCCTGCACAGCTAGCTGTATTGCTGACTGCAGAACACTTACTGAAGAATGCATAATTACATCTCTTTAACCCCTTGCTGTCTCAGTGTATATACTGTGCTTGGATCTAGGATTTTTAATGTTCCCCTTCCTCCACCAAAAAGAATGAAGAGAATTTGTACAGGCTAGTAACCCCCCAAAAATATAAAAATGCCACTGTTATGGTCCTAGTGACAAAGATTCCAACACATACAGATTAGACTCTCACATTACTTCACCACTAGCTGCTCTTGTGTATTCATCTCCACCACATTTTATTTCAGACCGCTCAAGTATACACACAGTAGAGTCAGTGAAATGCAAGACCACCACCAACAAAAGAACATTTCAGGCCCAATAGCTTCTGTTTACATGCTTTTCTACATCAAACTTGCAGTATGCAAGTGCAACAAACTCTCTCATTTCCATCATATCAATCCCTACTCTGGAAGAGACTGAGAACCTACTCTTACATCAGTGACAGTTGTAACTTCCTGTGAATTTTGTTCTTCATCCAATGTCTAAAGAAATAAGCAACTCTTCAAAACAGCAAGTACTTTTGAATTTTTATGGAACTGGCATGCAATATCATTCTATAGTGCTTGTGCTTTACAAAATTTAAGAACTAGCATGTTCTGAAACAAAGCTTTCTCATATAAGCAGTCAATATGTTTGTAGGTCCTAGCTGCTGCTGGTAACAAGGACAAGAATTGTTTTCAAAAATAATTTCAGAAATACCAGCTGTTGTGTTTTAAAGGACAGGAGACCTTAACTAACAGGCATACAAGACCATAGTGGCAGTCAGATGAAAATGATGGAAAACCAGAAATCCTGACCTAAAAAAGACTTAAACAAAAAACATTCCACGGGGTCATAAGCTAATGGGAATTTGTTGGGGTTTTTTTCTTACAGTTTGTCTCTATTGCCAGCTACTCAGAGGAATGGCTGAAGGCTTAAAGCTCTTAATAAAGATACGACTAACCTATGTAACATTGATTTCTACAAGAACTTTTCTTCATTCATGTATGGTTTGCAAATACACTGTTTCCAGCAAGACTTCTAACTGTGCTGAAGGATGCTGTCATAGCTCAGCAAAAGGCTACAAATGTTATCAAGGAGAGCGGTAGTTTCTGCTCACTACAGGTGGAGCATATGCTGCTGTGTCAGCAGGTTTGCAGATTGTGTCCAACAGGCTCAAAACGAACACTGAGAGAGAGCAACAGAGCAACTGAGTAGAACAGACGTTAAGAATTACTCAACCTAATCTAAGTTCACTGAAATCAGACTCCAGAAAAGTCTGAACTGAGTCCTCTAAGAACATGAGAAGTGGAAAAGTAGAGTGAAATTTACATTCATTTGGGATTACTGTAGCTGTTGTTCATTGACTGACTTGGAAAAAGTCACCTATATGGAAAAGATGCTACTGGTGTTTGAGTTTGGATTTTTCTTCCATGAGGTTGTTTTTTTTAAAGGCTCTCTATTCTCATTCCAAATCAAAGACTGATATCACTTACAAGAAGCCAATATACTTTTTGACTCCCATGGCAAAAAAAGTAATAAAAACATACAGAGCTTTCTGATCTTCTGTATGTTCTTTTGTATCATGCATTATTACAGTTAAAGTTGAACTGGTTTTAGTTAAATTATTTTATGAAAATTGCCACAGTTTGATGAAGTCAACAGAGATATGACAATTACAGCAACAAAAGGCCTACAAAAAGAGTTAAAAAAGAATTGAGAAACTGAAAATACCAGGAACTCTGGAAAAACCTGCAGAAAGAATAATTTTAAGTTGTTCTGAATTCTGCAAATACAGCACTAAGAAGAACATTGAGTACCTAAATAATTAAAGTTTATCCTCTTTATTGAAACAGTCCATGTTTGAGAATTCATGTGAGTTTTAATGTTTAATTAAGGGATTTAAACCTCGTTTTAGGTGAAAACTCAGTGCAACCTTAACTGTGAACCCACGAGGTCACTTCCATAATATATTCATGTTGGGAGATCCAGGACCTGGCTTTTACATAAGTCAGTTACTACAAACACACAGTTCAAATATCAGTCACAAGCACATGAAAAATCAATTTACAAGGAGATGAAAAAATAAATGTTCTAGGAGATAGGATATGCTAATGAAAATTAGTGTAGTGTGTTTGCTTTTTGTCCACATCCAGGTTTTGGTTTCACATCCAGTGACTGTTGAGACATGTTTATTTAGCGATTAAAAAAGAAAAAAGATTAAGCAGCAACTTTGAAAAGCCCTGTGTAGATAAAGATACGCCTGTTTTAGAAGCAATTAGTAATTTCTTATTCATGGAATGTAAACTGTTTTGTCTAATTTTCCCAGAATTTGCAGATTTAAGGGGAATGCACTCAAAGGATGAAATTCATACCCATAAAGCCTGGAGATGAGAGTAAGTCTCTAGTCCAGCCTATTTAATATATGTAGTTGTACAATACTACATCCACGCTTGGAGCAGATTTGCCCATCATTGACTTTTTTTTTTCTTCTTTAATATTTAAACAGAATTTTAAAAACACATAAAAGAGAAACTTTTAAAAATGTATGTTATTGCCACATTCATCAACACTACAACACACAACTCCAGGCTGGCCTGCAACGCAGCCCTCAGCTGCTGTTGGCCAGGAGAAGGTATTGGCCTCATGCAGATATCAGGTGTCCAGGGAGCTGGGATGCCTGTCCATCTGCCATCTACCCTGGAACTCCCTGAGGCAGCAAATATACGTCCCTTGAGTTCTAGACACACCAAAGGTGTCCACAGGAGTCACATGGGTGCTGAAGATGGATGTGGTGGCGAGAGCAGGAGCCCTGCACACCCAACCTCTCCACTCGGATACTTGAGCACAATCTGCAGTCAGCTCTGTACGTAAAACAAAACTCAGCATTTCGGTCCACTGTCCAGAAGCTGCAAGTCCATCTCACAGGAGGTACCATTCACATCACCACTGCCACATGGCATCAGCAAAAAAGGACAAAAAATAATTAATATTTGCCTTTTTCTGAGATGTCCTTGGAAGTTTTTAGGACAGAAGGATCTGTGATAGATACAGATGGACAAAGCAAGGTGCCAGTAAGCACCCCATAACACATATTCAAAGTTAAAAAAAAGGGAAGGCAGGGGGTTGGGAGAAAATATGAATTCCAGGTTTGCTTGTTACCCTCCAAGTTTGTAACAGAGAGACCATTTGTTTCGGCAGGGATGACTGAATCCCTGTATCCACAGCATTTGACTGCACTTGGATATATGCCTCCTACTAGAGACTAAAATGAAAGCTATATTTTAGAGCACTGGAAAAGTGAAACAAAGCCTGCAGCTTGTGTTTATAGCAATACTTCTACTTGTCTAGATGTATTTCACCAGCTCCATATTAACAAGAAGAGCAGTAGACATAAATACTGTGTCCCCAGGACAGTTCTGGATTTTTTGTTCCCCAGTCCTTCAACCATGAAGTCCTTCATCTCTTTTAAAGACTGCCAAAAAACATGCTACATGTAGAGTATGGGGTGAAAACACTATGGGCAGAAGTGAAGATGGGCACACAAATTAAAATCCCAAAATATTTCCTCAACCCAAACCCTTCACAATCATATCAAGGCTCACGTGCGCTGACTTCAGCATCTACTTCAATTAAATTACAAGTTCAGACCAATCTGCATTGCTTTTTGGAGTGCTTCAAAAAAAGCAGAATTGTTGAAAAATTATTTTAAAATAATAATAAAAAGAATACTTTTTTCTGGTTTTGAACACACTAAATGGGAGCAACCAAATCTGCTGTAGGCTTGTCTCCAAGTTTTTGAAGAGAAGATCAAGGAGAGAAAGGGTTAACTGCTGAAAAATAAAAGAGCAGCAGAGCAAATCTGACTACATGTTTGAAAGGGCCTATAAAATGTTACAAGCAAAACAGGAAAGCTTGTGTTAATAATGCATAAACTAAAGGAGGGGGGGAAAAAAGCTACCCATTTAATGGAATAATGCTTTTATCCCCGCAGTTAAAACGAAATAAACCATGACAATTAATCTGGTACGGCGATGTAAAAGCGCAGTTTTTAAACATTTTCTAGGAGGGGACAACTCAGTGAGCGCTCCGGCGAGCGGGGCCTTCGCAGGGCCGCGCTCGGCGCTGAACACCAGGCTGGGCTCGGCGGAGGCCATTACCCGCCCGTCGCCATGGCGACGCTAACAGAGCGCCCGGCTTCAAAGACAAAGCTGTAATTTCAGACGCGCGGCAGCCAGAGGGAGCGGGGAGAGCTCCCTGCCACCTCACCAGCCATTACACAAATGCCCCACACGGGGCCGAGGCGGCCTGAACGCCGCCCGCTCGGCCCGGCCCGGCCCGAGCTTGCTCCACCGACACGCTTTCGGGTTTACGGTGTCATTCCAACCACCACGAAAGTCGTTTTCACTCTTTCATCCTACATGGAAAGAGTCCCCACTCTTGTGAGATCATCAGTTCTGGGGAGAAAACCCTCAGCGGGAAGGAAAAAAGCTCACTCAAGTTTTGCCAGTGTGTGGATAATGGCAATAGAAAGTAATGGTAGTGCAGAAATAACAGACATTAACTCAGCTTACACACTGCTGTCTCATCAATGTGCTCTTATTAAACATGACAAAAATGTCCACTTGGAAATCAATCTGTAAAGCTGGCCTTGTAGCCTAGCAATAGTTCAGTGTTCTGCCTTTGAGGCCACGGACCAAGCTCGGAAGCATTTTTTAAAATCTGCTGCAACGAGTCTCAGGAGGGAATGCAGCTCTTCTCCGAGGTGCCATGTTCCCCACTGCATCGCAGCCATGTGCGGAAACCAAGATTAAAAGTAATGCATTCCCTTTCAGTTTACTAAAGTTGGGTTACCTTGCAAACCCCTTGGAGGGGAGACAAAAGAGATGGAGAAAAGAGAGATCCTTAAACAACCCAAAACCTGGAAGTATATTTTTTAATGTTAACACATACAGAGACGTGTGTACAATCAAAATGGTATTACAAGCATAACTTGGTTATTGCCTAGTCTGAAGGAAATCTGACCCTGTTCTGCAGAAACAGGAACACTTTGCTTCCCTCTCAGTACAAAAGTATGGAGATGTTTTGTACCCTTACTAGAAAGGCACTTTCCCACCTGAGAGAGCCCAGAAGTGTCCAGAGACACTTCTAACACTAAAGCCCAAACGCAGCAGTGCAGAGCACCCTCGTCATCCAGCGAACACAGCACACCAGCCGTGCACACGCTTCAGCAGAGGATGACATGTCAGCCCCTGAGCAGCAGCACAGCCACCACACCCTGTCCCTGATCCACATTCTCCCATCCGAGGCACAGCGGGGGCCAGCATTTGCTGTTGGGTTTTGTCCCTCTGTAAGGCTCAGAGGTACCTATTGCTCACAAGCTTGGGCTGGATCCCGCACATGACCCTGGACCAATAACCCCAGACTGAACTTGGAGAAGCATAAGCTGCCTGATCTGCAGTTGTTTAATCATGAACCTCTGAGCTCTGCAAAATACGAAATTCAGCTTTTGACAAACCTGAGCCCATGTTATTCAAAGTAAGCAAACAGAAATTGAGAGTATGCGAAAAATTCAAATATACACAGACGGGTATACAGAATGTTTAAGATTGTGGGGAAAAGTAATAATTTTTAAAAGAAAGAATAAAAGAGGAGGTTGGGTTTTTTTTTTTGTTTGTTTGTTTACATCTTCTTTTAAATAACCATTTTTTTTAAAAAACCCTTTGCATCATAGCTGATCACATATTTTGTTTCCAAGTTTCATCTTTAATGGATGTGGGTGGTAGAGGAAAAATGTGTTAGACTAAGTCCTTTAATTATTTCTAAACTGTGGAGTTTCACGGCATGCTGTAAGTGAAGACAGTCCTTAGATGGCGTGGCTAGCTGACTACTGCCCTCTGACCACATCTCCATGGAAATGGAGTTCAAGTGGTCAAAATTCACACAGGAGTGAAAGTTTGTTTTTCTAGCAAAAATAAGGTAAAGAATTTACAAGATACACTTCAGTCTGACCTATACTGAATATAGCATTAAAAAGCAAGCACTAGAAATCACTGGTTCTAAGCAGCAAAAATTAAAGAGCTAAAGTGTAAGTATATGCAAGTACATGCCTGGGTGCGTTTCTGATAATTTCATAGGATTTGATATGTAACTTCTGGTTCTTTGCAGAGGAGAAAGACAACTCTGTAGGTAGGCCAAATGGCCCCTCTCACACCGAGCTGTGGTCTCAGCGCTTGAACGACCCTCTGGCCAGAAGCAGCCCAAAGCTTCCAGAGCCAAAAATACCCTGTATTTCGTCATGCCTCAGAATAGGAATAAAAATGCTGTTACTGTGGTTTCCAGTTGGGCAAAATGGCTAAAAAGCCACGCAAGAAGAATCAGCAGTCATTTGAAAACATTGATGTGTATATGCAGTCTTCATAAATCTTCTTTAAAGGTACAAGCAAAAAAAAAGGAAAGTAAAGAAGGCTGAGAGAAAACAGATTATGAGAGAATCCAAATGAGGCTATGTGACATTACTTATTAAAAAAAAGTGCCAGTTCTCTCCAAACAACAGTAATAAACCCCACAGACTTTAAGATTTTACAGCCTTGTCTCACTAAATTCTGAAGAGCTATGCTGAAAATTGCACTGAAGTTTTACTTTTTCCCACATGTAGGCATGATAATGATACAACAAACAAGATGGAAAAAAATAGATTTCTATGAAGCTTTCATTAAGCCATACTATCAAATCTTGATATGAACTGTAAGTTAAAATAAAGGAAAGAAATAATCTGGAGTTTTTCTTCCATCTCCACTCTCCCGTGGAGTATCATATGAGAAACTGCTAAGGCTCTCAGTTTCAAGTCTAAACCTAGAAGATAACAGTTTGAATTAAGTTCTATCCCACGCCATAATGAATTTGTTCAGTAGGGTCAATGTCTGTACTTAATCCATATACCCCCTTATCTACCTATTCAATCTTATTTTGATTGTAACAACTGAGTTTAAAATCTCAGATAACTTCCACTTCCCTTATTTCCATACTTTGCAAAAGCAAGAACTGGCTATTGAATAATTTTCAGTTTAAGAAACAAAAAGAGTAACATTTTAGATCTCTTTCATTACCTTTTGTGCCAAATGCATTGGGAGATTTCATCAGCTATGATACATGTAAATATACGTGTGAATCTACACCTTATTCTATGGCATGAAACAAGCTTTGTCCTCTACACTAAATCTACTATTGTATATTCAGCAAACCTTACTAAAGCTTACTGATGCGTAACGTATTACTACATGCAAACATAAATACAAATGCTCATGTATGCTTATCTTTATATTACTTGCCAAAATGATAACTTCAATTGGAAGGTGGAAGATAAACCATTAAGTGAATCTCCACCTTGAAGGGAAAAAACCAGAACAAAACCATCAAACCCAACACCACACATTAATACAAATTCATGCATTTTAACTATAATGTAAAACAAATGATCCAGGATGGCATATTTCCGTATCCTAATGCAATTATTCAAATGTGCCTCAAAAGTCAGGTCCTAAGTCTTATTTAACACAGTAAATCTCACAATAAGGTTAAGATGATTAGAAGGGTCATCTGCAATTGTACGTATGGAAGGAAAGAGATCAAAAGCCTAAAGACTGGGAACTGAAAGTAGCCCTTTCCTGGCATTATCAGCTTTTCTATCTTAATTTCAACACTCTATGATGCTTCACCTCCAAAATTACACTGCCAATTCAAACAGGACAATCTTTACAAAGTCTTGTGTTTGTAATTGAGTGGGAAATGACACAGAGTAACCTGCATGGTCTCAAAGAAACTGATGCAGCAGGTTAAAATGTGAATGCCTTCCAAAGACAAATGCAGATGCCCCCTCTGCTTGTGTGTGCGTCTGTGTATATGTATTTTTTAAAGTTAAATTGATAACGAAAACTTATCTAAATGAAACACACTTCAAAAGCATTTCTCACATACAGCACAATATAGCACAGATTCTGTAAAAAGTCACCACATACCACTGTCTTCAAGAGAAGATTCATAGTGACTCTCAGATGTATGGCTCCAGCAAAGAAAGGAAGGTCTTGGAGGTTTAAGTAGTACAAGACATTAGGTTTAAAGAAAACACATTTAAGGAACGTTTAAAAACCTGTTTCAAACCTCAAAAAACCCCAACAAGCAATGAACAACAAAAGAATACTACTAAAACATATGTTTGGCCTCACCGCACAGGAGTGAATTTATCATTATTTGAACACGCTATTATGAAACAAACAGTACGTTACAAACACTTCCCATTTGCACTGTGATGGCACCTAGAATCCCCAGCAATTATGGACACACCATAAACAATCAGACAAAGCACTGTGAAACCTGGCCTAATCTTAACACTATTGACCGTGACTGCACAAACATCTGCTCACACAGAAACAGCAGCTGACCAGGACCTCTCAGGAGTCAGTGTCACATCAAAGACTGGCAACTTTTTTTTTTAAAACATAAAAGCTGCAACAATAGCCCCAGAAAACAACATGTTCCCAGCAAACAGGAATGGAAGGAGGAAGAAAAAGAGAAAAAGCATCTACTGCTAGGCTTCAGACGTTGCTGGTCAGAGTGAGTTACTGTGTTTAGCCAAGGTTATGAAGCTGAGGTCATACTTCAGGACGGTTGGACAAGCAAAGGAGGTACTTGAAAAAAAAAATCCAATCTTACAGGAAGATTTGTGGTAAAAATAAAAAAAACCCCAAACATTTACAGTGTCTCAGGTACTTCCTGAAATGGTATTCAAGTGAGTAATACTCCTTTGTCTTACTTTCTGTGTTGTAATCCCAATGTTCACACAGGCATGAACAAAGACATGCACCAGTGAATACATTAAGCTTTGGAATTTATAGTATGCTATCAACTCAAAATTTACAAACAACCAAGCAGATAAGATATGTGTGCTTTTATACAATATACATGTATGTACACACATTATGTAAAATGTTCAAACAGCAAAAATTGATCCCCTAATAAAAACATCCCAACCACTTTAGCGATAGATTCTTAAATGCAGAACCTAAAGGCACTGACATGGAAATTTAGGCAGATTAGAAGGACAGCCAGTGCAATTACTGCCCCTGCAGCAGGTACATCTGAGCCATGCACGCAAAGGCACCCGTGCTACTACAGTTTATGATCTTGCATATTAAAGTAACCTTGGGAGCTTTCAGCCTGCCTCTCATTTCAAGCTGCAAGATTTGGTGGTTCAGGGGCTACCACAAGTGCAGTTCAGTTACCCTAGCTAGGAGGGCAGCAGCCTCTGTGGAAGGGATCAACATGAGGCAGGGGGTGGTAAGGAAGTAAAAATCAAAATGCTTAAACCACCCAAACTGAATCTAGTTTCTTTAATTTTCAAATCAATACCAATACTATTCTAGTATTTGGAGGTATATGATGCAACTTCTCATGGCTTCAAAAAACATTGCAGGAAAAAAGCTACTAATACTTTACTATTCCACTTAGGACAACATTGGCCTATTTAACTACAAGTTTTTGCAACCTTAACCACTACTGGGATCTATAATCCCTTAGCAGGTTTCCCACATAAATTTCACATAGAGGTCAGACTAAGTATTTTTTTTTGCATTTCTAAATTTTCCTGGATCATAAATTAGCCATTTTGTTATTACATGGATGTTGTAAACATTGTAAACGTAAAGAATTTTGAATCTGGAAAAGGTGATGAATAGTCAAGTATCCTTTTCGCAATACTTAGTGAAATTGCTTTTTATACTTCAATAACAACCTAAAACTGCTCTTTTAAAAAAATATAATCAATCTGTCAGGCAACACCAAGTAATTGTGTAAAGCCCAAAACACAAATTAATAACAACAGGTCCATCTCTTCACATTACAAATATTAAGAAAACCTAATTCAATCATCTGTAATTTTGGTTTCAGTGTTTCAGCTTAACCCTACATGGATGCCCAGGACTGCTCTACACTACTTTAACTGCACTTTTTCCCCAAAATGGGACTTAATGGTACAAGTTGACTCTAGGACAACGAATCACTTTGACCACCCTACATGAAGTCCTGGTTTAACTGAAGTAAAATGTAAAAATGTGGACTAGGACATGGGCACACAAAGTTCCCTCACATGATAACATCACTAATGTCAGCGGTGCTGCAGTGGCTCTCACTGGTTTTGACACAAATGGGAGACCACATGCACAATCTGGATGAAGTAGCTACAGAGCACGTTTTGCACCTCAGAAACACGCAGAAATACATATACTTGATACCTCTATACATATGTGTTGTGTGAAACTGGTTCTAGCCACAGATTTATTACAAAGAAAGTTAAGGTGGGGAAAAAAACCCCAACCTAGAAACTGCACTTGATCCAGAATTAAAATAACTTGGAAAAAATAGCAACTTCTCCCAACTCTGCACGTAATGGCTAAGAAAAACCTTTGAGATAGCTTAGTCACTTCTTTGCAACTTGAAGCTTTTTTCCTTTTATTCCAGGCTTAAACAAAGTTCAGTGGGGCATCAAACTGCCTCAGTTTTAAATTACAGTCTGTACTTTAAAATAGAATGCATGCACCACATGTTCCTGAAGCTAGAGGGTGGGAGTGTTATTCACTGAAAATTGAAGGCTTGTTGAGTCAATAATCTTCTTTCACAGAGTAACAATTTTCAGCTAAAATTTCTTGACCCAAACAAAGGAAAACAAGATCATTCAGTTATTTTACAATGTTGCAGAAAAGAAAAAGGAAAAGTGGGAAAGAGGCATACCAGTTTTATCCTACTTGATGCAAAACCAGTGGAGAATTTAAATCAAAAGTATTACATACTCGCATTTCTTTCTTGTTCACAATTTACCATACTCCCAAACAGATATTTTCAGGCAGAGACATGAACAACTTCAGGACAGATTTGCTATTGTGTACGACACACATCTATCATCTGGCAACAGCATTTGCCTCTCAAGAATTAAAAGTAATCAATTTATAGGATTTTTTTTCTCTTTCTCAAATCACAACCAATAATCTGTATTTTTAAAATAATACTTAAATTTAGATCAAACTTTATATTTGCTTACCTGCAAAGAATTCAACAAAGATTAAAAAAAAAAAGAGGGTCACTGCACTATGTTCTCCTTTAATACTGGTTTGTCTTTACAAGAAGGGCTGTAGTGGTAATTAATATTTACATGATGATAGTACCCATAACCGTGATCATGATTAGGGCTTACTGGACTAAGCTGTGTATAAATGTCACCAGAGTCCCTCGTCCCAGTAGTTTAATCTCTGAGAAAGGAAGAGTTACCTCCTGCTCTCAATCACAGTTGCTTAAGTAAAGCTGGGAAGTGTTTTCCTGGTCTGTTAAGACTTCACCTCTTAAAGGCATTTGTTCAGGGTGCGCTGTTGCTTGAGATGATTTCCAAGCTACTTCATATTCTAGAAGTGGGACAGAGAATCTGGATTCCCAAACCCTCCCATTTTTTTCCTCATAGCCTACATCTACTGAGATCCATCTGAAATGATGCTGTTCCATGAGCCAAGAGTATCTAGTTTTGGATTTAGTTCACTGCTAATTCCCAACAGGGGTCCTCTGAAATCTAATTTAGTAACTGCCTTCTACAACAAAAAAGGTGTGTCAACTGGAGGAAAAACTGTCCAGCACTCTAAATATCTTTTGGAGGCTCATTAAAATGAGGTAGAACAGAACTGTGAAGCAGTTAATAAAATCAGGAAGGGATTGCTAATGTGCTGTTTTCCATGGTACCAAGCACAATGAAACAACTGACATCTTAAAAAAATTTTATCTGTCCAAGCAACAGTATGTATTATTTTGAGTTCTAAAGCTCATACAACTACAGACGTAAGAATCACAACCAACTTTGTTGTCACAACCTAACTGCAGAAGATTCAAGTGGCATTCTACCTCCACTGCTGGCTACTATTTTGTTTTGCATAGGAATTGCTCTGCCTCAATGAAAAGACCTAGTCAATAACTAAAGTCACAGAATGAATCCGTAAACTCTGAGTTCTGAACACTCTAGCAGAGTAATGGTTCCCTCAATTCCATATACAGTCTTCCCCTTTCAACACTGCATGACCTCTAGAAAGTACAAAAGTATAAACCTAAGTATAAATCTAAGTTGCAACACTAAAGCCACAATTTCCCTACAGTTTACAGATGCAGGTGAGGACCACCACAACCCCGCCTTGTCCACAGCCTCCATCCATGCATGCTCATGCCTCTTCACTTGCACTCATGGGCTTGCATTAAACAGCTTACAGATGGGAACTGGCAGAAAACTTGCCTTACAAAAAGAAATTAACTGTCTTCTGTCTGTCTATGGCTCTGTGACTGCTACAGGGACTGACTGTGAACACTGGAATCTGCTGTGCCACCATGTCTCAGCTGACACAATGACAGCATCTTAAACCCTACCAGCAAGATTATACAGTCATTTAGGATATGGCTAAAATTAAAGCTACTGTGGTCCCCACTGTTTGTCCCCTTTTCCATCACAGCTACTGATTCCCATTTCCTCTTCTGAGGTGCCACTAATGCCTATGCAGTTACTCACTGATTCAGTGAAAAACTAACCCAGAAATAGAGAGATTATTTTTCATCTGGTTCAGCTCCCCTAGTCAAATACACAGGCCAGTCCCAGGAGCAACAGTGGAGGAGAAGGGATGGCACAAACAACATGTGGTGGGGCACATAGCAGGACTGCATCTGCCCCTGCTTACAACAGCTCAAGATGCCACAGAGCTTTTCCTGTAGGTTGCAACAAAAAAGCCTTAGCAGAAACCTGTCTTTCAAAAGCTTGGCAACTTTGGGCCATTTGACCACATAGCTCAAATAAGCATACTTGATGCTGGGCAAAAACCAGCCTTATTAAAACCAAGTAACAGCAAAAACAGTAGCACCTATCTGAAATTACTTTAATGCTCATGCCAATTTTAAAAAAAAAAAAAATTAATTAATGTTTTCTACTCCTCATTCTATCAACACAATCCAATATGAACATTTATAAATGCACTTATTAAAGACAAAATAAAGGATTAGTCTTCATACACACACAGAGCCTACTGCTGACACAAGCTCCTTTAGCGCAACAACAAATCTGCAGATACATCCTTTGGAAGCATTTTCCGGTAAGCCTGCTCCAGAGCTTTCTCACAATAGAAAAAACGTGTATTTTGCTATTATCCCTTAAGTGTTGATAAATATGTTCTGTAGTGGTTGTTCTCCAGACAATTTCATTCAGGCCTTTCCCCCTTTATTCTTCCACTCTAATAGGGAACAGTTTCTGTTTATGACTTCCTTTCCTTCACAGAGTACCTAACTCCCATGTTTTCTCAAAGGCTTGAGATTTCCTTCTAATTGTGACCCCAACAAAAGTGCTTGGAGCACTATTCTGTGCAACTTTTCATTTGGGCTCTCCGTGACTCCACATGGTCAGAGACCCACAGGTCAAACCCTCCAGATATCAGAGCAGTTAGGAGAAGGAAAGCAAGCATTGTATAGAATCTGACAGGCCATTAGAAGTAGCTAATAAAGCCATATTTTGTTTGTAGCCATTTGTTACCAACCCACATTACAAATTTGTCTGCTTTGAACTTTATGGGAACATTCATGCCAGGACTTTTATATACAATGTGTGAAGGAAACGGAACAACTATTGAGCTGTTTAGCTGTGCTTACTATGACACAAACCTGCTGAAAAAACTCCCCCGAAGGGTGACACAAGCCAGCATTCAGTGCTGCAGAAAGTGGCCAGCTCCTCTTCGAATCCATCAAAGGGAAATTCTTTTTTTAAAGCCACATCAGAGAAAACCATTCACCATTTAGTATTACATCTCTTTTGTTGTTTTTCGACACTTGTATAAGCTTGCTATATAGCTGCTGTGATTTTTACACAATGCCCTTAAGAAATAAAAAGATAACGGGTAAATTGTATAAATACCAGAATACCATGAAACAAGACATAACTAAGTTTTATTAAAAGCCTAACACCACTGCTATAATTTCAAGCTTCACTGTACAGAGACAACTTACTGACTACTACCCTGAAGAACCATATTACCCTAAAAACAAGCTTAAGAAGCTATATTGAGTATACCAAAATGAAGCTAACTAGGAATACTGAACAAGGAATAGTGATCAAGGGTTTTCACAAGCAGTCTAAACCACAATACAGTCTAAAACAGAATACTGCTTCAGGGAAAAACCACCATGTTCAAACCATTACCCCAAATAGACTTATATTAAAGCTCCTAATGTATGGATTATCAAAAAACCCCCAAAGTTGCTACATACAGAGAATTGAAGTTGTTTTTAAAATTGAAAAACAAAACAAATAAAAACCCCACACCAAAATACAGAATTACAGTATCCTCCATTCCCCTCCACATGAAAACAGCAGTGTTTTTTAAGTAGATGAAGTGCTCTCAGGTCGTGCAACAAAGCATTTCAGCAATTAGGTATCTCAGTAACAGCATTTGGGAGCAACTTAGAGTTTAAGCTCAGTGGCCAAAATGGTTAACATTCACTATTAATACAACCAGCTTACTCATACCTAGAATAATTATGAGCTACTAAATATACCAAACACTCAGGGACACAGATAATACCCAATACTCTGCTTAAATATCATGATGCTGGAGATAGGACAGAGCATGGATTAAAAGTAGGACAACTGTTTAAGAAAAAACACAGGCAAATTAGCATAGTATTATTTGATAAGTAACTTTACTTCTCTCTACCCTAATAAACACTGCTCATGAAAAACTGGGAGATAAAAAGTCCTTTTTAGTATCTCTGCTTTTTAAACTAGATAGTTGCTGCTGAAACAGTTCAATGTCCATAGGAGCTACTATTTTTAAGGTAACTGCCAGCATCCATTTTTGAGAACTGTTCAGACAAATTAGTCTGTTTCAAAAAGGGTTCCTGAAAAACTGTCAAATTAATACTAGGTTCAAAGCAAAAGGGTATTTTTTCTCATACTAGTTTCCATAGCTTTTCCTGAGACTTGCATGTTTCAAATGTCATGTAAAGAATCTGTATTACATATACTCTCCTAGGTGCCAAAGATGTATCTCTAAAATTCTATGAAGATGTTTATTGCCCTATTTTTAGGGATTTACAATTGTGCCGTGTGGCAGAGGTAATATATACAACATACTACCAAATTTCACAAATACATGTGATATCTTGATACAGTAAACTTTTCAGAGAGATCCTTCTGCCAACTGCAAATAAATATGTACATAGTGAACTGGAAATATCCTGCATGTTTCTGATACATTATTCCAAGCCAGAGGTCACATAGTTTATAAAGTTTTCATCATTTAAGCTGAACATATTCTAGTTGGTTTAAATTCATGCCAGTTTAGACCAACAAACAAGAAAATCCCCAAACCACAGGGAGCACACAGAGACAATGCTAAGTACTTTGTCCATTATAAGACCTTCAAAAATGCAAGCAGCTGCAATACCTTTACAACATATATTCATTTGTGCTGTTTCCCCTCCAGCAGAATGCATAGAGATGAGAAAAGCTGATGAATATTAGTCCAAAATAATCTCCTAACCAAAAATCAACCTAGCCTATGTATTGCTGTCATTGCTGCTTCTACTCTTGTGTAGTAATAGATAGTAGCAGAATTTAACATGTCAAACGCATTACTGATGATCAGGGTTTGGAACGGACAACTCTTGGAAACAGTATTCTAAACCAGAATCTACTGAAAATATTTGAGAAAGGACACAGAAAAAAAGCCTCCTCCTCACCAGATTGGTTCGTGAAAGTATGGAATTCCTGAAGTTAAAATACCAATCAATTTCCTCGATGCAAATACACATGTGCAGAAGCACAGAACATGCATAAATAGTGCTGTCTGGAACCAGAACAAGCCTAAGCCAAGTCCACTCATATACAACCTATATGTTCCCATATTTTTAAAAACAATTTTTCATCAACCTTATTTAGTATTTCTTCTTTCACAACTTTTTATCTGCTCATCCCAGATGCAATGAACTGGTATGTGAAGTGCTTTCAATTTTAAAATACTGAAACAAACATTATTTTCTTACTGGCAAGCTCGATGGTCTTTCTTGCTGAATTAGATTCAAGTCTTCATGGTTAGGCTTTCCTGGGGCCATAGGGGGTTGAGATCTGGTTCCATAGCCTTCCTGAGACATGTCCTGCAAACAACAGTTGCAAAAGAATTATTAACCTGACTCAGTAATTATAATTAAATCTGCACCACAGAAGGGTGAAAATACAATAGCTGAGTGCTAATGTTTTTTCAGTCTGAAGTTTTAACTAGTTAAACCTTTCTGATACAAGTATCAAGCCCACTCAGGTACCACTGTGACATGTGCTGCTTGTAAAGAAAACCAGGGATATTAAGATACATGCCAACAACCAGCAGGGAATCATACCACTGAACATGGTGGGAAAACACACAAAACCAAACCTCTTAAATAAACAACCCTATTTTACTGTAAAAGAGTTAGTAGCAAGCACAAACATTCATCTAAGACGTATTCTCAAGTGTTTTGATAAAGTACTGAGCCAGGTGGAAGACTGGACTTGAAAACAGGATTGCAATCACGCTGTGTAATCAGACTCCTGTAACAACCCTGGATTTACCATCAGTGCTACTGGCGCAAATTTCAAACCGCGGCCATCAGGTCACAGCACACAGCACAGTCACTGCATCTGCTGGAGGCACATTCTGTCTGAAGGGATAGAGGGCACATGTATTTGAACAAGAGTAGCTCCAAAGCTTGCACCAGTAACCTGGGGATTTTCCTTCCTACACAAGCCCAAGCAGTTGTAGTTAATGGCCCAGCACAACACCCACCATGCACGGGTGGGGGGAGCAATGGAACAACCTCCTGTCCTGCAACCCATGCCCCACCCCCCAGCACAAGCTCATTTCATACCTAGAGATACTTGCCGATTGCAAAGCCTTAAATTTAGGCCTCATTTTAGCTTCTACAGCAGCTTCTTTAGGGAAAACAACAGAAAGCTCAATACTGACTTCAGCATGTATAACTGGCAGGGAAAGTTGAAGAACCAGTTTCTGCTAGAAAAGATATATCAGCTTTTTCTTTGTTTTTAAATTATTTAACTCTCCTCTCCCCTTCCCTAGTTTACCAGTTCAGTTTGCTTCATCTACCCTCAGGCCTTTGATTCTGTGGCATACCTGAAGCAGGCAGGAGCTGCAAGGCACAGAAGGACAGGACAAGCTGCCCTCTGCCCCACCCCACCATCCCCTTGCTGCTGCCTGTGCAGGGCTGCTCAGACAGCCCAGTGCCCACAGCTGCGGCTCATGCACAGACTCCAGAAGGCAGCTGGCTGGCAGTACAGGAAAGCTTTCTGTCTCTGGTTTTAGCCCAGCTTCTGACAGAGAGAAATTTGTTAACAACTGTACCATTTCCATTCAACCCCTTCCACCCATTTGGACTTTCACAGATTATTTTAAGGGATGCAGAAAATTCAATGGGGCTAATTAAACAAACCCCAGCAAACCTGATGCGATATAAACCCAGCAATAAATGACCCTATCCCTAAGCCTGTGCCAAGTAAAATCAAGAAACACTTAAAAGGCCAGCACTTCAATGTGGTTACCAGCAGAGGGTAACAATTAGGCTTAAGGGTGACAAAGGCTGATGGCTGAATGATTATTATCCCCTGTGACCCCCCGCACTCCCTCCCGCCCAGATTTCCACTTGTCACACAGCTCTCCTGCTGTGCACACCAGCAGGTTCCTGTGGATTAACAGTGAGGTTTAAAATCAACAAATGGCACAAGGCCTCCATTCAGCAGCCTTCACCCCAGTACAAAGGAGTAGAAAGGTGCAGGACAGCTTCACAATAGGCAAACAAATGAGCAAACCTCTGCTTTCCTTTTTATTTAAAAACACACACGTACACACACACACACACACGCGCGCGCACACACACACACACACATATACACACACACACACGCGCGCACACACACACACACACATATACACACGCACACACACACACACCACGCTCACGCATGCTGGGGCTGTCACTACACAGGCATTTGTAATAAACCCAGCAACCCCAGATTTCAACTTCCAATTCAGTGTTCAACACTGTTCTTCCTAATTCTTAAAAAAAATTACGCCAAATAAAAACCACTTGTGAAAATAACAACAAAAACCACACAGTTATACCAAGAGTGGTGAAAAAGGATAAATGGAATATTCAGTTTAGGAGACATCACTGTAGAAACACAATTGTTCCTTTTTCCAAACAGACACTACAGGATTTTGCTGGGAAGAAAAACATGGTTTTTATTTTGAAAAATCAAGAGCCATTTCTCCTTACAAAGCACCAAGCATGAGTATTCCTGCACGTTTGCAAGATTTTAACCTTGCTTCCTACTGAAATTTCCAGGGGGACCAGAGCAGGAGAGAGAAGAGACAGCATGCTTTGTCATAAGAAATACTGCAGGTTGAATGGAATTTACTTTCACCTGGTTATTTGAAGACTATGTATGAAATGCCTTTCCACACACTGAAGAGCACATTAAAACCCTCAGACACAACACTCTGTCTTTTTAAATGCACCGTTTTCATAGAGATTTCCTTTCTGTCTGTAGAAAAATCAAATCCATTTACTCAGTCCTAGGTGAGGACTGGAAACACACAGACCTTTGTGTTTGTTAATGATGCAGGCACCTGTACACTCCAAATGGGACTGAGACTACAAACTCTTTCTTACATTCTCTGTAAAGCTATGTAGATACTTGGATCACTAGAAACTTGGAAAGCGGCTCTTGAGAAGTAAAGGATCAGTTTGCTCTCAGTAAGCTGCAGGCATGGGAATCTCCTAGATGAAATATGCATGGGACTGTGTGTATAATTTTATCTGTTTATACACATGTATTGTCCAATAAAAACAGTCCATTTATATCCTAAACATAATGATTAAATAATAGCATATTTCACTAAGAGGTTGGCTTCATAACCAAAGTAGTGCTTAGTATCATTTTCACTGAAAAGCAGAAGAGAAAAAAATCCCTACTGCCTTTCTTCAGTTCTACATTTTGAAATTTTGTTAACATACAGCATATATTACAGAATAGCTACAACAGATTTTGAGAGATAAATAAGAAATAAGGACAGAAGTATTAGAGTAAATTGTCTGTCACGGAGGAAATGCATGGAATTGGCAATTCTTGCAGCTTTGAAAGGTCATTTTTCTTCCTAGCATCTAGGAATGGATTTATCGGGGACTGAACAGAGGGAACATAAGGGGAAGAGGAACAGGCTACCACGCATTGTGCTACAGTCATGGCTGAGGAATTCCCCATTGATACTGGGCCTCTGTCTTCTCCTGGGATTCCTGACTTTTTTTTTTTTGTTGTTTGACTCCTAGTATTTCATCCATCACTGACATCAGCTTTCAAAAAAAAGCCTATGATTTTTTATGAATCACAGAAAATACTTCCTCCCATAGATGAGCATGTGTGTAAGACAGAAACCCAGGCTTTTATAAACAGAAGGCTACAAGTTTCCACTCAGAACTTCCCAACTTGGCACAAACCCAATCATATCATAGCTGTTACAGCACAAACTGTCAACAAAGTTGTAAAATAACTAAAGTCAGGGTTTCCCCCATCAGATTTTAGAAAAGCACAAGGACAAATAATCAGCAAGTCATAAACATACACTCAAAATAGCTGAGGTTTAGACTTTTTTAGACTTTTAAAAACACATTTATGATTAAAATAGGTAGACAAGAAAAAAAAAAAAAAAAAAAAAAAAAAAAAAAAAAAAAAAAAAAAAAGAGCTCCATCTTTAGACAGAGCCTAAAGACTATATACTGGGTAAACTGTTCAGAAATGGATCCAGAAATAATTATTATATTTGAGAAGTAATAATAATAACAACAACAACAACAAATTGCTTATCATCCACAGAGCCTGGAGTAGTTATTCACCTCCTTATTTATGTACACTTCCAGCTTTTTCTGCAAATTGAGGTATATGGAGCTCAAGATTTGTGTAGTCTAAGGAGTAAAGGAGGTAATGGGATATTTTCATCCCTCTGGTTCTCTGTTACTGTATTCATCTTATAGCCTTTCAAAGTCTCTAATTCTGGTGTGGGATTTCACTACCATAGAGGTTTAAAGTGACGGAGTGTGCCTATATACTGGCCGGCCTGCAGTAAAGTCAAAAGCTCCTTGTTCCTGCCTCCCACAATTCTTGCAGCTGGACACACATCCCTTAGCTTGTATTAGTGGTCTTTATTAGACCACTTTGTTAGATGGTGCAACTTAAAACTTGCCAGGTAAGTAACCCCTTCTCTCTCAGCTTTATCATGGCTTACTGTGTGGAGCTGGCCTGGGTGAGCAAAAGGGGAAGGAAACTTCCCTTCTCTGACACTAGCCAGCCATGAGCCTGGCTCCACACTTGCAGGAGTCAATTACACTGCAACCACTTTGAAGCAGGCTATTGCCAGACAGCTTTTTCCCTTTTTCCTGTGCAAAGGTAATTAGTGTCATGCTTTCGTTCTCTAGATGGACCTAGTCTAAGACAAGCAAGCCTTTTCCACATGGATGTGCTCTCTGCAAATCTGAATATAGTGCTGAAAATGATTGAAAACACGTAGATGAAATGCACATTTGTTTTAAGTTTTGCTGAAGATTAGATCTAATTATTAAATAGTTTAAATTATTTTTAATGGAAAATGAAAGCATAGTGAAAATATTAATGTTGAGGGAAAAACCACATTTAAAGGAGGGCTGGGTGAGAAATGTCATTCAGGCTTCATTCACTTCTACTGCAGTGAGTTTCAGAGGGATAACATGACCACCCAGGAAGATAAGTACCATGATGTTTAAACAGAAAGAAGATAATTTATTGAAAATAATATGCTAGAATATTCAATTGGAAAAAAAACCCATAGAAACCTATTTTAGCTCATGTTCTTGATTCAGTGGGTTAATCTTAAGAAGACTTCAAGTGTGAGAGCAGCAAACTCTCTAGCAATGTGAAAACAGCAAAACTGAAAACAAATGTTAATTCTTTTTTTTTTTTTTTTTTTGCCTCAGACCACTTGAGAATGAAAATCAGAACCCAGTAGAGCAGCCAAGAGGAGTGGACAGCCCTACAATACAACAGTATTTTACTCATCTCTGAAGGAATACTACTGAACAGAAAGAAGCCAAGTGATATGTTAGGAGCTATGCTAAAAGGATATGTCTTGTTACTACTCAAACCAAGCATCTGTTCATTCTGTGTAAGTAAATATGTATCATCACATCTCCCCTATTTCCACCTTCTGCCCTAAGAGACTGCAATAAAGAAAGTATTACTTGCCAGAATGGTGACATATCCCTAAACAGACAATTTCTAGCGCAACCCTAATACCTAACATGTCAACTCCCAAATTGTATATTCTCTGGTAGCAGAAAACTGACAACAAAGGCTAGCCAACCTGTTAGAGGAATACTGTAAGGCTGCACTCAGAAAAATTGTTATGCCCAAGGGCATGGGCAACGCTGAGTCTCATGCAAGCAGCCTTGTGGGGAATGATCTACTAGGGATGAAAGAGCAGAGATATTTTGCTTGAATCCTGGTGAGATGGTCTGCAGAAGTCCTGCAGGATGTAGATGGACTCTTGCAGAAGTTCTTGGGTCAAGAAGAAATACATACATATATATATCTCTTGAATTTTATGAATCAGAAATGGGGAAGGAAAAAATGAAACAGAAGCCTGTAAAGCCTTGAAGAAAATTGGTGTCTTGCAGCTGGAGAGCACTGTGCACAAGCCAGCAAGCAAGTCTCTTGCTGCACAGGAGGAATGGGTGATTGCAGGAAAAAAAAAGGGTTTTGTCAGTCTTGGCACCTATTACACCAACAAAAAAGAAGAGCATGCTAACCACCGGAGGTAGATTACCAATGCAGGCTGGTAATCCTCTTAAACACGCGAGTCTGTGTTTATGTGATGAACTGAATAAACCCTGTTCACAACCGGAATACGTAAATCATTTCAAGACAACCCTCTACCACCACCACAGAAACCTAATGGAGACAAGGAAAGCAGTAGTCCTGAAGAATGGCAACCAGCAGGCTGGCATCTTCCTCAACACGTTGAAGTGTCAGTCAGTTTTGCTGTCTGCTACTTCAGTGGGACTGGCAAGCAGCAACTGCTGCTCTTTCAGGTTGTTATCATTTGCCCACACTCAAGCCAGGGCAGGAACATGCCCTCAGAAACAAAGATGATACTCTGCCTCATCAAGTTAACTTTGTCTTCAACATCTTTACAGGTACCAAAGGGAATCAACGACTTCAGAAAATTGCCAAAGCAAAATAGGGTCTTCCTTTCTGAAGAGGAGAAATTAATCTAGAAATCATAACTAATCTGTAAGAGAAAAATCCCACCGTGTACGTGGACACATTTGGAAAACCCGCCAGTTTGCATGCCTCAAGTGCAGACCAGTCATTGTCTGAATGGCACGTCATCATCTTCTTCAATGTTATTAATACTGTCCCTTCCAAGATATCCGCAGTTTCTTTCTAAAACTATTTCCTAGACGTCCCTTAAGCTGATTTAAAAAAAAAAATTACAATGGTAACATAATTTTCTCCCTTCACAATCCCAGTTATCATAAAATGACATCTAAGTTAAGTCATAAGACACTGCAGAGGGAAGCAAAAAAATACACTATGCAGCAGTTGATGCAAAAGATATTTAACTTAGGTAAGCAAATAGATTACTGAGGGTCAGTTCATTAGAATTTTCTGGAAGTTATTAGCAAGTCAGACTAACTATCAAAGGCTTTTTGCTGCAGAATACACTGAAAATACTTTTAAGCACAGACAGCTTCAAAAAAACCTCCCCACATCTTATAGGAAGATTTTTTGTTTGGACAACACAGCTTCTAGTCACATATTAAGTAACCTGAGCCAACTAACAAGACAGAAGGGTCTCTCTTCCTAAATGCTCTAGTCCATTTTCACATGTGTCTTGCTATATGGCCTCCAGGAGCCACATTAAACAAGTGATGCAGGAAGAGCTCCAAGATGAAATCATTCTCAGAAACCCTTATCTTGCTTTTCTCTTTCACCACTATTGCATTCCATGGATCACAGAGCATATCAATAGTGGATTTAATCAGAAACAAGACATTTCTTCTCGTTTTCCTCTCTCATACTTGTAACATGCCACAAGAAAAATAGGCCAATTTGATGTTTATATTAAAATGTGACTGTTGCACACTGCACAACCTGATAAACAGCTGACAGCTCTTCATTTACAGGAAAAAAAGGTAGGATTTTGTTCTACAGATCTAAAGTTCCAGTGTAAACAAAGGGATGAGAGAGAGTCCAAAGAAGTAATCTGAGAAATATAAATTCAAAATAAGGGTTTTTTTATTTCCATGCATTTTCCCATGTTTACAGAGCTTTTTTGAATTTTCCTAAAAAATCCACAAGGCTTGACAGTCCAACCACGCTTTCATTTTCTACACCCCCTCCTTCCTCTCCCTGCCATTTTTTCCCTGACAAAGCTATATTTAAAACAAAACCGAACAGAAAAGTTTTGTAAAGAAGAGGACTGGCTGGTTTTGCATGTCCTATTCTTTATAATCACTTGGGACAGACTACTGTGTTAATGTGATGACTTACAGATTTTGTGCCATCCAGCATCCTGCCCTGCCACACCAGTCCTTCCTAAAACTCCAGGAGGAATGCATCACTTCAGCAGACCTGAGATGTGAAACTGGGCTGAGATACAGCTCTGCACCCCAAAGAATGAGCTAAACCAGGCAAAATGTGGGAGAGGGACAGGATTTAAAACCTGCCATTTCTTTCAGCTCGGCTGCTGCAGAAGCAGAGAGCTGAGGGGCTCTGTGCCCCAGAGGGCAGCAGCCTGCCCCAGACTGCCTGCTGCCACTGAGGAAGCTCTCCCAAGCATACGGCTCGCTGGCAGAAATGAGGTCAGAGCACTGCCCGCAGCTTACAGCAGAGCTGAAAGCCTGAAGCCAGCTTACAGAATAAAGAGAAAAGCTGCACCGAGAGCAGCTGCTACCTCCAGGCTAATCGAGCTAGGTACCCAAGGATGACACTTCCTCACTCAAGACTGGCAAACATTACTTCAATGTTTTCTTAGGGGCACGTCTGTGTCTGTGCTTTGAGGTAAAAGCCAGGAATTCATCTAAAGGCCCATGAAAACCTGCAAATTGGTGAGGAAGGGCTGCAACACACACCGAGGTCACATTTTTATAAAAAACAGAAGAGGTTTGCTTCCTAGCCCCTGTCATATATAAGGCTATATTGTATTACAGACAATTTATATCACCGGCCAGTGACACCTGCTAACTTACTCACTGATACTCCACCACAGAGAGCCCTTAAATAAAAACTGAAAGGAGATTTACCTACTATTTTATCAACAGTACAATCATAGGAGAAGGAACTAAAGCTCACTGCAAAAAAGTCTGTAATAAACTTGGTAAAGAAGGTATTCTCAACAGGTCTCTAATGTTTTGGTTAACTTTGTTTTCCAGTAATTGAAAGCATTAGTGTGTTACATTTGGGCTGGCTACTGGAAGTAGAAACTTAGCTGCATTACCATCCTCCCCTTTTCTCTGCAGTCTGTGAAGACACGGAGTATCTGTGCAAAAATCTTTAAATCCAGCCCACCACATGGAACAATATCTTAGTCCAAGGAGTGGGAAAAGAACAGTAATTTCCAAAAGGAAGCATCCACCAGTAGAAACAATTCAATGGACTGCACAATACAGCAGTTAAAACCAACAGCAGTAAACTATTTCTTTATCCTTTTGAGATAGAGAAGTCTTCACAACCACCATAATTTCTCAAAAGAAAATATTCCCAGCTGGGCTGGTGCTTGGAGTGGCAGGAAGAGGGGGTAAGAGGGTGGTGAACAAATGAAAGAAGTGGTGAAAACTTGAAACTCTGAAACCAGACCACTGACTACTCTTTAATACAGCAATGAAAAAACATTGTTTTAATGTTTTAATTTTTTTAATGTTTAAAAGTTTTTAATACACTTTTAATTTTCATTCAAAGTTGGTAAAGGTAATAAAGCAACAATATTCCCCTTTTTGTGAGGGTGAAGGAGAGCAATCTTTGTGAATAATGTAGACTGAGACCTACAGAATCCCAGACTGGTTATAGCTGGTTATTTAGCTTTCTACCTAAAAACATGCTTGTGGAAGAAGCTTCTTGGCAGTCAGGGATAAACATGGGGGAGACACAAAGAGAGAGGCTGTGTTCTTCCAAAGTTTGATTTATTGAGGCACAGCTCACCAAGACCAACAGTTGTTCTCCTATCTTCCGCAACATAAATACCAAGTAGTTTTGTCAACATATAAACTTGTTTTTTAAAGTGGTATCTTATTTATTTTTATTTGCTATTTCATTCTTTGTTGTACACATCTGATTGCAACAACTAAAATACCCTGTAACAATTCAGCTGCATGCTCCAAAATCTATTCAAAATCCTACTACAGTAGGAAAAAGTGACAGCAAAAGGGAAATACTGGAAAGGATAATGAATGCATATGAAATATATGCTGGTCAATATTCAAATAATACATTTTCTCAACAACAAAATTCCAATGCAAAATACAGAAAATAAAATAAATATATGTATACTGAACAGCTTCAATTATTAAAGAAAATGCATGCAGCCAAAAAAATGCAGTGTTAAGATTTTATGCCAGGAATATTAACAAACTTATTTTCTCTACCTCTGAGGAAAATAATGTGTATTAATTTAAAGCCCGTATGAGAATACTGCTATATTGCAACTGGCCAGGAGGTGCAATTTACAAGACCACTGAAATTTGGAATATATACTGCTCATACAGAACTAAAAAACCAAATCAACCAACCAAACAAAACAAACAGTAAAAAACCCCCAGCCACTTAGATTTATTAGTAGTTTTTAGACTTTACAACATGATCACTTAATTCAGAATGCTATTCTATTTGCGTTTTAGAATTCTTCTTAGAACAACATTTGTGCCTTTATGTTCTAAAATATTTGCCTAGATAACTTTTGTTGCTGAACAGCCATCAGATTAGTGGATCATAAAATAAATTACAATTACACGATCAGGTATCTTTTGATAAACTCACTATTCTGTTTAGCTTACTGCTAAATTTCAAAGGTATGGATAAAATTGTTTCTGGGATATTAATTTAGCTTTCAGAATAACATTACAAGAAAACCCTCCATGAATAGTACGGAGAATGGTAAGGGGAGTAACAATAGTTATGATCACTAATCTCCTACAAAAAAAAAAGTTTTTATCAGCCTGCATTCCAGTAGTTTTACTATCAAGTTAATTAATTGACTCCTATGCTAATATCTAAATGCCAAGCAATTAATGGCACTGAACTATAAATGGCTTTTCTTTGCTCTTGTAGAGTTATTTTATAAAGCAAATGCAATTCTGTCACTTCACTGATTTAATGCAGGCTTTGTGAGGTTAATATTCTACAGCAATTGCAAAATAAAGAACTGCTTTAATTAAGCTTCTGTGATTTAAACACTGGGAGAAATCAGAACTCAGAAACTTTAAATAATATCACCATCATAACAACAACAATATTTTCTGGATCAAAGCCAAACCACTGATTTGAGAACTTTAAGAAATAAATTTGGACACGTGTATCTTACTGTGTTTCTAAACTCCTTAAAAAGACCTTTCTCTAAGCATAGCATACTAAATCCATGATAAATTTTACCTAGTTTTTGTAGTTGAGGTGAAAATGTTTCCTTTTAGGAATATTTTCTTATAAACACAGAAGTTTTTAGTTTGAACAAATGTTTCAGCACCCCAAGCTTTTTGCACTAGAATACTTTGTGAAGATTTTTGTTATGGGCATAGGACACTGCTCACTAAACCTACAAACTGATTGCATGTAAGTAACTGACCACTTAAAATTAAAGCGGCAAAACAGGACTGCCCTCTTCCTAGGAGATTATCTTTTCTGTTTCTAATTCAGCTGAAAGGAGGCTTTTATTGCCAGAGTTATGATATTGCATGCTAACTTCATTTTAATACATGAAAAAAATCAAGACTCAGGCCTTTCAGCGTATTTTTCAAGCACAAAAGCTGCAATGCGTCTGACAGGCTCAGAATGATACAAAAACACAGGAAGAAAAATTAAAAACCAGCAGGATACAGGTGGTCATGAACATTCCTGCCAAACAGGTTTGCAATGTGCGCTGACCTATCTCCTCTGACTATCCAGCCACATATCATCAAACCCCCATCAGCAGCAGATGCCTGAAGAGGTGCACTTGCTGGTTTCTCAGGAAAAGAAAGCTGACCTTCAGAATTCCTCCTTCAAATGGAAAAGCCTGCTTTCAGCAGAAAACCATTAAGAGATGAAGACAGCAAAAGAACATAAATACGGAGAAAATGTTTAACTACAATGAGGGATCTTGAAACTGAAGGTGCTGTTCAGTTGTTGAGACAACTCAGAGGCAAACAAATTCTTTCACTGACAGTCCTTTGGAAGATTATAAAACAGAACTATAAACAAGCTTGCTACATTTCATACATGAACAGTAGTACCACTTTGCAAGATAAAGTACTTCTCCCTTCCCAGTAGTATCACTTAACAGATCCAAGTTACTACAAAGACAGCTATGTGTAAGGGGTAGTTATACATGCTCACTTTAACAGCTTCACGCCTAACAGACTGGAGTCTTATTTGCATAAATTGATCAAAATGTCTGTAAACACTCTCTTTAAAATAGCAGGGCCAAGAAAGTCTTCTCTAAATCTGAATGCAGATTTTTGGGTTTGGTCAACAAGCCTTCAGCAAAAACTGCGCTGCTGTGACTGCTGCTCTGTCCTATGCCCTCAATTCCGGGTTTGTGCTCAGGTGTGAGTTTACAGACAATTATAATTTCTTCTTCTACCTGACTCTATTCCTTCTAGGTACTTGGCTCTGAAAGATTATTCTCCAAGTCTGACTCGGTAGCACCTATTATAACCTTATAAATACAGAACGAAATCACTGAGGAAAGAAAGAGGGAGGTTTGACACATTTCCAGGAATTATATAAGCAATGATGAGCAAACAGAGTGGTCCCCAAATGGACAATAATCAGCCATTCCCACTACTGGGAGAAGACATAACACAGGAGGAGTCAGTTTCACTGAACTCCTGAGCTGAGCTAAATAACCTCCACCAGATAAATAGCCTTATGCTTAACACTTATTTGCTATCATAACAGCATCATGACTATGAAATAAGACTTTTTAAAAGCAGAGATCTAACTCGCAAATATTTCATTCAGTTAAGTACTCATAGACCATACAAGGGTTCAAACCTCTCTTGTCCTTCCTGAAAATATCATGTGCTTAAGAAAGGCTTAAAAAGGATAAATCAGTTTTATGCACAAGCTGAATTCCCAAGTATTTCAACAGTTCTTAAATCACTTCAGTGTTCAGCAGGTGCTGGTCATTGGTGGCTTGACTAGAAGGTAGGATTTAAGTCCTGGTGTGGGCATTTGGAAACCATTTGCTGAAAGCCTGCCCCCCCTTTCCTGCTCTCCCCAAGGCCAGTTAAGCTTTACTACAGATGTAAGAAGCCAATACTGCATTATGCCTTTTGCTATCTATTGACCTCTCTGAAGCACCTTAGCAACAGAAGGTTTAGTGTACCAAACTGATGCCTTTATAGGAAGTAGTACTATTGGTGTTCCTTGTCTCTAACTTCAGCTCCCCCCAGAAGGGAGGCTGAAAAAGCTGGCAAAGTATTATCTATGTAACTGTATAAATTCTTATTATCAGGAGCCTCGGATTTAATGTTTTACAGGAATTACTTCCTCCTTTTACCTCTTCACTCTGAGAAGAATATAATTGCTCCTAAGCTAAAAACAAGTCCAGCACTTCAGAATGGAGTGAGTGTACACTAAGCACTAGGCATCTCTGTTGCGGAGATGATGAAAGCCATGAAGGATTTATGGTACACAACACGCAGTGGTGTCAGCCACTGCTGCTGACAGCAGGCAACTATCTCTTCTGAACATTAAATTTGATTATGAGTTCCCATATAACTGTAATAGCCAACTTCCATAAAGAATACTTTCCTATATGCCTAGCAGCAAATGTCAGATTAACATACAAGCTTGTTCTTCCCAAGATTTCCTGTGGTTCATAACCCAACAAATATTAAGTGCAACCACTCATCTAGTGGTAGAATGATTACAGACACAAAAGTTTAAAAAGGACTGAAGAACAAATGATTTTTATTACAACTTTAAGACATGTGCAGCTGTATGGTAGTCCTTAAAACAAATTTAAATTGAAGTCTGAAGGATTTGAGACTAAATAACAGTACAGTCAACTGCTAATTCTGTGCCAATTTCTAGTAGCTTAAGAGTGAATATATTATTATAAAGAGTAATTGTATTGAAGTATACAAATCTGGACTCACTGAGGACTGTCTGTATTACTTACAAGTGAATTTGGTATTTGCATGTACGACAGTTATTCCTATTATTACAATACTATTTTTGTACAGTGTTACACCCCAAAACAGCTTGACAATGTTAATTAACATGTTGCTTATTGTACTGTTTAAAGAACTTTAGCAGCTCACATTGAATTTAAAAACAATACTTCATCCTCATTGTACCAAAATCACTTTAATAATTTGGTGCATTTTGCCACAATACAATTTGTTCTGTTTTCATGACAGTCATACAGATTGGACATGAAAACAGATTAATTAGTTTCACATTTTGTTCACATTTTCAAAGACTGTTTCAAATCAGGAAATGTTTTATCTGTCCTACCTTGCACTGACTCAACACTAGAAACAGATGTCTGCGAAAGAACATTCCCATCATCATTTCAGGCTTAAAACAGAGACTAATTCTAACCATTGATCCCATTTCAGGGAAACAGAGAGAAGTTTCAGCCCCTTATGAAAATGTCAGTGGTCTCCAACCCTCTGCCTGGAGAGACTGACCAAGGTGTCATCAGAGATGCTTCCCACCTTCTCATGTACACTGCCTTCCTGCTTCAGATGCCTTTCTACCTGGGACTACTAAGACAATGCACAAATTCCTACTGGGCCAAACTGCATTTGGAAAAAAACCCCACCAGTTAGTCTGCTCTTTATTTGTCCTATACAGTTTGTGTTGGAAAAAAAATCTTGACAAGATCAGTAGGTAAGGTATATTATTCTGGGGGGCAAATAAGATTTTGGCCAGCTTTTAGAGTATTTAAATAAAACCTGTAAGACAGCGAGAGAGTGCTGTTTACTTGCTTGTTTATAAAACATTTTCTCCCTTTAAGTAAAAGAAGACTGAAGAGTGAGCCTGAACTACTTAAACCCATAGCAACCACAACAAATGATGTACAAATACACACAAAGTCTTTGTGCACACAAAGTTAACCAGAATGACCAATGCCCCAGAGAAGGGCACACGCATGCCCCACCTCAAGGACCTGCCACACTTTTTTCCCATTTAATCTTATGCCTGTACATGACAAAAGGGATCAGCATTCTATTCTGGAAACTTGCAAGCAGAGAGCTTCCAGGAAGGTGTAAAACAAAAGATGACTTCATTCAGGATAACAGCAGTAGGTATAGAATAAAATCACTCTTTTTGTTTAACTAAGAGTGAGACCATAACTATTTTGCAGATCCATTTCATCTGTCAAAAACTGATATGGTCCCAATTCATAAAATAACACAATAAAGCTTAAAGGCACATTTCTATCTCGATACATATGAACACATGCTACATAAAGCAAGGCAATATATAAACATGGCTGTTTACAAGCCAGTTGGAAAGCATAATAACCAAAAATATACATCACACTATCTTAACAAAATAATGTTTAATGATGACAGTTTAAGTTTGCAATTACATGACATTCTTGAGCAAAATATCACTTCTACTTATGGCAAAAGATTTAAAACTGCAAAAACAAGCGAAGCATTTATTCATTTATATGCCATTTCAAGATGAAAAACCCTGCCAAGGGCAACACTATAGCAGTGTAGCACATCTTTCTTTCTCTTTTTTCTTTTAAAGAGCAGTAAAGGTAAAAAGAAGTTAAAGGCGAAAAAAAACCAAACCCAAAGCAGTATCTACATCTACTGGCAATATCAAATGATCAATGAATCTGCTACTGCAATAAATTTGTTTAAAACAAAGCTCTTCCTTTAATGGTTTTTACACAGCAGGCTCCTGATATGAAGAGGGGATGACTGATGCTGGCTTACAATATGGTTCTATAGTAAACTGTGCCAGTATTACTATCAAATCACCTCTTACAAAACTCCCTTTCTGCCTACCATGCAATCAATTTAACAAAGATCTAAGCAACTTAACAGTTCAAACATTCAAATAAATCCCATTCTCGTCCTTCCCATCTATGCTTATTAGACGACTGAAAGTCACAAGTCACTGGAACAGTCCCAGAACTGTTTTATCGGTTTACTTTTATTAGACAAGATTGCATATTGAATTCAACCGAGTCAAGGAAAAACAGCAATGGCTTCACACTTCCACAATATGTGAGAAATGAAGACAAGCACCAATTCTAAGGCACAACAGAGAGTTCCACCTGACCTCAGAAGCTCACTCACAATATGTCTAAAAGAGCAAAAATAAAACATCATCTGCAAGAAATTTCACATCAGTTTTGTCCCTGTAACAAAATACCCAGATCATCACACTATGGGGTTTTACATAAAAGGAAACTGGTGGCAAGGAAAAGTCCATCATCCAGACAGAATAAACACTATTTTCAGCTTTATAATCTCCAAAACAAGTAGCTTGAGATAAATCTACAAGGGAAATAAAGAAAATACAGTCAGGAAAAGAAGGCAAATTAGAGAAGCCTTTTTTCCCCAATCTAACATTTCTCTTCTCCCTCCTGAAGTAAAACCAATTCAATCACCCTCACATCACAAAATCAATACAGAAGGACAAAAAAAGGGTTAATGAAGAATATAGAAAACATGAAAGAAATTTATTTGCAA
Source organism: Certhia americana (assembly GCA_018697195.1). NCBI lineage: Eukaryota > Metazoa > Chordata > Aves > Passeriformes > Certhiidae > Certhia > Certhia americana. Next base: position 58,792,629 of record CM031859.1, on the reverse strand, counting down.
GCTGAAAAGAAAGAGCAAAACTAAGGACGACAGACAGAAAGGATGACAGATTGTATGACTGAAACTACCTCAGCTTTCTAATTGACAGGATTATATAAACAGGATATACAGATATTTTTAGGACCAGAAATAAGAAAGATACACCAACTGGTAATAAATGATTCTGTAGTTTATTTTTAAATTGTATTTAGAATATGTAAAGCCAGTTTTAAGTCACAGGAACACAATCACGTACATTCAAAGAGACCTTCAGGGAGAGGTCACATAGTCAAACCTCCAGTTCAAAGGAAGAGCAAGGTGCTTGGGGGCTTTATATAGTTGAATTTCTCCAACGATAGAGATTCCAATCTCTCTGGAATTTTGTGGGATTTATAATTTTTGCATTTGTTTTTTTGTTTCTTCTACAGAGTTGCAACATCCCTCGTCTTAGTGTGTCCCTAATGCTTGTCCTTCCATTGTGCCCCTGAGATGAGTTCAGCTCTGTTCTCACCCACATTCCCCAACTTGGCACCTCTCCTAAAGCTAAACAAGTACCTACTCCTATTTCTCTTGCTACAATTTTAATCAAATAAATTACAATTCTTTATTTTTCAAAGGTAATCAGTCTCATATAAGCAGAGATATGTATGATTAAGTAAACACAGTTTGTAATTTTTTTCTGTCAGCAGCAGAATTTGACATATGCTCCAACTCTTTTGGTTTTTTGTTTAGTATTAATTTTTGTATTCCACACTGGTTACCACTTGACGGTAATTCTACTATGCATTACCAGCAAAGAAAAGAAGTGTCAGAAGTGTCAGAAATACTGACTTTCAGTTTCTTGTGTTAGGAATTGTTTTCTAGATGAGCAGTTCTCAAAGAATGGGAAAGCACACAGTGGTGAGGTTTTCCAGGGAAACATGACAGAAGAAGTGTTCACCTGTTGATTCTTTTTGAGGAAGGGGGAAGAGCAGCCACAGAACAGATCTGGAGATCAGGAAAGAAGCAAGCCCCAAGGTGTTTTAGGGCTACTTATTATTTATACAAAATAGTCCCATCTACACACAGATACTCCAATTTCACAGTGAAACTATCATATAATTCAGAGTCTGAGATCAGAGTTCAAAATTTAAGAGGCTGACCACTACTGAAGAACAGTCGTTCACAAACCATCAAGAATTCAGGTAAAATTCTCACGAAAGGACTACCAGCTGGCAAGGCTGTATTGGTGAGGACTTAATTCATCATCACAACTTGCAGATTAAGACAAAAAATGCCTACTGACCCTCAGATGCCTGTATCACCCTTGGAGCCTGGATTTAGACTGTCCTTCAATGTCACCCCAAATCCCCAAAAAGGGAATTTGGCTATATCAAGGCTGGTATCATCTACCTGTGAATCTTCCCCTGCCTTTCTCTTCATTCTAGTTCTCAGAAATTCAAAATATATGGAAGGCTTTACTCTAATTTTGCCTTCATCCTTCTATGATCCCTCTCCCTTCACTGCACAAACCTTCTCTTTCCTAGCTATGATAGCAAATGATGTAATTGGAACACCTATCAACAGAAAAATCAGTACCTTGTTACTCTTAAGGCCTATAAAGTTGGAATATTTTGTGCATTCTTAAAGCAAAATATTCCATCTTTAACTGACAGTATATTTAAAACATGACAAGGTGTCCAAGGCAGCAAAAAAACCATTTAAATTTCTCACACTGTGATATGTAGACATTGGAGCAGCTGTGTTTCTTCTATCTTAAAGGCTGTATTACTAGGTCTTTATCTGCTGAGACTTCACCAAGATGCTTATGAACAGTATTTTCAAGTCATAGAGAAATCAAGCATTTAATGGCAAAGTAAAAAGGAAGAAAATTAAATTTAAAGACACAACTGCAATCTTTAAAGTTGCAGTTATACATAATCCAAAAGACGGAATGTGGTGACATTTACAAGAATATCATAGATACAATTAAGAATTCTATTTCATAAACCATCCAGCATTTTAATGAAAAAAGTTAATTCTCAATGGAATTTTAAAATGTAGATGAAGAAAAATTAACATGTAATTACACAGTGAAATTATCATAGCTTTATTTTAAAGTCAAAGGAGGGGAGTCTCCAGTATCATTGCCACTTACAGCATCTTTTGTTAGTTTATTTTACACACTATTTTTATTTCAAGCTAAGATTTCTACATTGCACCAGCATAATCCCAAAATGTTAATCAACCATGCCTGACAGAATTCCCCAGTGACTTGCAGCAAGTGCTGATGCTTCAACTAATATCCAGTCTTGAGCAACTCACTTTTGTTAGATTTCCCAGGATGGTGAGTATGCTTTAGTTTCATCCTTCCATTTCCAGATCACCTCTCCATGATTAACAGAGCTGAGGCTGCAGATAGAACTGAGCCCACATGTTCAGCTGCATCGGCTGTACACATCCACTTTGTTCAGCATCTAAAATCCAAGTGTTTCCCCAGCTCTGGGAACCAGACCCATACATTATCACTTTTGATCTTGGTTAAAAACAGAATCACTTGAAATTAATTTTAATTCTTAATATAAAGAGCACAATTCAAAACCCATTGTGCCATTTTACTGACTGGATGTGCAAACCGACAACATTCAAATTAATAGCTGCAATATCCATTTAAAATATCTTTTAAGAAGCTCCCTTGACAAAGCAACTTTCCCTTGAACTCCTCCACAAAAACCCCAAAACAGCAGTGACCACATTAGATACAGGAATTCTCAACGTCTGTCTTGTGAGGAAACAACAGAACAAAAGCAAGGAAAAGCTCCATCATCCACAGACATTTCATCGAGAAATTGTTACCTGTTTTTACAAGCACAGTTAATAGCTGCTGGGACATACATGCTAGCTTTACCCTAAAAAGGTGGTATGAAATAAAGTCTGAAAATGTGTGCATATATCCTAAAGACCATTCAGAAGGATGTGGTCTGATCCCATGTTTATTTAATTTTGCTCAATTTACTATTTAATTTTTGTTATTTAATTAACACCGTTGCCTGGAAAAGATGAGGAGTGGGTTTCACTCATTGCACACGGGTTCCTTTCACACTGAGTAGTGGAGGGCAGTGCTTACCTGCTGAGCCTGGTACCTCTGCTGGGCCTGTGACAGATACTGTGCCTGGGGCGGCAGGTGCTGGGGCTGCGGCTGCTGGTTGTAGTACGGCTGCTGGCCCTGCTGGCAGTAGCCGCTTACACCTTGCTGACCATACTGAGGTGGGATCTGTTGGAAGAGCCAAGCAAAGCAAACGCGTGAGTGGAAGCAGAAGGACATGAAATCAAGCTATGTCCCACCCATATGGCAACCTCAGCAAGAGTGATATCCTCAGCTACACACCTGACCCAGCCGTCTGACTCTTTTACTCAGGGAGTTAAATGGGAACCCTTAGATCTTCTTGCCTTAGCATGAAGAGTGAGGCCAAGTGCCCTGCATAGTTACTCTTTTCAAGAAGAGCTTCTAAAGAAAATGCTACGCTTCTGAACATCACAATTCCGTAATGCCCACACTCAAAACACAGAAGCAGTTATTTGAAATATCTGCTCTCCATGGGCACACTACTGAGGCAAATCAACAGAGGAATCATTCTGATGCGCTGACCCAAAAGCTGAATTGTGGAAAAAAGGCACAACTCTTAAAAAGACCTTGAAAGAGAAATGCCTTTTGTCTCTTTTTTTGTCTTTTTTTGAGCAATCAGGTATTAATTTTTTTAAAATGTTTTGCCCGCAATCCCCAGGTTGTTAGTGTTTGTATTTAAGCCTTACACAAAAGTCCTGGGGTTTGGTAGTATTTTGGTTTTATCAAGTTCAATCTCTCTTAGTCTTCTCCCCCCTACTAAGATACATACTTTTTAAAAAATAACAACAAAACAAAATAATGTGTTACACACCAGTTGGAACATGTATCACATACTGAGAACCTGCACACACTGAGAATTTAAGCTAGAACCAAACCCAAGACAATTACAATGTCAGAAAAATTTTCTACAATGGTTTAATCTGTAAGCCTTGTATCAATAGACACTGACATTTTCTCGAGGTATTTGAAAAAGCACACTTCCAACTGACTCCTGATATTGTGACCAATTTCCCTGATTTTAGGTACCCATGCTTTTCTCAAAACTCTGGAATTTAGTATCATTTCAGGAAAATAACAGATGCAGCACACGACTTCTCCCTTCAAGAATGGACCTCACGTTGGTCCTGTGCATCCCTGCCCTAAGCAAGTGTCTCAAATTCCTGAGCACATCTGAAATGCTTTGATCTCTGAACTGTTCCCACTGAGTTTCTGATACAACAATAAATCTGTTTATTCAACAAGAAAACACAAACCTGCTCTACCTTAAGTTAATTTATTACATTAATTCAAACGTACTTTCTAGGTGATAGTAGTAATAATAATAATAATAATAATAATAATAGTAATAATAATAATAATAATAATAATAATAATAATAATAATAATAATAATAATAATAATAATAATAATAATAATAATGTTAAATTTAAACACCTGCTTAGGCTGTTGTTATTATCACAACTTGATCTGCTCCTATTACTTCTGCCAGAAATTGGCAGTCCTACCTCTTAGTTACTCCTAAGGCCACACTGCACTTGCTCTCTTTGCCTTTGCTTCCATTTCCTTTCCCATCATTTCACAGGCAGTTGAATGTTTCTGTGACCCCTTTCTGACAAATACCCTCTCCCTGATGATGCATAAATGAGGCCTTTATAATGCAAACTAAAAAGGGTGTGTTGGAATATCATTAGGCAAACAGACAGCTGGAGTCTGGGATCTGACAGAAGACCACATGGTGATTTGCCCATCATCTGCAAAGGTTATAGAGCCTAGACTGGTTCCTATTAAACGCTGAGGAGAAACCTATGTTATGGTCTGGGTTCCAGTTAGACTGGGAAGAAAAGGCCAGATATCCAGACAGCAAAATATGGGCTGCTGGAAAAAAATATAAAACTGACAACTTGAATGCCCAGCTGACAGGATGGCAACAAAGCAAAAGATCAGATGCATGAGCAACGAGAATATTTCTAGAATGAAGACATTTGTACAGGAGAGCTGGAGTTCACCTGAACATAGAAGCCAGGTCACTGGTACACAGGCTGCAAGAAAGTGAAATTTTAAAATGAAGAGAAGATTAGAAGAACATATTAAAAACTGTGGTATTGCTATGTCAAATGAAGACATAGAAATTCTGGGTGATCAAGGGAAGATGCTGAGAAAAATCAAAGAATGAAAAACAGACATGCAGTGACTGCAGAGTAAAGAGAGTGGCAATAAGAAATTCTAACAATACATGGACTTCTACACAAAGAGGGGTGGACTGGATCACTGAAACATCAAATTGCAAACAAAAGCACTAACAGTAATCATACAAGAAATATGGTAGGAAAAAAAAAATTGTGGGGTCACTAGTAGGCATCATCCTAGGACAGAAATTCAGAGAGAAGATAGCTAATAACAAAGTGACATCATATGCTACATAGCATTTAAAACCTAATCAAAATAAAACTACACCAAGCTGCAGAGGTCTGGAGCTTGGTCAGATCAAGAAGACCAAGTGCTGGACCCACCATGCATGGCCAGACTACAACACTGACAGCAGCACTCTAACAAGATCAGCAAATGGCATGCTGCAAGATTGATTAGGGGGAGATTTCAACTCCTGCCAGACAGACTGAGTAAGCACACTACAAAGCAAAGTATCAGATAACTGTCAGAGGTTGTTCCATGGAACTGCTGGTTAGGGAACCTGCATGAGGAGCTACTGCCTTTGGCTCCGTCGAGAGCTGCAAGAATCATCTACTACTGCATCCTGTAGCTACAGAACCACTGTGCATCACTGACCACAACAGAGTTAAACTGAGCATCCCTATAGGAACAGCGAAACCCAAGGAATGCTCATGCTTAACTTCTACAAGTGTAACTACACAAAATGAGAAAGCTTGTTAAAAGGAATGTCTAACATCTCTAGCTATGAGAAACAAAATCTGACTGGCAGCATCAAAGCTGTTTAACAACAACCACATGGAAAGCACAGAAAAAATATTCACCACCATTCAGAAAGACTTGATAAGAGCAAAGGGACACCAGCAAGGCTCACTGCAGCTTTCTAGAGGCAAAAAGGCATCCCCTTCAATAAGCCAGCACCAGGTCCAAATGAGGGAAACAGAAAAGACTGTAAACTCTGGCACTTCAAATGTAATAAGACAGGCCAGAAAGAACTGTTGGAACAGCTAGAAAAGGGAATCAAATGAGTAATGATTCATTTCTTCAAACACATCAGAAGTAGGAGGTCTGCCAGAGTTCTGAAGTGACGAATGATGATGAAGGTATAACGGGAGATACAGAGAGCACAATGCCATCACAGAAAAGCTTAACAAAATCTTTGGCTAGTGCGCACTGTGGAAAAATCTTGGGGTGTTCCCTTGCTGGAGTCCTTTGTGAGGAACTTGATAAATGTCTGTGAATCTGATGGGATCTTTCATGGAATAAAGTGACAAATGAACAGTCAGAAGTGGCTTGGGACCATAAAGTATCACTCCAGAGGTCTAATCAAATTCAAAAAGCTGAATTACTAATGACCACATACAGCCTCTAAATTAGAGCTGCCTTGGTAGGTGAGAATTGCAGTGCGGCTTAAAAAGAGAAGTCAGAGATCTGAGTAATTTTAGACCACATAACACTGATGACTGTTCTGGATAAATCAGGACAGATCAAAATTAAGATGAGAACTAGGAAGCACCAACATAGCAAAAGAAAATCCCTCTCTACTGACTTCTTGGCCTTACTAGGAAGGGTCAAACAAAAAGGTTCAGGGAAATGTAACAAAAATCATCATAGTATAGAACAGTTTCCATAAAAAGAATCTATGACCCTTTGAGGATGGAAAAGACACCAGGAAATAGGAACATGGAAAGCTACAAAAACACCTTGTCCAACAAAAATTAGGATACATTCAATAGCAGAAGCAAACTTCAAAACAAGAGAGAAACAGGTTCTCTAGTCACAGAGGTAGCAGATGTTTAGAACTTGCCAAATTGGTGTTTTGAAAGCTGAAAGTTTATGGGGGATCAAGCAAAGACTGGACAAGTTCACAAAAGAGACATCCTCCAAGGGTTACCAAATTTATAGAGCCACATCTGGCTCAGGAAGTCCCTGAACTGAAAATAGCTGGAGGCTTGAAGAGTACTTGGGGAAGTACCACATGCTTGCCTTGTTCTGACTCTCCTCTAGGCATCCAATTAAAGCTTCCACTGGAGGCAGGATATATGGGGCTACATGAACCCTTGATCTGCCCTGATAGAGACATGCTTATGTTCTCACCTCTTTGCAAAAGGTAGTGGGGTCCCCCAAGAAAACAATGAAACTCTGGCACACAAGATACTAAGTAATAAACTGACTGCCAAAGCTCTGAGACTGCTCCATTTTTTCGAACATTTTCCCGGACAATCTGCTTTCAGACACTAGTTTAAGAAAGGGTACCAGGCTCTTTCTGATCTTATATATCAGTTACTTATGCTAGAATTTTCCTCCATATCCTTCCAATCCAAACTGTTTTTTAAAAACAACCAAACACCACCAGCTAAAATACAGCAATAATCATAATGCTACATGTATGTCTGGATGCTGTTCTCTTCAGTGCAGAGACTCATCACCACTGCCTTAGCAGAACACTCCATATAATTGCTGTGGCTATTTAAATAAATAACAAACAACAACATACAAATTAATCCTCCTGCTTTACTGATGGGGATCACAAGATACCGCTTATGGACAAATGTTTATTAAACAGCATACAAAAAAAAAAAAAAAAAAAAAAAAAAGCTTAATTAAAATTTCCCCAGAACAAAACAAATCTAAAGCCAATTACTTACAATGCTTGGAGTGAATGACCCAAGCATCCCCTTTCTTCATAAAGTAAACCTGCCCTCCCCTTCTCCCTTACACACACATTTTTTGTGGAAACACAATGCAGGGGACGAGAATTTGGCAAACTTCATCATGACTGTGGTAGTGCAGACATTCTGGGGACAGCTGAAGAGAGAACAGACCTGAGTTTGAATCTATTTCTAGCAAGCAGAGAAACTGTAATAATTACTTTGGACTCCTATCTGACTTGCACAGTATAAATAGCATTATTTTGGGAAAAGTATGACTGACCATCACTGATTACACCACTCCGAAAACAAACAAAGAAACGATGAGAATAAAAGGAACAAAATTGGCAGCCAGAATGAAGAGATGGGGCAAATCCAATTAAACCTATAACTTAGCCCATTATCGTTAATTCTTGTTTGAATAAAGGATCTGGTGGCAGGCACTCTTTTTCCAGGTAATACCTTGATAGAAACAGAAGTTTTAAGCAATTTTTTCATGTGCAATCCATGACTGATGTCAAAGGAGAAGGATCATTAGAGAGCATTATAGTCATTACAGTAATTTTTAAAATTAAAATGTAACAGAATTAGTGTGTTAGCAAAGGTACACTAATAATGCCAGCAATATGGAGCTACTGCCCTTTTACCATCTTGATTTATCCATCTTGATGGATAAATCCAATAGCCAATAATGGAAGAAGCTTTACATACCCGCATCACAAAAAGCTCTGCCAAGTTGCTCTGGGATCCACCCAAACACATCAGACATGCTCACAGGGGAAGAGTCCTGGCTACATCCTTGCTCCTCCCTGAAATCTACTGGGTGCCCAGAAAGTGAGGCATGATACTGGATATCCATCACCCTGGATGATACCAGTGGAAAGTAACTACACAATCTGGAAGCTGTGGACCACAGCGTCATGATACAGAAATCTGTGCGAAAACAGGTCTGTCTGGCCTGATCAGCATTAAGCCCAGCTTACAGAGAGAAGAAAAACTGAACTTCAGGAGCAGGGATGCAACTCAGAAGAAAGGGTGGCACTACCTGGTTCAGTGGCCAACTTTGCTGAGGAACAGTGAGACAAGACTATTGTGAAACAAGTTCCATCCTGAGTAATATAATCACCAGTAACATTCCACTTTCTTAGCGCCTGTAACACTGTAATTACACAGGAATTAGAATTTAAAAATGTATAGTGAGGAGCACTCTCAGAAAAATAAAACCCTGTTACTTTACACTAGGAGTAAAAGAGCACATTCATTCAACAAAAGGTTACAGTATTTAATTCTCATTATTTTAATTTTACAGTGGTCAATTCAGCTATAACTATAAAGAAAGATGTTACTCAGTCCTATCAAATCTTCAAATAAAACACTTGTGACTTCTGAAACAACTTCTGCTTCAGTTTCAGATTTCCAATGTCAGACCTCTTCCAAATCCTAAGTATTTTCCTCCAAACATTTAAACCATGCATTTCTCCATACTTTCCAATAGAAAGCTGTAATGGAAAATTAACTCACTGACTTTCACACACTTAACAAAAAGATCTGGTTCATATCTAGAACTTTCAAATTCACGTAAGCCAAGGTCTTCATCTGTATGTTTAGCTGAATTTTAGAAAGGAGAAAAATAGAATATATTTATACAGCATAAGGAAATCCTCTGTCATATGTTCAGTGGAATATTCTGTCAACAGGGCAACATGGTCTCCAGTCTCAAACCAACATGTTCAACCCCAGCATGCTTGTGCACATAGTCTAAATGAAGGCTAAAAATCCTTCTTATTGAATGACAAAAAAGAAAAAATCTAAAAGGAAACCAAGTGGAAAGCTGGGTGTTAATGTCAAGGCTATTAATCAGAGGTAAATCTGAAATCCTGATGCTACGGCGTTTTATTCATACATTCTATAAATTCTATTACTTCTTCTCACTTAGCTTTCACCTTTTGACAATACATGGGTCACAATGTTCATCTGTGTTACTGTATTTCCTACACTGCTTGCCTTTACACTGAAGTATGAACTTTAAAATCTTATTAAGAGCCTTTAAAATATTAACACTGGACCTGATACTGGTCCACCCTGTGACCCAGAGCAAGGAAGCGAAAGCATAAAAAGCATGTTTCTGTGTCACAGCACAATAATCCCCATTCCAGAACTCGCAAGGTGTGGATTTTGCAGAGTCATTAAATGCATGCCTATGTTGAAGACTGCAGTGCAGCACAGAGATCTGCAAACTAGCTCAGATACTGGCAGGAGCCTACACCAAAAGCTGTGCTCAGCTAATTTGCTGTGCTCCATAGAAGGGTGAATTAGGTCAAAGGGAGATCCACAGTCTTGTAGCCAGACTGCTTCTTGTACACAAGCCAGTTCATTTAAAAAGGTAGCTCAACCATCTTCTCTCAAGACGCTGCAGTCTGCAATGCAGTCATACCCAGTACTACAGAAAGGACAGGACTTACATACATGCCTGTAATCCCCTTTTCCCCAAAAAGTACACAGCAGCACAATTACACCACTTGTCAGGGCAATGTATACGGCATCACATATGTACCTGCCTTAAGGTGCTCTTTATATACTGCCTTTTACTGTAGCTTAAATCAAAGCAACATGAGCTAACTGATTTATTAATACAGGCAATTTTCCTCTCCTAAAAAAGCCCCAAACCAACCTACAAAAAAAAAAAATTTACTAAGATTACATGATTAAGGAACTCTCCAGTCAGAAAATAGAGATATTAAAGTTCCAAAAGCAACATTAACTGAGCCATGTTACACATATACAGCACCTTCTCTTTCTGATTTATGTTGTCAAAGGCATTTCATAAAATACAGAGGATGTGAAATGTGGCTTAGTTAATGTGGCTGCTAGAATCTTATCATTTATGTTTTCTGACTTCTTAGCTGTGCAACCTTCACATCTTATTAACATAGTTTTTTGCACTGACTGTAGTATGGAATAGTACTTATGTTTTATGTATTGACATATTTTTGATGTACTGAGATTTTGAATAAGTTTGCTATTCTTCATGATGAGAGCCAAATAAATAAAGACTACTACCACAAAATAGTCAATCATTTATACGGAAAAGCAATATCTCTCCTTCCAAAAAAGAACACTTTGATTCCCCTGTCAGAAACTGATGAAAACTACCTCTGCTGTAAATGCTAAATCTATGCCAATATCACAACCACCTCCCACACCCACCTTCCCCTAAAAACAACAAACAAACAAAAATAAAAAAATTTGCATGTTTCAGATGAGCTAAAATTAGTTTCAAGGGAGAGGTAAACAGCTGAGTCTAGAAACAAAAGGAAGAAATTTTTCCTACAATACTGTTGATTTTCACAGTGCATTACATCTTGAACTAATGCAATATTTGGTCCATTCTGCAAACTAAAGGATGAAAATATGATAATCTCCAGTAAGAGACTTTCACATTGCTGTATCTGTGCTCTCAGACCGATACTACAAAGACTACAAATTTGCAACAGAATTGTTTTTAGAAGAGCTATTTTGATATATTGCATTACAAATAGAGAGAAATCATAGTGCCTACACACACACATACACACACTCTCAAGTGATGAGTCAGGTAAGATATCTATTCTTATGCTCTGCCTTCCTTTTTTTTTTTTAAAGTGATCAAAAGATTTAAAAGGGAACATGTAATCTGCTTAAGTAATAGATTTCTTCTTTACAAATCAACATAAGGAAAAGCACATGAGAACTGTCTCAACTTGATCTCTTTGGTGATTCTAATGGTTAGAGCTTCAGTAAAAAATCTGTAGGAAACCTCATCTCCTCCTGCAAGAACAGCACAAAATTCACCTATGAAATGCCAGCCATTACAGAAAAATGCAAAAGCCTATATTTAACTGATTTTTAATCATACAACAAATCATTTATTACAGGGCACTTCTTGGGTATCCATGAATGGAAAAAACAGGGATCTTTGATCCCCAAATCCTCTAGTTGCCATTTATTTTCCAGGAAATTTGTAACAATTTTGACCACTGTTTCTCAAATGGTGATTAAAATAAAATATGGGTAAAAAATACAGAAATATATTTCTTCAGACAAATTCTGCAATGCCATTCAAACCTTCTAAAGCAGGGAACACAAATGAGAGGTATGGGTTGAGTTTGAATAGTAGGTAATCCAGCTGCATGAGTAATCCTCCAATTTTATGCCTTTATACATAGAGAAACACCTAACACTTAACTACTGGAGACCGAAAAATCCCTCAGTAAAATAGCTTTCTCTCTACATTTCTTCTGGCACATAGTCTTGGTAGGAGAAAAAATTGCAAATATTCCTTAATCTCAGTAGTGAGAAAAGGCAGAATGTGCACACACCCTGTTTATCATTGCTTCCCTGGTATCTTGTACACCCTTGAGTTTTCTTTCTTTCTTACAGTCTTTTCAGAGAAAAGGGTGCTTTTTAATTAATTCATGTTCTTCTCCAAAGATATGAATCTTGATGAAAACTGTCTTTATCATTCCTAAACTCAATGGCATTCAGAACTAAATCATTTGAGATCGTTCAGAACCCTTCACTGTATCTCTTAAAACAGCAGGAGAAGAATATAAAAGATCTTCCACAGGGAGCAATGCCAGGCACTCTTAAGAAAGCTAAGCCTTTCTTTTCTTTCCACCTAAACTTATCCAGTTCATAGGGCTTCAAAGACCCTTAGAGTGCACACCCTCTTTGCCTGACAGCTGCTTTTCCTCCTTTGCTGCTATCCTGCACCTATGGAGGAACAACTACAGACAGCAATATATGGTGGAGGCCACCAAGCTGGAAAACACCTTGGCAGAGAAGGACCTGGAGGTCCTGATGGACACCAAGTTGAACATGAGCCAGCAATATGCCCTTCCCAAAAAGAAAGCTAATGGTATCCTGGGCTGCATTAGACAAAGAACTGACAACAGGTCAAGGGAGGTGCTTCCACTCTACTCTGGAGCACTGTGTCCAGTTCTGGGCTTCCCAGTACAAGGGAGACACAAACATATTGGAGAGAGTTCAACAAAGGGCCACAAAGATAATTAAGGGGCTCATGCCATCTGTCCTATGAGGAAAGGGTAAAAGAGCTGGGACCGTTCAGCCTGCAGAAGAGAGGGCTCCCGGGAGACTGAACAGCAGCCTGCCAGTAAAGGGAGTCTGAAAGAGAGCTGCAGAGGGCCTTTGTACAGCGGCATGTGGTGACTGGACAACAGGGCATGGCTTCAAACTGAATGAAGGCACGTTTAGATTAGGTATTAAGAAAGAATTCTTTATTGTGAGGATGGTGAAACACTGGAACAGGTTGCCCACAGAGGCTGTGGATGCTCAATTCCTAGAAGTGTTCAAGACCAGGTTGGATGGGGCTTTGAGCAACATGGTCTAGTGGGAAGTGTCCCTGCCCACAGCAGGGTGGCTGGAATTGGATGATCTTCAAGGTCCCTTCTGACCCAGAGCTTTGCATTGCTCTACACTTCAGTTCAGTAGTGTCAAAGTAGCAGTACAAAGTTATCCGCCAAGAGGTGCAGCCAATTCCCATTTTTTAACAGAGAACCCTCTGGTTTTGGCCCAGACACCTCTGACAAGACTACCACCTTTGAGTTAACCCCCACAAACAGCAGACCAGCAAGTCATCTTCTGTTCTAGTCCTTCACTGTGTTAAGGGATATCCCACTTTTAATCAAGAAAAACTTGCAATGAACATGGTATGACAGAAGAGATTTACAGCTCTTTGTATTCCCATTATGGATCTGAATCCTTAAGTAGTTTCCACAACACACGAGGCTGGTCAACACACAAAGAAAAAGGGATGACCTCCCATATCTATCATTTAAGTTCACCAATATCTGTGATAAATCTAGTCATTTGTACAGTCCAAATTTTTCTAGTTTCTTCTATTACAGCAGGATCAAAATCATACTTTTCATCTGGACACTAAAAATTCCCCACAGCAAGGAATCCAGAAGCAAAGCAAATGACTGGCTGAACTAACAGTAAGAAAATTTGATTACATCTCTACCCATCCAGGATAATTTATTATCCTGCAGCATAGCATTAACTGTCTAAGATCAGGATCCCATTCCTGTGGCACAGTTCCTCAGTATTCTTTTGAGGGTACTTATGCTGGCTTAGAAAAACAAGAAATACAGAGCAACTCCTATCAGAAACCCTTCTTTTTTTAGATGAATTTGACCAAAGTGCACCAAAACCAACCAACCAAAACAATTAAAAAAAAAAGAAAAAAAAAAAAAAAAGGAAGATGTAAATCTTTTCTGTGATGGCTTTTCTTTCCCTTTTCTTACTGGGAACAGATAAAAACCAAATCAGCCTCTTAAATAGGAGTACTTACATAACAGCTGTGATTTCAAATATTCCTGCTAGCATTTTTAAAAGAAAACTTACAAATCATTCCTTGTAGTCACAGAGTTCAGATATTTGATTTATTCCATCTCTATTATTTAATTTGACCTATTACTTAGCACTGGAAAACATCAAAAGAACCCTGACAGAAACATCAAAGACATCTATCTTAAAAATTCATAGCTGAAACCATATAGCACATCATAATTTTTAAAATAATTACAGTTTTATTATACTCAAAATAAGATGATTATTGTAAATTATTCCTCATATCAGTTATCACAAGTAAGTTTTAGAAACATCTGCTAAATGTAAGTATCTGGATACAGTTAATCCAATTTATGTAACATTATACTCAAAATGGGACAGAAAAACAAATGAGAACCTTTAAAATCCTAACATCACTTATCAAAAATTACCTGTTTTGCTTAACTGAAAATAGCCCCCTTAAAAACCTATGAACAATCAACCACCAAATTCATACATTCATCCTACCAAACTACTAGAACTTTTTTTAATCAATACTGCAACTAAATTTAACTCAAATATAGTGCTCCATCTGTTAATGTTCATAGTACCTACTTCTCTTTCAAAGCATCCAAGCATCTCCAGTATATCCATGCATGCTCCTTCCTTTCTTGAAAGCTCAAGCCCCCCTTCCCCCAAGTCTGGTTGTTCTGGGCTATTTTCTGAACATCTATTTTGTTTAAACTTTCACAAAACAAATCCTCACACTCACAAGAAAATGCTTCCTTCTCATTTATGTCCAGACTGAAGTAATATCTATCTGTACACAAAATTAACACACAAGTGTATAATTGTAGTTTTATGCTCAAGTGCCCCAATTATGCACTTTGAAACACTTTAAAGGATCCATCAGGAACATTCAATACCTCCAAACTGTAAGTTATGAGGAGTGTCTTTTGACAAGACAGCTGCATTATGGAGAAATCTTTCAGCTAAAACCAGAAAAAGCTATCAGCTTTGGGGATTTTTTCGTCCAGGATACTCAGGCTGTAAAGAATGGTGGGACCTATCTGGTGCAGTGCATTTTGCCACAACTAAGAGACAAACAGGAAATGAAACAGTTTGTTCTGGTTTTGTGTAATATGTCCCAGGTAAGCACAAGCCTGCAGATTGTTCAGAAAGGTGATTAAAGAAATTTTAAGAATTAAAATTAAGAATGTTTGCAACAGACAAATACACTTTCCTCACTTCAGCCCCAAGTCAACTGTAGCTCCCCACACAGGTTTGGTGAACTCATCCTCTGCCTTCTCACTTCTTACAAAATACTTTTAAGAAGCAGTTTGTTCAAAAAGGGAATGCAGGAGGCAACTGTCAACAGTTTTTTGTTACAGAAATAAATTTCTCTGCACATGTGGTGGAGAAGGGAAGTCTATGTTAGTCCATCTGACTTAGCACTGAAATGGGTTATGTGTGCTCACACAACGCATTACACTCTTCCACACAGACTGGTGATAATACTTACCTTCACGATATAGTTTATTAGAACCACTGGTGCTGTTCATGGCAGGGGGTAAACGGGGGATGTCCCAGCAAACACAAGATGGTTAAGTACTGAGACCATGTTAGCAAAGGTTTTCCTTACAGTGAGAAAATGCAATGCTCTGTACAACTCATATGTGATTTAGCATTAAGTGTCAGGGTCATGTAGTCACTGCTTGCTGACCATCAGCAAAGAGATAAGATAAGCCTATTTGTGACCTCAAAGAGCAATCACAGGTACCAGCAGAGTGAGACAAAATTCCAGCTGCTGTTGCAGTTCTTTAGTGTGGCAAACAGAATGCTAAGTTCTTCCAAGGGTGATGGAAACCCACATGTTTTCAGGAAGGTGCCATCCAAAGCTGTTCTAGAAAAAACACACCATGCAGAAATGCTCCCAAGCTCCTCATCCAATGCACTGTGTGGGTTCCTGTCTCACAGCTGCCAATGCCCATCTCTGCATGCTGAGGAGCTGCAGAAAGGAGGGAGTCAGGAGGGAGTCAGCTCCTGACAGGAGGCTGCATGAAAGACACAGTGTGTGGGTTGATGACATTTTGTATAATGCTCCAGAGGCAAAAGCACCAACACAACAGGTCTACAGCTGCAAGCCCATCCGTCTCCAAAGAAGCCCCACCACTTCACCTAACCTGTCAGTTGTCCCTGACTCTCTACCAAGGGTTCTGCTACACACGAAGAGCAGAAAGATAATGGGCAGCCTTCTGCTGGCTTAGCACACCAAAACAATTCAGCGTGGTCAGATGAACCCAGCAGTGACAAGAGGGAAGTGGCACTGAAGGTATCAGCTGGGTTGGCTTTGGCTGCTGTTGAACTGCAGATTCTTGATTTTGGTTTTTTGTGGCTCTCCTCATCTCATGAATCCAAATCCACAATTCTCACTTTCCAAAAAAGCACCACATGTGCAAAGTAATAACTTCCAGCTCTCCATGCAGAGCCCTTCTAAGGGAGAGCTGCCATGAGAAAGCTGCTGCACTACCATGTGAAACTACAAAAGAAGCCTTTCCTTGACTTTCAGGGAGGACACTAGCTTTTCAGATCTCCTCACACTCAAGACACTCAAATTCTGCCACAACATTTAATCCATTTTAAGCAGAAAATAATTCATTGCTGCTCTCACCTAGAGTGACATCCAAAGGAAAGTAGTGATACAGAGAGGGGATTGTACACACAATTCTCTCTCCCTTCTTTGCAGGAAGTGAAAACAAATTTTCATGCATTTTAGGGACATCCTTAGCATGAAAGTAAAATGCAAGTGGGTAATGCCCATTTAGATTAGTTCTTGCATATTTTTAGGACAATGATCACTTATCTGTGTTGGTAGTTAGGTATTTCAACCTCCTGTTTGGTTTGGCAAATCCTCCTCTGAATACCAGTTGTACTTTAGTGTTGTTCAGGCACGAGCTTCTAAGATTAAATTAAGCTTCTGATTTTGCAGTTGCATAACTATTTAAAATATTTCAAACAACAGGTCAATATTTCTCAGAAGCTGTATATACCTTCCAGAGCACAGAATTCACACATCCTGAAGAACAGGCTTTTTAATTTTAAAACCGGGTATTTTCATTACTTAATTGGCTCTGAACTATGTAATTTTTTATTTTTTTTTAAGAGTATAAAACTAGGGAGAAAAGCTTAGGAAGCAGCATTGTCTGCTTTGGAGGGAGTATTTACCCATCTGCCCTTCTGGCCAGAGGTTTAATAGATTTCTATTTTTATAAAGGACATAAGGGGAGGGGGTGGCTCCATCAGTCTCCTACAGAAACCCAGCTGCCAAACTGGATGTGCCAAAGGGGAATTTTAGGGAATTTTAAAGAGATAACCTCTGCTGAGACTGCAATGTCAGCTTTGTAACCTCATGACTGGAACATGTGCAGTGAATGCTGGATTGAAAGAGCTGTGCTATGGGAGTTAGAAGAAAGAAAAGGAGAAAACAGGAACAGCACAAACTGGGATTATTACTCTGTGATGAGAAGAGAACTGAAGCTAAAAAACACTGTTAGTTCACTGTGAAAAAAATACATCTAAAGAGTAAGCTCACTTTGATTTGAGTATTTACCGATAACCTCTGTGCACTTCCCTTCTCCCACCCCTAATATGGTCCCTGCATTTTATGCTGATGCTGTTGTTCCATTTAACACGTCACTCACAGCGTATTTTAAACACATGGACCCAAACTGACCTCTGGTTTAAATGCTCAGCACAGAAATTGTGGGGTAAGGGGTTGAGCAGGAAAGAGGAATGGAAAAAAAACAGAAGCACTGCCAATTAAAAGCAAACAATAAATAAATAAATAAATAAATAAGCCAATAAATAATTGGAGCTTTTTCGACCTGGTCCTTCAGCTTCTTCTCAGCTTTTCTTGCATGTCAAGACAAAACGAAACTATATCCCCTTACTTTAAATTATCAAAACTTTTTTAAACTTATTTTACAGGAAAGAGATAAAGAACTATGGCATGTAGTGCTATTTATTCACCAAGATCAGAATGTTTGAAGAACTTTAGTACGCTAAAGAAGCTGTAAAACATTTGTGATTCTAAACTAAGATCAACATTCAAAACAGTAAGGACAGCTAAAAAACCCACACAAATGGAGTAGCCACAAATACCTTCAAAGGTCTATAAAAATCTATTATCGAGTCTTACGTAGGGATTAAAAAGGTGAAATTAATGATTTACACTCAGACAAGTAAATTTCTATACTAAATTACAGGAGAAGTCTCTTATGGGTAGGACCCCATTACAAAACACTTCTGATGTCCACTAGTTTTCTTCTGCTCCTCACATACAGCAGTGTGCTTGCAGAATTATCCCTTTTACTACATTTAAAATAGATGATGTCATAACATTTCACCTAGAAGAGAAGCAGTAATAAATATCCTTTTGCAGTGAAAGCAGTGAAATGCTTTATGATAAAATATAACAGCTCTTTAAAAAGAAACATTTCAAAGTAACAGGAATGTTAGAAAGGTAAAATAAATTAATAGCCTATGTTGTTAAAAACCATCTACAAATCTTTATAATCCAATTCTCTCAACAGCTTCGGTATGTGGTGAATGTCATTACATTATCAATCTAAGAAAAATCTGTCTTCAAACTTGAGGATATATATTCTGTTTAGCCTAATATTTGGGAGTTTTAGAAAATATTTTATTCACATTTTGGGTTAGTGATGGGGTTTGGGGAGTGTTGCTTTCTTTTAAGGGAAACTGTCAACTGAGGACCATTAAAAAAACCGGCTACAACCTCACACCATAAAATATCTGCTAATATATGCTATCTGTATGTTAGTTTGTTTCACTAGTGTTTGTTCTTCTTTCTGGGCAGCACTTCAATGAGGATCTGCTCCCCTGAGGAAACATAAGCTCCTTCAGTGCAGTGTGTCTCAACATCTCTGCAGAAAAACGGCATTAATCAAATAATTAGCAACCAGTGTAACCATTCGGTGCATCAGAAACAAAAACCTAGATGCTCTTTAAAAGCATTGCCTCCTTTGTTGCCTCTAACTGATCTGAAAATAATATTATTTCATCTTCAAGTCAAAAAGAAAACAACTTGTTACGCTGAAAGTGCCTTTTCCATTGCCTTTCAGCAAGAAAAGCTTTGCGAAGTCGGAAGATTTTTGCTCTCTCAGAAAAAAAAGTATTTCTATGATGTATTGTAAATCTTTACCTCCCTCAATTGGGAGGTAGGTTTTTATGCCTTTCAGAATTTATTATGTCTGCTCGACTGTGCTTTCCTAAAGATCCCTTTCAGCTTCTGTTCCAACTAGCAAGTGAAAATTCTCTCAAGTGCAGTAATGTAAAAGGAGTAGGAAAGAAATTCAGCCCATGCACAGGGCAGACACACAATGCAGTGCAGTGCTTTGCACAGCCCTACAAAGCACATTACAGCTCAATTCATGGAATACCCGTATTCAAAGTACTTGCTCTATGGGTCTTATAATTTATTAAATTTGGTATTATAAATAAAACCATGAAGCCAGTCCCAGTTGAAATACTTACATTTCCAAAGAAACCCTACAAACTCAGCAAAATCTTGAGCCTTTTCTATACATTTTTCCTAACCACATCCTATTTATTTCCTTTATGTGTGATTCAGGTTCCAACTCTACAAACTACTGGGCAATTTAAAATTTTAATTGTAAGAGCAGTGCCACTGAGCTTAACGGGGCCAATGACTCTAACGTAACCAGTGATGCACACATCAACCTATTGAGCTGAGGGATTTATACCACAATCTCCTTGAGGCAAGGAATATGCCTTTTCCTACATTTCACAAAGGAGCATATAATTTTGCTGGAAAACAGGAAATCAAGATTTCAGTTTTAAAATTTTCCTATTACCAGCAAGCCCAACAAGGAGAGTAGAAAGCTCAGAAGAAGCTCTGCAATATGCCAGATTAAAAGGATCTGCACAGGATCCAAAGGATCTTCCACCTCATGATGGTAGTCAGGAAAGGTTCCATATAAGATATGATAAAAGAATGTTGTGATTAACCGGAAAACCAGTCAGGAACCAGCTTTTCCTACTGCCATTCTTAGCCATTTTTTTCTACTTTTGTCTAAAGCAAAAGACTATACTACTTCTATTTAAAAAACCAAACACAAAACCAAAACCAATTTCAACTACACTAACTATACCTCCCTTGCAATCTTCCTGCTGTTAAACTTAGTAAGTAAAAAAGGGAAAAAAATGACACACTGATGCACTATCTAATTCACTATCACTGAAACAAGCAGTGATTAGCCTAGCAATGATTCTTTCTCTTATATTTCTGTATATACACATTGGATTAGATACTCAACACTCTTTCTTGAATAGCAAATTCATACTTCATGTGCACAAAGTGCAGTAAATTCTTTCATAATTACAAGAGTGCAGGACAACCTTGATAATTTTAATTACTGGGAAGTTTGTTTCGGATTTCTAAACGCCCTCAGTAACAAGGTACACAAAACAAGACACGCAGAAATGGAGGCCAAGGCTGTTCTAGCAAAATTGTATCTTACTAACACATTAGAATTGCAGGGTTTGGTTTCGTGACCAACTATGAGCAAGTGTATTTCACTGACTTTTGTAAGATGAATTGATTATTACCATGACATTTCAACCACACACAAAAGAGAAAGGTGACACTACAGCAGAAATGTGCTATCAGTTCAGCAGCAGTGATTTACAGGAAGAGCATTTCAAGTTTATACTAACAGGGTTATTTCATGAGCTGAAAATAGTTTTATTCCCTTATGTCAAATAACATTTATGTATCTGTAATGTGCACCATAGCATAAAAAGGCAGACATGAAGAAAAACATGACTTTACAGGCAAGACTACCATCACACAGTATTGCTTTATAAATATTGCTGAAGTAAACAAAATCTGCATATAAATAACATTTCTTATATTGACTGCTAAATACATTGACAGAACCAAACAGCAGCAAAATGT
This sequence comes from Certhia americana, assembly GCA_018697195.1. NCBI lineage: Eukaryota > Metazoa > Chordata > Aves > Passeriformes > Certhiidae > Certhia > Certhia americana. The sequence continues at coordinate 58,771,397 of CM031859.1, read as the reverse complement.
CTCTTATCGTAAAAATTCTCTGCCTTTATTTTAAAAATATAAACAAAGTATTTATTTTTGTAACCATCAAAGCAAGCAGCTGACTTCTGATTTTGTCTGTGAGGAGCACATGTCTACAAATAAAGGATGACTAAAAAAAAAAAAAGTCCCGGTAGAGGAGAAAAAGACACTAGTGAGGTTTCACACTATTGACAAGGCTTATAATCCAGAGAAATCTGCCATGTGAGCCAAGGCACAGCAACATAGCATTTAGGCACATAGAGGAGAAATGCTTGTAAATTCCACTGGTCCAATGAGCAGAGACACAGTTTTCATAATTTTATCATTGTGCTCCACAGCTGAGCGGCTGTCAGGCCAATGGCAAGGCACAGGTTCCCATTTGAATGACATATGGGTTCACCCAACCAGAGAGATGTTAGAGCATTAAATACCACAAACAGACAGGACAAGAATACAAAAAGCCAAATTAACGCTCACGCAACGGCGCGCACAGGCAGGGACCTGCCTGCTCCAACCCAGCACCTCTGCCAGGTCCCCAGCATCAGGAAAACCGTGTCCTCCAGGTAACAGTCTCTCACCTCATAAAACTCAATGGCATGCTGAAAAATTACACTTCAAAGTGTGGCGGGAAAATAACAAAATGGGTATTTTTAAAACACTGGGAAATGTAGACTTAAGACATGTGGGGAGTGAGAAGGGAGCAGGAATTATTCTTTCCCACAGTATTTCTAAAAAAGTGCCACGGAAAATACATTTTACCTTTGTGTAAAGCTGTTCTTCAGACAGAAGTGTTTAACACGTTATATAAACATGTTATGCAGTGAAATGTAAAACACAGGGGGATTTTCATCACATTTATTGCATTTGTTAGCCAAAATGTAGTAGTCTTGTAATCACCGCCACTGCTGTAGTAAAACACTTCAGTAATATTAACAAAAGAGTGCTTTCAGACAGGCTTGTTGAAGGGGAAAGATTATATCGAACAACTTGGACCTCAGCAAAACAACAAAAACAAATAAAACCCTCAAAGAACTGCAGATGAGCATGCAAAAAGAGATCACAGGGCTGATTTCAACTAGCAATTCACCATGCCTTGAAATTTTCTTTCATGAAGAAACCAAACCCAAATTACCAAACACTGCGTAGGACACAGCTGTCTCCACCTTGTGCAATGTGATGGAGTAACACATGAACTACACACCACCAGTCCACAGGACAGGTTCAGACTTCAGGGACCTGATGGAGGAATTGCATTAGCTATTTTCAGTCCAAATCAAGAAGTTTGCCATGATGGTATATTATGAGCACCACCTTTGCACAGCAGGATTTGCAAAAGCAAAGGCAGAAAACAAGCTTTACTCAGGCTGCCTACAAGACCCTGCCTGTACATAGGCAACTTCTCAGGTGAGGAGGAGTGGGCACCTTCACCCCTGCCCCTCACCCTGCACCCAGTGAGCTGCAGCCTCCCCAATGCTCAGAAACTCAAGGAAGTGGTAGAGATGGTGCCTTTCACCAACTTTAATGGAGTTTTTTTCTTTTCAGTCTTTCCGTGCTCTATTTTCACTCTGCAGATCTTTCTAGACGTGGTCTCTTTAGAATTTTTTAGTAATACCAGGATTCTCTTCTGTTTGTACAGTGTTTTTTCTGCTCTCATTTGTTTTACCCTTTCAGTGCTAATGCTGTGATCTATGCAGAAGACCTGGGATACTTCACCAAGTTCTGCAACATTCACCATTAATAAAACAAAAGGATGAGGAGGGAGGATTATATTTAGGCATACATTCAAAATAGCTGTTTAGATCAAGGGTACTGATTAATTACTGTAGCTCAAAAGTCATTGACACTCTCTCCTCAACCATGAGAAAGACCACTGCTGCAAGAGCAGCAATCCATAATCAGCTTTATTAAAATTATTTAATCACACACTGTTTATGTTTTAAGTGGTTGAATTTGTACTTTACTGGCAAAAAATATACTTTTTAGGACAACAGTGAATTGTTAGGAAAAAACAACAACAAAGACATTTCTTTCCTAAAAATTCCAGCACTGCATCACTATCTGCTACAATATCCCCATGCTTTACATGGCAGATCACAGAAAACTGTTTACAGGTTAAACTTTGCCCCAAAATTTACTCCAGCAGTATCTTTTTACTTCTGAATTTGTTCTGCCTGAGAACTTCAGATTCCAGTGTAACTTTGAACTGAGCACATCCAACTAGTATCCTCTCATCTTCTTTGCTTTTTTTATAGTTAATTGTAAGAACTCATTTCAGGACTATTTACACCAAAATACTGAAAGAAAGCCTGCCTGACCCAGGAAAAACCCCAAAACAGTTACGTATCTCTCTAACTGTTCACCATATAAGCAAGCTCTATGCCACCTGAAAGCCTAAGATGAAGAGCAAATTAATCAAACACTAGGAAATATATTCCTTAGTTATTTTAACATCTAACAGTAGAAAATGGTTTCAAAGCTCCCCATACATACACACACAACAGCACTGACAAACACAAGAAAAGTAGATATGAAGCAGAATTGTCACTGATGTTCTCCTTAAAATACTATCTTAGAGAACGACTCTCATACCCTCTAGGCTAATCCATTCCCATGCTCTGTGCTGGAAGATGATACTCATATTAAAGGATCCATCAAAGCCTGCCCTACCTTAGACAAGGAAAAAGAAGTCAGCACAGCTAATGGGAGAGAACTCTGAGCCGCAGGCAGAGCATCTCCCCCCTTGCCACTGTCTCTTCCCACTCTACCACGCTGAGGGAAGTTGGCATACTGAGACAGAATTCCCAGTTCAAAAAAGCAGGAGCTTCTGAAAAAGCTTAAGAAAGGGGAGAATAAGGCTGAAGATTAATAGGATCTTTAGAGCTCAGCAAAGTGCAGGACAGAGGGAGAAAAATAAAATTAATGTCTATGATATTTCAAAATAAAAGAAATGTGAAAACCACTTCTTCCTTAGAAGCTGAAATTTTTAGTTATAAGGATGAATATTTCAATGTCTGATATGGAGATGTGAAAGCTCCTGAGGGTTAGTTTAGGGTGTTTTGGTTTGTTTTGTTTTAAATAAAATACAGTACACTAAAGCATGGCAGAAAAGAAATTATTTAAAGTGTTTTTTAACCAGGAAGTATTCAACTCAGAATGAAAGCATTATTACACATACACACAGTAAAAGAAAAAATCAAAGTCTGTCAAAACAGAAAACTAAAGTAAGTTACAAAATCTGAATACTTAGATTTGACTATAACTGCCAAGAATATACAAGTTACAACTTACAACTGGAAAAAAAAAAAATCAATTAAAAGAAAAACAGTGTTTGGGGTGGGGGAGAAATGAAACTTTTCAACTTCCCACCAAATATTTCTTTTGAAACTGATTTTCTTTTGAGGATACTTTAACTATGACAAAAATTCATTACCCAGTAGAAAACTACACTCGCCACATTTTCCAGCAGCTTACAGGTAACCAAACAAATTCACTGCATCCTACTTTGGTAAAACGGAAATTAATAAGCACTTAATATAGATAGAATTTATATGGACTTACAACATACTTACAGAGAACAATGATAAGCATACTGAGTTAAATCTACACATTGTGTTATAGTCTGCTTAATGTAGTGTTCACATAAAGCTGTAGGCAGACACACACGCTAAACTGAGTCACAGTGGAACATGACTTTCTTGGAGGCTAAGGTAATTTTAACATGAAAAATGCTGTACCCATCTACAGAGCTCCAGGACACTAACAGGTCTTTTCTAACTCCATTTCAATGGAACATGAGCAACTTGACATCAATAAAATGAACAAATCACTCTCACAAAGTTAATGAAAATGCAGTTATGATTCTAAATCTACTGGTATCCTCTCTTAAAATTGCTCTGAAACCAAAAGTACCACAGACTTCAACAATGCTGATGAAAATATTTTCAGCTCAGAAAGTAACGTAGGCTTGATGGTCAATGTTTGGGCTGCACAGCTCAGGGGTTTTTCAAGGATGAGATTTCAGTCAAGTCCCAAGCTCCAAGGGGAATGAAGTCTCACAAGTTTTTGCCTTCTCCCACCCAGATGCAGCAAAGCCCTTGCATGAATATCATCTGAACTCCCAACCAAAGAAGACTACAGTAAATAAATATGGCTCATTGAACATTTACCGATGCAAACTTCAAACAGGAGAAACAGGAGACTTTAATTTTTAAGGACAGTATCCAACTGTTCGCACCCATTCTACCCACTGACCCAAGTTGTCTAATGGATGGAAATGGTAAGAGTTCCACCACCACTATGAGCAGCTGTAAGAAAGAACAGCTGTCCTCATCTTTCATCTAAATGAAAGAAGACACAAAAAAAGTAATGCCTAAATTCATTCCACCTTCAGTGGTTTTTCAGCTGATGACCAAGCAGTACTTAACAGCGTGACAAAGAGACAATGATGGGAGATGGGATGGACAGAGGAAGTACATTAACAAGGCAATCGTGCCTATCCTTCAAACATTTTTTTTTTCTTTCAGTTGTAAATCTGTTTCTAGAATTAGGGTATACACAGAAAAATGCACTGTATTTCGGCTTTCAGAGCCAATGAGACAAACACTGGAGTCCCACAGGAAGATAGGTAAGTCTTAGGCAATCACCCAGAAGAAGGAAGGATTCAGGTATTAAGATGTAGAACAGCACTGAAAATACAGGCTAGGCAGAAAGCTAATGATGGTTTGATAAACCTTATTAAAAACCCCACATGGATAGATGGCAGTCAGTGCCTATTATTGCAAGGCTTGGATGGGATTACTTTAATTAATGTTCTACCTAAACTCTTACTTCAATAGCTACTAATTACCATTAAGAACTACCAGCTATATCCGCAGATTAAACATTTCTCCCCTACCCAAAGACCCAATTTTAGAAGCTGCTTCTACAACAAATTATTTGTTATACTGTTTATGGTGCCATAGAAACTTCTACATCCTTTCAAATTTGTGGTAAGATCCTTTAATGCAGGTCCTTAAAAAAACTTGCTGAACAGATAGTCACAAAACAAATGCCTCTTTATGCTGAAAGAGTGTGAAAAAATGTCAATATACTACATAACTTAAAAGCAAAATTAGAGGACTCCCAGTATTTGATGTAACCTTCAGATTGACTTAAATCCTGTAGCTTTCTCTTTCTTTCTGAATACACCTACAAATAGAGAAATAAGGAAGACCTTGTCTTCAAGATGCAATTTTTGTAGATTGATGTATTCTCTTTTAAAGGGATATAATTTTACAATCCCTCACAGGTGAGATAGTGGGTTTAATATCTAAAGGAAAGTACATATTTGTCTCTACGTCAATCTGCATGAAAGAAAAATCACTGGCAAAGTAGCAATAAAATACATGCACTGCAAGGATCCATCTGCATTCTTATTTTGTGGCTCAGAATTGACGTATTATTTGCCATACTCAGAAATGTAGTATTTCTGTATGCACACACATTAATCTTGACAAAAAGATCTTATTTCAGTCATGCTGATCCTATTTTAAAATTTATTTAATACTCAACTGTAAAAAGCAAATACTATTTTATAATTGAAAAGGACATCACAGTTGAGAAATATCCCTGATTGAAAACACTATCTGAGCAGTTAAAAGAAAAATTCTTCTGTCTTTCCTTTAAAAATCAATAGAAGACAGCTATGTACAGATTTGGAGAAACTAATAAACAAATTGCAAGAACAAAAGCCTTACCAGTTTCATACACACACACACACATAGAAACTCAATCATATTTTTCCCCACAGTATTGTGAATTTAATAGAAACTATGCTGTGTATATCTATGAGATTCTGTATTTAAGAATTTTGGTATCTCTTTACAGATATCCACAAATTTCAGTAAACAATTTTATAGGTTTACAGTTTGAAAAAAGTGAATAAAAAAGGGAATAATTCTAGCAGAGAATATCTCTGAAAAAGAAATTTAGTCTATTCTCCTGCAGACAGAACCTCCCTTTATATTTCTCAACTGTGAAACTGCATGAGAGCATAATGGTTTTAGTATAGCCAAAACAATAGCATTGTACAAGTAAGAAACCACGAAGAACAAAAAATAAATGTAAAACCAATCAAACTCTGTACAGCAATTATGATTTAAAAGTGACTATTAGCACAGCTACAGTACTTCAGACAAAATTTTTAACAACATTTGCTTTCTCCATCTGTCTTTTTTTAAGACTTATTTCAGCAGTGAGTCAGATTTTGGACAACATTTGACGTGGTGCCATTTAAAAAGTAAAAGAAATAAGAAGGAGGAGATTTTATGAAACAAATTCTGCCAAAATCCAAGACAGATCTGGAATATGACAACAAATTCATGTCAAATAACAGTCTGCCCGATGTTTAGATTGTTAAGATTATTTAGGAAATGTGAAGAAAGAAGTAAGCTTTCCAACAGTCTTAAAGGAACTTAGATTCCAGTGTATGTAACATATTACGAGAAAATTAATAGATACATGAATTTAATTAAAAGATTCTGTGTTTGCCTATTGCTGTTATACACAGAGGAGCAATCATATGCTGGTAGCAGATCCGTGTCATTAGAGTGACTTCTGCAATTTTTCTTTTCCATGTAGAAAAGCAACTACACATCTAAAAGACAGCAGCAAGAGGACCAACTATCAGAGTCTTTTAGTCTTGCTGTTCACCTTTGCTACCAGTGTGGTACAGGTACTTCTCTACCAGAACTAAGGAGAACAAGAACCATTTCAAACAGCTAATGGAACAGACAGCATTTTGGTGAGTGGCTGTCTGGCACAGAGACCAAGTTCATAAGGTAAGAGTGCACTGACAGCACATTTTCTTTAAAAACACCAAAAAACAACAACAAGAAAATTTACTAGCCCATTAGGACTGCCAACCTAAAAAATGCTTTTCTATCATCCTTCTGAATAAATCTGGTGTGAGAAGTCAGACAAAGCATCTTGATAAAACTGTTCTGTAAAACTAAGAGAAAATAATGGAAACTTATCAATTCCTTTTAAACATTTATTAGGTCCAGAATGGGACTGTTGGGCAGAAGAGCACAAAGCACTGCCACACAGTTTTGGCAGACCCAGTTGCAGCCATCAAGGTGCCTCGTTCAATGACATGAACCTTAATTAGCCAATTACGCCTTATTTTTAAGACGTATCGTTATTTTGACTGTGGCAATGCAAGAAAGCAAGTTGATCTAACTGCCAAGTGCCAGAGATTGACATCCTCTCCATCCTCCCTACTCTCTTTTTGCATGGCTTTGGCACCAGCCTATCCATAAGCCAAGATGTTTTAGTGTACTGAAGCTGCAGAAAACTAAGCCTTCTCCCCTCCTTCCCAACCACTCAGCAAAACACTGCTAAGCTTCATGAAAATTAGGAATGCACTGGACTGACACAAGGGAAAGCAGGAGATCCACCTGGAATTAATGTGCTGCAAGGAACAGAAAGTCATCCAAAATTAAGGAAACTGTTTCCCACAGTTGCCCAAGTCTGACTCAGATTTGTAACACCAGCTAAGCGCCATATAACAGCAGTGTGATTGATGCACACTGTATTTTGCATCTCGCAATGGAGAAAAAGCATAAGAGAATCTCAGAAGCATAAAAAAATCACTCCAACATCCAAGACATTAAATACATACATATACATCTATACTTAACACAGAAATCCTTACTGAATTTTTTTAGTAATTAGTCCTTCATCTGAAAATGAGGCATAAAATATATCACTGAAGCTGACAGATATTATTACCTCAGTAGAGACTGCATATTATACCTTTAGTTCAAATCCATGGCAGAGCAATGATGCCCACCACCTACTCTCAACTCTTTGGAACAAACTCTCCCTATATGGAATTACATTTTGCCTGTTTATCATTTCCTATCAATTTAGTTCGCTAAGTATTTTTTCCCAATTCCTTTCTTCCAAATACGTTATAACGTGTCTAGCATACTGTAGTTTTTTAAGCACTTGGGTAGTCAATGCACATATATAATCCCATTTTCAAAGTCATAACATGCCTTGAGGGATGCGAAAGGTGTTAGGAAAAATAAATAAGGCAGCAAAAGTTTTTGGTTCAGCCAACCAGCCTGAAGATACATTTTTTTAAATACTTGTATGTATTCTTAGCCATTTTTAAGTATGTGTTAAAAGCATAGAAATGATAAAGCATTTGTAGTTCTTCAGTGAGCCATGAAAACCTCTGCAGCTCTCTGGTGTACATGCAGAGAAGTAATGGGTGAAGAAGAAGGATGGTCACCTTCTTACTACTAACTGGATTTGGGTGCTCAACCTACTTAAGCTCTTGAGTAACAACTTACTTCAGTGGATAAACCAAAACCAGTATTTAAGAAACTCAACAAATTTATAACAAAAGCTACTGAAAACACTTGCAGAGAAAAGCCAACAATTATTTAAAAGTTAGAGATTACATAAATTACTTTTAAAACACTGTTATTAGGACATTGCCAGGACTCTTCAAACATAAAAGGCTAATATCTTATTTGTTCAATCTGCACAGTGCATGTCTATATGGTTACAAAAACAATGACATTTTACATATTTTTTCCTCTAGTTTAGTATTTCAGGAACAGTTTTCTGAAAAACACAACTGCCTTATAAATTAAACATCTTCAGAACAAACCCAAAAAAGTTGCATAAAACCAAGGAGGGATAAAGTGAGAAAGACAAGCCTAGATGTGTAAAATATTGCCATTACTAAGGGTATCAAGGTAAAAACTGAAGGGATGAATTGAAGATATGCTCGGTGCTCAAAGCACATTTCTGAAATACATGATAACAATTTGTCTGAGAACATCTCCTCTTTATCTCCCTTTGAGGGTTGTAAGATTATTAATCTTCAGAGCACAAATCACTGCAAAACTACAATTCCCGATGTACCCTGCAGCCCATTCAATTACCTGAAGTACATGAGTCCTTGCTAAGAGGAGGTAGGTAAGTTTTAAGAAAATATAAACCTAGCTCTGCTGTGTGGTTTCCAGCTTTTAGTGACTGGACATGTGTTTTTTCCTGTGCTCTACTCTTCTTGCAGAAAAAGAGGCAAGGGAATTAATCAATTGAATGAAGCTGAGTACTTTTGGTTTCCTGTGGAAGAACAAACTCAAGGAGATACTGTACGAATATACAACTGTTTCTGGGGTGAATTTTGGCAATGCCCTCTACGCAACTCTGTATGGTACTGAATAACCTCAGAGCAAAACAGTATGTTACTAGGTTTCTACTATCCTCAAAATGCTTCAGCTGACCAACAGAAGAAATGAAACCCAAGCTCAAATAATGAAGTGGCACTGGCAAATAGGAACAAAACCCTCCAGCGTAGCTCAGACAACAGGATCAATCCAGGACAAATGTTTGTTTCTCCTCTCTGAGTTTACAACTGCACCTGCAATCCTGCACTCTGGATCAGCTTTTTACAGAGAGGGAGAATGTCTTATCTACTGCTGTAAGAGAAAGCTTGCACATGGCACACACATGCATGCCTGCAGAAAGAATGATGCCATTTGAGACAGGAGCATCCTTTTCAGGCCTGAAGTCACAGCTACCACACCAGGGGTTGATACCACACACCCTGGTTATGACATTACATCCCAACTTCAGATGAAGCATCTCTCCTGCATGGTTTTACGGGTTAAATTAGGAAAATAAAAGGCAGGTGGATTCAGGGCAATGTTTTATTCCCTTGATATCCCCATAGTTTGGCTGAGCTTTATGACCTCAGCCATGTCCCACAGCCTGGTTCATCCATCCCACTATTAAAGCTCAGGTAACTCAAGTGCTGCATTAAGGTTGGAGCAGAGAGATGACCACATCACATAAGCACAAGAGGCTCTGGCAGTACCATATTGCCACCGAAATCTCCAGTGTCCACCAGTGCTAGAAAAGACGCAGCCAGATGTCAGAAAAAGCAAAGATCCCTCCAATGTACATCAAAAGAACACACAAACCACCACATATAAGTAACTAATTGTATTTATTGCATCCACTGCTTCAGCAGCAGAAGCAAAAAAAAGCGCAAACCTTTTAAAGAAGACTGCTGTTAGTGTCTAGAAAAGTGAAGAAGATGGATTGGGAAACATTAAGAGAAACTAGCTGCCGCATCACAGAGAGGATAAGGGAGTCTCACGCAGGATATCCCACCAGGGTCCCAGTGGGTCAAAACATGCTGGGTAATAAACTCTACCTCACAGAAGATTCAGACACTTGGAATTTGGTGCCTGTTACAGTACCCACCCCATTACTGTATTAAGCACTGGGGAGGAGGCAGATGACATACACCAAATTTACTGCCTGGTACTGCAAAACCATTAATTTATCTTACAGCTATTTTACTGGCACAACCCCTGCTCCATAATGGCGCTCTTTTTCTGACTATGAGAAATTATTGAGCAGTTTGTGCTAACTGCTTTCCCGTCATGTTTCATTTCCAAACACCATCTTCTGTCAGTTTATTCCCATTCAACCCAAAGTGACTGTCAGCACGAATACAGATGATATGTTCATTTTTATAATGGTCTAATTTTTGAAAGCAGTTTCCAACTCCCATACTCCTTGAACATAAAAGGCCAACCAAACCCAACAACACAAAAATAAACACAAAAACTAAAGAAAAATAGAATCAAACAAAAATCCACTAAAACACAGGTAGATTAAACCTCAATATAATGGGAAATACATTCTGTGTATGTCACTGACCCATTTATATTTTACTTTGTTTGAGAAAAGACAAGAAATGTGGAAAATAGAAAAGAAACAACCGAACGAAAAGGGGAAACAACCAAAGGAAAAGGGGAAAAAAAACCCAACCAAGCCCAGAATCACTCTACTACTACCTGTTCTATCTGAACATAAACATTTTGCACCATAAAGAGGTGAATTCTATGCTTATATTCCTGCTTATTCCACTAATTTTAACATTTTATCAAAAGGAGAAGCCCTTCTTGAGGGGCTGAACCCTCCTCTCCTAGCACCCACAAATGTGCATCTGCACTGGAAACACTCTCAAAAAGCAGCAATATCCAGTAAAAATTGGGAGGAGGAATGGTAGGGTTAAAAAGAAAATAAGGAATCCCTGGAAATGGTCCTGCACTGCAATTATGTAACTTGATATCAAAGGTGCGAAAGCTAGAATGAAAATATTTGATGTGACAGCTCTTCACCTCAGTTGTAGCATGCCCTATCTAAATAGCAGGAGAGCAGATGGTAATTTTCAAGCACATTTAGACCGGAATGCAAACGATACTTAAAAATAAATACATAAATAAACAAATAACACTATACATGGAATAAATAAAGTGAAGCCTGTGGAGGGGGAGAGAGCATCTTACCAGGCTAACCAACATAATTGGAGGGAAAAAAACCCACCACTGCACACACAAATTTACAGTCACACAAGCCCTTCTTCAGATCTGACATTTACGATTTATATTTCAGCTAAACCACCAGCTTGTGGAGCAATACAAAGATGCATGCACTTGTCCTGGCAAAAGCTTTCAAGGTTCATTGGTATTAAATCTGCAGCCCAGTAAGCTGTGAAAACTCTGTACTTTCAAATGAAGCAGCTTTTGAATACTTGTGAAAATTTTAAGTGAATAAGCAGACTGCATAAAATTTGTTCAAACACCCACCACTACCTAGAGATTTATGCAACGTCAGACTCAAACTTCAAGTTATTTTAAAGATAAGGAGAAATAAATCATTTTAATGTTAATAAAGACTGGTTTCAAAATGCTGCTTGCTCCACAGATAATTCTAAATAGTCTTCCAACTGTCCAGTCAAATAAATCAATAACTGGGGTCATGGCAGAGGGGAATTTGTGATCTATACATGCTTAATTGTCATAGTAAATCCCAGATTTAAAGCTTCACTATGGGTGACAGAGCCAAGAACAGCCAGTGCCATGACTAAGAGTGGTGCCTACTACTGCCCAGGAATCCAGGCTATCAGGATGTTTCTGGATATGGAGAGCTACATACCACCATATATGTGTGTGTGTGTGTGTGTGTATGTATATATATATATATATAAAAAATACATTCTATATTTATGTATATATTTGTGTAGATATAATATATTTATGTATACGTGCATGTGTACAGTACAACCAAGACAGAATTTAACAACAGTGGGACTAGATGGAAGAGAAAGGACAGAAACACACAGTGAACTGTTTTCAAGCATCTACTGTTCACCAGTATGGCTGGTGGCAGGGAATGCCCACACAGACCTTTCCCAGTTCTCCTCAGTGATACATTAGGCCAAGATGTTTTTCTGGTGGTCATCCTTTCTTTTTTGTTTCATTCTAAAAAGTGACAACCAACACCTGACAAGTAAACGGAAACTGTTACAAATTTTATGTTGTTTTAAGGAAAAACCACACCAGTTTGCCCACTTAGATAAACCTTCTGAAACTGCTTTTGCACATACTATTTTAACAAGCTACATGTATACACACACAGCCCATTGCAGTATACTGATCCTTCAGGGATCCAGTAACATCCTACATCAGTAAACCACAGAAGAAAACATAATGGTGCCTGAATAAATCATTGAGCACTCTTACCTCAGTAGTCCTGATGTTAATTATTATTGATGCTTCATGCAGAGCAACAGCAACTAAAATTTAGAGTTTCCCCTGCCTGCATAGCTACATATCCTAAGTGTGCTCTTATCAGTTGAGATCAGTCACTGCAACATTCCCCTCGGTGCAGTCACACCAGCTTTGTACCCCACTGTCCTACACTCCTGCAGACGCCTACTTGACTCTGCATTGGCCATGTTGTCCCCATGAGTACATCTCTACCAGTTTCTGCTTCCCCTACACATGCTCATTTTGAAAGGTCTTCCCCATCTAATCTCCAGACCTTCTCCTATAATGTAACCCAATTCAGCCTAAGCTGGCAAACAACACAGCAAGCCCCACTACTCTTGAGAACAAATCTAGAGCCCCAGTGCCAGAGGGTAGCAGTTTCTCATGACGGAAATATGGCACATTTCACAAAACTGAGACAGAAAAGGTTTCAAGACAAGACTGTATTAAGGGGGGAAAGCAAGATCGAATTAAGTGCTGAGATAAAAGCAATCATTTGCTGCATCTACAGCACAAGTGTTTCCACTGATGTGCAAGAGCAGATTTATTCAAAACAAGCTAGAACTCCAGCACACTGAAAACACAGATTTCACTCCCATGTTTTGCAAGAACACCATTTCTGCTCAATAAACATTATTTGGATAAAGCACTACTAATACGCAGCACTGGGCGAGGTATTTTATCATTTATTTGCACATATTATGCATTTTATAATAAATTAGCATAGCAGTTCAGCAGCAGAGTCAAAATTTGCAGTGAAGCATCCTAATTACTAGGATTCTTTCTATATTCCAGTTCTAAAGTGTTACCTCATTTGCTCATTAGTATGTAGTGTACATGCGTTCCGAAAGCACATACAACTGAAATTATCATAAATATATAACTACAGTTACATTTTTATTAGGTTTACAAAAATCTGAAAGAAAACAGAACTATTAAATGCAAAACTTACACGTAAAATTCTAATAAATAATGTCTTATGTTTAATTTATTCTCCAAAATAGCTAAAGTAAAATTCATATTTTACATAAAAATCAGTAATAACTGTTCATTGTCTAGAAGAATGAGAGGTTGAAAAGTAACTTGAGTGTATTGTAAAATGGCTTCCAGGTAGTAAAAAATATAAAGCCATTTCTTTCTATTAATAGAGCCAGACTAAATTGATATGATTAAGCCTCAGTTTAATATACTGTACAGTTTCATGAATTTGTTAAATTTGCTTCCTTGTGATCAGTTTTGGGAAGTAAAGTGTTAATTAATTGGCATTAAGACCCTTACTCCCAAAGCATGCCAAGGCAGAAAAGAACAGCTACACAGCAGTGTGCTTAGTGTGGGTACATTTGCACACATTTTCACAAGGAAACTAGCAAGGTAATCTTTGCTTTATTTGCACATTTTTGATTTCACAAGCCTGAGAATCGAAATGATGGCTAACCAACATAAAAAAATGCAAAAATCATTCTCCAAAGTGTCTCATGCTAAATCCACTCCTAACCTCCCTTCCTTGAAGAAAATCTCAGTAAGCTTCAGTGGGATATAAACAGCTCAAAGAAAAAAGACCTCCACTGTTTAAACAGGCTTTACAGAGCTGGACAAAATCAAATTCAGGAGATAAACTTTTGTGTGTCCCATTCAATGAGTGTCCTGTTCAGAAGTCCTCTCTGTCAGCTATGGTGGGTCAGAGTTTCTCACAGCCAAGCTTGTCCCTGCTGTGGAGACCATGGCAGCCCACAGGCTGGCCTGCCAGCTTGCTGAAACCTCAAAATAAGGTTTCTTTTCTGCACAATGCTGGTGCAATTCTACCCATGATTCCAGTGAGGCACAAAATACCATTTCTGTGTCTTCTGAACTCTTACACTTTTCATGTGGTATTTAAGAAGAAGCAAGAATACCTTCCATCTCCAGAAGGTGCTTTCACACCTTCTGCATTCATTTTAAGTTACTTGCCTGATGGCAAACATCTTGGGCCCAGAGAACCCACCTCCACAAAAAGCACTCACTTTTACAAAATTAGGAACCAGAGCACATCGGGTGTTTTGTAATTAAAGTTTCTGGTTTCTGAAGGCACAACAATGTGGTGCAGCTTTAATAAACTGACCATACTGCAGGAACATGTGATTCATGACAGAAAGAAAAACAAATGCTCTGATTGCAATATGCCAGAAGGAAAGTGATTTCACATTCGTGTCACTCAATACTTTAAAGACCATGTCAATTTTCAGATCTCTTGGGGTTATTTTGATTGTTTGAAATACCTGAAGGGCATAGCAAGCCTTACACAACATCTGCACATGGCCACAGTTCTGCAGCCAATGGCCTTCCTTGTCTGTGAAAGTATAGCCCATTATACCTCTGTGCTGGACTGAAAGATTCTTTAAAGCTTCTGTTCTATGTATTTGGTTATACACAGATTCAAGCCAAGAGACCTGAATCACTTCCTTTTAATCTAAGAGGTTATTCAGTTCTTTGGAATTTTTCTATCAAACCACACTCTCCAGTTCATTATAGCCATCCTAACTCTGTATCTGAGCACCATCTCTACTAGCCATTTTGAGGGACCAAAACCCAGATTCAGTTAGCCAGTATCACTTTCTTTTGCCCAGCCAAATATCATATTAATGCTTTTAAACTGCAGGACAGCACAAGGAACTTGCACTCAACTGATTATCTATCATGACCTTCAAAGCTTTCTCTGTCACTGGGTTTCCAGAAGAAAGCGATATCCTGTAAGTGAGAACTGCATTTTAGTTCATAGATCACAATGGATTTATTCAAATAAAAGTATTCTCTATAAGTCTGGTCTTATCTTCATTTAAATTGGCAACAGGAAAATGTGGTGTGAGTAATGTATTTTCATCTTGTGTTGCATTATTTTTTTTTTTTTTATTATTTTAAAGGAAAGTTTAGTCTCACTGATTGGTAACTATTCTGTTTCAGTTTATTATTAGCTCTAGCTTTCACACTATGCTTGGCAAGTCTTTTTTGCTAACCAGAAAAATGTATTTAATGTCCTCATGCACTTATTTAAGCAATTAGGTGCTTAAACAAATATTTATTCAGTCCTTAAGTTTAACATGCTTATTACATTATAAAAATGGCAAACAGAGGATTTCTTTCTTACCAGATCATTTTTTTAAATTCATAATTAGTGCTCATTTATAGATGAAGGAATTTTACTCCTTTTAAAACAGGTCTTCATTAGCTAAAGAAACCACTTAAAAATAAACTTGATCCACATTCAAAATATTCTTTATAAACAAAACAAGAAATTGCTTCAAGAAGTGAAGCTTCTAGTTCTAAAATTCTGACAGATGCTGGAACGAAGAACAGCAGAACAGCATTAACTTTTTCTTCAATTATTTGTTTAGTAAAAAAACCTTTAAGCTATTCCAAGCATCATCTACAGAGAAAAAAAAAATCCTTCCAACTGATTCAGCTCATGACCATTCCCATCTTTTGTGCTCTCCTCCCTCTGAAAGCAACAGACGTGTTTGTGTATGTACACAACATATCTATCAATTGATACGCATCCATGCTCATGGATTTTATATCATTGCTTATTTGAGCTCAATTCTTCCTGCATACAACTTAATTAAATCAAGCTATGGTCCTTTCAACTAAAAAAAACGCTGATTTACTTCTGACTAGTTCTTCTTCATCTGCTGTTGAATTCCTCAGTGAATATAAATACAGTATTTTTCCAGACAAATTGCTGCCTGCATTTGTACGCACAGTTTTTAATGGAAATTCCTAAGGGTTTCAATGCTTGCAGCAGGTGATGTTCAGTCCCGAATCCCCCTTCTCTCCCCAGTGCAAGTAACATTCTTGAGGGTCTGGTCATCTTGCCTTTACTTCATTTCAATGGTACCCAGCAGGAATGGGTTAGTACACACATCTCCTGCCTTCTCTGCCAGGACAGTAACTCACAAGCATTTAGTATCATTTACTTTCAAGAACTCAGCTACTCAGAAATACGTAATATCACTCTTGATATAGAGTACCACTTTCCTTCCCCTTCTATCCATTCAATTCTCTCTAAATAGCTTATAACCTTTTATTTTAACATTCCAGTCCTGTGAACCTTTCCACTAGATTTCAAGTAATACCAAGCAGACGGAATTTGTAATTGTAAATGAGAAATTTCAGATTCTTTTGGGTATTATCCAGCCTGACAGCATTAGAGAATAGGCAATTAAATGGGGGTGTGTGGTGTGCATCCCTCTTATCATGTTTACTTCCTTGATCACTGCTGTTCACAAAACCATCATTTCAATCTCAATGTATGCTTACACGTTCCTGTAATGTCACCCTCCACCCCCACTGCCCCAACTCTCAGCTCTTCTACTCACTCAAGCCAAAGTGACCCTAAGAAATACCTTCTCTGCTTACCAGGGGGAGCTCAGCCTCAGAACATGCTTGCTCACTTTCCCTTGCAGACAATAACCAGCTTCTCGAAAAAGCCACCCACATAAAGTTATTCACCCTATCAGTGGGACACTTGCAGGATCTTTGCTTTTGTACTGCTTATCAGGAAGGAAGGCCTTTTGAGCCAAACGACTGGATAAAGAGGCTTTTAAAAAGCTTCTGCCTCCTGGCAACTAGCATCAAAACCCTACCTTACTAAAACCCTACCTTACTTAGGTGAATTCCTCCACCACAGCTGACTGACAGGACAGCCAAAATGCAGCTGGGGAAAGGGAATGGAAAAAGGAGAGGTCCTAGATTTCTTGCACTGAATGGAAAAAGCGGGTTTTCTCCTACCTCATGGGATGTTCTGAGATGTCAGAACGTCCTTTGGTAATCATCTTCTGGGAGTCTCTAGAGCACCAACTGTGTAAGCCAAACTTTTCTTCTTTATGTCAGAAAAGGCCTGTCTAGGTATATTTTCTGGTCAGTGGAACAATTCAAGCTTCACAGCTTCAGACTTCTCCAATCTGACAGCAGTCTACTTGTTTCTGCTACCTTGAAATTTCTGAGATAGTACTTTTGTTCTAAAAAACCAAACCAAACCAAAAAAAAAAAAAACCCAAAAAAAACCCAAATCCAAAACGAACTACTGCTTTGATATGCAGTATGATTTCAGTTCTAAATCAGTGGTAATGTAGGGTGTCCAAAGGTACAACAAGTCCAGACAAAGATACCAAAAGACTGTAGCCAGCCACATATCATCACCAGCTTTGTTCAGGAGAAAGATTAGCAACTTTTTTTTTTTTTTTAAGATTTGCATCTGTACACTTATTTTCACATGTCAAGTCTTTTCTTAATAGTTATCAAAACATAGCTCCATCCAAATGATTGCTGTTTCAAGATGTATTTTTTGTTAATACAGGTCAAAATTTTTCCACAACCCTGTGCCCTTCTGTCACTACATTAACCTCAGCTGTCTCCCAAGCAGAAAGGGAGGCCTTTGAGACAGATCAGCTCATAGCCACTGCAGTTTCCTACTAAATAACTCCATGAAGGGACAGGCTGCCACAGGAAGGGCTGGTAGCTCACTCCTACACCCAAATGGGAAGCCTTCTGTGCCTCCAATTGGAAACTGCAGCGGTAAGTGCAAAACTGACATGAATAGCACAACCTTAGGCAAATATCACTAAAAATCATATAAGGCAGTGGGAGAGCAAGCAGAATACTGACCAAGCATCCATAACACCTCTGTCCAGAATGAGGTTTCAGGCTTTCATTACTCACCTAATTTTCCACGAGTGAATATAGTGTGTAATGAACAATATTAACATAGAAATATGGACAAACATATACACCTCTGCTTCAGCTGACAAATATGTTTGCAAGGCTCATTTCAACTGCAAGTAAACAGAGAAAGTTGCTCCAAGACAGGGAATTGTAAGGAAAAAAAAAAAAAAAAGAAAAATCCCTCAAGGCAACTGTACACAAATACACTGCTGTATGTTGTTTGCTCCAATAAGCACTTACACTGACTTCAAACGTAGGGAAAATTAAGGGACAAGAATGAATTCACATCCTGTCAAGGAGTCCTACCGCCCAATTCATTCTGCCTTTTTTGAACACAATTGGGATTTTCACAACATATCAAAACCTCCTATATGAATATCGCAATTTCCACACCAAGATGTTAACAGCATAGATAAGAACTCCAGCAGGTGTGCGAAAACAAGAGTATGCTGTTTTCAACCACTGTTCAAATTTCACCTGCAATCTATTGCCAAGTTTACAAAAATAAGAAAGGAAAGGCATCCTTTTTCCAGAAGATATTAAGTCTTAGTATTATTATTGCATTTTTTAGGTGAACCATTCACAAATTTGTTTCCCTTTGTAATTTCACACATCCCACACCAGGTGGTTATTAGATGAACAGTACTAGTGAAAGCAACAAAAGGACAACAAATACTGCATTTCAAAAATGAAGACGGCATAGCAATAAAGATGTGCAGATATATGTTACATTCATTGTAAAAACATCTCCAGGGTAATCGCAAAGTGTTAAAGGATTCACAGTATTTCCCACTGCTACGGTTTTATTTTAAAGGAGGAGGCAAAAAAAGGGAAAAAAAAAATAATCTGTGATTCAAAATGGAAGTTCAGTAATTATTTACAGCCCAGTATGTAACTGGCAAAATGACTGGCAAAGTTCTCAGCACATCAGCTCAGACATATGTAAGCAAGGCATTCCTTCCCTGCGGTAGGCGGCCCCATGTCAAGCAGCTATGTGCTAGAACTTGTCCTGTGCTACCTGTTCAAAGGAAACTGTGCAAGAATATTTCAAGCTCTGACAGATACCACTTTGTGCAAAAACATCCACAGGAGTATTACAAAAAAAGACAGCACTGATGTTTCAGCAACCCCTGTGTCAAGAAAGGTGCTCTCCTGCATTTTTATTGACACACAGGAAGTGGATGATCATTCCTTGTACAATCAGAACTAGCACTGCTGATTCTGCTTTTCTACTAGTCCCAGGCTTCCTTTCATGCCTTTTACCAAACCCTCACTTAAGAATTTGCACCCACCTTTTTCACAGAAATTACCATTTGGTATTGCAAATAGAAATGTCACACCTCTAAGGCAGTAAAAAGTACCCAACAAAACCACAAGACAATATGAAACCCTATCATTTGGAGCGTTTCATCACAAGATCAACACCAAATGCCAGAGTGCTCTCTCCTTTCTTTCAGCAAATATTTCTTAAAATATTGTGATCATTTCAGTTTATTACCTGAAAGAATTCAGGACACAGCCATTCTCGCCTGTGTCTAGAAGTACAATACATAACATCAGGTCCATGTATAATAAATATTTTTCAAGTAAAAACATGTTTTCTCCACTAAGCATGCTACATGTAATATAGATCTTTCCACATTTCTAAAAACAGCAGTCTAACAACCAGGTTAATGCTTTAACTCTTTTTAATTCTTTTTTTTTTTTTTTTAACCAGATATGAAGAAAGCTGAAGTTTCTAAGTTCCTGCAAGCAGGTCTAAAGCAACTCCAGTAAAGAAACAGCAACTCACACGTACACAGGGTTCTGCTATTTTGTCAAATTTTTATTCTGTTTTACAAGATATTAATGCATGCCAAGAATAGGAGTGTATTTTTAGTCAGTTCTACATGTGAAAGACAAAAATGGGATGACAGAACACAAGAGAGAAAGAAGAAAGAAAAGCCTACACCTAATACACCCAAAGTATATCTGATCTTTCCCTGGATATTCTTCAGTTACTTTTTGTGGTTATGCTCCTTTTGTAACCCTGGTGTTATAAGCCTAAAGGAATATTAAAACCCATTATTTTTCTTGTGATATATAAAATCAAAGCAGAAAAGGCCAAATACCCCACACAATCCTGGCATTTACTGAATCTACCCTTCACAACTTGCTGCAAAACTGCATATTTATTCAGGTCATAAAACAATCTTCAGTTTGAGAAGGATACATGGAATTTCTCACAGATTACCCCAGAGGACTAAAAACCCACCTGCCTGTTCTCCAGCATCAAGTAGGATTTTTTGTGAACACGAGGTCTAAAGTATAATTTTCTGCAGGACTTAAGGTTCATTTTTAAAATAATAGTTTCCTCCCTAGAATAACTTTCCAAACATAAAAGGGCCATAAATCTACTAAGCACACACTTCTCAAACCTGCAGGGGGTTATCTTGGCCTCTGATTTTCCTCAGTTTTGCCAACCAGCAATAAAATGAAACCAATGAAAAATACAAACCAGTCAATTTGCATCTGTCCTTTAAAACATCCTCCTGTACAGCAGGAGAGTCAAAAAAACACATGCCAATTTTCAGTGCTGCCAGCTCAGAGAGTCAGCAGAGACAGCAGAGGCAAGCAGTGGAGTGTCTGAGGAGGGGCAGGAGTAGCTAAAAGCAGAAGTCCTTACTGAGCAGCCCAGCTTGCTTTATCCATGCTCAGGCTCAGTCTGTTTTCAGTACGTGTCTTAGGCGCTTGTTTCTGTTAAGGACAACTTGCTGAGCACAAAACAGAGAGACAATCTTGTGGAAAGAACAGGTTGTTTCCACTAACCTGTCCTGTAAAGCAGATCTTTGCCAACAAAGCCTGTAAAACACACATGTATATAGACTCCAGATAACTAATGTTACTTCTATAAAACAACATCTTCCCTAAGTGGCTATATAAACCTTGTTTATTTTGATTAGACTCTTGTCCCAAAAGACAAGTTATATTAGAGTTCGCCAAGAAATACGCAGAAACTCTTCACTGTTCTATGAAAAAAATTAACAAGCAAGTGTAATTTGTCCCTTTGATGTACATAACAAAAATAAGTCCACTTACTTTCCTAAACATGTATTTGGATATAAGATTCAAATATGATTTCTAATAATGTCTAGGCACTGAATTGTTTATTAACTGGTATGTGTCTCGCTCTTACACTCAAATGCAAACAGCATTACCAAGAAATAATATTCAGAAGAGAAGAAAAAAAATGGAATGCACAAAGAAATAAAACAGACGCTGATTTTCTTGTTGGTACTCTTCCACACCCCCTAAAGACTTTATAAGATTCAGAGATGAAATACGTTATCAGCAAGGATTCAAGAATTTAACACATTTTTTCTATTTTAGGAAAAGCAATGAACAAGTACCAGAAGTACCCAAAAATGGGGTCACCCAAGGTAGCAGAAGAATAAAAGCCTACAGAGATTGCATGAGCTGAAGATTTGAGCTATTCCTTAAGTTCTTAAATCTTTCTTTCATCTGTCTTGAAAGACAACAAAACGCCAAAAGCTTACAGTATTTACATTAGGATTTTTAGATGTGCCCAGTTAGAATACTTATAAGGAGCAATGCAATATATAAACAAACACAAGTGTTAGAAAATATTATCGACAGAGAATTAAAATAGTCTCAAATAAAATTATTCAAGATTTTTTCAAAGGTTTTATAACTCGTCTACTCCCACCAAAAGTTTTAATGTTCTCGGTGATAAAACGTGAAAAATTAAAGCAGGTTATTGAGCAAGTTTGAATTGTACTGCATGGAACCCATGTAATTTAAGACTGACTAGATAAAAAAAAGGTATGGAAAATACTTTTGTTTTTTTGCAGTACTAACTCTCCCACTGTAATTTCTGTACAAGTTTTACTGAAGAAGCTAAATCTAACATAAATCCCTGTCTGCAAAAAAAATAAAAGTTGCTGCTAGCAATAGGAGTCTAGTCTCGAACTTCTAAAACATCAAATTTTTTTTGAAAGGCCTATTGTTCCAAGAAGAAAACTACCTGACTATCCCAGGGTGACCAAAATTAACGGTACTGACCTGTCTCATTCTGAAATTCTCTTCAATCGACATAGCAGATTAATTCTGCCTACCCTGATATCAACTAAAGACAAATCACCCAACCCCAGCAATGTGGCCCTGAAGTGAAACTGTGGTTCCAATGAAGTCACAGCAAATTTCCCACTGATTTCCCCTTATCTTCAGCCCTATTTTCAGCTGTGGGAAACACACTCCCTATTTTTTAAAAAGCATACTCTGTTGCCTCCCTTGCTTCCTTTGAGAAAGTCCAAATTTACAGACAAAAGATAGCATCTTCTGAGAAACTCATACCATGATTTAAAAAAAAAAAAAAAAAAAAAAAAAAAAAAAAAAAAAAAA
>CM031859.1:58707194-58748276 GCA_018697195.1 Certhia americana | reverse complement strand
TTTTCTTAAAGCAAGATGCTTATTTTATTTCAAATGTAAATAAACTCATGTCTCCTGCTGCCATGTAAAATGAGCTGTTCGTAAGTAAATGATTTTGTACCTTCCTAGTGAAGCAGCAAATGGCTCTCTGTTCTCCACTCCTGATCACCAAAATCTATTTCCTGCCTAACTCCAGTGCAGACTGACAGCTAATTCTGCTAGCAAACCAGGCTCCCAGTAACAAAATAACTGCTGCTTCTTTTAACAACCTTTTATAGAACAACAACACAGAGGGCTTGTGTGTTTTCCTCTCTCATGCCCCCACTTCTAAGCAGAACAACAAATGTGATTACAGCTATTAAATATTCCAGCTAAATGACAATCGTTTAGCAGTAACAAAAATATATTTCATTTGTCATAATACATTGATCATTCTTACACACTTTCTGTACAAATGCTGTCTGCCTCTTACTCCAGTTTGGATGTAAAAAAATAGCATTTACTGAACATCATTACATGGTAATTCAACAAATAAAAATGTTGACCCAGTCTCATTTCTGAGCCATCTCTCACCAGCTGAAAGATCAGTTCTTTTCCCTTTTCAACCTACATTTTTTTCTGCACTGTTTCAAAGAATGATGGAAGCTACTGAAATGTTTCTATTTACCATAATAATGCAATTCCGTTACTTTAGGGATTTTCTTCAGTAAACAATCTCAGATGACCAGCATTACGATGAAGAGCTAAACTATCATAAGGACCACAAACTTACGTGGAATTTGATTCTGTGATTATCTGTAATCTGTGCTCACCTCCCTCTATAGAGTGAATTACACTGAATAGAAGGGATAATTCTAAAGGAGACAATACAACATAAAGCCTTATCCTGCCATGAACTAAAGTAGCAGCCTTTTTTTTCAATTTAGTCAATGAGGCTTAATATACCCAAAAGAAAGAACCATGCTAAACATTTTCCTACAGTCTGCACAAGCACAGTACTTAGCATTTTCCTAAATCTGAAATTTAAAAATCCTATTTTTTACATGACAAAGAGCAGCAACTTTTCTTCCCAATTATTAACACTTGACTATCAAAAGACCCATTCTTTAAGATGACCTTACATGAAAGACAACTAGCTATGACTTCTTGTCCCTTTTTCTGTTTCAAACTTTACATTCTTCAGGAAGCAGCAGTTCTACTTACTTAACTGATTTTTTTTTCCTAGAGGTTTATAAAAGTTCAACAGGACAGCAGATCTATCATTCAAATAAAATATTACTGAGGAATTATTTTAATTAAAAGTATTTATGTTTTTTACAGAACAGGAAGTTGAAAAAAAAAAACATTTAGAATTTCAACATTTCTGCTTTCCAGGAATTAATAAAGTTGGTCCATAATCTGCTAGTGACAGCTCCAAAATAAATGCCCAGTGAAAAAAAAAAGAAACAAAATAAATGAAGCAAGCAAACAAAAATCCAAATAGAACACACACACACACCCCACAAAAGCCATACCAAACCAAAAGAAAAACAAATGCCTCCCAAACCCCCAAGATAAATCAAACAAAAATCTGGAAAAATGTACTTCTGAAGCACATGCTGATCAAAGCTCCACACTCCCTTCTTATGTGTGTGCATCAAATGCATCTATCAATCTTTCAGAAAAAGCAACACATCTCACTATTTTGTCCTCTGCTGGTTGTTTTTGAGATTCAATCACATTGATTCATTCTCTGTTCTTACAAAATAAATAGACTAAGAACTGAAAACAGTGCTTATTTTCGGCATCTTCACTCTTTAACAAGACTAACATCAATTGTGCTAACACCTACTTAGAAGGAAAAAACCGCAATGTATTCAGTATCATCTAGGTGGTGAGGGCAATTATACAGACAGAAGAACAAAAAGGTAACCACTTGACCAGCACTTGCTGTGTATACACACAGCATTTTAAGTCAATGGTTCAGAGCAAAATATGAGAGTAAGCCTCACTTTCTTAGCATACTTCAATCTTTTAGAATTAAAATGACTTCACACAACCAGCAGTAAACACGTGTGTTTGCTAGCTTTAAAACTCTATCTACCAAGCCAACAGCCAACTGATTTCCTTGGCGTAAATTCGACATTTCCAACCTGGGACATTACCCAATACGGGCACTGTAAACCCTTTCCTAAATGATGCAATCATGCTGCTGCCACTATAGTTCTGGTTTACTTGCAGTTTCCATTACAATAAATCCTTGCTACATATTCATATGTTTTACAACTTTTTTACCACTTTAAAAAAAACCCAAAGTTACTCCACATTGAAATTTGCCATATAAGACAACAGGCCTATTTTCCTTACACCTCAAAATAATCTGTATATCAAAAAAGGATGCAAATGGAATTAGTTCTATTCTTAAAACAGTGAGGACTCTGATAACGTTTGGTTTTGAATTCTGCAAATCAGGAATATAAAAAAAAAGTTAAAGGCTCAAGTGATTAGCACCCTTTCATCTCACAGTATTTCTATAGCAAAAAAAAGACGAAGAACTGACCGGGGCTCAGGCCTCATAATTTGTCTTACAGCAAGCAGGCTCAAGACACTAAGGCAACTGCATCATCAGTACTGAAATGTTCCCTTTTAAATAGCTATTAGGAATGGCTGTTGTACATATCCATGCAAATATCTTCATAAAGAATTTACTATGCATTATAGCAACACGATCCTATTTACACAATAAGTTGTTGTTCCAGTCCATCAAGTACACAAGGAATTTTAATGCATGCTAAAAAAAAATCAATTAGGCAATGATCATCTGATTAAACAGGCACATCACACCATTCAATTCTTTCAACATATTCATAAATCCAAGCTTTCAGACTTTGATGAAAACTTTCAAAACCTGTAAGTGAATATTTCAAGTATATGATTTCTAAACTTAATGAAATTCAGCACAAAATAAAATACTGCATGCTATTATAATGAAAAAGCAACACCACTGGTGAGAAAAAAGCCCCTTCTTTTGACCTGGATTTTGAGGTCTCTTTAGCAAAAATGTCTACAAAGCGGCAGAAGCTTTTTCTACATCACACAGCACTAAAGCACTTTGAGAGGGCAACTGAACTAAAGCCAGAAGGAACTGATCATGGCATCATCACTTGCTTGACTGAGGTCCAGAAAGGGTGTGAAGCAAAAAAGAAGTTAAATGAAAAGCAAATTATTGTCTTTATAATCAGATCTTATTACTCAGATAGCATTTCACTCACAGTGAGATGTACTGCAAAATCAAGCCTGAAGTTTTCAGATGCTAGCTATCCCTGTATATTAGGAGTTTCAATTTTGACCTTATCTCTTTGTAATTCCAAGTGATATCTAAGATATTAGAAACTGAAAGTTAAATCTGAAAGAATGTTTTTCTGCTTTCCGGTTTTACATAAATTCCCTGGGTAAGGAGTGCTAATAATCCAAAAATTACATTCACCCCATGCAAACCAAGAGAGAGAGTTCACAAGATTATGAGATAGCAGTACTAAGACTTCTATGCAAGCATCTTAAAGCCTTGTTGCAACTTGTGTTTCATTCATGAAGACTGACAACATAAGCACGGGTCATCTTGCTCCCACCTTTCCCTTGCCTTCTTCCCCCCTCTCCCACTGAAGGTGAATGGGAAAGAAACAAAATCCAAAGCTTCCTAATAATATAAAAATCTCTTTTTAAGTAATTCATTTTCCATATTAATGCATCATGACAAGAGATATGTCAAGTCTGCAATCCTATAAATTAAGCACAGGACTGCTTTTGTATCACATTCCTTTCTCATACCTTCCCTTTTATATAGGTGTTAAAGCAGTCCAAATGCTTTATGTATTTGTTTGACTCACATTGAGTTAATAGGACATGCCCTTAAAATCTTACAAAATGCTGCAGTACTCTTCAAACTGCTTAGCACTTTGTCCCAGGAGGCTATCACCCATCTTCACATGACAAATCCGTATCTCTCTTGTTAACTGTCAGAAAAGAAAGCGAAAATCTCAGGTTGCCATTACTTTTATCACAATCAACCTGCCTTTCCTATATGGCCATTTATATAGCTAGACCCCTTTATCTTTAGCTGTACTAGTGTAAAGAGATTGCCTGGATTTCAAACTGTGCCCCTTAAGTAAGGCTCGGTGTGTTGTGCTGGGCCTCATCAATGATAACTCATCAGAGATGAGTTCCAAACTCACTTAGGGGATCCGCTTTCTCTTTTCAGTCCTTTGCAGAACATATTCCACACCTTCCATAGTCACTTCAACATCCTGCAGTTTCCACACAGAATTTTAAGAGAATCTGGGGGTTTATTTGCACCTTCATGTTTGGTGTCAAGCATGTCTAGACCAAGCAGCAGTAGTAAGAGAACGTCTGCAGCATTTCATAGATACCCCTTTTGAAACTGGTTAGCAGGCTGTGCTTGACACCCATGCTGCTGATATGTAGGCTGGCTGCACCTGATAACATTTCATCTTTTTCATCCTCTTTAATCTTTTAGTGCTTATGCCAGAGTCCTCCCTTCCTGAGAGAGAGCTATTCCACCTCTGGGCTGAAGGCTGGAACACACTATTCTCTGCTGCAATATGACATAGACCAGCTAACTACATCTAGGCAATTATCTTCAATTCCACCACTTTCATTAATTTTAGCTCCATCTTTAGGGTGTTGTTTTTCATCTTTATTTCTTCATTTGCAGCATTCTGCAGCAGAGTCTTCAAGTTAAAATCTGTCAAGTCCCATAGTTCTAACCTCAAGCCACAACACTTGCTGACAAAGAGCCAGACTTCACATTTCAAGGTCTTCTTCAAAATTCAAAAATCTTCACAGTTTAACAAAAAGCCTTCTTGTTTCATCCAAGGAAACAGAGCTGACACCCTCAGCTATCTTTGGGCAACAGCAAACTACAACTTAAAATAAGAACAATCTCTCTCATTGATGCTTCCCACCCTTCCTACAGTGTGGCACTTCCACCCTCATAATCCATCTACTCAATGCTATCTCTGCACAATACTTAAAACTGAGCACAGTATGTGTTTTAAGACCCAGTATTTTTTAACCAATCACGTTTTTGGAAGTGCCTTGCGCTTTTCATAAATTCAATGTGACACTGTAAAGCAGTCCAATTTCCAGAAAGTGCTGAGATTCATCTTCTGAAACTTCTGGCAAAATTATATATTTTTTATATATATATATGTATGATATCTAAAGTAGGTACATGCTACACAGTTTTAACAAGCATAGCTAGGCTCTCCTTATTTAATATTCATGTCACAGGAGTAAAAATCCAGCCAGGAATCAAACTGTGGCATCCTGTGCCAAAGACAACTTACCACTCAGCTGGTAAGTTGGCAATTCAATTTACAAACCTGCATTCCTGCATTTTAATCCTTTGTAGAAAGGTGGTAATATATGAGCAATATGAAAAGAAGTGGATTCAGATCATTAGAGGTTCACAAACCAAACACACGAAGCTTTGGAGGCTGTCCAAAACAAAACCATGCCTAGGTGGTGATGTCCGTTCAATAAAAATTCAATGTCATAATTATCCTGTCCCTTTTTCCCCGAAGAGCTCTGGTGCTCGGGCCGGCACTGCAGCTCAGCCACTTAGGGCAGCGCTGCGAGGAGATGGATGGGGCCGGCAGCCAGTGGCGCTGCCAGGTCACTGCCTGCTGACGGCTGATTTACAATTACCAACCAATTAGCAAATGCACTGAAAATTCAACACTCAGCTCCGCGTAGCACAGAATAACTCATTTTTAAATTAAAAATGTGTTTTAATAACTTCACTTTGGTAACAGATACACAGAGAAAAATAAAGCCGCCTTTGTTCAATTTCTCCTCCCTTTTGCAACTGACAAACTGCTTCGCTGCCTGAATCTAACAAACAAATATACTGTTTGGCATTTCTAAACTAAACAATCTCTTCCTTATCAGTAAGTATTTATTTAACGACAGAAAAGAATAAAAATTAAGACTTGGGCTAATGATACTATAACATATTTGAGACTGTTACTTAATTACCTGCCTGATTAACATCTTGTCCTACTGGATGGGTAATAACAAGAATGTGCCAGGTTCCTATCTGCCAGGAGTCCAAAATTTTATTTTATTTTCTATATTTAACAAAAAATGACATACAAAAAAGCTAATCTGCGACTGGTCAGTTGCACAGAACAAATGTTCTTTTCCATTAATGATCAAGTTATTAATCTGTTGTGCTTACAGGGTAGTGTAGCACTCTCACTGCCTACACTCACATCCCTAATTTTAAAAAAAAAATTAGCAAAACATTAGCTTCTTGGTAACCTCAGTTTATCTCTCCCTCTTGAAAACTGCTGTATTTTTCTTAGTACATGGTATGCACATTGAGCTTGACCTTCTTAAAAAGGATAGGAAAAAAGCACAAGAGGTCTCCATCAACAGTGAAATCCAAGTAGATAAAAAGGAGATCCTTACCTTTCTATATACTCTGATACATTAGAAAAAATCCTGACTCTAAATAGAGTTGTTAAAAGAAAAAAAAATAGGAAAGGCTACCGACTCCTATCAAAATGAGGAGAAAAAAGAAAACTAACCACTACAACAACAAACAGCTGATATAAATATGTATCACTTTCGTGTGCACTGGACTACACTAGCCTTGATGTACTGATGTCAGCTCTAGGTTTTCATCTTACATTTGAGTGTGTGTAAGCCAGAGAAAAGAGAACATAAAACCCCCTAAAAAACCGAGAATAAAACAGCAACAACAGCAAAGAAAAGAGTAAAAAAATATGCAAGGCTAAGTGGTGTCAACTGGAAAAAAAAAAAAGAAAACTCATGGCATTTGACATACTTCTCTCTCCAGAAAGATACCAGCAACAAACTAAATCCTGTTCTAACTGTAAGGGATTTCAGAAAACATAATTTATTCAGTTTTAACACAGTCCTTCATCCTCCTTCTGCACAAAAAAATACTTTTTTCTGAGGGTTTCTCTTGCACCCTCTCTATTACCGGAATGTCAGAAGGGAAGAGAAAGAGAAGAGGGAAACCAAAGCAACCCAGAAAAATCCTCCACAAACCTGTTGCTGTGGATACTGCATTCCTCCCATGGCTGCCGGGGCTCGGCCCTGCATTCCCACGGGATAGCGCTGGGGGCCGGGAGGGCCGTAGGACTGCCCGGGGTAGGGGCTGCTCTGCTGTGCCTGAGAGTGAGGGTTATTGCCCATGCCGTACAGCTGCGGCCTCTTCATCACCATCGGATCCATCGGACTGCCCTGTTGGCAAACACAAGCAAAGGAATATTTAAGACACGCAAAGAAAAAGGTCAGAATCGTCATGCTCACTGCGGGTGAATTCTACATGTTTTCTCATTGCTTTATACATCAAATATTGACTTGATGTACTGGCGAAGTACCATACCCTGGGTTCTCTGATTAATTAGATGAGGTTTTGAATAGTAAGTTTGGGACTTCCATTCCATTTAAAACAACTTAAAAAAATATTTTGCACTAAAACTTGAGGCTCTCTGTTACCTATACAGACAGAAAGCAGAAAAAATGCCCAAAAAATTTCAGCTTAAGAAATAATTAAATATACTGCTGAACACTGATTAGCATCACTGACCTTAATGTCAAAACAAAAAGAAAATAAAAACATAAATATATATCAAGAGAGACACAAACAGTGGACAAGCCATTTAACCTTGAGAAAATGTCTGTTCTCTCACATCAGAAAAAAAGAGAAACTGGAAAGATTTAAGTTTCCAAGAAGTGCAATGCATACACAACACTGCATTTCAGCACGTTCCTGTAGCTTTTGTGCACACTAATAAGTTTCCAGATCAAAAAGCAAGTCATAACCCACATTTTATATGAAAGTTTATTTGCCTCCTTAATAGACCTCAGAAAATCCAAACTGCAACCAGTGATGGAGGGGGAAGGGAGGTAAGGGAGGGAAGTTTATTTTTAGACTTTTTGGCAGCGCTTACCATGCCCTGTAACAGTTTCAGGACAGGTGTCAACCATTGTGCAGTATTACTCTCATGTTTTATTACTGAGAACCAACTGAACCAGAAACAACACCATACTTCATGAAGTGCAGCCCTGTACTGTTAATATGACATCCATTTTTTTAATTCCTGAGTTCTGGTTAGATTCATGGAAGAATGTGGGGGGAAGCTTTCAAAAAGCGTATCACAATCTCATCTTCATGGAAGTGGAACATACCCCCCTCCTGCTCCCCAACACCAAAAAAAGACCTATTAATTCACCCAGCCAGCCCACCCCCACACACAAGGAGCAGGATTCCCTCCTGCAGCACATTTTGCACGTGTTTTCCTTGCAGCATACTGCTGAAGAGTTTAATTTTAAAACCTCCTATGCAATATGGCTTCTTCAAGACTTTCTGGCTATTATATTCTGATGTAATAGTTATTATGACAATAACTAACATTTCCCACTCCCATCCCTGTTTCTTCTCATCACTGGCTGTTTGTACTACTAACACACTACTTTTTTCGTTTCTATCCAAAACATGCCCTTTCCAAAGCAGTCACTGCTTAATGAACTATTATTCTTTCCTTACTGCAAATAAAATCCATCAGACCTCTTTTTTTTTTTTTTTTTTTCCCCTGGCTGTCTCCACCACTACCTATACCAATTTTCCACGAATGTCACCCAAAACTAATAAACTGTTCTGAATACAAGCCCATTACACCTGAGGAGATGGAAATGATAACCTCCTCCTCACAAGACCCCTCCATTCACTTCAGAAGAGGACTGCTCTCTTAGCACAGTTAGCACAGTTCACTGCTAATTTTGGTTAAGTTTTACTCAGCAATTTTCCCTTTATTGTTTGCCTGCTCTGTAGCCAGATTAGAAGTTTCTATTTTTTGCTACTAAATGTCCCTGGGTAATTTACTATTTATATTTCATACTTTTCAAAATCAATGGTTCCTCAACCACTTCAGATCACCTGATCCACAACATTCTCGTTTTTCATTTTTCTTAAGGCCATCATGCACTCTCACCACAGATTCAACTAAAAACACAAAGGCTAAGCAGATGAACTATAGATTCCTTCTTACAGTGTCCCAGGAGACAACTTTTATTTCCTCCTATAGACCACAATACTTTATCTATGTTTATTTCTGTGTTTTAATGTTCTGTGCATCACCTGTCATATCCTTCTTCTCAGACATAAATCCTTGTTTAAAGTGAGTCTTGAGCTTCCTCCATTAGATTCCCATGAAACCAAACAGCACTTTTCATTGCTACCATCTTCTGTTTCAGAGTATAATTTCCAGGTCTCATCTCCAATAACCACATTTACTTAAATTCAAGTTTAATTCCTTTTGAGTGTAGTATATTCTTTTCTGCATCAAATTCTTAAATATAAACAATGCAGATAGCTACACAGCTAAAATAATGTGACATTTTCCATTATTAAGACTACTTTCAGGTCCATATAAACTTTGCCAAACTTCAAGGATTTAGGCTGAAATTTTCCAGGGCATATGTATGCCTGAGGCTGAAATTCTCTGGAAAATTCAGCAGAAATAGTTCAGCTATGTCTTAGAATGAGGTCACAGAAAAATACATGGTTTATGTTCTCACATAAAACACTTGAAAATACCTCTTGAATACCATGCTTTGAGGCAGAGAATTTTAATTTCCCAGGGTGACACTGGACATTCATGAAAGGCAAGGCAAGTGCCCCTGTCAGAGACAGCACTTGAATGTCACCCGACTGGGAGCACAGGAGGAACAAACAGGAGCTCATGAGGGGCAGGGCAAGGCTTCTTCAGAGGAGTTACAAAGTGTACAGAGGCTGCCTTGAATTTGCCAGAGGAAGGAAGAGGGACAATGAGTTAAAAAAGCAATGGAGACAGAAGTGAGGCAGAAAGAGCTGAAGGAGAGGAGGAAACAAGGTCAGGAGGTGACATGGATACAGGCCAAAGAGTCTCTTTGGACTAGTGACCTCCAAGCAGTGGAGGTTCTGTGTGTGTGTTGGGAGAGTGAGCCTCACTGCCAGTGCATCCCTCCTTCTCACCAGCCTGCCACCACTACACTTCTCCATATTCTCTTCTCTTTCCCTCAGGTGATACCCCTCCAATCCAGAACGGTGGGGGGATGAGGAGCCTCAGACACTGCTATAAATCCAGTCACCAGGGGCTGCAGTGTCTCACACAACATTGGAATTGAGGGGGCTGTGGTCTGGGAAGCAAGGGACCTGAACGTACTCAGAACTTATTGTCAACACTGCAAGTCAAGAATATGGATCAAGGACTGGAGATACTTGAATATGAGAGGGCTAGACTGAGACAACAGTGACTGTGCCTGGAAAAATTACTGGGACAACCCAGAGTG
Source organism: Certhia americana (assembly GCA_018697195.1). Taxonomy (NCBI): domain Eukaryota; kingdom Metazoa; phylum Chordata; class Aves; order Passeriformes; family Certhiidae; genus Certhia; species Certhia americana. Next base: position 58,737,932 of record CM031859.1, on the reverse strand, counting down.
ACCCACCCTAGCTGTTCCTTTCTCCCTCCAAAGATCTCAGGGAAAGAACAAACACGATCTATGATCTCTAGGGTTGGAGAAGACAGACTTGGTGAGGAAACATTTCTCACCCTGTGCACTGGTTAGTCTTTATGGGGGGTGACAAGTCACCACTGCTATTCCTGACTCCCTTCAGATTAGATCCCAACCCTCTATGTGGCACAGCTAAAGGTGAAGACATCTACCAGTGACTCAGTGGCTGTCAACATATTTCTGCAAGACAAAACAAAACCAAAGAGCCAGCTCTCCCCCAGGCTTAAGAAAGATTATTACCGCAGAAGTTGAGAGCTCTTGGAATTAAGTGTGCCCTTGCAATGTTAAGTGTGTCTCCTTCACAGATACAGCTGTCTCTAAACCCACAGTCACACTTCAATCCTCACGGGCAGCAGATGCACCTGCTCCAGGTATCCACCCAGCGCAGGGCGGTGAAGGGGCCACTGTGAGCTATTGGAGCAAAGGTTCCACTTATGATACGAGTAGCGAATGAAGGAGACAACTTACCGTCTTAAGCAGCTGTGTGCTGCTCAGGCAGAAATGGACTCTACCTCTGCATCTGCCACAGTTTTTCACTAAACCAAAAAAATCTCAAAATGTACCAATTTAATGCATCCTGACTTGAAATCATGGGGCTTGAATTGCAGGGAATGCTGCTTATCTACAACTGCAACAACTTTTGATTTGATGGTAGATTTGCTCTGAAAGTGTTTCCAGAAACTGTGTTTCCAGAAATTTAACCTACAGCCATCAAAACCAGGCCAAACTTCCTACAACAATGCCTCAGTTTCCCTTGTGTAGAAATGGAAAAAAAAGGGAAAAAATTTCCAACCCCCAAAATTAACAAAAAAGCCCCATCATTTCTTCAGCACAGAACTTATTTTAGAATTTAATATGTCCACGATCAATACACTGAAAACTCCCTAACCAAAAGACAAATTTTGTCTTCAGAACAGTGTATGATGAGAAAGACCTGGAGCCATACACTTAACAGAAGGAAAGAAGAGCTGCTCATCAAGTACTGTCCCCCTCACAGTGAAGGTAAAAATTTCAATGTAACTTTTTCCAGCTTTACTACATGCACAGTTTTTCACTTTATCAGTCTTGCAGACTTTCTGATCTCATTCTTATAGCAAGACTTTCCCTCTTCCAGGACATTTTGAAAACTTACTAAAAGTTGTTAATTGAGACATACATATATTAATCTTATCTGAAGTTCCCTTAACATTTATTAAGCTCTAATACTTTCTTTAACATCACTTCCAACAGTTTTCACAGACAAGTTTTCAGTGACAGGATGATTATGAGAAGTATCAACCTGTTTATGACTTAGGGATCATAACCCAACTCCCCCACAAGTGGTCTCTAACATTTACCAAAAATAACAGCATTGTTCTAACTCCATCACATTCCTCTAAAACCCAATGTGCATGTTTGACTATGAACGGATGATATGTGTATTTTCACATCTTCTATGCCTTTACTTAATTCCATTACATGCTGTAAATGCGAAGTTTTAATTACTTATTAAATTTTATTTTACTGTCATTGTAGTAATCAATATCCATTTGTTTCTTTTCCTGCCTTTACAGAACTGTCCAATTTTTCTCTAGTGCTATTTTACTCCTAATACACACATTACCATTCTGCTGGTTTATCTAGTGTTTGCTCAGGCTATTTTTTACCACCATATTCTTCCAGGCAAGCCTGGATGGATTCTGCACCTCCTCTTCAACTTGCTGCATTTCATTAAAACTTTGAGTAGATCTGCAGTTCCTCAAAATACCTGAATCTTGTTCTTTGCTTCAGTCCACAGAAATACTATAATTTATCACCTCTTTATTACAGTGCCTATCTTGTGTCAGTATCAGATTCATTTGCACATGTACTATCAGGTTTTGTGAGAACAGAGCATTTCATAAGAGTCCCTGCCTATTATGTGCCTCATGAGCACCTTAAAACACTCAGTGGAAGGTTTGCTTATGATTTCAACAGGGCCAAGGTTTCATTTCCAGTCTTCAGATTGACAATACAACCATTAAGGTAGGACACTGAAAAGCCTACACTACTTACAATAGTAACTGACAATCTTTTTCTCTTACCTGCTCCTTTCTTCAATGTTTTGTGTGAAAGAATACACAAAACTCGACATTCCTGCTATATGCAGAAATGAAAAAATTGATGTTCTACACCCACTTGTAAACTTGGTATCACCACCACTTCTGCTCTCCTCCCACACAAAACAATCAAATAAATCACCTCACCCTGAAGTACCTGGAGATTCAATTTTGCCTTTTCTAAAGTGAGAGAAAAGTACACTACCATTTTCTTTAGCCATTTAGCCAGTGTTTTCCCAGTTACTTCATCTGCACTCAGGTCTGAGGCAGCTTGCACAAGAGACTAACTTGAGAAGCAGTCTGACCAAAACCAGCTCATACTTTTAAGGCATTATGGACATTATGCACACATTAAACATACATATATCTGCTATTAAGTTATCAATTGGTGCTCCACTTCTAACAACAAAATGTTTATTTGAATGGCATTTATGAATATGAACAACACCAGTCACTGTCCCAAGATACAACTATCATTTCCATTTAAAGATGCTACAAAGACCCCCACCACTGAAATCTCAAGACAGGAGTGGGAGACACTTTAATAAGGTCACAATGGGATTTAGACGTGAGTTCTGTTTAGGCAGTGCACTTTTCTACAAGGCAGACAGAGCAATTCAGTAGAAGACAAGAATATTTACATGAGAGATGTAACTACTTTTCAAGTGAAAGTGTGTTTTTTGTTTGTTTAAACAAAAAAAAAAAAATTGAAAGCGGCATTGGTTTGGCTGACAACAGCAAATGCAGCATTTTAAAGCAACTATAAGCCACAGAGCATCCCAAGTAATGCTCCATCATTTGCGCCTGAAACAAAACAACATGAACTCAACACTCTCAAGAAAGCTTTCCCTCAAACTCCTAGAGCTATGAATACAATAACTCTTTGTTTATTCATTGATCTGCAGCCAAAGCTTCTGTCTCCATATTAAAAAAAAAAAAAAAAAAAAAAAAGAAAACCCGTCTCTATAAAAACCAAAGCCTTGAAACCTCATAATAAATGACAATCAGTTACCAACATTCCAAGGAAGATGGGCATGGAGCTCTCAACTCTAGGTCAGGAACCAAGTCATAAATTTATTGCTAAAGATAATCAGAAGTATTCACTATAATACAATGACACAGCTGGCATGAGGATGGAATTGCAGCAAAGATAATCCACTCCTAGATAATGTCATCATTTGTATGAACATGTACAAGGACACCTCAGCCAACATTTTTATGTGACAAAAGGAGTATCAAAACAACTCTCGTCATGTGTGTTTCAATATCCATTTAAGAAAGTCACAGGCAACTATTAAAAAAGTATGAATGCACAGCATTAAATTCTGAAAACAATAGTCTGAGGTGACTAGTAAACATGCTTTTTATTTTTTTGAAATGAGAAATCTACCGTCTGTTTTACTAAAATTTTAATTTAAAAAGGCAGTTGTACAAGCACAATAAGTAATAAGCAAAAACCAAAAAGCTGAGTTCAACATAAGCCTATGATGAAAGAAAATCCAGTAAATGAAGAAGTATACACTAGCAGAGTTTTAACATAAATAGCCATTTTCCTTGTCTTAAAGGCTCTGCATACTGTCTGATTTCAGCTGCAGGGAGACATCAGAAAGTCTATTTCCCACTCAAAACAGAAAGTAAGTAATTAACAAGGCGAAATAAAGAAAAAAAAAATCAAAGCTATGCCCCAGAAATAATCAACTACTACTTGCCTAGAACATTTACAAATAATGTATACAAACAACTGTTTCTGCAGGGTGAGGAAGAAGGATATACTGTTTTTCAGACTTCTTCTGAATCTTCTTTAACACACAAACCCAAAAGCTGTATGGTCTGTATATCAGCCATTCTCTATTTATAATTTTGCATATAGATAAACCTAAACAACTACTGAAAGAACGAATCACAACAAAAACAGAAAAGAAAGGAAACCTGTTTTTAATGAACTGTACATAACGAACCTCTTCAGTTCCAACTACAAGTGCACACAAAGGTTAAGACAACATCAAGAAGCAATCATACACATTAACACAGCTGATGGTCAAAATCCTAGGTTTCTGAGCAGTTCACATGGATACACAGCCCAGAACTCCTGCCCCTCAAGTTGCATTTTGTCACCGCCAGCTAGTGACAGATAATAGGTTAATCTGAAATCATCTTAACTTGTGTCACCTGTCCTCATCACACCTGAGCATTCAGTCTTCTGTAACCCATTTTCCTAATATCAAACTTCTTCCAAGAAGCATTCAGGAATTATTGTCCTGTCTTTAGACTTGTTTTCTCCAACTTGTGTGCCCTACAAAGAAGACCACTTTTCTTTAGGCATTCAGAAGCTCTACTCCCCTCCCTCCCTACAACAGGTCACTCATTCCAGCTGCTTCTCCTATGTGCTGCCAGATCGTGACCACACTTGGGCTACTTCCATCCACAATCCAGTCTGAACTTAGAACTGCCTGTGTTGGATGGTTTTGCACCAATACAACAGCTCTGGCACTGGACCACAGTCAGAGCTCTGAGTCTGGCATTTCTACTGTCAAAACAGCAGCCCCCAGCAGGAGAGCAAGGCAGATAGCAAGGGAAAATAGTAACCTAAAGTTCTCAGGCTAGATTTACCAGTGGATGCCTCAAAGCTTTAAGGCCTCCTCAGCAGCCAAAGCTATGGCTCAACAAGGAAGAGAAAATCCATTCATAAACCCAGAAAACCAAGTTAAAAAAAGCAAAGCCCCACCCAGTACACCAGTTACTTCTATTTTGTCTGGCAACGAGGTTCTCAGCTTCCTAGACAAGTAAACACCTTCACTCACTGTGCATGGCTGCCATCTGGAACTCTGAAAAAAAATTCCCTTACCTACTTTGTACAGCTCTTACACAAACACGGCGTTAGATGGACAGAAAAGGATGTACTAAAAATAGTGTCCGTCAGCCAAGGAATAGAGCACTGCCCTGAGCAGAATGAGGGGAGCTCTGCAGGAAGGCTGCCTGCAGAGAAGTATTGCAGTAAGAGGGGGAAAATGCACAGCATTCTAAATATAAATGACAAGGGGGAGAGATGTAAATGGAAAAAAATCCCACATCCACTTTAAATTTTAAAGAAAAAACTTCCTAAACTTCATATTCAAGTGGATCTGAATATACTTTTTCAACTACTTGGCTTAACTCACAGAAATAAAATTAAAAGTTAGATGTATTTAATTGCTGGAGAGAACACTAACTGAGAAAGTGACATTGTGGACACTGGGGATGACAGAGTACCCACAAAAAGGTATAACCAATCACATCTAGGTCACAAGCCAAAAGTACATACAGTTAGCTGCAGATTTTTTCCACTCCTGGCGATATATATAGTTCTATATTAACACACACACACACACACACAAAAAGGTATGCTGGTCATATATCCTCAGCATTTATGGCAAATTATTAATCAAGTCCCACCTGAAACAATTTGTTAAATTGATTTTAATCACTGGGCCTCTCATGTGAAGCTTTGTATAATCAGCATTTCATTTACAAAATTAATTGCCTGATTGATTCTCAAGAGGCAGTAGCTGTCATTACACTGCTGTCATAACTTTTGAGTACGGGTGTCACAACACTGAATTCTGACAGTATGAAGAGCACTGCTATTTAAAAAATGAGGGCGGGGAGGTAGGGGGGAAACAAATACAGTGATTTCACAGAATTGCTCTTTAGCCCGATAGAATGTTAAAACCATTTCCCAGCAGTTTCAGCCAGCCTCCCCATTTTCCATTCATTGAATAATGCGCTACTCAGCTATTCAGTATCTTTTCTTAGAGGCAGGTTCATTTAATTCAATTTTATCATAGTTGCGGTTGCATAAAATGAGTTTGTTGTTGAATATACAAAAGATTTAATCACAGGCTGCTCTTAAGGTTATTTGTAGAGCAAAGTTTGACTTTCAAACACATGGAACTTTTTTCCACATCCAAAACCTTCTGGAAAGCTATTTTCAATTAGATTTTTTTTTTTTTTTTTCCTGCTGGTTTTAAACAAAGCGAAGCAAACTGTAACTTTATAGAACTTATCTAGGAGCCCCTTTAGAAAGCCTTTTTTTCTCCCCTTGTCTTTTAAGCGGTGTATAAGCCTTGGAGCCCTGCCAGAGCTGGAAGCAGAGCTCTGATATTTGCTGTAGTTACTCCTATACCCATGGCTACTATATTCTTGGAAAAGACCGGTGCTCCGGAGAGGCGGCGCAGGCCAGCGGTTGGGGCACTGAGTCATGAGACAGGACTTCTATTCCTGGCTCAGCAGCTGACCTGATATGCAAACATGAGCACAACACTTCACCTTCCTGTGACTGGGGTTTCACTCTCATAACAACAAGTGTTATATGCACTTTTAACAAGGAAAGAGACATGAGGAATTTGGGAAGACTGATGTCAGTTATTAGGCAACAAGAAACCGGACTAGGAGTTGGGAAGGGTAGGCTAAGGGATGAAAACCCCCTAAACCTCTAGAAGATGTTGAAAAGAGAAATTGCATGAATAGGCTGCAACAAGGTACTCTAAACCTTCAGAAACCTGCATTCCAAAGAAAAAGGGTTCCTGGAAGCATCTTTAAAAGGAGGGGAGAAAAAAAATAACCTTAAATTTTTGCTGCTACATCACTTGGAACAGTATTAATGCCTTTGGAAAAAAATCACCTATTTCTAAGATAAGCTAAAAAATAAGCACCTCAACAGCTCAAATTCAGCCTTATACACTAGATTTCACCAAGTGGTCATGAATGAAGCAAATGTAAAATTTCTAGGCCATGTTCTGAGATTACACTATTACCACAAAAAAGCAAATGATAGCTCTTCAAAAACTGAATTATACTTACTGCTGGTATTTGTAATTGACCTCACTGGAACAATTCCAGGGTAAATCAGAGTCCAGGTAACACTAGAACCTACCAGCTACTCTAGACAACACAACCCCTTTTCTCTTCCTACCTCCAGATCTTACTCTCATCCCTAACTACTGTCAAATATTATCTTCCATTTCTCTCTGCAAAGTGCTCTGCCACTTAGGTGGCTTTATGCAATTTTCTTCCCTTTTTGCAGGTGTCTGAGTTTATGATGAATAAAACTGGGGATGAAGGAGATATGGACAGGGGAACACCAAAACAAACATCATTGACAAAATTGATAGGTTACTGAAATAAAGATGCATAAAAGAGTAGAAGAATGGAAAACTCTGCCAGGCAAACAAAAGCAATTAGTTGTTTTCCTTTTCCATAGCCATAACGTGAAATTTCAACTAAGGGAGGTTCAAAAAGTTTTGTCCACACTGACAAATAGTTGCCAGCGTTTTAAGTTATATCCTTCTGCCACACCAGCAAGAGTTCAGAAAGAGGAAAGAGTCAGTCACCCTACTTACAACATGGGAAAGCAGACTACACTAAAAAGCAGTGTAAAGCACTGATTTTCTGTATTTGTTGGTTTCTAGCTTCAACTGCAGGTCACTTGCTGATTAATCTAGCATCTTCTCTTTTCAAGCCTAACTCTTTGTTTTTGTTTTTTTTAGATAGGTAAAAAATGTTCTTAATTAAAATAAGAAAACAGGGGAAAGCCCCTAGCTAGAGCCAATATATGCAGAATTCCTAAAAGGATATATTTAGTATCAGGGTAATTGGAAAGCAAACCCAGCTCTATAACAGAAGCCCTATCACTTCTTCAACTGCCAAGAAACTTCTCTTGTAACATATTTTCTATATTAAATTGCTTCCTCTAGAGGCTGAAAAAACTTGGTTGCAAATACAGCAAAATTTTAAGTTACCTGGAAAGAAACCAGTTCATTGGTTGGACATCGCCAAAATAAAGTGTCTCAGTTAGAGACATACTAGCAGCGTCAGCTCAGCCCAAGGGTCTGCTACAAACAGATAATGAATCTGGAGCTATACACCCATATTGTGGAGCTGGAGCAATAGAATTTTGGTGAATACCTGCCTCTGATTATTTCGCATTTATAATGACCTTTTTGATCAACACAGACACTGTCAGCACCATGGAACAACTTCCTGGGCAGGAGGAAAACAAACAAAAATTCACCAGCAACAGGTGATTCAAAGCACTAGAAAATAGAGGGGGGGTTTAAGAAGTTAAAATAAAAATTAAAATCAATCACCAGAACAAATTACAGTTATGAGTGGGAATTGTCATGATTGATTGGAAACATTTAATAGTTAAGTTATAAATCAGAAGAAACAGTAAACTGCAGGTTGAAGCCCTTGTATCACTTGAGAGAACAATGTGACTAGAAACCATGAATCCACACACATGCCTACAATTCACACCCGCTCTACTGTATAATGTAACTGATTCCCAAGTATCATTTTACAATTCTGATTAGGTCTTACAAAATCTTGTTTATTAAATTGCTTTCTTTAGGCATTCATAGCTGCTAATTTCTTTCCAAGTAAATCATGTATCATCTGAAAAAGACTACATTGCCACAGCAAGACAACACTCCTGGGATTAAATTTCATCTGGATTTTAGAATTAAAAGGACAAAGACTAGAGGATCTGTAAATTTCACTTTGCAGGTGGTGGTGGGAAAACCCTTCAAGAAATTCTAAAACTACTAGTACACTTAGCATGTAGCAGCTGTACTGAAACAAACATAGTAATGAAAATATTAAGGGATCACTTAATCTTTAAATTTTAATTTCTACAATAAAAAAAAGTCAACATATATGTTTTTACACCAACACTTCAAAAGCAAAATAATTTTCTGTTATTATAATTTAAAAGTTATGCTGATTTTAAAATATCATCAGCTCTAATTCCCACAGGTTTTAAACAAACTTAAAATTTTGCAGAAATTTGGAAATGTTCTCCAAAGAATTCTACAGGAATGACCTCCAAAAAATGTATCTCAATGTTAATAAAAAATTCACTGTGGCTCACTCAGGGTCAAAAAAGTCAGACCTGGGTTTAAACCAGGTCAAATTCTGGTTTACCCTAGAGCCTTCACCTATTCCTCAAAACTGGCAGAAGCCACTTAGTCTTCATTACTCTTCTGGCAATCACAACAAATGGGACAAATTCTTCCACAAATCCTGGCAGAGTATGAAACATCCCAGAGCATCTCAGCTCAAACACATGCCTGTTACACACACCTAGGTAAGTGCAGAAATAAAGTAGGATTAACCATGCGTAATAACACCTCTACAACAAATCATGTAGGATGTTCAGAATTAAATGCATAGTTTTAGTATAAGTGCTCTCCAGAACTTTCAGTTTCTATACAAAGAAGGCATGTGTTTTCAATATATGATCATAATTTTCTTTTATTATCACACCATTTAAAATTAAATTAAAAATCAGCATGTGAGACGTATCTGGTCTGAGCAATATGAAAGCAGGAAAGCCGATTCACTTCTTCAGTATTTCTCATCCAAAAAAATATTATTTAACAGGAAATCTGATTATGCCATATTCATAGAACTGCCTTCCCTCTCCCACAGCAGAAACTGTTGTATTTTCAAATACTCTCTGCCTGAAAACTCTTGGCTTCTTTCCACTTCTATGCCCATCTCTTATTTCCCAGTCCTTAAGAGACCCCACATCAGCCATCATGCAAAAACACCAACACAGCTATCTAAACGCACTTCAAAGAAATTTCTTGATTTGTTAGAGAGGATCTGCAGGATTAATGAGCCCCCTTTGGGCACAACCTAACACAGAGTATTCCCAACTTCCTAAAATTACTAAATCTAGAACAGAAGTGAAATTAACAATCAGATTAAATTGGAAGGAAAGGGAATCACTACCTTCATAAACACTGAAGCAGTACAGGTACAGGGAATCTCCTCTCTAAGTCTGAGTAAGCTATTTCTGGGGGCAACCGCTATGTGAGTATATTTACAACTAAACCTTCTCCAAGGCGGCAACTTATATCAGCACATTCCTGCAGCTGCAGAGGGCTCAAGACAGTTCACTCAGTCAAAATCACTTGGCCTAGTCAGAAGAGGTCATTTAACAGCAAAAGACAGATGCTCCTCAGCTGACATAACCAAAAGGCAAAATGAAGCAAACAAACACAAAGACTCATTTTAGCAACAAGCTATCCACAATTCCAATCTCAGGTATTGTTGAATTTAGAAAGATGCTATTCATCTGACATTCATTTGCAACCTTCAATTTAGATTAAAGAGCTGCAGATATACACATAAAGTTCTGAAACGTATAGTCCCTTTATTCTTCAAAGAATATAAATCTTTATTTAAGGCCACATTGTTCACTTCATATCTAACCTGACATTTCAGCTAAACCCAGCTCCTCTGCTGAGTACTATCATTTCTTGAGCACATTCTTCCCCTTCTCACTTCTACACTCCTACCCACAAGTTGTTTTTATTTTTTCTGCTCAGCTCTTTCCTGCAAAAAGAAATTGAATAAAAAAAGGAAAACTGAAACTGATTACACACCAGAAATACTGTCATATATAAAAATGAAATGCTACACATTTTTAAACTAAACTGTTCAATGCCAAAGAAGAGAAGACACTGGTTACAAAGCCAACACAGAAAAAATAATCATTTCAGGAAGAAGTACACCTGAACAACAGAGAGCCAGACAAAACTACAATGGGACATTACACTCAAAAATACACAAACATCATTAGACTATTTTGACAGAAAACACGGAGTTTCCAAAAAGCAGAAGTAACACAGAAACTTGAAATCATCCCGAAGGAATCCATATATCCTCTCACAGCAATTCTATGTAAAGTTCAGCTTACACAAAGCTTTGGGGAGAGAAGGGGAAAGAATAAGTATAAATAATTCTTTTTTGCTCAGCCTGTTACTACTACAGGACAGATGATCATCTGCCATGAATGTTAGGTCTGCCTTATCCTGTCTCAGAGCTGACGGATAAATTAAATGACCTCTTGCTGTCACTTCAAGCCCTGCTCTTCTATGATTTGGAGGTTATTACATCACCTCTATTTTATTATAAGGTTTCTCCCATTTCTGCAATTTTTCATTTCAAGTAATAATCCTCGATTTCTAGCAAACTAGACCACATGGACATTACAACACTACAAACATACTAGACACATTGATAAAAAAAATTAAGGGAATAAAAAGAGGTATGTTTTTCAAAACAGTCTTTTCATAAGGAGTAAAAAAAGATACTGTAAAACACTGTTTCTAAGTAATTTATGTTGATATTTGCAGAAACTGCGAAAATACTGCAAAATGTTTACATGTTCCTGTTCTTGGGGAGGTGTGAATGTTAGGATGAGTTGACCTGTGTGCTAAGCAGCGAAGGAGATGGGGGAAGAAGAGAACCAGAGAAGATGGCCAACTTCAAAGCACCATCCACGTGAATACCTCTCTCTAAGTACCCACCTTTGACTGAAGCAGGCAAGCGACATCACCCCTACCGAACATATGTTCTACACATCATCACCCTTCTGACTACACTGCATACCAAAAGGGTTCCTGCACCTTCCCCTTCCCCTGAATCCAATTTGAGTTGCTCCTTGCACAACTTGTGCCTAGCGAGTCAATTACGGTCCTGTCTTGTGCAAAGATCAATAAATTTCAGCAATGCTCCAAACAACATTTTTGGAAGCAGTTTTTTCAACTTCCTCAAGGAAGCATCTTTCTGTGATCCATGGAGATACATGCAATTAGAGCCACAGCACAACAAAACTCAAGGAATAATGAGAAACAGCAGACAAAAAGCATCCAACACAGGCACACGCTATTCCACCTGTTATGCTGTACACCAAATACTGGTAAAATCACGGGGGGAGGGGAGGTGTGGCGGTGTGGAAATGCAGATATATCCAAGCAGCTAGAAACATGAATTTTGATCCCTTTTTATATCCTATAGTTATCCACAACCAGGAAGCAGTTAATTGGTCTAAGTAATTGGTTTAAATACCCAAGTCCCATTATAAAAATATACTATAAAAATGCTTAGACACTTATCACAACCAAGAAATTCTTAACTAAAGTTCAAAGCTGAAAAGGCACAAGGGACTTGTCTACACTGAAGTAAAAAAATGCGTAATTATACCAATATAACTATCTTAGTGTGGAAACTTTCTCCAGTATAAAAGCACCCTTTCCCTCTTAAACTTATGTGGTTTGGAAGCAGAGTAAGATAAACCATAAAAACTCTTATTCTGGTATAAAAGAGTCTCCATAGGGAGTTATATTGGTATAATTATAGCATATAATTATAGCACATAGTTGTACTGTGTAGAGAAGCACTAGATGCCCCATCCACATATATTTTCTAGCAAAACAAATGGTTATCAAATTCCAATAGAGGCACATAAAATACTTAGCTTTTATTTTTGTTTGATGCACCTTCCTCATTTTAAAGTGATGAATTAGTTCAATTAATCTTCCTTGAAAATGCTTTTCTCTCTGCTATTCTATATGGTAATAGATTGTTCTTCTGGTGGAGGCATTGTAAACTAACACTTTGAGAATGGCTGCAGTATCTCCCACACTGATTTAGGCTCTCATATAAAGCAAGTGGTGAGAAATCAGGTACAAGGAAGGAATAAGGTGTTGTTTACACATTTGACTGTTAGACTCGCACCTTTTATAGTACATCCCCAGCCACTTTAAACAGTTAAGTGCTTCAATAATTTAGTCTCTATCCTTCTGACAATTTCATTCTCACCTCATTTGCTATAGAAGTTAAAACATTTCAGTCAACCTTGAGGAAGCCATGCTTCCTCCTCCCCCTGTACACACTGGGGAGAAAATAGTACATCTGAAAATCACGTCACTAGCTGAACTTCAAATTGTGAGAACCATAAAAGAGATACAAAATTTAACACTACAAAAGACTCCTCAGAATCTTCCGAAAACAAGCAACTTTTCAGCGGATACCTAATTCAGAAACCTAAGCCTAAGCCAAATAAACTGCCACCCTTTGTGAGAAAGATCCCTTACAAAGGATGCAAATAAAAATATGGTTGCTCCAGCCTCCAAAAAGTGCAAAGCACTGATATCCTGCTTACAAAGACACCAGTGAAATTATTGATCGCAGTAATACTTCAGTTTGGGCATTTTAAATACTTTACTAAGAAAGGCGTAAGTGATCCTAGAAATAATTACGAATTACGGTATCCATTTTTCAGGATGCAGAGGTAAATCTCTTCAGCAAATCGTGTTTTTTCCTTTTTAACCATTTTCAAAACATGAGACTGCCAAGAAGAGCTCTATGCAGGATAGGCATCCCTGTGTTTCCTCTTGCGCTTAACAATTTCATTCCTCAGCATAACACCAGGTTTTGTCACCTTGGAATATATCTGTAGCGTTCAGAACACACCTTGTTTGCTTCCACAACCACAGTCTCTCAGCGGCAGAGATCTCCTGACAGGGCTGCCCCTTCCCAACTCTCCATGCCCAGCAGAGCCCCTCAGCCCTCCAGAGTGCTCGCTGGGTTTGCTGCTCTGCATGATGCCCCACAGAGAGACACCCTGGGGAAACCAGGGGGGGAACGTCGAGTCACAGGGAGCACCGGTGCTGGGTGAGAAGGATCACCACAGAAGGGAAGCGCCTTCCCAGAGGTGCCCACTTCTCTGCAGATGAAGTGCCAGCAACGGGTAAAGAGTTTTCAGGGGATTGTGAAGCAGGATCTACACAACAAAACTGCTGCCCTGTTTCCAAATCAAAAGCTTGCATCTCTGTACAGAGGAAATTGCATACCTAAGCATGAAGGTCAACTGATCTGGAAATTCAGCCTGGTATTTTCAAATTTTCCAGTATGCCAGTATGTCTGCAAATATGCTGGGCAAAAAGAAACAGTACTGACAGTTCTTACATGCAAAAAAAGTGACACACTAAAAGAAAAGCAGGAGCAAAAACCCCTCTGAATAAGCATTATGCAAAGTACAACAAAATAGAAATGTTTTAAGCTTAAGCAGAAATGGGTATGAAAACCCTTAGTTCCAACAGGTTAGCAAGACAAGGAGCGGAAGCTAAGTTAGTCCAGAAGTCTAACACAAGTCTGGAGTCATTTGCTTGCATAAAAACATTGTAAATAGTGGAAGGAATTAATTTCACTTTGACATCAACACCTGAGCTTATTGGCTTAGACTTTCTTTAGAGTGAGGGAAAAACATTAAACTTTAGGAGCATGATTCACTAGAATGGCATTACACATTCACTTTAGAATGAGATGATTCACGTGAAGATCTGACTTTTTTTTGCACTAAAGATACACAAAAAGGATCAGGTACAAATGCCTACAGTACATATGCTTAGATGAGTTCCACCCTTGAAATCTTCTTTTTGAAAGCTACTCACAGCTTATTTGGCCACTGCAATCAATGCATTCTGTGTAATTATCATCCTTTGGGGGAAAAAAAAAATTTACTCTCTGCCTCAGCTCCTCTCCTTTTAAGAGAAAGATAACCATGACTCCCTGCTCCAGAGAAATGTTAAGAAATTTCCTGTCATTTATAGACTAATTTTACACTCAAGAGGCAATATAGTGAGGAGTTTAGGCTGACAGAAGCCTGCACCACCACCAAAGGGGCTGTCATGACCTGACGACCACCCTCACTTGAACTGGACATATTTTCTTTTGCTTTACCTTTGTGCTGCAAAGATGATGCTGCCAGTCAGATCTGCTCAATGATCTGGCTGAAAGCTAAACATTCACAGGTCTGGTTTGGCAGGATTAGTTTTCAGACAAATCTTGGAGCTGATGCGACTCACCTTATGACATAAGGAAGGCAGCAGGGAGCTGATCAAGAGGTGGGGACAGGTCTTTACAGCAGAAGTGAAGCCTTAGACCAGCTTCAGACAACCATCAGACTCACACAGTGGTGCAAGATCTTTTAGCAACACAAAACTGGATAAAAGAATACTCAAGGACTATAACAAAAGGCTACCGAAAAATGCAGAAATAAACAAATTGTATTCTCAAGTTTTCTTCAGTTCTCCCAAGAGAAATTCTGGCTTGGTATCTACATAAAAAGCAGATGTCCATTTGGTTCAACACATATTTTCCTGTGCATTTATTTATTTACAACCTTTCTCCTGCTAATTTGCTTTTTGTTTCAGCCTGTGAAGCCAAAAGCCAAGAAGGACAAAAAGCTGTCTTTCTGAGGAATACCCACATGGATCTCCTGACGGATATACATAGACTGAACTCAATTTAAAAAAATATTCCCTGCTTATTCCCAAGTATTAATGCAAAAATGACCAACAAAATATGTCATTGAATGCTCAGTATCAAACATTTGGGAAAAAAAAAAAGGGAAAAATACACCCCTGTCATGTTCATTGTCTCTTTGGATATATATAAACCCACTTCTGGAGAGGAAAGCTGCATTTCTTCCTACTTCTGGCACACTAGCTGAGACAATTTGCTCAAGTAAAACAGACAACCATATGTGAGATCAAGAATTTCAAGAAAGTAAAAATGTCATCAGAAATCATAAATATTTGAACCTTCCATTATGATGCCATGACTAACTGCAGCGTTTAAGAAAAAGCACCTACTTTCTTCCTCCATCACTACAAGGGAGACATCAGCCACAAGCAAAGGGAGAATTTAAGCTGAATGTTAAAAAGCAGGAGTAGAGAAAAGAAACACAGAGGGTAAATTAGACACTGTGGGGTTTATTTTCAGGCAACAAGATTGTTGCAAATAAACATCTAAGTCTTATTAGAGGCAAAGCAACAGAATTTGGAAACTATCATACAGGAAGAAACTGGCCTTCCTTCTTGAATTACTAAGGTATTCTCCTAGAACTGTGGAACCTTAACTCACTTTTTAAACAGGCTTAATTCACCATCTTCATAAGATACATTCCCTGAAATAAAATATGACACTGTGGAATAACAAACAACCATTGCTGGCAGCTCTCTACACCCCCAATCTTCTAAGAAAAATTAAAAGGAAAGGAAATACATGAAATGAAGTACCAAGTATTATAAAATTGCATAGAATATATCTAGTACACCGCATCACTACTTAATATAGACAATTATATGCCAAGTGCTTCCAGTCTTTTCTACACTTTCCACATGTACAGCAACACCACACTTATAAAGATAAAATATATCTTTTTTAATCACACCTGCTATGCCAGGTTAAAAAAAAAAAACATTATGCACATCAACATTTACATTTCAGCTTGGTTTTGTCTCCTTTGTTTGTTTCCCTCCTTTAAGTCTGCTGTTGCTTAAAAGATCAGCAATAGAGGAACCTGAAACAAAAAATACCAGCACCATCACCCATAGGTAACTAGCACAATTTTTACTGTCAATATTTACTATTATACTGTCAAGTCTTGCCAGAATTTGGGGGCATGCTTGGTTAGTTTTTTAGTGGCTTTTTTTTCCCTTCTTCTTAAATGCAACTCGACCTCTAGTCACTAGGGAGAGCCTGCACAGGAAGCTGGATAGTGAAGACACTTTCCCTGCTGTCACTCTTTGCCCAACAACTTTTGTCAACTTGGAGGACGGAGGAGCAAATATAAATCAGAGAGATGGATGGGTACCTGGATCACCCAAAAGCTATTTTCTCAGTGGCTATAAAGTCACACTAATTACTCTTGCACTACTGTTAAAATTGCAGAAGACAGTAAGGATGACTCTTCTGTCACTCCAACAAGTTGGAAAGTGAGAAAGACATTTTAAGAAAGAAAAAGTAAGTATCAGAAGACAAAGGAGCAAAAAGAGATTATGACATTTGGATAAAACAAAGTACTATGACTTTGGGAAGAAAAATGAAACAGATGCAAATAACCCACAAATAAATCTTCCACTCACTGAGAGGGAAAATACAGAGGAAAAGTGTTGAGCAACCACACCACACAACAGAGCTGACACATAACAACATTACTCTCTACAGAAAAAGTAGAAGACTGCATCCACCATTCTGTCAACCACATTCCAGCAAAGTAACAGCTCACTCAGGCCCTCCTCAACCTTCCTCTTAATGAGAAAGTCCATTGTTACTGTTGCCATTATTATTGAAATGAGCTGAAGAACTAAAAGGAGGAATGTGTGGCTAGGCGAAGTCTTCCTGGGACAGAGAATCCCTCTCCACTGCTTGTTCAAACAGCTGCATTTAGTAGGTTTCCTGAGAACAACCAAATCCCTAAATGTCCCAATATATGAAACAACCAGTCCATGTACCTAAGTCTAAAACATTTCAAGGGTCTCAATTAATACAGAAAATGCTTTGACTGCCATCAGCAATCACATATAAAGCTCTCGACAGCTTAGAATGAGGTAGCCTGTAGATTCCTAGCGAGTTCTTGGAAAAAATCTTTTAAGTATTGGCCTCTACTCCAACACCTTGACCACTTTAAGAAAACAGTTCTAAACTTTGTTTCAGATGCTGCCGCCCAATCAGCCCCTCCTCTTTAAAGGAAAAGCTCAATTAAATTGGGAACTTTTCTTCTGAATGATTTTAAATGGGTTTTTTTTTAGTTGTGGTTGGATCTCAGTTAGTGTAATTGCTATTTATATCAAAACATTAAAAGGTCTGGTTATGGGGTTTATTAGAAAAGCAAAATGTGTTTTTAATACTTAAAAAAACCCACAACAAAATACTCCATAGCACTATTTCCATTTGCATTTGCATACCACATGTTCAACAACAAAAAGAGCATTCTGCAGAAAGTTAAAAATCTCAGAAATGTTGCTGAATTAGTAGCTCCTACAGTTTGTTAGTAGGAAAACCGGCTCTGTGCCAGGCTAAGGGGGGGGCTATCACAAGCGATGCGTGTTAGATTCGGGATTTCAAAGAAAAAAAACTTATATCGTAAACCAAGACGCAACACGCAGGACGAACAGTGTCACTTAAAATGCTAGAAATACTCCACACGGTGCTGCTTCTGAGGATGTTCCCAAGGCAGCTCAGGGACGCGAAGGGCCATCGCTGGACACAAACGCGTTGCCCTCACCCCACCGCTGAGGGCCGGGGCATCCCGCGGCCGGGAGGAGCGCCTGGCCCGCTGCCCGAGCCGCGAGGCTGCTGAAAAGCAATAGATAGCTTCTGGCAGCGGCAAAGGGGAAAATATTTTGATCATGTGACGCCACTAGTTCGCTTCGTGTGTGCAAGTTGCACAGAGGCCGGCCGCCAGCGGCCCGGACCCCGCCGCCTTTCCCGCCCCCGTGTCCGCCAGGGAAATGCCTCAGAGTCAGGCACCGCTGCGGCAGAACAGCCAACAGCATCCGCAGATCCCGGCACCTTCCACGGACACTACATGCCGGGCACCCAGCACGTACCTCCCTCACACAAGTCGACCCTTCTGCCTACAGGAAGGAAGAACTTCCAAATATAACTAAAACTGTCAAGGGAAATTATTTTGCTACTGCTGGTACGCAGCTAAAACAGCCTCAAATGTACCTACCTCTATTTTTCCAAAAATATTTCTTTAAAAATAGCCTCTATGACCAACCGTAAACTTAAAACAGCAACAGCTCTAGAGAACATGCTTATTTTACTTTTCTTCACTTGGGTATTTCAATCAAAAAAGAAACACTGAATTTAAAAGAAAAAAATCACGAAAGCACAATTATTTTCCATAAATCATGCCTGAAAATAAGACATCAATACTAACATTTCATATAAACAGAAAATCCAAAATATTCACAACATAAATTGCTACACAAAAAAAGAAAAATAAAAAAAAATACAGAACTTCATGCATTCCATCCAAATCAAAGGCTGCAAACAAACCAGCATATTCCTTTGATGCTGTCAAAACAAACCTCCTTATCTTTATTTTTAACTTTAAAAGAATAAAATTTAAGAACTACAAATCCTGTCCTTGTGCTTTCAAAAGAAATTTTCAGAGCTGATGTTTCAGTATCTTGCTTACAAACAACTAAGTCTGACAAGCTAACCAAATAACATGCTCAATGCTGGGAACACCAAGTCTCAGATCCCATCCAAATAGAGGAAGGCTCAGAGCAGACTGGATACCTTCACATGTAACAAGTATTTAGGCTGCCTATTTACTCTGCATTACTCTGTAATTAAAACTGCACATCAAACTCAAGTGATTAAGTAAGGTGAATATTATCCTTATTTTAACATGGGGAAACTGAGGTATTGGTCAGTGAAACCAGCTACCTTTAGCTCATGCAGCCAGCTGAGAGATATCAAGAATTCCTGCACCAATCCTCTAATACCACTTTCCTGAAGTCACATAATTTACTTACCATGGCTGAATTCACTGCTTGTGTAAAGAAGGCACTATTCCACTTCAATCAATCTGTGAATTAAGCCATGTCCACACTGGGAAGAGCACACATGACTACAATTATGTTTTAAAACAGGATCCCTCCTTTTGGGATTTTCTGAACCGATTTCCTTTCTTTACTCGAACAAACAAAGAACAACCATGCTCCAGCCTGAGGTCCTTCTGTGAAAGACAGCTGTACCAGGGACTGCTACAGTCAGGACAGCCCTCTCTTTGCCATGCAACAGAAACCTCTTACCTCTTTTAAAAGGAGACCAAAACCTGTTGTGGAACTATCTACCTTCTGAAAACTCAGCAAAATACCTCAATAACCATACCCGCAAACCCCTCAGGAAAGGCTTCTTATAAAGGCTGCTATTTTGGTGGTAAAGATATGCTACCACCCCAACAGTAAACTAAACTCAAAGGGGTTTGCAACAACAGCTATTAGTCAAGGATGCAATTAATTCCCTGAATCTAACTATGTAGTAGCTGCAACAACAGAACTTCACAGTGAACCCAGCCACGTGGCCTTTAAGGGGCAAGCAAATTGATTCAGTAACTTGGCAGAATCACATCCAAGAGAAAGCCCTGCTACCTAATTTTTTATTTTTTTTTTGTAAGTGAATACCTAAAATAAACACTAAACAAAACAAAAGCAAAAGACAAAAATCCCCAAACTGTCCCCCACAAAACCTAAAGTCTAAAAAATTGAAGTAGAAGCTTGCGAGACTCTAATAGTAACACAACTAACACTGTCCTTAATGTATATATATAAAAAGGGAATTTATACATCAAGGGTTTTTCAAATTTTCATATTTGTTCTTTATTTAGCAATGAACTAAAATTCTGTGTCCATCTACTTCCTTAATTTAAAAAAAAAGAGATAAAAAATATTAGAAGAATATTCTTTCCCCACCCTCCAATGGTCAGAAAGAAACTGATGTGGTGGCAGGGGAGATCAGTGGTACAGCCTTACAGATGGAAGTGCCAGAGGGCCTATCACTCAGATGGATGTCTTCATAAACAATTACTACATCACAAATCTGAATTCAATATCTTTTCAAATCTGAGAAGCCTACCAATGTAGGGTGAAGACAGGGCACAGCAGGGAATTCTTAAAGGCAGGACATCATTTGGCAACTGTGCATGTTCAGGTGCAAAAGATTAACTACTAGATTTTAAAATTGGAGAAAAATAATAAATATTTTTTATTTATTATAACATACTTCCACACGTGCTTAGTCCTTCTGATGTAGTTATTAACCCACAATGACTCGAATGCAAAAAGTAGTATGAACATAGATCTTGAGTCTGTACTCACAGATGAGTCTGTACTGAAAGCAATTCCTTATACATGCTGCAGAACCATCAAACCCTGTTTAATATCTATGAACTGGCCACTACACATTCAGAAATACAGCTGCTTCATAAACTTGTTAAGTTTATAAGGAAAGTAACATTTCCAGTACATGTGGAATATAAATGCACAATGTATCACCTGCTTTCAAATCATTCCTGTCAAAAACTTTTACACAGATTTCATGTTAGTTTTAATAAACATAAATAAAATATTTTAATAAAAGCATCAGGACAATGATCTCAGGTTTCACAATTTCCAAAATAACTGCAGGCACTTTCAAATAACCTAAGCATCCTACATTCTGAATATGAAGTTTGATAAAAGGTACTTCATATTTGCAATAAGAACAATTCCCATGTGAAAAGCAATCTTTAAATAAGACACAACAACTGTGATTTCTGCATGAAATCTGTTCACTTCAAAACTGAAGACAATGTATCTGCCAGATAAAACAACAGGACTTGGTGGTAAGAAAGTCCGTGCAAGCATCCCACCCCAGCACACACTGGTGCTCTGTGCAGAATACTCATCAAAAGACAAGTTCACGACACTTGTTAAGCTCCTGGGCACTTGTTCAACTCAATTCTCACAGTAAAATTTCTATGAGAAATCTAGTGTCTTTCTATAGATAGTACTGGGTATGTAAGGATAAAACAGTGCAAGGAATACTGAAATTTTGGATTACGTTAAAAAACCTTTAGTTTAAGGTGACTGTACTGATACAGCAGACAAATCCCTTGTTTTGCTCAATTATTTATGTTCTTACTCGCTGAATAAATTCCAGCAAAGCTTACATTGTTCACAACAGAATGTGTTCACAATAAGACTGGATTTATTCAAAAGCTAGAATTTATGGCACCAAGACCCTGGCTATTTCCAAAAAGACCTGTCCTCGAGTGTGCCTGTCTGAAGCAAAGTAGATGCTATGTACCTCAATTTCCCCACCCTGTACAAAAGGAATTTTTTACTCCAATCCAAGATACTCTAGAAAAATACTGTAAAGATCAAATGTACTTGGAATATTGTTACTAAGAAGATAAAGGTAGTGAAAATCAATCCTGTACAAATCAGCCATCTACTGTCCCCACTGTTCACAGATTCACATAGGTTTTTAAAGACACATTCATCCCTGAGCATTCCTCAACTGCAGTTGAACACCACCCTGGATGGGTTTGGCTTTTCTGGAGCTGACGTGTTCCTGGTGGATCACTGGATGCCACACTCTCAGAACTGGAAGTACAACAACGGAAATTGTCCAGCCCACCTGCAACACAAAAACTGCAGCATGCTGCCAGCACATCAGCATTTGTGTGAAACTGAGCATGAACAGGTACGAATGGGGAACAGAAAAAAATAAAAGGGTGGTACTATGATCTGAATGGCAAAACATAACATCAAATGTACAGAAACCCTTCAGGTCTACTAAAAAATAATTTAAAAATTATTAGCAAGTAAAACTCCCTGAAAATAAATTTTACTCTAATACAATTGGCTCCACAAGATTTTTGTGCATTACATTTATTTGCTTCTATAAGCACCAAGCAGTACAAACACAACATGGCTAAGCAGCACTTTTCTCTTACTAGTTTTCAAAACAAATTTGAAAACCACTAAGGTATACTTTTAATTTAAGTTTAATTAAAGTCCTCATTCAATCGTACCAAAACATATATTTAACACTATGTAAATAGCCCCAAAATTGAAAGAAAAAAGTTTTTTTTTTCCCAAGTACCTTAATAATCACAATTCTAAAATATATTCTAGCAAGTTAGCCTACCACAAACACATGCTACTGAAATTCTGCAGCCTTGAGCATGCATGCACAGTGAATGTGGCAACACTACTTTACATATCCACAGAGAATCTTCAAAGCCTCCTGATAAATGGCACATTTTGAAGAAGTACTGAAAGATGTAACTGGTAAAGGGCACAGGTACAATCTTAGGGACCGAAGAGTAAATAAACTGCTGTCATTCTCATGTCAACAATTAGAATGTCAAAATATCTATAACAAAATATTTGAAGCACAAAAGTAAGAAAGACCTATCAGTAGGTAATCAACTTGTTTTCATTGCGCAAATTTAATCTAGTTTTAACTAAGATACTATTTCAGAATGAAAAAGCATCACCTAACAGACCACGCTTAGTTGTTTCAAAATTATTTTACATATGGAACTAGAAAATTTAGCAATGGATTAAATGACTTTGTTCTCATCCCCCGAGATTCAGACCAGAATGCCAAAAAGACAGTAATCAACTGCTTAGTAGAAGAATCCTGACATTATGGAAGCAGTAATAGAGTAGGCAGGTTTGCATCTCTCTTTCTTTATTGTATCTTGTACACAGGGTTCTGCTGTTCCATGTGTAGGCATAAGCGCTACTACAGAAACCAATAACTGAACACCAAACCACAAAGTGTCAAATATATGGTCGTAATATATATATAGATGCTACTAACTGCGAATATTGCTATTTGCTACTTCTAAATAGAAGCTATGTGAAGACTAAACTGTTTATTTGAAACTGCACAGGGAAAAATATATTTTATTCTCCCATTGAGACATCAAGAATCTATTCACCACACTAACAGCTGTTTAATGGCCTTCAGGCACAGGACACGATTCTGCAGCCTTGGCTTAGCCAGAACTCTCAATACAGGCAATCTATTTGGCATAAAAAGAGCTGCAGAATCAGGCATATTCAGAGTTTCTCTGCAAAAAAACAAACGATACATATACAAACTCAAAGCAGTTGGACAGACTTTTTTTTAACACTTGCTCTGTATCTTACAGGTACTCCTAAAAAGACCCAGGTGTGTAAATCACAGAGACATGCACAAAGGAGAAAGACGTGTATAAAGTGCACACTGAGAGACCAGCTAATACGTTAAACTACTGCAGTGCAAATCAGAAGGGAAGAATAAAAGGAGCCTCAGGACTCTAAATATCTCTATGCTATCAAGAATTAATCAATAATCAAAAGACCTGAATGACAAGGTACTGTACTATCATCACACAAGTTCCCCGCCACCAAATCAATATATCTGTGTGAACAACATTCATCTGCTTCGAAAATGTGTATTTCTTCAGAAGCAGGAGGCCTCTACTGCAAGCTTCCAACACACCTCTCAGTTGGGTGAGGTGATTAAATTAAAAGGAAACAGAATTTTCTTAAATGATTTAATAGGCTGGACAGATACAGAACTTAATTCAGAGTAGGATGCCACAGTTCTACATATTACAAAAATTACCCATGCCAAGACAAGAATTTCCTGAACAAGCATCTCAGATGTAGCCCTTACTGTCGGTCCTTTTTCTCTGTTCACAGGACAATAGTTCCTTACAGGCTTAGGGGCCAATCAACATCTGCTTTGCAAAGACACATGACAAGTGAGCATATTATAATGTGTGTATACACACATCGAGAGCACACACACAGATGCTGATTATTAAAAAAAATAAAGAGAAGCCTTCTGTTCAGATGCCGGACTAAATATTCCAGTTTTCTCTTTCAAAAAGCAATCAATTTCTCTGCCTAATGTTACAACATACATTGAGATTGACATGTGGGAATTAAAAAAAATAACAACGTACAAAACCAATTGTGTACTACAAGCTAATGGTAACTATTTCTTGACACAATCCATTTTATACATCAAAAAAATTAAATTAAAACCTAAGAAAATATTTAATCTCAATCTCTTACTGGTTAAATCGAAAAATCATAATATAAAAAACAATGATGGCTTGCCTTTATGACAATTATTTTGAGGAAAAGTAATTTTTAAAATAATCAAAGAAATTGTGCTCTCAACAGACTATTCTTTCTAAGCTGCATGCCAATCCTTACGGTGCAAAAAAAATTTAAAAAAAAAAAAGAAAGAAAAGAAGAAAAGAGAAATCTGTAAGAGAGGATGTAAACCTATAAATATAAGGAAGGATTTCTAGGGGTCATACTGAGGACAAATGTGAATTTACTCTTACTCCTCCAATAAAAATAATATTCTTTAAACAATCTCTGCCATGAAGAAACAGCATTCTGAGCTAGCATGTTCGATGTCTGACAACGGTTTTCCTAGCTTTTAAAGCTGCAAATTCTGAACTACCTTTTTATAAAGGAGACAATGCAAATACTTTTAGAGTAATTATGAAAGGTTATACATACGAGGCCTCATTACATTATGGCTTCCAGTGACCCTTTTACCATTGCAAATTTAAAAAAAGGTAAAAATTAACACACAAATCTTATTTCCTTGGAAGAAAAAGGAAGGGAAATGGAATAAAAACTAAAAACATGACAGGAATGGTCTGCTGGAAGTAGACAAACACATACACAGCCTATCTAAGGTTTTTGGGTTTTTTTCAGGATTAGTACACTATCTGCGATATTAAGCGGTGATTTTTCCAGTTTCTATTCATTACTTAATGGAAAGATCCAGCCGTTGGAGGACCCCAAAAGCATACACCTGCATTTGTTCCTGTCACACCTTGCTATTAAAAGATTAAACGGTTTTTAACAGAAAGAGCTTGTTGAAGGGAAAAGAAACCCATAAAATTCTAATACACTACTCCATTTAACACGATTCACTTTCCTACTGAGAATTCAAGCCTGATCTCACACTTGTGTAGAAAAATAATGAGATCAACAACTCCTGATGATTCTTGAAGTATTCCAACCACAATTCAAACCCAAAAGCAGGTTTTCTCCCGAATATCTGGATTTGTTGCCGAGATGAAACAAACACAACCTCTGGCAGAGCGGTTCCTTCTTCCCCTCTTTGTACAATACACGGCATTTTCTCACCCACAGCAGCTCACACGCAAACACGGTCTTTTTAAGAGGCATGCACAGGTTAGGCATCGAGCTAACAGAAATGCAACGAAACTAGTACTTAGGTTTCTTTCTTTTTAATAAAAATCCAATCCCTCGCATAACATCCGTAACCTGCAACACCACAAAACGTTTAGGTTTGTGAGGTGTTTTTTGGTTTGGGTTTTCTCTTTTTTTTTTTTTTTTTTTTTGGTAAGAAGGCGCGAGCGCGACCGAAAAGCCCGAACCCTCGTCCAAAAGCACTGTTATTACGAGGCACTCTCCCTACCGCCTCTAATGAGCGCGGAATTAAAATTAAAAAAAAAAAAAAAAAATTAAAAAAAAAAAAAAATTAAAATCAGTCAGTAAATGTAGGTGATCAGATGAACAACTGAGTGGGTGCCCAGGAGCGGTCGGGGGGCGCAGCCCCGGTGCCCGGCGGTGTTGGCGGCGGGGGCTGCTGTGCCTGCGCCGCTCCAGCGCCTCTATTTACATCAGCGGTGCGGGGTGCCCAATGGCGCGCGCGGAGCCAATCAGATGGCAGATTAGATGTCAACTCGGAGGCAGCTGTCGGCAGACGGTTGCAGCCAGTTTACCTCCACAATTCAAATTCCCAACCTGGCGGGCGGAGGAGACCCGGACGCTCCTCCAAGGGTCGCGCCCGGCAGCCGGCATTCCTCCCGCGCCGCGCCGCGCCGCCCCGGAAAGGCGCTGCGCCGCACCCGCCGCCCCGCGATCATCATCGCGCCTGCCTATCTATCGATCGGATCCATCCATCCATCCATCGCCGGAGTTACCGGGGCTGGGGCAGAGGAGTGCGGGAGGGAGCGGGGGTGGCGGCCTGCCCCGGTGCCCGCGTCCCTTCGCTGACGCCAAGGACTTTTCCCTCTTTTTTTTTTTTTTTTTTTTTTTTTTTTTTTAATTTCCATTTCCGCGTGTGTTGGTGGATAAGTGGAAGGCAGTTACGCGCCCGCGCACCTTTGCAAGCTCCAGCCGGCGGGCCAATCCCGCGCAGGTCAGCGGGCCGGGACGACCCGCGCGGACCGGGCGCACACGCGCACACACACACACACACACACACGCGCGCGCGCGCTCTTCCCACAGGGAAAGGAGCGCGGCCGCGTTACGTGGATCTCACTGCGGTAACTCCAATCAGTGACAAACTAATTTGCTGAGAGCGCGCAACGGCGCAACTCGTTCTGCTCGGAGATTTAAGAGAAAAAAAAAAAAAAAAAAAAAAAAAAAAAAAAAAGCAAAGGGTTAAAAGAGAAAAAAAAAAAAGGCCCCGTGAAAGATAATGGACGTTATCCCCCGGGAGCCCCCCGGGTCCGGCACTCCGGTTACAAAATCCAACCCCCCGCCCCCGTCCGTCCCGAGCTGCTTGTCCTCCGGGCCCTGCGTCTCTCCGACGCTGTTTCAAAGTGGTGGGGGAAAATATTAATTGGGTCTGAGAACCTAATTTCGGCAGCGACAGCCACACTCCGGTGCCTCCAGCCCCTACGGGGCCGCGCATTGTGCACGGCTCACCCTCGCTACGGAGGCAGCGTAGGGCAAAACTGGCCCAGAAGAGAACGGGGGGGGGGGGGGGGGGTGGGGGGGAAAGAGAAAAAAATAAAAGACAAAAAAAGAGGGGGGGGGGGAGAAAAAAAAAGTGAATTATAAAGAAACTAAGAGCCCGACACGAGCGACACGGAGGCACGAGCCGTCATTAACCGAGCTCGGGGAGTTACCTGGGTCCTGCTGATGGCCTGCCCGGTGTTCCCGGGGCTCATCGCCGGGTGGTTCCTTTGTTGTGCCGCTGCCCAGGCCGGGTTCGCCGCTCCGTACTGGGCGCCCATGTCCTTGCCCATGCCCATGCCCGCCGCTGCCTGCTGGCTTCCCGGGGCGGCCGCCGCTGCCTGGGGCTGGGGCTGCGGCGGGGCGCTGGGGCTGCTGTAGTCGGGGTAGCTGCTGCCATAGCTCCGCATCATGGGGCTGGGGGACGTGAGCAGCTGGTTCAAGGTAGGGGTGGCCCCGGACGGGTGCTGGTTCTGCCCGGAGAACCGCGCAAAGCCACCGGCCGCCGCCGCCGCGCCGGCACCAGCCTTGCCGAGGCCGGCTCCGCCGCCGGGGCCCATCATCATGCCGCCGCCGGGCTGCCTCGGGGAGCTCAGCACCCCGTAGCCCGCCGCGGAGCTCCCGTAGCCGCCGCCGCCTGCTGCCCGGCGGCCGCCGCCGCCAGCACCGCCGCCACGGATTCCCGGCCGCACCGCCGCCGCCCGCGCCGCCGCCGCTGGGGCCGCGGCCGACCATAGCCCGGGTTAGTGGTTGTACTGGCTGTTGGAGGATTACCCTTAGTGGGAGTCTGCAAGGGCGTCCATGTGCTTGGGGGGCCGCCGATGGGCGTGCATATCCCCAATCCGGGGCTTTGGTTTGCTCAGCCATGTGATCACAACGCAAGGCCCGGGCGCGGCCGCCGTTAGCGCTGTGGCAGGTAGGCAGGGGCCAGGGTTGACATAATAGCTAGTGAATCGAGACACCCACCGCGGAGGGGCCGCCGCCGCCTCCCCCCCACAATCTACTTCCGCTCCCGCGGACCGCCGTCCGAGGGCGCCGCCGCCGCTCCCAGCGCTCGGGGGCGGTGCTGGGGCTGGACTGCTGTACCGCCCAGGGGGTCCCAAGCCGGGGTGGTCGTAGCGGGGCCGCGAATGGGCTCGCCCAGCTTTGCGCGGCATCTTCCTCTCGTCGGCGCCTTTATTCAGCATTTGCTGCGGCTGCGGGGCGGGTGCTCGGCGCATGAGCGCCCCAAAAACACTGTCTTTTCATCAATTGTTCCATGTATGCTCCATGTACTTGCACTGGGATGAGCAGCGCCCCGCCACCGCCACCGCCGTTGTTGTTGCTGCCGCTGCACCGCCGCCCGCCCGCCGCGAGGCTGCTGTTGTTATTCTGACGGATGGTGCTGATGGCGGCGGCTGCGCGGCGCACGGCGGCGGGCAAATTGATTTTTTTAGCTGCTGCTGTAGTGCATGGTGGTGGTGGTGCGGGGGGTGGGCAGGACCCTCAAGGTGGTGGTGGGCATGGTGATGCGGGTGGTGGGCCATTGGTTCGGTGGAGCTGACTGGGGCCGGCGCGGCCGGGGACGGGTGATGCTCGACGGCTCTTCAGCTTGTGGTTGGGGAGCAGCCCCGTCTCCATAGCCGAGCCCGTGTTGAGGAGGCTATTAGGAGGAGGAGGAGGGGGATGAAGGGAAAGACGAAGAAGATGAAGATAACTACGAGGAGTTCCACCTTCCTTCAGAGCGGTCGAGGCGGAGCCGCCAGCCCGCCGCGCTGGCGTTTTGTTGTTGTCGTTACCGGCGGCAGCGGCGGGAGCCGCGTTTTATTGGCCTATTTCGGCGGCTCCTGCGCGTGGTGGTGGTCTCGAGAGATTGGTGATCTAAATTATTCACGCTGCGCCGACTGGCCGGACTCCCCTCGCCGGACCCCCCCCCCAGCGCGGGGCCCGGCCCGGGAGCCCCGGCCCCCCCCACGCGGCCTCGCTATGGGCCCAGGCCGCTCGGCAGGCTCGGGGCGCTTTGCAATTGCTGTTGTTCGCACTCGCCGGAAGCCGCTGCGACTTGCGCGCAGGCAATGATATCCGCAACATTGCGAGTTCCGGAGAAAAGAAATTGGTGCTGATTAATACTAACTACCAAAAAAAAAAATTAAAAAAAAAAAAAAAATTAAAAACTAAACACAACAAAAAAATCGACTCCCACCCTGAAAAATGGGGGGATCCTGAGGAGGTGAGAAGCAAAAGGGGGCTGGGGGGCGGGTGAAGGACGAGGAGAGGGGCAGAAGGAGAAAAGAAGCCAAAACGGCCGGGCAGGGACTTGAGGACGCCACAGAGTATCCCCTGCGGACGCTCCGCACGCACCGAGTTACACCGCGTGATTTCCCTCCCGAGTCCGTTGTTGAGGTTATGGAAAATGGTAAGAGAGAGAAAGAACGCCTTACGGTCCGTGCCCGTTCCCGCTGTGTGATTTCATGTTTGAAAAGTTTTTTTTTGTTCAGGTTTAATGAAACTTTTTTTTTTTTTTCTCCTCCTTTCCTCCCTAAACCCGGATATGGGTAAACACCACGTCTGACGGAGCCGCGCTGGCCCAGCATGGCATGAGCGAGCGAGCGAGCCAGCGCCGGCCTACCACAGCCAGCCATCGCCCCCTCCCATACCGATCGCTCCCGCCGCACCCGCAAAACGCGGACGGGACGCCACGCGGCTTGCTCGGAGCTCCCCCTTCCCCTCCCTGCTCTCCCGGCAGCGCGGCGGGATTGAGGCCGGGGCGGGCGCGGCCCCCCGCGGGTTCGCCCCGCTTCCCAGCGGGGTCCCGCCCCCCCCCCCCCACCCGCAACCCCCTCCTACCCTGACCCGTGTGCGCGCCGGGGGTCGCGAGCCCGCGCGGAGCCACCGAACCCGCGGGGCTGCTCCGAGCCCCTGACGGGGTCCGAGGCGAGGCGCCAAGGGTGCGACGAACGCCGCTGGGGCGGGGCAGGGAGACGGACTGTCACCCGGTTTGATGCGGGGCCGAGTGGGTGCCACCGGCGGCGCTGCCCCGCGCGGGCTCCCCAGCCTATTAAGGTTAGCCGGTTCGGCATGGGAGGGAGACGCGTTTTAGGGGCCGCCATGCGCTCCAGCGTGCCGGAGCGGAATGGGTCGGTTCCCAAACTTTGGGGGGCCGCACGCTGCCCCCCAGCCCGTTGTGCTGTGCTAGCAGCCGCCTCGGGTTTCGAGTGGCAGGGACACGTATTAGCCAGCCTAACGGAGAAATTTGGACTGTGCTTTGGAATTTTTTTTTCTCCCCCCAACCGACCCGCCCGCCCCTCCTTGAAGACTTTACAGTGTAGGTGCAGCCGGTCATAAAATTAAACCTAAACTTCTCGCAGCGGGAGCTATCTTTGCAGTCCTTATTGTCCACATATGTCCAGCTGTCTCCAATTATTTTTTCATAACTGGTCAGTTGAAGTGATGATGCTTTATATATATAGCGCCGTTTCAATTATGTTCTGTATTAACTATTTGCAGTTCAACAGGAGTTGATCAAAAGCGAGAGACGTTTTCGGTCTCATAATTGTTTCCCCAAACAATCAATTCCAGTATGCACAAGGACACTCATGAAAACGTAGTAACACAAACCCAAAATATGTAATCTGAGTAAACTTGCTCCAAATGGAAAAGCTGCTGCTGACCTACATTTTTGAACCAGAACG
>CM031859.1:58690352-58705222 GCA_018697195.1 Certhia americana | reverse complement strand
GGGGCCGCGGCCGTAGCCCGGGTAGTGGTTGTACTGGCTGTTGGGGTACCCTTCGTGGGAGTTCTGCAGGGGGTCCATGCTGTTGGGGGCCGCCGTGGGGTGCATTATCCCCATCCCGGGGCTTTGTTGTCCGCCATGTTGATCAAAGCAAGGCCCGGCGCGGCTCGCCGTAGCGCTGCTGGCAGGGGCAGGGGCAGGGTTGCCATAATAGCTATTGAACTCCGAGACACCCACCGCGGAGGGGCCGCCGCCGCCTCCCCCGCTCCCGCCGCCGCCGCCGAGGCCGCCGCCGCCGCTCCCAGCGCTCGGGGGCGGCTGCTGGGGCTGCTGCTGTCCGCCCAGGGGTCCCAAGCCGGGGTGGTCGTAGCGGCCGCCGATGGGCTCGCCCATCTTGCCGGGCATCTCCTCCTCGTCGGCGCCTTTATTCAGCATTTGCTGCGGCTGCTGGGGGGGCTCGGCCTGAGCGCCCAAAACACTGTCTTTTCCTCCATGTTGCTGCTGCTCCATGTCTGCACTGGGCTGAGCAGCGCCGCCACCGCCACCGCCGTTGTTGTTGCTGCCGCTGCCGCCGCCGCCGCCGCCGAGGCTGCTGTTGTTATTCTGCACGGGATGGTGCTGAGGCGGCGGCTGCTGCGGCGGCGGCGGCGGGAATTGATTTAGCTGCTGCTGTAGTGCATGGTGGTGGTGGTGCGGGTGGTGGGCATGGTGGTGGTGGGCATGGTGATGCGGGTGGTGGGCATGGTGGTGGTGGGGCGGCGCGGCGGGGTGATCGCCTCCGACGCTCTTCAGCTTGTGGTTGGGGAGCAGCCCCGTCTCCATAGCCGAGCCCGGGTTGGAGGAGGAGGAGGAGGAGGAGGAAGAAGACGAAGAAGATGAAGATAACTCCGAGGAGCTTCCACCTTCCTTCAGAGCCGGCTCCGAGGAGGAGCCGCCACCGCCGCCGCTGGCGTTGTTGTTGTTGTTACCGGCGGCAGCGGCGGGAGCCGCGTTATTGGCCATGTTCGGCGGCTCGCTGCGGTGGTGGTGGTGGAGATGGTGATCTAAATTATTCACGCTGCCGCCGCCGGCCGGACTCCCCTCGCCGACCCCCAGCGCGGGGGCCGGCCCGGGAGCCCCGGCCCCCCCCGGGCCTCGCTCTGGGCCCAGGCCGCCCGGCAGGCTCGGGGCTTTGCCCTTGCTGTTGTTCGCACTCGCCGGAGCCGCTGCGACTTGCGCGGCCATGATCATCGCAACATTGCGAGTCCGGAGAAATTGGTGCTGATAATAGTAACTACCAAAAAAAAAAATTTAAAAAAAAAAAAAATTGAAAAACTAAACAAAACAAAAAAATCGACTCCCACCCTGAAAAATGGGGGGAGAGCAAAGGGGTGGGGGGGGAAGGAGAGGAGAGGGGCAGAAGGAGAAACGGCCGGGGCAGGGACTTGACTGAGCCCGGAGTATCCCCTGCGGACCGCTCCGCACGCACCGAGTTACAGCGATTTCCCTCCCCGAGTCCGTGGTTGAGGTTAGAAATGGTAAGAACGCCTTACGGTCCGTGCCCGTTCCCGCTGTGTGATTTCATGTTGAAAGTTTTTTTGTTCAGGTTTAAATGAAACTTTTTTTTTTTTCTCCTCCTTTCCTCCCTAACCCGGATATGGGTAAACACACGTCTGCCGGAGCCGCGCTGGCCCAGCATGGCATGAGCGAGCGAGCGAGCCAGCGCCGGCAGCCATCGCCCCCTCCGCCCCGATCGCTCCCGCGCACCCGCAAAACGCGGACTGGACTCCACGCTGGACTTGCTCGGGCTCCCCCTTCCCTCCCTGCTCTCCCGGCAGCGCGGCGGGATGACGGGGGCGCGGCCCCCGCGGGTCGCCCCGCTCCCAGCGGGGTCCCGCCCGCCCGTGTGCGCGCCGGGGGTCGCGGCCTGCGCGGAGCACCGAACCCGCGGGGGCTGCTCCGAGCGAGGGGTCGAGGCGGGCGCCCCGGGCCGCCGAACGCCGCTGGGGCGGGGCAGGGAGCGGGACTGTCCCCGGTGCTGCGGGGCCGAGGGTGCCACCGGCGGCGCTGCCCCGCGCGGGCCGGTTCGGCGGGAGGGAGGCGAGGGGCCGCCATGCGCTCCAGCTGTGCCGGAGCGGATGGGTCGGTCAAACTTTGGGGGGCCGCACGCTGCCCCCCAGCCCGGTGTGCTGTGCTTAGCAGCCGCCTCGTGTTCCGAGGGCAGGGACACGTTTGCCCGCCTAACGGAGAAATTAGACTTGCTTTGGATTTTTTTTCTCCCCCAACCACCCGCCCGCCCTCCTGAAGGTTTACATTGTATGTGCAGACGGTTATAAAATTTAACCTAAAATTCTGCAGCGGTAGCATCTTTGCAGTTGTCCACATTGTCCAGCTGTCTCCAAATTCTAACGGTCATTTGCAGTGATGATGCTTTTATATATAGCGCCGTTTTCAATATGTTCTGTGTACTTATTTGTAGTTCAACAGGAGTTGATCAAAGAGCGAGAGACGTTTTCAGTCTCATAATTGTTTCCCCAAACAATATAATTTCCAGTATGCACAAGACACTCATGAAAACGTAGTAACACAAACCCCAAAATATGTAATCTGAGTAACTTGCTCCAAATGGAAAGCTGCTGCTGACCTACATTTTTGAACCAGAACAGTTTGAAGTTTTTTTTTATAACTATCTTAATACAAGTGATACCCTAGTATAACAAAAGGTAATAGTCACACATTACATTCAGCTAATGAAAGCTTTTGGGAGATCAAATACTTGGCTATGAATACAGCAAACTGGGATATTAGCGAACATTTTCAGTACAGCAAGGGTCTATACCACGATGTTTTAAATTAATATATTTATACGCTCTGTTAAAGGTAAGCACATTTTCAAATTTCAAAATGGATAAATAGGAGATTCAATCATAATGGTAGAGAAAAACGTGGCGTATCAAGAAAGATGCTGTCACAAGTAGGTAGGCTTTTTTGAATTCACTGTGAAAACATTAAAGGAGCAGAAGCGTCATGCTTTAATGTTGAGTTACATGCAAAGATTACTGATAAATGTATGAGTAGTGTGATTCCAGTGTCTATTAATTTTGGTTCTATCTGAAAAGTCAGAAATATTATGATTTGCATTATGGAGTTAGTTTTGAAAAGTCTCAGTGCTCATGAAGTACATCTTGTTAATACTTCTGTTTTACAGTTGGGGGGTTTGGTTGTTTTGGTTGGTTGGTGGTTTTGTGTGGGGTTTTCTGGTTATCCTTTCCAAGTGCAAAAGTGTTATATGGCTACGCATACATAAACACAGAGCGGGAAAAAAAATGGTGAGTAATTCTAGCAGGGGGAATCAGGTGCATACCCAAGGGTCATTACAGTCTGTAACAACAACAAATTGCAATTCTATGCAAACTGCTAGAAAGGGATATATCATCTTTGTAGGAGAGAGAATAACAGAACCGTAAGATGAATTCATGCCAAATCATTCATCAGCTTTTGCCAAGAGAATACTACATCTTTGTTAGTGAGCCTTTTTGACATTATCTCCTGGATTTTCTTCTTTCTATATTCAAATGCACACTAATTATACACATTAAACCATCTAAGTTGATTTTTAAAGTCTTTCATATGCAAATAAAAATATAGATGTCTCCTTGCGTGTGTGTCTTTACATGTGTACTCTAACATAAAATATAAAATCAATTAAACACTTATACTTTGGGACATTTATTTTTGAGCAAAAATACATATATTGATGATCTGCTAAGATGTGCTGCTAGTGCTTGGGCTGCAGATCACACTACTTCCTGACACACTTCGCAACTCTTTCCAATTGGGAAAATAACCCACAAAACTTTAACACAGATTTACTTTGAAATGTTTTCCCTGGGAAAAGGGAAAAAAAAAAAAGGATGAGGCTTTAAACTGAAGAGTTCGTACCACTAACTCCTTTTCCTCCCATTTGTTTCAGCAACTCTGCTACAAGATTGGAACTAAGAGGCTATAAAATTGAGGCCCTCAGCACAATGAAATCAGTCTGCTATAAAAGGCAACACATGCCAGTTTTTCCTCCCCAATGGCAGATGCCACACCCTAAAGCAGACAGAAGGCACTGCAGTCTGTGCAAGGGAAGCACAACACAAAGCAACAACGATGGTTCAATTTTTTAGATCGCAAATAATGTTGAAATTCCTTTTGCCATCTTTGCTCAGATGATGAGTGGTAGTGTTTGTTAAATTCAAATGCTCTTTTCCAAAAGCTCTCATTGTATGTATGAATTATGAATTTATTATAATATAATGTAAAAAAGCTCTAATTGCCATGCATATTATCTGCTGCAAAGTGATTGCGTTGATATCGCAAGTGTGCAGTTTCAACTTTAGTTCTATTTTCATTGTTTCTTCAATTTAATTATTTTCTATAAACCAATGTTGTCCAAGTGTAGTTTCTTCCTCTTGATTTTTCCTGATAAATTATAAACTCTGGTGCTCTAGGATCGCTCTTCAAAATAAACAACATAATTTTCTAAACTTTCTGTTGATAATTTGTTTACACCATTGGCTACAACATTTATACAGATCCCCTAGGCCACCTGTCTGTAGTTCAACCCCAAGAAAGTTATTGCTTTTCTCAGCATTACAGCAACCATCCTTCCGTTTGGCCTTCCAAGCCATACGAAGAGTAACACTGAAGGGAGAGATGGAAAAGAAACCAATATTGTAATATCTCCGATATGTCACGTTAGAGGTATTGGAAAAAATATTTAAATTTTTTTTTTTTTTTTTTAAAAATCCAGTCTGAGGTTCAAGAGCCTGTTGGATTTGACATGGGTGCACACAGGAGTTTGAAAAATCTCTGTGTACAAAGGAAAAAGCTTTTCATTGGGATCTTGTTGTGCTTTATGGTTAAGTCCACTGTGCAATTCAATGAAACTGTTGTCAAATTCACTGTAATTCTCAATTTCCTTCTTTTAGATTTGCATTAGATTTAATGAGAAAAAAAGAGAGGAGTATGTGGGCTTTTATTAAATTATCACTTCTATTACTAGTTAAACATCCAATCGAAATCATTCTGAAGTCAGTGCAAATCTTTTAATTTATTTCAATAAGGCATAAATCTGATCGCAGAAAAGTAGGCAGCCAGCTCAGAGCTGCTTTAGTCTGGTATTTGGAACTATAGTAATGGAATTTTGCTTTAAAAGATCCCTTATGTGGGCAACATATAAATATAACACTGCGGTGTTTTCTTTATTATGTAATATTTACATTTCAGTCACAAATGTAAAAAGTAAACTAGTGCCATAGATGTCCAGCTGATAAGCCAGAATCTGTTAGGTGTAAAGCCTATAGGTAAGTGTAAAAATTTTATTTTAGCTAGTCAAAATGAACTTTGAAAAAAATGTGGTTTATGCCAACAGATCATGGCCCTAAAACATGTAGCGAGTGACACATTGTACCATTTAATTAAAATCCAATCTTTAGCAGCCACTAATCCTGGGCAATTTAATCAATTTCTTCTGGCAATGTGTAAACAAAAGGACTTTAGAACATCACCATCTTCATCTCCATCTCAAGCACGTCATACATGATTTTATTATAAAAATGCAATATTTTCATATTAAGTCTGCTAGCTTTAGACTTCTTGAATAGACTGCTTAAATGCCTCAATTTTACAAATGAGAATCATCCATTGAAGTCAGTAAGATCACTTGCTTTCTTAAAGTTAAGCCCTGATTAAGTGCTTCTGTGGACTGAGGCCTCTGTGAAAAAATACCTCTTGTGTTTGTACTTTGGTGAGATAGGGGAACCAATTGAGAACCAATTTTCTAAATCTATACAAAATTTTGCATTTGGCAGTAATAGGAGGGATTGTTGATTTCGGGATTCACTCAC
Source organism: Certhia americana (assembly GCA_018697195.1). Lineage (NCBI taxonomy): Eukaryota > Metazoa > Chordata > Aves > Passeriformes > Certhiidae > Certhia > Certhia americana. The sequence goes on along the minus strand of CM031859.1, from coordinate 58,699,352 downwards.
CCCAAAATCGAAGCCTTTAAACTGAATTACACTAATATTTCTGGATCCTGTGCCTTTGTTTGAGAACATCATTGAATTTTGGAGAAATTTAGGAAAAGGCTGTCCTTTCTTTGAATTAATAATTTATGGTCATATTTTTAATAAATTAGAAAAGTTAAGTCAGTAATCACAGAGTTGTCTGCCAAGTTTCTTTCCCATTCTCCTGCCTCTTACAAATCTTTTCTTTTTTGATGTGCAAGAGATACATGGGAAACCAAAAGAAATATTTGCTTCTAGCTACACACTGGTTGGAGGTCCTTCCTATTATCAGTTGTAGCATGCCAGGTTGACTGATACATTGAAGGAACAGTCAAACTGACAGTACACAGCTTTCTCTCTCATAAAATAAATGAGATTGGTACCATAGCTGTAAACACACTGGATGTTCCAAGAAAAATTAAAAGCCCTAAGTTTTCTTTCCTCGACATTTTCCACTCTATAGTCTTATATTTTATATATCACGGTATTTATCAATTGCTGTTTCTGGAAAGAGATTACTGTGGACTCCATGGCTTAACCAAGTAAAATATTTTTCTGCAGGATATTTTTATGTACAGACAGAAATGCATGGATTTTAATACAGGATGACACAGTGTTCTTCCTTTGCAAACTTTTTTTTTTTTCCTATGACTATAGTGTATATGGAATGCTGAATTTTTATAAGTGTGCCAAATTATGATTTTACTTGATGCACTCTATTTCTGATGCATTATTGTAGTATTTTACCATTTCCAGTCTCAAATACAGCATCTCTGAGTCTTTTAGCTGGAGATCCACCTTTTTCCTTTGCTGCAATAGTCTGTAATTCCCTCTTCCCCTCACATTATCTTCATTCTGCACCCTTTCACACGTGCATACACATCTGCTCGCTGGATAATCCCAAATTCCTGCAGCCCAACTTGCAGCTGCCTTAGCCTCCTGAAGTATAGTCATGCTGTATCACTCATAAATATCACTTGCACTGTAATCTTGCCCTCCAAGTTCCAAAAAAGTTCACCCCAGTTCCAATTTTCTTCAGCTCCTTTGCACAAGGGACACAAAATGATTACTCTTGGGGATGAAGAGTTGCAAAGCCTCAAAGAGGGTGAGGGAGATGAAGAGGCCATGTGAAATTATCCTGAGCCTTCTCTATCCCAACTTGGTACATCTTGTGCTTTCTCAAGGGGGCAACTTCCTGGTTTGTAAACTGTTGCTTTGGTACATTTACCCTTAAAGCATTCCTGTACACTGAGAAGTCCAGTTGCTTCCACTTCACCATCAAGGAAAAGAGACACCAGGGAGGAATGCCATGACTGCATGAACACTTCTTTCAGCTGCAGTGCCAGCTCCAGGAGCTCCAGGTGATTGCCACAGACACCTGGCATGGTTCTTGGGGGTAATGATGCAAGGGTCTGCACAGACGCATGATTTGCAGGCAGCCCAAGAGGGGAGAAAGAATACTTATTTTTATCCAAATCCTGGCACTGACTCACCCAACGGCCCAAACAGTACTGCTGGCACAACAGGAAGGGGGAAGAGAAGGGGCAGAACACATGAGGCCGTTACCCACTTCTTTCTTTTTGACCAAAGAGGAGGTTTGGTGGCAGAGGGAGATAATAGGGTTTGTTTAGCCAACATTAGTGCTGAAAGAAAATTATGTCATAAGATTATAAACAGGTGCTCTTTTCTAAAACCCAGCTGAGCCAGTGAAAAAAAAAGTTACTGTCCCCATTTTTTGTCGGCATCACCCTGTCAGATACTAATGATCCTCACATCTGCTGATACAGTTGCTCCTACATATATTCCCCAGCCCTGTCTAGATTAAACAACCCAAGTTACCAGACTTATTATTTAAACTATCTGCATTAACTGAGACCCATTTGCCTAAATAAGATTAGGATAAAGAGTCAACAGATCTGAGGAGACAGTGGACTCCAGCTGAGGGAACAATAAACAGCTGGCAGGTGGTAGTAACCTCTTCAATAAACACGATGTACTTTTGATGTACTGAGGGACTCCATCCATTTAGGCCCTAAATGTTAGTCATGGTGCTATAGAGACAGTTACATGTCAGTAAGACCATTTATCTATTCTTTAGAGGTCAGGCCTGGAGTAGTAAAAACTTCAGGTTGTGGGGTTTGCCGTCTTTATTCCTTTATTAATTTCTTATTATATTCTTTCTATTTCTGCATCAATGCACTTATGAAGCATATGCTGTACATATATGTACATCTCCAGAGTCACAGGTTTGTATTACAGCTGCTAGTCCATCATCCTTGCTTACACAGGGATTCAATAGAGCCTGTAAGCTGTGTAAGTAGCTGTAAGCCTGTTGAGCTTCCAATTCTTACAAGGGAATGCCTCTTGCACAGGATGCAGGTGAAATGCCTGCGATCTCTAGATTCACTCTGAGAGGTTAGTTTGGATGCAATTGCTCCGCACATCAGCTGGAGCAGTGGCAGCTATGGCTTTGTTCCCAGGGAGCCAGCAGAGGAGAAAGCTGCACTCCTGAGGGGTGCAGTAGCTGTCAGTTACATGCACAGTCCCCATGGATGCACTGAGCTTGCTCCTGTCCTCAGCAAACAGGACGTCACCACCAACTGCCGTTCGGGTACCTCACTTTCACATCCTCTCTGCCACGACATGTCTGATTGCCAAAGCCACAACCAAATCCTCATTATGATGGCCAAGCATTTCTTTAGAAGAGCATCCTCTGCAGCTGGCTGCCTGCTTCAAATAAGCTAAGAGCACAACTAACCTAAGAGGAGGTTTTTTAAAGTATCCTGGATATAAACTACTTCAAGATATGCAGTTCTAAAAGATCTCAAAATGCTACTAGTCTAGGGTGTGATCCTAGAAATGCTTACTAATTCATGTAGTCCTTTAACTCCTGTTAAACTATGAAACTTAGTGACAGACTAGAGAATCTACCATATGATGAGGACCAGATTGTTTAATACCTGTTTCTTCTTGCTTTAATATAAAAAGTAATGCTATTAAAATTAGAAGGACCATTTTATTAACCCAGAATATCATTTAGTTATTTAATTATTTAACAATATGAGTCATCTGCATTAACAAAGATGCTATAGTCAGAGGAAGGAAAGACTCAGAGATTGACAGTAGGCTTGCTTTTTATGCTAATTTTTTTTCTGTTTGTTTTTCATTCCAAACAGATCATTCCTACTATTTTATCTCACTTGGTGGATTTTCGGAAAATTATAAGTGAAGAGAAAAATTCTGGATTCTCTCTCTTTCTTAAAAGAACAATATACAAATACTATTAAGATTTTTCTAATCTATTCCACAGACTTCGTAACAAAATTGAATGTGTGCATATCTTTTTGCCATGTTACAACTGGTTTCTTCTCATCCAAAGGATTGAACAAATGTGGTTTTCATTTCACCATGTTTAAATTTAAATTCCCACACTGTTCTGTGTTGGGTATAAACTTACTATGCGTATATCCAAGAAGAAAGGACCATAATTTAGGAATCACTATCCATGGTGATCCTCACCAGTTAGAAATCAGGTACTGCACTCATTCTGGGAAAGGCAACATAAAGTAAAATCATCACAGTCACCTTGTCTTTTTTGGACTTCATTGAAGGGCTGGTACTACTGAGAAGAAATTTTCAAAGTGCTTTGTGACAGAAGAATCAAAGTTCAGGAAGAGCAAAGGGAGGCCAGTACTAAACATTTTGCTGATTTAATTTTAATACATATAATTTTTATACAGGGTTTTATTTGCACAGCTCAATGCCATTATGTATTTGAAGAGCACTGCTGATTAATTAGGTTGGTTCAGTATGAATGAATTAGGTGATCTCTATTTTATGTGTCAAAGTTCACTCTTGTGAACTTCACCCCATTCAGTGCTCCATCCTGTTCAAAAGATTTGTTGCTAACTCTACTTAGGCAGGAAAGGGAATCATAAAAATCACTATGCAAGCCTCTTGAGTATGGTGGGTTCTGTTATAGTTGTATAAATGCAGGCATTACTCAGCTAAAGGGAACTGACTTTCTAGGTAAGTTTTGAAAACAGAGGGATCATGAGTCAGAAGGTGTGGAAACTGCAGATTTTATGACCAGAGCTGAACCCAAGGCCTCTGTTCCTGGGATGGAGGCTATACCAGCTTTAAAAGTGATCTGCCTCTTTTTCTAACTATATTGTGTATCTTGCTTCTATTTTCTCTAAAGACTGCAGAAACAACTGATTTCATTTATTTGGAATATTTATCTCAACCCATCAGTAAAAACAAATTCACAAATTCACATTTCTCTTAGAAATACAACAAAGGTGGAACACGCTAGACTTTGCTTTTTGCTTCTTTACTTCCAGTTCAGGAGTTTCGTTATTCAGTCTGATGTTAAATCTACTTGTATTAGAGAATCCTTTTTATCTGAGCAAATCTTATTCCTTAGCAATGAATCTCAGAACATTGTGGGGTGATTGTATAAAGCCATTGCTTTTTCTTTATTGCCCACTAAAGAAACATTTATGATTAAATGGGAAAGGGAACTATCTCATTCTCCTGAGCTGGAGATATTGGACTCAATAATGTCCTTCATACGTGTATGCTCTATTTCAGCTAACCTGTTAGAATTGCAATATAAAATTGTAAATCAATGGCATCAAGCACCTGTGAAGATGAGTAAGATTGCAAGTCATTTCTCAGATAGATTTGGAAAAACAGCTCCCAGCCAAGAACTCTTTTACATGTTCTACAGGGTCTGTCCTAAATTACCCCAATAAAGTCACTTGTTATACATCATATTGAGAAAATTTCCAGCTGATGTCTGATGTCAAGTACTCAGAAACACTATACATAGGGACACTTGGACTTTGAGGTATGTGACGTACAATGGATGTTAATAAAAATTGAGTTACAAGCTATTCAGCTGGTAATTTGCAGAGCTGAAAATTCAGAATCTTTTTCAATAATGGAAGTGGATCCTTAGGAATTTGTTAGAATCTGTTCCATTTAGCTATAACGGCAGAAAATGCATTATTTCTATACAAGGTGTTCCTTCATTGATTACTTTTGTGCTGGCAGGAATAGTTAAACCCAGCTACTCATAAACACTTTATGGGCTAGAAAGAATGAAAGTAAGGAGGAATTTTGTTTGTTTTTCTTATTTTTCCATAATCACAATGGTATCTCTTTTTAAGCTTGTAATCTTCTGCTTGGATGATTCTCTAGTAAGGACTTCAATAACATGAATTTAATATGAAGTATACCTTTGTACTTACAAGTATATATTAGTCAAAACCCTTACTTTCTACATTTTTGATTAAATTTAGTAAGATTTATATATGTGAAATATCCCTGGACCTTACAAAAGCAGAGTTGTTAGTGCCCAGAATGCTTTTTACCTCCACAGAGCTTGGAGATCAGTGCAATGTAAAAGTTGGCGTGGCAGACAGAAAATATAAAATAAAAATACACATGACCCAGCTGATTTCAGCCCCACTCACAGAGCTGACAGCAGCCACTGAGCACACATTTTCACAAGGATGTTCTCCTTGTCCCTGCAGAGGACACTGGAAGGGAGGGAAGGATTTGTCCTAGTGTGTCAACCTGGTGGTTGATGCTGTTCTGGAAGACTGATGGCAGGTCTACTGCTGGAAAAAGGATTAGAATGTTACCTAGTAGAATGCAAATAGAAGAATTCAAAGAATGATCAAAGAATGGATCACAGAGATGAGAAACTCCAAGGAGAGGCACCTGCACAGATAATGACATCACAAAGGTCAACACATCTTCTTGGGACTCTGGATTCAAAATTGTGAGGCAAAAGCTATAAGCTAGAAAGGAAAATGGTGACTTCTTCACTCGGTGTCTTTGACTCAAAAATGTTTTCTAGAAGATGCTTGCTCATTTATGAATCATGAGGCTTAATTACATAAAATTGCTTGACCTGTGTTATACCTCAGGTTATGTTACCTAAAGGTATCTTCTGACCTTAAATTTTATAAATCTGCATAAAGTAGCTGTAAGGAAAGAACAGCGGAATATGATGTTGTTTCACTGATTTGAATTACAACATGCATTTGCATTTTCATTTGCTTTTACTGTCTTAAGAGTAACTGTAATGCAGTTGTGTGATGGAGTTGTCATTGTGAGTCAAAAAGAGGTGAACTTGTCTTCTGAATGACCAAGATCACATTTACAGGACTGATGTCTACCAGCATAGCTCTAAAGAGATGCCAGCCCCGACAGGCATAGCTGTGTCAACAGAAGCCTCTGGTAGAGATACAGTTGTACCAGTAAAATGGTATTTTTACCAATACTATTTTATGCCAGTACTGGGAGATGGTTCTATCCTACTGGTAGACAGTATCCATGCTAAAACTCCTTAGGATTTTAGTATTCACAACAAAATATTCCCCTTAGTGATTCCTAAACCAATCAATTTTGTTGGTGCTGCCAAAGGAAGGGCATACAACTGGCCCTGGCAACTATCAGCTTTGTGCCACACATGACAGCATTTAATAAAGGGAGAGCGCAGTGAGAGTTTCAGGAGAAGTCTGAAAATCTGTTGGCCAAATAGTTATGTCAGAGAGGAGTGTGAAAAGATCAGGCTGAACAAAGTCAGAATAAACAATGACTAACAAAAGAGTTCTTTCTCAAAAATAGCTTCTGTCATTCGAAGCAAAGGTTTAACAATACTGGCAAAAGTGATACTGGAATAAATTGCGCTGACCCCGTGGTTTTTGTAATTACAACTATACTGGAAATTTCTTCGTGGTGTAAGCTAGCTCTCTGAAAAGACTCTAGGGGAAAGGGTGAAGGGTGATAACAGTTAGCACTTCATTCAGGAGCAGGGAATGAGGAGGGAACGTCACTCTTAGGTCTGTAAGTGTAGGCCAGATGCACCAGCCTAATCAGACTGTGAGCAATTCTCAAGCCTTGCCCATGAAAGGTGTGGGTGTTACTCTGTTTTACTCTTTATTTAGCTGGGCTCACAGCCTCTATTTCCAGGGAGTTCCTAGTAGGTGTGCATGGCTTAAGGACCAGCCTGGCATGTCTACTGAGCTGGTGCTCAAAAGTGCAATTCTTCACTGTTCAAATCTAGGCGCTCTATAATTTGGAAGGGCAGAACCACTAATCAACCTTTACTCCACCTTAATAAAGTTGTGCAACATTACATGCCCTTTTTTTTTTTTTTCTTTCCTTTTTTTCCCCTTTCTATCCTAAACTTTCAGTACTCTGGTGCAGTTTTTTCTCTGTGACTAGTTCTGCAGCTTCAGCTATAGTGATGACTTTCCTGCTCAAAGGTTTATACAATTCACTGGTTGTATGTTAGAGCTTTCACTGCATCTGCACCACTTAGACCTGAGCCTTTCTCCTCACTGAGGAATAGGACTCAAAGCTGGAACCGCAGGGCATTCAGAAACAATTTGAAAGTGATTGTGGAAATTATTGTTGGGAATGTGTTTTTAAGTAAGGTGAAGTAGGGGTGAGGGTTTTGGGGAAGCACATTTCCCTGGCTGTTCTGCCTGCTTCTTCTCTCTCCCTCTTGAGCTGTTGTGCCATTTGTTCCTCACGGTGCTGTTCACAGTGCTCACCCACCACAGGGATTTTCTCCCTATTTCCAGCACCGAAGCTCTGACTCTTCCTTCACTCGTCCCACCATCACCCCCGCTGTCTGTCCCCCTTTGCAGCAGCTGCCAGTCTCACGTGTGTGCAGACATCCCACGCAGGGCTGTGTGGTGCTTTGTTCCACTCCTCCTCTCGGGGAAAACTTGAAGGACTGGCAGTGAGGCAGGAAGGTGAGGATCTGGGAGGGGTGCAGGCACATCTCAGGGCAGGCACAGCTACAGGCCAGGAGAAGCAAAGGACTAGAGAAAAGACTGCAATCTCTGCTCCCAGGTTGTGCCTTGTGCCAGAAGGGATGGCGCTGGCACACAGGAGGTCTGGAGAGCACTGAAGTGGCCCATTCCTCTCCATGAGGTGTGCAAGCAGCCCAAGGAGACGAACACAGCTGGGAACACTAATCCACAACTGGAGCCTGTGGATTTGTGGATTAGTGACCTGCTCTCTGCAGTTACTGCGCGTTCTTGCTTGCCCTCTTCAAGGAATTTGGGCTCACATAGGCAGGGGAGAAGGGCTCAGCAGCCAGTGGAGGTGGGAGCAGCGCCGATCCAAATTACGCTGCCGTGGAGGGAGGTGCTGGTGCGGAGCCAGCCGTGATGGGGTGAGAGGGCCCTGCAGCTCGGTGTGCCCAGCGCCGCTGGCCACTGCCCTTCTGCTCCCAGGCCAGGCGTTTGGAAATGCTGCTCAGCGTGGTTTGAGTGCCGCCGTGGAGACAGGAGCCGGGGGAGGCGTGCACCGACTGCTGCCCTGAGCCAGAGAGGATCCAACACCCGGAGGGGAAGCCCAGGGGGGCTCCTGCAGCACCAGAACTCTGGCATGGTTATGGGAGACGCCTGGCAGGGCTGTGCTGGGAGACTCCTTGGGCAAGCGGCCTGCGGCTCGGAGTACGAGCACTGTGCAGCCCTTGCTGAAGCACTGGGGCAGGGACTGGTTTGGGGACATTGACAAGGGTCCCTTTTGGAGAGGGAAGCACTTGGCGAGAGCTGTGTTTACTTTTGCTGGCACGGAGAGGGAGATTTATAAAGCAAGCAAACAAACAAAAAGCCACAACGGCTGAAACCGTGAATTCAGATATGACGTACACTCATATCTTGCAAATTTGCTCCACAAGAAATGTTATTTTAGCACAAAGATTCTGGGAGTGCGAGCAACACAAATCCCAATTTGTTGCAATAACACTTGATACGTGAAGAAGTATTTATATGGGACCCCAAACTGAGTGGGTAAATAAAGCGTGTATCTTTAAATCGATTCAGTCCGGCTCGGTGCAGCCAAATGCCCGGCCCCGGTGCTGCTCGGGATGATCCCGGGAGCGCTCTGCCAACCCCGGGATGGAGGGAGCGGCCGCCGCGGGCCGGGCCCTGCTCCGCCCGGCGCCCC
>CM031859.1:58464507-58689952 GCA_018697195.1 Certhia americana | reverse complement strand
CCGCCCGCCCGCCGCGCGCCCGGTGCCTGCCGGGAGCGGCCGCCATGTCGTGCACCGCGGGCTGGGGGCAGGGCGGGCACGGCTCCCCGCCGCAGGCAGCCCTCTGTGGAACCGACGGGCTCGGAGTTGGGGTGCCTGCCTCCTTCTTGTCTTCTGAGTGTGTCGTGCCAGGTCGTCTGCGCACTGGTGCCACTGGAGCTGCGGTGCCCTGTGCCGCCTGCTGAGCTGGTGACACTGCCTGCCAGAGTTGGTTTTTTGAGGGCAGCATTTGCCCTCGTGGCTGTGTATCCCTTTCTTGTTTTACTTAGGAGTGCTTTTCTAAAAGATACTGCCATTTAAGTTCCCCGTGTTGGAAGTTGGCATACCCATTATCTGTAGAGAAAACGCTTGAGGTAGTAGGAGTTACTATAAATCACAGTTACCTTGAAGGAGCATAAATGGAAAAAAACCCTCGAAAATACTGAAAACTTTTATTTGGGGTACAAAGGGCACAGAAGTTAAATTGTTAAAGGGTTACAAATACCAATGGAAAATCAATAGAGGGATTAAACCGGAGTACTAGTTTTACTAGTTTTATCACACCCTGAATACTCATTCTATAGATACACAGCAAGTCCCTTACTAATCTGTAATAAAAGTTCTCAGGACTGTGGTGTATCTCTGCTTCATTCCCCATTTGGTGGGCATTAAGTCTGTTTTGTGGTGGAGGTTTTGGGAGCCGGCAAGGAAGAAGCTGTGATCTTACTGCTCCACCAGGCAGTATTGTGCTGCCAATGTCATTCAAAGTTGTAGTTGCCATAGCCTTGACAGGCAATGTTATAGCAAGCCAGTGTTCTGCATTCTTTTGAGAACTAAATTACGCTGATTTTTTTTTTTTTTTTTTAATTAAAGTAAGTTTCCATACCTATATTGACAAGGTTAGAAATGTTTCTGAAGTATACCCTTCAATGGGTGGAATGCTGGAGGATGCAGACAGCCATTGTTTGTTTTTCAGTCCCATTATTAGGATAATATTTGACTGGAGAAAGGGTCTGACATCTGTTTTTGTAATTCCTTGGGTTTGCAGTATTACCTGACACCGTACCTGAACTGTGTCCTAGTGTAGTTTCTCTGGGTGTGGACAGAAGTGTCATGTACAATCCAAGTGGCACAAGGCTCCTGGACACCTGATGTGTAGTATCTTTGCTCACAGGATGCAACAGTCCCTCCAGTGTCCAGATATCTGAAGCCTGGAGCCATTGCCTGTAATGGACACTTCTCTCAAACCACCAGGACTCACACTTCTGTTCCTGCTTTGTTCCATTCACCTATTGCCCACAAGCTGTTCCTTCTCTCCAGTAGGATTCTGAGCCCTGAAATAACAGATTTGCTTAAGTGTTTTTTCTCTTCTACATTGGACCTCTCAGGTAAAGTTTAATGGAGAAGACAGAGTGGGCTTAGTGGTCTTGCATGATCCTGTGTATGCAGCTCTACATGTATGGATAAACCAAGACTTAGAAGTATCTCATTCTCCAACAGAAAATAGATGTTTTGTTTAATGTCTTAGAAATTTCCTACATTTATAGAATGGGTGTAAACTACTCTGAGCACAAAACAGGTCTTTCTCTCTTGGATTTTATAAAACGTGTGTGGGCCATAGAGAAAATCAATGATTTGAGACTCTATATACTGATTTACAGAAAGATTAGGGATATCAATACTACAACCAACATGGATATTTATGCATTGTATTTGTACTGTCTTTTACCTGCATTTTATCCATAAGCTTACATCACATCAGAAATTCCTGAGCATTCAAAAATATTGCATAAATGTTACATAAATGATAAAGAATGGAAAGATTCTGATGAATATAACTGCCTTCTTGAACGTGTATCAAACCATGGTTGTACAGAATGTAAGAATCACTTTGTGGAGTTCAAGATTTTTTTTCCTTTGTAAAAGAAAGAGGAAGTGGAAAGATGGTGTAAGTTTAGAATTCAGACAGCTCAAGTGCCTTACTCTAGGAGTTGGAGGAAAGAACATCTTAGCTGTACTGCTACCGCTTACTTGTATTTAAAAATAGACAGCACAAAGACTGTATACTTCATGTGTCTTGCACTGTGAATACAATTTGATGGTTTATGCCATGTCCAAATCAAAAAGAGATCCTGTACCTTCCTGTCTAACAAAAGGTTTACTTGAGAGGGGCAAAAGCTCAACTGAAATTAAGACTTGTTGTTTCCCTTACTCTAATTCAGCTCAAAGTACATCAATTCCCAGCTAAAATTTTTGAGACAATTAAAAAGGGATCCTTCAGTAAAACTGGATTTTTTACAATACAGTATGTGAGGAGGAATATTTTTCCCAACATTTTCTTTCTCTAGTGTCATTTTTATGTGGCTATCATGTAGATAACAGCAGGGAATTCCACTTAAGGAGATCCTTAATGGATTTAACTAATGGTTTCTTTGTGATGCTCTCAGACAGTTCTCCTGTAATGTGGATCCTCTAAATATTTAAATCCACCATTGAAGCATCTAATAGGAAGAAAGTCTCCTAGCATTAGAATAAAGAAAAGACTTTCAGCTGGAAACAATACCAAAGCAAAATCTGATTTGTACAACTGCATCAAGAATCCAAGCTCACTGACTCTGTGAGGCAGCTGACACAACAAGGACCTAGGGTGCCAGGTAAACAACAAGCAGTCATTTGTATATTCAGGCAATCTCTGTCCTTTGCTGTTTCTCTACATCCTCCATATTTTTGAAGGCTGTTTGTAGTGATTATTGGTTTGAGTGATCAGTTAAACTGGTAAAATAATACTGCTACTTACTGTTGGTACAGGGAAACGCCTAACCCATGGGCTTGTGGAATCTTGAAAATAGTGAATAGGTTAACCTGGGATGCTTCTCCTTGTTTTGAGTCTTCTGACACTGTTTCAAAGTGATCTTTCTTACTGTTCTATCCATTATCCTCCTTTTATATTCTTCTTACAAGTGGAGCCTAATGTTTGTCGAGTTCCATAAAATATTTCAGCTGGAAGAAAAAACCTTTTAGAAATCTATGTACTGTAGTGTCAAGACCCAATTTTTTCTCTCCTGTCACTTGCTTGGGAAGAACAGTCACTTCAGAAGGTAACACTGGTCTTTAAGCTGTCTGCTTAGTGCTGATTTTACCGTGTTTCCCTTGCACAAAGAACAAAATCTACTGTTTTTAATCTAGATTGTTTCTGAAAATGTTAAATAATAGAAAAATAAAGGCTCCCTTTAGCTTGTGTTCAACTGGACAAAACCATAGAGCTGCAGTTGCCCCACAGCTGCTTTTGTGGTGTATAAAATACATCCCTACCTTTTGAATACATAGGACTCCTTGAAAAGAATAAATATCGCTTTCAGCTAAATAAATCTGGTTTATTTTGTTCTGCACAGTTTGGGCAGTGACGTTTATTTCTGCAGATGATATTAATAAATATATAGGCATTTTCTGGAATCACTTCACAGTCTGTACTGTCTAAATCCACTTGTAACTTCCTCCATATCTAGCCCTTAAATATAGACACTTTAAAAATTTTATTCTCCAATATTTCTGTGTTACAATTAATTTCTGCATTTCCATCACTTGGTATTGTTACGCATACAAGCATGTAGAGTCATTCTGAATTCTTGTGAGCGCAACTGTGGTATAAATAATACACAACGTAAGCAGTAAAGTTTCTCACTTGCTGTGGAAGATGGCCATCCAGAAGGGGCACAGCGGACCAAGTTGCCCAGAATGGCACCCTCATTTGTCTCTAATGGGGAAGTTCTCTGAGAAAATGAGCAGGCACACTTAGATTTTCCTTCTTGTTGCATCTCAGCACTGTTAGTGATAATGCAGGACTATCAGCCTGTTCCTCTCACGCTTGTACTTTATGTTGCATGGATACACTCAAAGGCTCAAATTAAAAGCTTTCTTGCTATCCTACCCGCTGCCAGAAATGGAGTGCCTGTTTTTAAACCAGGTGCTGGATTCTTTGCTACGCTCTATCTCCTGCAGTTATATAAACCAAAGAGAGTCAACAGAAAATTGCTATTGGATAGCAACATCCATGCAAGTCACTGTAGATGCTGAACTTGTAGCATTTTGTATCCCCTTGCCAAGCAGAATATGCCCAGCCCAAATCAAAAATGGGGTGAAATTTATTTTGGGGGAAGGAAAGCAGTAATGATTTAGTACATGGAAACTGCTGTTACTTAGATCCACCCGAAACCTTTTTAGTCCAGTTGCCTGTGTAGGTACTTAACATCCATTTTGTATGTTAAGTATGTTATGCATATGTACTCTCACAGCCCCAAAAGCCCACTGTATCCAAAGCAGTGTGGCCAGCAGGTCAAGGAAAGTGATTCTGTCCCTCTCCTCTGCTCTGGTGAGACCTCACTTGGAATGCTGCATTCAGCTCTAGGATCCTCAGCATAGGAATGACACTGACGTGTTGGAGCAAGTCCAAAGGAGGGTCACAAATATGGTAAGGGGGCTGGAACACTTCTCCTGTGAAGACAAGAGTCAGGGAATTTGGTTCATTCAGCCTGGAGAAGAGAATGCTGTGGGAAGACCTTAGAGCAACCTTCCAGTACTTAAAGGGGGGGCTACAAAAGAGCTGGAGAGGAACTTTTTATAAGGGCATGTAGGGATTGGACAATGGGAAATTAATTCAAACTGAAAGAGAACAGGGTTAGATCAGACATTAAGATATAAAGTCTTTTTTGTGAAGGTGTTAAGGCATTGGAACAGGCTTCCCAGAGATACGGATTCCTCATTCTTGGAAGTGTTCCAGGCCTGGATGTATGGGACTGAGCAGCCTCATCTAGTGAAAGGTGTTTCTCCATGGCAGGGGGTTAGTTTAGGGAACTAAATTGTCTTTATGGCCCTTTCCAACCCAAACCATTCTATGGTTCTACAATTTGCATAGCAGTTAAAAGCAGAGAATGCAAGTGTTAATTCATGATAAAGGGCACTTTATAGAATCAGAGAATGGGTCAGGTTGGAAGGGACCACAGTGGGTCACTTGGTCAAACCTCCCTGCTTAAGCTGGGTTATCCTAGAGCACATGGCACAGGATTGTGTCCAGATGGTTCTTGGATGTCTTCAGTGAGGGAGACTCCACAACCTCTCTGGGAAACCTGTTCCAGTGCACAGTCACTCACACAGTAATGAAATTCTTCCTCACATTCAGGTGGAACTTCCTGTGCATCAGTTTATCTTACCTCTTGTTCTATTGCTTGGCACCACCAAGAAGAGCCTGGATCCATTCTCTTGACACCCTCCCTTCAGATATTTGTGGACATTGATGAAATCCCTTCAGTCATCTCTTAGGCACCTAATTCCTGTTTTTGTGATTCCTCTTTTTAAGCCTTTGAAAACCTTCCATTCTTACCTAATTTATTTATGTATTTACTTTTGAAGGTGTTTCCTTTTTAATCAATGAGAGCAAAGAAAAGATACAGTACTAGTCTGAATTGATACAGGAGCAAATGCCTCCAGAAATAGTGTGATTTTTTTTTTTTAGAGAGGCCCATCTGTGAATTGCTGCTTTGTGCTGACCCACAATTTATGCAGCTTTTCCCCAAATCTATGAGACGAGGCTCTTTAAATGGCTTAAAAATAGTTTGTAAGTGTTACAGGCATTCAGTCAAATTAGTCACTTAGTCAAATCATCCTTTCAACTGGTGCTTTCAGCAAATGGTTAAAACATCATTTGAGGAAGGACCAGGTGTATGATCTAATGCCTGAAAGCAACTCATGCTCAATGACATAATCCTAAGAATAAATGTATTGTAAGTGTATGGCCAAACACAAGAGAATATCTGTCATCAAGTAGCTAGAAGTGCCACATGGTTTTTGTATCACTGTGCTGGAGCCACTGAGTGTTGTGCAGCACTTCCAGCTCTTCTGAGAAAAATACCACATACTGCTTCAGCACTCCCTGGATCCAGGGCAGATGCTTTTATGAAATCCTTAACTGGCAGAAGTAAAATCTTGCTGGGTGTCACTTCTTCTAGGTGGAAGAAACTAAAACTCACAGAATTTTACATGTACAACTTTTACCAGTATATTTTGAATGGGCTGTGGGGCAGTGTCTTGCCATGTTGTGGCAGCACAGCTAAACAGACAGAGGACACTGGGAGTCCTGTGTACAAGGATCAAAGTCTGGGTCCATCAGTGGTGCACATGATACCAGGCTAATTACTTGGCCTCTTTATGGCCTATTTCTACTAGTGTATCAGGATAATGCACAAATGGACATTTGGAAGAAAATAACTTGGAAGAAAGGAACTATACTACTGCTACTGCTACGTTGACTATTACTGTTGCAGCTGTGCTTGCAGAACCACAATCAATAACACATTGCTCATTTAAAGATTATTCTAGATTTCTCCAAGAATACCTCTTGGGCTATCCCTCATTCTTCATCTCTCCATTTTTCTTCACTGTAAATGTGTATAGCTCTGTCATTACTGTATTTACAGGTAATTTTTAACTGGATTCATTGTCCCTGTTTTCATGCTTTTTCTTGCTAATCAGAGGTTGTGCTAGAGTTCCTTGCTTGTTGATTATTTTTTTTTTCCTGGAGAATGGTGTGTTTCCATTTACTGTTTAAAAACTAGCACTTAAATGGAGTGTTAAATCACTTCTGGAAACTGGGCCTAAAATAAACGGTTATACTCTATGAAAAACCGCATCAACCTCTTGACCCTGCTCTTGCCTCTTTCCAGAGGCATGTTAGGAACAGCTGTGTATACAAATTGAATGTACTATATCTTCAAACCCTTTACTAGGATTCATCCTAGTATTTGAGTGCTCATTGCAACTCTATCATAGTTCAAATCCATCCTCTCCTCCTAAATCTGCAACTACCTTCTCAGCTTTCCTCTCTGTTTCCTGCCTCTCCTGCAGCCTTTACCATGACAGTCTGCAGGTGCTCTCCCTTCCCCCCACCTCTCCTGTCACTTCCAAAGCATTCTGCATTACTTATTTCACTGGTGAGATCTGTGAGTTCAACTGAATTGCTGTTAGCTTCCCAAATAGTTAAAAAAAAGTAATTACACCGTTGCATTAAAATTGAGGAATTAAACATTGGACAGTGATGAACCAGAGTCAGCATGGATTTTGCCAGCCCTTCTGGGGAGGAGGGGCTCCATGGTCTTCATTTCTCACAAGTGTTGTGCAATGACACTTTATAAAAAAAAAAAAAAAAAAGCTGTAATTTTTCAACATGGGAAACCAAAAAGAAAGAAAATTATCTGTAATAAATTGGAAATAAGATAGAACTTCTTTTGTGACCATGGTAGCAATAGTGAATATGTATATACAAGAGGAACATTCAGCAATCACCTTTTCTGGCAGCAGATGATGTCTGAGATTTTTGTTGCTCCTGGGTAATTGGTGCTAGTGGAGCAACAAAGGACTGGAAAGCCTGAGATGCACCAGCCAGACCTAGATTCTCAACCTAGTTTATTAATAAATTGGAAACCAAAAAGAAGGAGGGAGGAATTTTTCTTCAGTCTTTCTTTCCGGAAGGGAAGAAAAATGTGAACAAGTGAATTCTCACAGCAGCAGGTAGAGACAAGTCTTTCCTCTTCTGTCCTAATTCAGCAGTTGGTTTCATGCCTGGGATGTTCACTGGGGAATCTTTCTTGTAGTCTCCTGCTCTGCGGGGTGGCAGATAGTCCCACAGCCTGTTTTGACATTCAGGAGTAAAGGCACTGATGAAGGAAAGCTCTCCATGGCTTAAACAGGGAGGTGGGGGTAAGAAAATGGATCATTCATACAGTCTTTATTTCTCTTGATGTGGAGCTTGTATCCCGGTGCATTTCTGTGTGTTTGTCCCCCGATGTCAGTGGAATTAGTGTCAAGGGAGGAACAGCAGCTTGTCCCACAGGCATGGTCACAAGGCAAGGAAGAGGTCTCCCAGGGGCCTCCTGAATTTATGAAGGCAGTGGAATAGTAGATCTGAAAATGAATAGTAAGTGTGAAGTGGGAGCTGGCATATTTGAGCTCATTAGTGATTGTTAAAAATAACTATTACTCTGTGAGTGTAAACAGTATTGAGTATGCTGTGTTTAGAATGAGGTTGTTCAAGATGCTTCTTCATAACCCAGTTATTATGCATGGTCATCCACAATCATTGCTTTTTACATTGTGGCTTTCAAAGTGTGTGAAAAACACATAATACTCCTGTGTGTATCTAAGTTGATTTCACACACTGCAGCCCAAGCCGCCATGTGCAATTATTTAGTGATTATTTTATGTGCCTTTCTAATGTATGACTCTTTGAGCAATGGCAGATATGTAATTGATTGCTCTTTTTTGTAAAGTATCAGCTTCAGTCAGTAATCAATTTATTACCAAATATTTCTTGGAATGAGCAGCTTTCTCCCTGACAGTAATCTCATTGGTTGTGACAAGATATGATCAGGTGACAATGAGACCTTCTCAATAACACTACAGTAAATTACACTCAATAAGAATAAAGTGTCTTGAGTAAAAATAATTCCATTTTCTATTAACAAAGCCCTTGGCAATTGGCAGCCAGTGCCACAATGGCAATACTACAGACTCTGCTGGAGAAGTGAGAGATTGTTGTCCAAAACAGAACAAGTTAGTAGGAAGCTCAGTTTAAGTGAGCTTTCTACATATGCTCATTTTTCACTGACAACCTTTTTGGGGTGAGAATGTTATATTTTAAAGCGTTTCTCCCTTTGTGGTTCTGGAAGTGTTGGGTAAAACTTAATCCCTGGTATCTGTTAAGGCAGCTATATCCAGTTTACCTCCATGGTAATACACTCCAAGATAATATACTTTAACAATTATGCACAGAGGTACATATTTTTCATCTTGACATTTATATCTTACAGTTAGCATTGCATTTATTTATTGTACTGTATTGCTGTTGTGTCTCTAGGACAAAAAGTAATCTTGTGGCAGGAAGATCTTTCGTTGTTCCAGTGTTTTCAAAAGGGAGATAGTTCCATATTCAGCTTTCTGCTTCCTGCACGGACATCTCTCATTCTCATTGCCGACAGTTGTTTCAGAGAGATGCTTTGAGAAGTCAAGTTAGTGTGGGCTGAAGAGATTTCCAACTCTCTCTGAACTGTCCCATAAAAGGCTCTGAAAACAGCTGAGAATCTTAAAAATCATTAAGCACAGTGGCTTAAGAAGATACACAATCTCTAGTCTATAGTATAAGAACAGTACTTTGCATGACTGAAGCTTTTAAAGTCTCTTTCCCTGATGAATATGATCCTTGGAAGCTGCAAACACTTGGCTGTACTGTGTCCAAGACATGATGTCATTGTGTTCAAGACTGGGTGCTTCTCAGCTGTGTTTGGTCAAGTACAGTACTGTTCAATTTGCTTCAGTCTTCATGTGTTGACTTGAAATAAATTAATTTGTCACAAGTGCTGGTGCACTCTAAGATAACCTCCATGCTGTTCCTGAGTGTTCAGATGACCTGAAATAAATCCTAGTATTGAGAACTTCCATATTTTTATCAGTTACGGTAATAATGACCAATTAAGTGTTCATTCTGATATTTTAAGTCTCTCCATCATTAATTACTATTTCTTCTGGTAAAACCACTGAAGAACAAAGAACAAATTGTGCATATCTGCACTGCCTACTGTGAGTAGCCTATATTTTGCCATGGATAGGCATGAATGGCTATTTACAATACCAGAGAAGCCTGAGACAGAACCATACTATATTTTCCTCCACTAGCTTCCAGCTAACAATTAACTTCAGGAAGGAAAATATCCTTGATGTATTAGTTCTTTAAATAAACCATCCTGCTCAGATCATCTACTTTCTCAAAACTCAAGACATTTCTGTGAAATAAAATGGACAATATTATTTTTAACTGAAGAAAAATGATTTTCATTTGCATTGAGTTGACTAAAGAATTTTTTCTGAGATCTAAAAAGAAGTTGCCTTTGGCCACAAAGTATGGAGAGTTGTAACCCAAAGGTGATAATTTCAGCAAGATCTTATCAAACTCAGGGCTGAAATGAAATTTTTTTCCTTGTCTTATCTGTAACCAATGGATGATAGGGTTTCCTTTCATCCTCTGTATGATACCTCCCACAATTGCATCTGAATCCATGATTAAATTTCTGATTGCTAATTAATGCAAGTTATTATTTATTATTAAGTAAGGGCAAGGCTGCCTTCATCTGTCTGGAGGGTCTCCCATTATATCTGCTCTGTGTATTGCCGCTACAGTGGAATTGAATATGCTTCAACCTCATACAGATGCACTGTGTCAGAAAACATCTGCTAGCTGCTGATTTTATGCATATTACAGAGACTTTATGTACTGTTAAATGGACCACTTCTTCATTCCAAACCATAATTTTCCATGTGGCATCATTTGATCTGTCCTCACTCCAACATTTGGTTTGATCAACTCATTTCTTCCTGCCCAATATGTTTGCTGTAACCTCCTCCATGGCTGTGTGTGTCCTCCCTGTGAATGGAGATTACTACAATGCTCCTGTCACAATAATATGGTAGTAGGGAAAAACGTGTCATTTTAATCAATATATTTTATTTCCATTAGCTTCTTTCATCACTGAGCTTGAGTCTAGACAGCTTAGGTTTGATTATGCCAACTGCTACCCGGCTACATAGTAGCATTCCATGATCTCATGCACTGCAGTTTTTCAGAAGTACCAACTAAGCTGGGTACTAGGTTTACAGCTGAAATGCAGCTAATGAGGAAAAGCATGTCCTCCCCACAGACCTTTGCTATGCCTGTACACTGAACTTCCAAATGGACGAGTCAGAGGGGAAGCTTATTTGGGTCACTGCCCTTTGGGGACACATCCACTTCAGCCCTGCTATTACCCTCCTGGGAGTCGAGCTGCTGGCAGCAGAGGGTGCAGAAGGCAGAAGTGGGAAAGAGCTGAAAAGGGGGCCATTCCCTTTGGAGATGGAGCACGCTTTGCTATAAATTGTTTTGTTTTGGTTTTCTTGTAATGTTTAATTGTATATCAGCTACCCATGATATAAACCCATGGTTAAACTTGAAATTACTGCAGAGGAATTTACCTTGTAGATCCTAGCTGCTCAGGATTGCTCTGCACAGGCTGTGGATTGATGAGTCTGCCTGTCCATTCCTAACAGTTCTTGAAACAACTGATCTCTTTTGTACCTGTTGAGTCACAACTTGAGATTAGTACAGCTCTAATTACAACAGAGAAAACAGTACTTTGCTAACCTTTGGTCGCAGTGACAATTCTACAGGCTACCAGGAAAGAGATGTAAGTTTGAATGGCAACTACCAATCATTTCTGATATATTTAAGTAGCAGGAGGCAGGCACATACTGCAGGGGAAACATTTTTGCCAATCAAACCTGACACAGTCTTTCTTGGCATGCATAGAACTTCACTGCTACATTAAAAAATAATAATATGTACACACACACTTAACAGATTTTGCATATTTAGTGGTTCTGGCAAGCTTGAATAAATATGGATTATGATGATGATTATTATTATTAATAATAATAATAATGCACATTTAGGTAGCTTTTTTAATGTTCAAAGCACTTTATAAATGCCAGCTTGTTAACTAATCCTTGCAACATCCTTGAAATGTGCAGAATTATTGTCCAAATATTAGAGATATATATTGGTGTACAGTGTGTCAATTTCCAGTAACTTTTTAACAATACACTGAAGTCTGATATACGATGTGTATCCCTATATTTCTGGAATATCACACAGTGACATAAATGTATCTAAAATAAGTGATTTCTTCCATGAAAGCAAAGTAGAGTAGATATATTACTTATGTGTCTATAATTGTGTTCCAATTAATTTTAAAAAAATTATAATTTAGTTGTGCTTGAGGTAACAGTCAGGGAACTCAGCAGTGATACTTGTGGGGGTAATGGGGTGCAAGGAACTATGGTGATTTTTATGGGTGAGTGAAAAAGGCTGGTTCCTATCTTGGATATTTTGCAGTCCAAGAATATGTTAATAGACAGCAGATGAATACAACAAAGAGGACAGAGACATCTCGAGGTTACAGTGGGAGGATTGCAATTACTATAAGAAGTGGTGGTCACAGCACACCAGCTGTTTAACCATTCTCAGATAACTTTTTAGTCATCACAACAATGAGAGTAAGAGAATTATTTGAAGGAGGATGACAAAATGACTAGGCAGACTTCTGTAATGTCTCCTTCGCATGCAGATATAAAGACATGGGGAAAATACCTTCATAAGAAAATGGGATGAAAAGCATTTCGCCTTTTGTAAAAATGAGGTGGGAGCTAAGGATTCTGATTCACTATATGAAATCATGAGGGATGAGAAGGGATAAGCCCTCAAGATAAATACTGAAGTGAGTTTGAGTCTGAAGTGAAATGCAAGGTATAGGCATGAGGTGACAGTGAAGTGAGGTGACAGGAGTGAAGTGCCAAGAGAGAAGGTGACGGGTGTGTTTTGATAGAGCTGTTTGGTAGAAGCTGTTGCAGTTCTAAGGCTGTAAGAGCATCTGTTTTTCAAACTTCAGTGAAAGCCCTGTGTTTCTTGGCTGTTCTACAGGAGGCTGAGAGAAGTCTTCTGACCTTACTTTGTGTGGCCTCCATGACATGGACACCAGTTCTGTGCTTTGCAGCCATTTTAGTCCTGTGCAAGAGTGTCTTGGTGTTTAGCTAAAACACTCCCTGTGTTTGCTATGTGCCTGAAAACTCAGCTGAGACACAGGAAAGGAGTGAAGATTTACATACCACATTTGTCTCTGATCAATGTGGTCTCTGTTCTTCACTGCTCATGGTAAAGCCTTTCTCCACATATCACTCCTGAGGCTACAGATCCTTTGCCATGCTGCCATTCCAGCCCTTTCAGACAGCTTGGCATGGTAGTTGCGCATACCAAGGTGTAATGTAAACATATACAAACCCATTTTAAACAGGAAACAGCCTTGTTGTGGTAGCACTGAGGTCTGTGCAGATTAATCTATCCTTTGAAAAAGGCACTAACCCTAATTTTTGTATTATTTCCAGTATAAGCACTTGGGTTTTGATCGAGCAATTTATGTACTGGATGTGAGTCTTTGCATTGTCTACAATGGGGTTTGGATTGGAACCATAATCCGGATGCCTCCCATGCATATACGCCCTTAATTAAAAATTTCTAAATTACTGTTATGTAATGAGGATCCCAAACCTCCCATGAAGCATTTCTTGCTAAGCCAGGAAAAAAATGCACTTGATATCTTGCCATCACAGTCAACGTGAAGCAGAGCACTTCTCTATATTGAGTATTGAGACAGGTAAATTACTGGTACACTGAGAGCACTAAGTGAATGTCCTGACTTTTACATGTTTATAATTTATAAACAAAGCTGCTTTACAGTAATTTAGCTACATTACATACATACATACATACATATATATATACACACACACTCTCAGAAAGTTATGATCAGCTTTAAAAACAGGTTTAGAATGAATATAATAAATAAAACTTAAATATCCCAACTGCTTCTGTTGTTTCAGTTTCTGTTTTCTGTACTTATTCAGTTTGCCAGGCATATTTTTAAAAATATAATAGATTGCTATAGTTTTTTGCCAAGAAGAGATACATCCTGTAGCAGCTGTCCATCATTAGCCACAGAATCATTTTACAATGACCTATATGAAAAAAATGAAGCAGGCCTCAATCATATTCCCTCTCTTGTGCAGTAAAAGCAGTCATTCAAGATTTTAACTCATTTAATTTTTTTTCAGCAGGAAATACCAGTCTGGTTTCATAGCAAGTGCTCTGACTTAGATTCATATGACCTGCTTTCTATTCCTGGCTGTTGCTCTGAGTGACCTTATGAAAGTCATTTTTATCTACTATTGTTTTTAAATGGACAGAATGGTTTCCTAGGAGAACGGGTCAAGCATAGGCACTTTTTTTTCCATTATCCCACCTCAAAAACTATCCCTGAAGAAGCTACACCTCTACACAAAAAAATGCCAGTCAAGTGTTTGCCTCAAATAAGATGCTCTGCAACTCTCCTTCTTGCTCTCTCTCTTTTGTTCTTTATAGCATGAGAAAGTCAGTGTAGTGCCTAAATAATGTTCTTTAACTATACATAACTTGACTAATTACATATACACATCTCTGCTCCAGTAGGCTGAGGTGATTTCTGAAAGCAAATACCGCATGGACAAAAGTGAGCTTCCCAAAATATTTATGGGCTTACTGTACTGCTACACCCAATACATGATAAGTGTTTATTGGAAAACTGACTTCCCCTTTAGCAGTATAACTGTCAGACAACTGTTCATACACGGCAACACAAAGTCATAACTTGGGAGATAATCTTTTATATGTTCCTAACAATATGCTTTGAAATCCTACATTTAAAATGGTTTAACAACACACAATACCCCAAACTATCAAATAAGCAGTAAAAGTAACATGCAGAGCCAGACACAAAACCAGAATGAAAACGATTTTTTATTATTCTCCTCTGTATTACCATAAATGACATGCTATATTTAATTTTACAGTGCCCCTGGACAAATCATCAAATACTTTAATAACTACACAAACATTAATATTTAAATACAAGAGATCCCCTCAGTTACTGAATAATCATAACTCTGGATTGATAGGGTACTAAATGGAAAAATCTTGTTTAGACAGTTGTGAGAGGGGGGGAGGGTGTTTAATGAAACAAGTTTGATGGTCTTGTCATCATAAAACTGATAGATATTTGGCACAATTTATGTCTTTGCTAAAAAGAAGTTTGAGAAATGGAACAATTGTGGTGAAGATTAATTTTTCCCTTCTTCTGCTGTGAGAGCATAGTCCTTTAGGTCATTAGCAGGAATGTGTGACATAGATTGCACTTTACCCATGCAAGTTCCATGCTGACTCTTAGAAAATGCACTTGTTAAATAGCTGTAACTTCTATACTCGTGAAATGGGCTGTCCAGCTATCATCACAGCTATCTAGAGTGATTTTATGAGAGTGATGAATATAGATGGTAAAAGAGACAGCATACAGAGATCTGGCTATCACTGTTTGTTAGGCCTGACCACCCATTCTACCCACTGTCCTTAGAGGGATTTTTTTTAATCCAGACTTTGTCTTGTTGCTTCAGCCACTCTTCCAGTAAAATGTTCCAACTAATAATGGAAGTTTGGCTACTAAACCACAAGAACAGTGAATTGGAAGATATTTCTAATCCCTCCAGCACCACCAAAAAATCCAATGGATGAACAAAACAAATAAAATCAAAACAAATAAACCAAACCAAACCAAAAAGACTAAAAGACTTCTCAGTCAAAATCACTCACATAAATGTCTGAACCAGAAACTTGAGACTTGACTAGATTTTCAGGTCTGCAGATTCAGGACTTTGTTCATGCATGTGTATTATGTGTCACTGAGCAGAGATGACACTAAGCTAATGAAAATACCTGATCACTTGTCGACAAAGGCTTGGCTCTTATTTGTATCAACTCATACTCTGCTTGGGTGCCACAGCTTTTGTAGCTAAATGAAATGCTTATGGACCGGGAGATGGGCTGTGTTCACTTACCAATCCCTTACATTTGGTTTCATGCATCTTTCTAGGAGAGCCTCTGCAATGTAACATCTCTTAACATTTTCCTTTCTGTTTTGGGGTGCTGCCTCAGACTCTGCAATTTTCAGAGTTCCTTCTTCTTCTGTGCACTTCAACTCCATGGAGATAATATAGTTCTAGCTGTATTGTGTTTTTTGGGCCCTTCTCAACTGGGAAATACCCCTTTGAGGGAAATTCAAGTGAGAACATGAATGTGTTCACATTCTAGCTTCATGGGAGCATAGAGGAGGAAATGGCAGACACATAAGGCTCTTGAATAATAGGACACGGGCTGGCAGACTTGGGAAGCAATACCATTAGAGTACTCCTCCAGATGTGGACAGCTGACAAACTTTAATGATGAAGGCTGCATCCAAGCCAGTTATGATGAACTAATTAAATATCTTGCTCTATTTAATAAAGGAAGTATAGAAGAATCCAAAGCTGTCTATAAATCACCTACCCACTGCTCTGCCAAGCTTCTCCAGTGGCAGGAAAGGTGAGCAAAAGAAAAGACATTAGGGAAAAACTAAAGGGCTAAGACCAATGGAAGTTTCTGTGCTAGGAAGAAATGGCTATTGTCACCACATCTTAAAGAAAACAAAAATACTATGGAAACTCCAAAGCTACGGGCCTGAAATCAGAACAAAGAAGGTTAAAACGGAATAAGTTAGTACAGGCACTGCTTCTTAGAGCTGAGCAAATCTTTAAATAAGTAATTAATTCTCTCTGTCTTGACTTTATATGCTTAATTTATCATTCAGTTCTTGTAACTTCATTTATTTTTCCTTTTCCTTATTATAAGGCAGCAATAAAACAAGAAGTTGGAATTGAGTTCTTGATATTAAAAAAAGGGCTGATTAGTCTCTGAGACTTACTCTGGGCTTGGGCTGCCTCCACCTCTGTTGCTGCAGTAGTAATGCATGCTCCCTTGAGAGGACAGATTTAGACACTGAGCACAACCTCTTTTTCAGGAGAAGAAAATGTAAAGAGACAGCAATTTCTAGCGATAAAATAAAACCCAAAATAACATAAACCATTTCCCCCCAGTCATTTCTTCCTCCTTCATTTCAGCTTTTCTTGTAATGGACAACCCATGCCCATTGATGAGATTTTGAGCTGTTCATGATTATTTGTAGTGCTTGAAAGAAAAGCTGATTTTGCACTTACATGTGTACAACAGAAAATGTATTTTCACCTTTTTACTTCACTCCAAAAATCTACCTGAAACATGCTTAGAAACTAGAAATACATTCCTACAGATTAATCTCATTTGAAGACATGGAAATTGGTGAGGAATGAAATTCTACAAAACTGTATTATTTTATGATAAAATTGTGAATTCAGTGTACTGGAATGAGTAATTGAACTCCCCAAATTGCACTGTGATTTCTCCCTTCCCCAGTATGTGCATGGGTGTCTGTATTTTTGTACAGTCATAGGAAAGCTACTGTAAAAGGATGTTTTAGTGAAGTTTTTCAATTTACTGTTAAGAAGTTTTTTGAGATGCATATATATTTTCCTCATTGCCAAGCATCCTCTTTCAAAGATATCCTTGAAGTCGTACAATTTGAAGGTTAGAGTGCTTGTTGTATGTCACTTAACCATTCTGATTGCTTCTTATTCCTTGACAAAAAAAGATAAGCAACTAGTTTGTGAAACTATATTTTGAATAGCTGAAGTAATTTTTGGGGATGGACATAGTCCCAAGGTGTACTAAAAGCTTGAGTTAATCCTAGAAATCATAAATGGAAATGCTGATGAAGTCTTCTGTTCACCGATAGCACAGCTCACAACTGAAACTATCATTTTTTCAGCCTTCTGTGCAATAGAAGTACAGATGGTTGTCTATGTGCATAACATCAGCGATGCCCAAAGCAAAGATATTACAAATATTTTACAGAGTTGTTATCACCAAATAAGTACTCAGGAGAATACAGAAGGACAGAAATTCACCTTAAAGCTGCAGAAGATTGTCATGGCATTCTATTTGCCACTCAACTGTCTGTTGCCATAACCTCTCAGAAAGCACAGATTATTGTTCTAGAGCAGATTTTCTTTACCATTTTTTTTTTTTTTTTTTTTTTTTCCTAGAGAAAGCTGGATTTTGCTTAGGATGTCACTTTACACTGATGATATTTAACTTTGCAAATGGAATTAATTGCTGGAAACTATCTTAGACAAACGGAATGCATGATCAAAGAGTTTGTAAAAAAGTCCCTGTGAAGATCAAAACTATTTGGCATATGCAGTGGTTAAAACCTTGTCTCTGTAATGGTTCCATGATAAAAAATGGCCTCATGGATTTAGCATCTTCCAGGAGGGATTCACACTAACACTGTTGTGCTTAGCTGGGATGCTTTCCCAACTCTGTAAGGTGTGGCTCTTTCCTGTGAAAATCTGTGATATTGCAGAAGACAGTAACCAAAGTTGCCATTTTTGCTTCACAGGAGGAAGAAACTTCATGAAGATAATTGGCTGCTGAAGTCTGAAGAAATCAATCAGTGCACACATTTGTTTCACTGTAAGACCAGGTCCTGACACATTTCAGGCTAAATTAACATCTTTGGACAAGTCTGTGGATACCTGTATCAGGTTGAACAGTTCCAACACTTGCTGTTCTTGCAGCAGTCTCTCTTTAAACTGCTGCATCCTTCTGTTCTTGTGCTGCTGTTCGTTTCCCTGTCTGGCATAAAATTTTAACAACACTTAAGTGTTTTGCTGAGATGTGGTTTGTCTTCAGTTGTGTTCCTTCAAACTGATTTTAGCATTATATTTTACTAAGCTGGATCTTTATGTTTTCAAATTAATACAGAATAAAAATTCCTTTACTGTATTACTGTATTTCAGCATACCATGTCAGGAAGGTGCAAGTCATTAAATCCCAGAGCTGCAGTCTGGAACATTGTCTCCAGAACAAAGAAAAATATATTTCTTTAGAAACATAGAAATATTTTCTGGATTTAAGTGCCAGTTGAACTGATATTGATGCTGTCAGTTTCATCAGGTAGCTCTTGTTCAAATATTACAAGGAGTCGTCACCTTGGTCACACAGAATGCCACCAGGCCCAAGAGATCTGCATCACTTTGCTTCAGATAATACAACTGTATCCAATAGTTTTCATTCTTAATTTCATTCTTGTATCTCTTGCTGGAATAGACTGAAAATTAATGTGTTTCACTGGTGGATGTGATTACCCTGATCTGTCTGAAGCACATGATGACTTTCATCTGTTTTAATAGCTGCTGTAAACATGCAGGCAAAGCAGTGGTGTAGACAAACATAGAAAATAATGAAATCATCTGGTTTTGATGAAAGTGTGTAAAACTCTAAAGTACACTTAAAAACATGAATCAAAAGTTTATTGAAAATATAAAGCAGCTTGTCCTCAGCAAATCCATGATTTACACCAGATTTAAATGCATCATAATGCACTCGGGCCAGCTTGAGAGAGTTGGTTTTGAATGTCTGGAATAATATGTAATATGCAGAAAAAGTGTGCATTTGCAGCAAATCTGTTCTGATGGAAAGCAGCAATAATGAGACCTCAGATCTTTGAGCTCCTGTGGCATGAGAAACATCCCAGGGACTTAGAGATCAGCAGAAGGATGGCCCATTTTCCAAGACAGGTAACATGGATGCCTCTGAAACTCTCAGTGAGAATGCTGATATTTGTTGCAGGTGGCAAATCCTCCTCAAGCTAGGTGTCTCCTAGGGCTGTAGAGAAACTACATTCATTTCTATGTTCATTTTTAGGGGGCTTTTGCTCTTAGAGGCAAGACAAGGCTGTAAATATCCCTGGGATGGGACTTTGTCCTGCACTCTGAACCAATTATAAAGGTGACTTTTACATGGACATAAGAGTACAAGAATCAGCAGGTGACTCAGATCTCACTGCTCCGTTGACCTATCTTAGATAGTGGCCATTATCAGAGAGCTCAAAGGAAGGTGTCAAAGCTGAAGGACTTTCTATCTAGGACTTGATTAAAACAAGGAGGGAGATTTAATTCACTTTGTAATGCTGTTATTATCTCTATGGTATTTCTGGATAGTTTAGTCTCAATGCTAAACCTGATAAATTCTTGGCATCAGGGACTTCCAGAAGCAAAAGGCTTCCCCTAGATAATTACTGGTTATATGATACCATTCCCTCCTTGACTTTGAATTTCTCACCTTTGAACTTCATTGCATGTCATTTTTTCTTGCATCACGATATAGGGAGAACAGAAATTCCTGACCTACTTTTTCTATTCTATTCTATTCATCACTTTGTATCATATTATCCTTTCCCCTCTTATTTGTGTAATTACTTAATTAAGAACGCCTCCATCTACTCAGTTTCTCATCAGCTACTACTTAAAACCACAGCACTTTTTTTTTTAATGTGACTAAATTGTATGGTACGGACAGAAACAGGAGAAACTGAGGTGCACACAGCTCTTTGTGGGAGCTGGGAACTGTTTCTATGACACAATTATTTTGTCCTGTCTATGCTTCTAATAATGGTATGTTGAGTCAAAATCCTTGCTGGTCCCAGGTCTACAAGATGTCCAAGTCCTGTTCTGAGCTGCTACTTCTTCACAAAAGCACAGAGTCTGCAATTATATCCTGTCATAGGACAGACCAAGAAGGGAACATTTCTGTGCCTTCTTGTATGATTTCATACAGAAGCATCAGATGCAACCAATCCATGACAAAATAATTAAAGGCCATTGACAAAATAAGATCTCTCAAAATGCATTTTTCATGTTAGGGTTTTTTTTTTTTTTTTTTTTTCTAAAACAAAGAAAAGAGCACATTTGGAAGAAAAGTTTTCTCTATAAGCCAAAACATCTTTCCTGTGTCCCAAACACTTATCTAACAGGAATGAAGTAATGACACTAAACTTTTGTTTGTTCAAGATAAAAATCCTGAATAGCATGGCTAGAACAATGGTTTTCAGATGGTCCATTCAGTGGAGCTTGGCTACTCAGAGCCTTACTGTATTCCCAGTTATGTGGCGCTGAAGCAGAAGTGCTATGCACTGAAGATTCAGGGCAGTGCAGCAGAGAACAGAATTAGGCCCTCATGAAATCTTAATGCATTGTGAAGCTTTCCAGCTCACATACATACCCCAGTGAGACTGGGAAAAGCCTAGTTCAAAAACTGTCTAGCAATGAGAGGATATGGTTCAGTTCTGCTGTGATCTAATGAAAGATGAACCAAGCTTCTTAGAAGTCTCATAGGATTTTTACCTCAGTTGTTACAGACAGGTATGTAGCTTGGTATACCTAAGTTGAACAAAAGAGGGGGAAGAGAAAGGTCTGGAATTAATTAAATATCTTCTTCTGGATAGCCACATAAAACTCTTGTCTGATTAAAGCTTCTACAAACAAGGGAAAAAATGCCTACCTACTAAAAAGCTAAAAATAAAGTTAAACAAAAGATGTTTTAAAGATGGCACCGAATAAGTGAGAGAATTCCATGAGCTTTTGGCTTAGTGGGCTGACAGCCTTTTCTAAATGGCAAATGCTTGAAGGTTCAGTTTTAGGACAGGTTGTTAGTTGCCCAAATAGACTGAGTGCTCCCAGAGGCTCTTTGAGTGTGTGGTTAAGGGCTTGCTGCTCAGACAGGCTATACAGAAACACTCAAAAGACCCTGCGTGCTCTGCCAGATCCTTCTGATTTATTTATGTGAATAAGCCACCAGGCCCAGACAAAGATCTTTGGACACTACTCATTTGTAGGTGATTCCGCACGTTACTTTTTTCTTACAACCACCAAATAAATTAATATTAGTGCAGATATGCAATACTGTTGTTTTTCTTAAAAACTGAGCATTCAGTGTTAAGAAGGCTTTAGAATATAACCTTAGAAAATTAGGGCCCAGACGTGAAAACTATTAAGAAGGGGACAGTCATGAGTCTGGTTGATATTGTTGGCTGTGAAATACAATACTGACTGTGTGAATACTATAAGATTGAATCTCTTGATTTAGTCTCTTCATGGTGGACATGATGGGGAGGGAGTACACTATAGTTTCTCCCATGTAACAACCACATTGTAAAGGGTGGAGCACAGATGAATTGGGCTTGGGCCAATGGCTGCTCCAGGAACTGCCTACTGATGTGCAAAAAGGATGGGGCATGTTTGACAATCGGTTTTCAGTGCTTTGAAGTTAACCATTACTTGTAGTCATACTGCATATATTTCTGTCAGCAGTGGACAGGTAATGAAATACAAGCATGTCGGGTTTCTCTGTCTCCCATATGCATTATCTCTCCTTTGGTGTGAGTGGGAGTGAAGCAAAAGTACTAATGAGATGAACTAATAGGCTTGAATTCAACTTCCTGTATTAATCCAACATCCAAGTTGCTTTGCCTTCACTGTTATTTTAACTTAACTTGGGTAATTCTGGCTTGTTCAAGAAGATAGTTACACAACTTCTTTTTAATTGACTGTGACATGCACTACTACTCTATTTCCTTAAACCTTAGTTTACCAGCTATGAATAGGGCTGGTTATGAATATTTGGTCCTGGCTACTATTATTTTTCCAGTGACAAAAAGAGACCAACTACATCTGAATTCCCAAGTACCAGTACAAACTGACTGTCAAGTGACTGGTCAAAGGAAAGCTTTTTCACAGGCTAATTTTGAGTTAGCCCTTTTTTTTTTTTTTTTTTTTTTTTTTTTTAATTGGCAATAGCAGATATTGGCTGCCAGTCACACTGGCTCACATTTAGCCTTGAGAAGACCTGGCCTCCAGAGCCATTTCCTCCTTTGAAAGGATGAATGTATTCCTACCTTGTGTGAGTCTTGAGTGGAACTGATCACTCCTTTTTTTCTGAGCTGGATAAGGATGGTGCTTGATCAGGCAGGTTTTGCAGAGCTCTGAGTCAGCAAATCCCCAGCATTTGAGTGTTCTTTGGCAGGACCAGGAGCCAAGAGTTAAACACAGCAAGTAGGAAGACAGATAACTCAGGAGATGAGCAGTCATTTCTTCTCTAAAAGTGGAATGATATCCAGGGAGGGTAACCTAGGAGGGATTTTGTCGTGCCTCCACATGCACTGAGCAAGGCATAGGTATAAAATATCCCTAATGAGAAGCTAAGCAGCATATTGTGGTGAGAAATGTCCCCTCAGGATGAGTGTGACAGTGGCAAAGAGGTATGCACAGAGAAATGATAAGAGTGGAGACTACACTTGAAGAAGGATTGACCCACCACCACATGTCCAGCTCTCTGTTCTTTATGATGGTGCTCACAGGAGTAACAGGAAGAGGCTGCTTTAAACTAGCCAGTGAATGCTAGACCATGCACTTGCTGTTCTAGGAGAGCCAGACATGCACTATTTTCCGAGTAACTCCATGCCACAGGTCACTTCCCAATTGTCAGTGTTCTCCAGCTGCTCTCATTTCACAGGCTTCTCTATGAAATTGCTCCAGTAAGGCATTAGAACTGCAGATGCCCGTGGCATTTGGAAGAGGCATCTAGAATATTTGATTTTTTTTAGCTTCCTTCTGCTTCCTTGCCCTGTTATCCCTGGATTTTGTCTACTTCTTTCTTGGTCCTGTCTCTGGATTCTGTCTACCTCTTTCTGGTCCTGTCGCTTTAGCCAAAATGCTCCGATTGTCACTGAAAACCCTCTGCTTATATGCTGAACATCTCTGCATGAGCAGACCTCATTATCATGTGGCAAGAGGTCATTTACATATGCAAATCAGGTTAATGAGAGCAGAACTGTAAAAGGCTTCATTCCAGAGGCATTTGCATATCTAGCTTTAGAAATATTTGAGTGCTCTGCCCCTAGCTGTGCAACCAGGACACAGAAGCCCTGGCAGTATGTCTTCAGTGGCGATTATATCCACAGACAGCTGCCATCCTGGTTTGCAACAGCCTCTGTCTGAGGTACTGGCTCGTTTGAACACAGAGGGTAGTTGTGTAATGTGCGCTTCTGCACCAGACTACTAAGAAGCAGTTAAGCCTTGGCCCTTATTGGGACAACATGTGGGCTTCTGACAGGTAGATATATGCATTTCAGTATGAGGAATACAATTTCCTACGGTGCTGTCACTAATGCACGCCCGGTGTATGATGAATGAGGAAAACAATGCAGGTGCCAGGCATGGCTCTCTAAGAAGAACACACTGTGTGTGACACAGTACCATGCAAAATACAGATCGCGTTTATTCTGTAACTAACCGGGCCTTTAGCCCCCAGAGTACAAGGAGGGATCTCTTTTGGATATTTGTAAGTTACCCATGAGAGAGCTCAAATTCCCTCCTCTGCCACAGACAGAATAGGCTGCCCCCTGTCCCTTTCTTCGACAGGTTCTGGGCAAGCATGTTAGGTGCCTTCTGACTGTCTAATTGTGAAGCAAATTTGCACAAAGTGTTCCTTAGAAAAAGCATCTTTTGCTGATCCTTTTTTTTTTTTTAAGCTGTTTTGTTTTCAGGAATATGAATGCTTTTTCACTGTTAAGCTCTCTCAGGTATTGCTCTTTGCCAGGGATTTCTGTGCCTGATTCCAGGGAGAAAAGGCAATTACGTCATAATTTCTGAGAAAAGTTACTGATTTTCCCTTTGCTCCTGCCCAGTCCTTCTGAGTAAGCTAAGCATGTTTCTGGCACATCCCTATGACTAATATAAGAAAAGACACTCCTTGAAAGAGGTATTTCTCTGCCTTGACATACAGTACTACAACCTATACAGCTGCCAGGTGGGCAGCCTCAGAGTCAGCTTGGTGCATCGTTTTGGTGATGACCCTGTATGTATTAGGCTGGAACATGCTGGGTTCTTTGCCAGCTCCTCCAGACCATACGATCTAAAGTGAAATGCCCCATTTATGCTCTCATTTTATCTCTACCTCCACTTATTCTTAGGGACATGCAGATCACAGAGAATAATTTACAGTAATTCAAATAATACTGTTAACTGTTCAAGAGTATGTCCAGTCCCATATGCTACTGTCCATGAATTTTCTCTCATTCAGCCTTGCGCTTCTAACTCTATTACTTAGTGTGGGTCAAACTCCATTGCAGTAACTCCTTGAAGTGATTCCTTTATTGCAACACTTTGCCTGTAGCTATTCTCAACAGCTCTAACATGACAGACAAGATTAATTACCTGTGCTATAGGAGCAAGAATAGCTCTTACACCTTTGTGGAACCTGGGACTGGGCTGGTTTCTCCCTCTCAGCTGATGGCTATCACAGAAGACTCTCTGTCCATTTACAGTACACAAACAATTTGACATTTGCCTACTTTATGACACATCAGTGGATGGACACCACCGTCTAATAAACCACATGCTTTTTGCATGGAGTTGGTCTGCAGACTGAAGACAAGATTCTCACACTTGTCATGAAGCACAATTTACCAGTGTGCCTGAAAGTCTGGATACCTCTTAAGGCCTATGCCATGCACCCTGTGTGCTGACATGTCAGATGTACAGCCTGCAGCTGAGCAGCCTGTCTTACTGATAGCACAGCTGGATGTGGTCATGACTTCATCACTGATGGCTCATAGCTATGAGAATCCCCTCTTATTTAAGAGCACTCTGGACTGTGCAGTCAGCATCCCTGCTGTGACCCCAGACTGTCACCTTTGGAAGCTGATCTTTCAGAAAAGCATTCCATCGTTTCAGAGAAGAATGGTCCTCCTCTGTTCAACAAACTCTTCCACACAGGTTTGCTAAGAGAAGAGAAAAGCAAAATACAAATTGGCAAAATAAATACCTGTGGGGCTAATGAAAGTTGATTTTTTTTTCCATGTTTGAATCCTACTTTTCAACTACGAAAATTCAAATTTAAGTAGCTCAAACTTGCTGTCTTTGTTGTTTCTGGAGGTGTGTCTTTGTTTCACTGAATATCCCCTTTCCATTACACTCACGTTTAAAGCTTCTCACACAGAATACAATTTACCTTCTTGTGTAGCCGTGAGATCAGAAGCCAGAGACTGTTTAGTAAACAACGGCTTAGGAGGTGTTCTGTTTTACATAAGCAATAGCCTAAAAGCAGCCAAACCAGAAGGGCAAAGAAAAT
This sequence comes from Certhia americana, assembly GCA_018697195.1. Taxonomy (NCBI): domain Eukaryota; kingdom Metazoa; phylum Chordata; class Aves; order Passeriformes; family Certhiidae; genus Certhia; species Certhia americana. The sequence continues at coordinate 58,664,337 of CM031859.1, read as the reverse complement.
GTAATCATTTCTAGGAAAAGGGAGCAGCCCTCTCATTATCATTCATTTGTTGGAAACATATATGGATTTTTTTAGGTATTAATAATAAACAGTTTTTCACTGGATCACTTTTCAGGTTGATAATATATCTTCCATATTTTGCTTAAAATCCAGCCCTCCCAATCTTTAGAGCACTGAGCTGATTTTATTGCCAATTCTGAAAAGTGTTAACAGGAGTAAATCTCCCCTCAAATTACTGCTGTTGTTCCCTTGCCCTGAGCCAAATTCACTGCTAAGCACCTCTGACCACACAGCCCATATAAATGTACATAATAGAGGAAGTGCCTCACATTTGCTTATTCTCACAGAACTGGAAAAAAACCCAAACCTTACAAAAACCTATGTTACTGTAGTTTTTGATGTATAAACATATATATTTGGTTATACCTTACTTCTCCATACCACATGCTCAATATTCAGCAGAATAACTAAGGTCAGATATGCAGATGCCAAAAAAAGTGCGTAACATCCAGAGGTAAAAAGAGGGAAACTAAAGCCATTTGGCGGTGTCAGTTTTCATTGTGTATTACATTGTAGGAGAGCTTTTGAACTCTGGTATGGAGGAGCTTTATTTGAAACCCATTCTCAGACCTCTGGAGGCCTAGTCCTATACATGAGCAAGCCAGGTGCCAAAAAGAAATGGGGAAACTAATAGAGAAGTGTTTTTCTAAGGTTTGAGCCAAACACGGTGAACTGCAACAAGCAGGATTGCTACCAATGAGTTTAAATATTCCTGCAAGAAATGAAAGACTTTCCTCACTTTTTTTTCCATCTCCTATATTAATTTCCTGTTTTACTTTTCACTCTAACATCTTCCTTGTTTCTGCAGCTCCTGTGATATACTGTTCCTTTTCTTCCTTCATCTTTTGCTCTTCTGATGACACCTATTTCTTCTTCCTAATTCTCGTCTCATTATGGACCTTCTGCATCCTGTTATCCTCTTCTCCTTATTTATCTGCTTGCTCTCTCTGACTTAGAGTGGCATAAGTTCATGTAAAAACTTAGCAATATAATATGATGAACTTCAGACAAAAAAGTGAAGCAGCAAATGACTTTGTATTATATTAGCTGGAATTAGTAAGCATTCTTACAGAATTCCAGCTCAACAAAAGTGCTATCACTTATGTATCTGGAGAGCTGGGAGTTTAATTTCATTTTCAGTGCTGCACTTTGCTTAGTCTTTGCTGATAGACTGACAAAGCAGCCTGGTTGAAAATGAAATGATTTCAACAACTGTGAAATACTGCATGGCATAACGGCCAATATAAAGCCGTCATTCTCTGTGTTTACATCGGTACAGATTCTTAACAGCATGCTGTTAGCTCAGCGTAAAGCTCTGCTGCTCTGAAACAATTCAGGTACAAGGACAACTCTTTTACAGCCAATCATGCTCTGTCCCTATAAAGAATTATTATATCAGTCTAAACTGGCATGTAAGTTAATGCTTATCCCTCAGCAGCTTAAATTTACATTGTGACCCACAGACTTATTCATCTCCCACCGCTGAGAATCATAACCCCATGATCACTACATGCACATCCACACTAACCAAGAATCAATGGCTGCTGCAGCATTATATATATTATCAAATCCAGTTGCTTGTCAATTAACCCAGTACAACATCTGCATGAAGGATTTAAATAAGGAGCATCATATTATGCTGTGTGATCGATAAAGTGAAAATGCAGGCACTGACAAGGCTTACCATTTGGCCTGATACCACAGCATCCATCTCTCTGAATAGAAGTTATTTATACTCCCACTGAATTATGGCTTGTATTCAAATATTGGCAAAGATGCAATGTACAGAAAGTGTAACATCTACACTAGGCTGTGGTTGGCTACAGCTCTTGGGAATCTCTTAAAAGAGTAATTTCTCCTTCAGGAGCACAGATCTCAGTCCAGGACTTAGGGGTGGATCCTCTTCATCTCAGACAAAAAGGTGGTACTCAAAAAAAATTACCAGAGGGGCAGATATGTTCTTCAGCACACACATGTATAGTGGAAAGAATACCTTTCATAGTGCTGGCTAAACAGAAACTTCATTAATTATAAAGAATCCTAACTTCCATGTAGTAAAACAAGGTTCAGCCTTTTTCTCCATCAGGAAAAGCAAATGAACTGATGAGGATAATGAAATGCATCACACTGACAAATGAGTTTACTCTGGACACTGGAAGAGAATTAAGCTCCTTTATAATTTAAAATAACAAAACTGCCCTCAGTACAGTGACATGTCCCACATACAATCAGTATGAGCACAAGGAACAACAGTCCTTCCCATTAATTTAGCAGCAGTGGCATTGGTTTCTCAAGTTGGAAAGACATCTCCTGCTCTTGAACAAATTAGTGATCTTCAAGTTGTGAGTGAGAAAAAATCTATCCTGTTGAAGGGCTGCAAGCAAGTGATATAAAGTATGTTGAAAGAGATCCTGTTATGTTTAGCTCTAAAATTTAGGCTCTTTGTGTCAAATAAGTTCTTACCAACTTGTGATAGAAGTGACCACTGAGTGACCACTGAGTGACCAACTGACCACTGTTTCCATTAAGAAATATTCCAGTGGAAACAATTTGGTTATAGACAGACAAACTTCAGTAGTACCTGTGGAACAAACCTGTGGCATGGTGCTGCTACAGAAGGCAGGCATGATGCATATTAGAGGAAAGAGAGGCTGACTAGTATCCATTGCTCAACTCAAAAGAAACTCAGTAAAGAAACATGGGTGGAGACCTAACATTTGGGAAATGCGTAGCTACACAGGCATTGTAAAAAACACACTACTGTTGAACCTAGTGTTATTTCAGTCTACAGGCTGACTATAGCTACCAGTGCCCACATCCACTGCCACTGCAGGCAGTGGAAGCTCTTCCATTGATTTTAATACCACAGGCTATAAAGTTCCATAAAAATTTTTCCTTCTACCTCACTCTCTCCCACAAAATAATTTTTGGCTCATGAAGTTTTTACTCCCATTCTTCTGAGCACATTATTTCAAACTTTTGATACTTCACATGTGAATGCATAACATAAGCCCTATAAAAACATATAGAGACAATTTTCAAGTCACTCCTGAGCATTACAAAAATTTGTGAGCTCCCTAAATTTAAGAATTTGGCTTGGTACAGCAGGACAGCAAACCAAAATGTTTCTCTCTAAACTCCCTAGGTCCATAGGTATATTCAAGTGTGAGGGCTCTTAGGAATCTCATATCTTCAGGAAACGGGCAACCTAAAGACCAAAGAGCTTTTTTTGGTTCTGCTTTAACAAGTGAGAACACAACCGAGATTTTGGATTTATAAAAATTTGGCTGATGTAATGGCACAGGGCCTTCCTGAAACAGAAGTCAAAATAACCTCTGTCCCTTTTGTTTAATTCTTAATTTATTAAGTTCACAGCACTATATGTAGTCCTCCGCTCTTGTTTAGAGTTCAGATGGTTTTGTACACGCTAAGGATATATTTTATTGAATATCAACTTATGTGTTTTGCAACATACTTGTTCCTGGAGTAGATGTAACCTCTAAGAAACGAGGCTGCCATGGAAAACTGGAAGACTCACAAAGACTGTAGGCTGCATCTTTGAAAAGTGTTGCCATGGTTGCAATGGAACGAACCTACTTCCTCTGGTTCTGCCACAGAACCTGGAGCCCGTGATGAGTGGATTTTGCAACCAGCCAAGCAAGGGGACATAAAGGTGTGGGAAACAGGAATATAACTACAGAGAGATTCGTGAGTCAATGGACAGGTGCCCCAAACTATGATTCTGGCAATGCAGCCCCTTGAGAAAGGATGACCTCTCCTCTCAAACCATGTGACAAATATCTTCTGATAGGCGAAGAGTACTTGTATGAGTGTGTGTGTGTAGGTGGGAAGTGTTAGCCTGACCATGTGTCCTGGTTTTGAACTGAAACCATGACACCGTGACAAGGTCAGGAGTCAAAACTGTTCATAAACTGTGATTGACTGTTCTCATAATAAAACATAGTAAGGGAAAATTTGCTTCATTGGTATGGAAAGATATAAGAGGGTGTTTGTCAATAATGGAAAATAAGGCAAAGTAAACTTTCTATAAACAATCATCTCATCTTCTTGGTAGATTTTGTATAAATATAAAATAAAAAAATATATTTTTGTCTGAGAAAAAAAGAGACTGAAAAATTCCTGAAGATCTCTCCCATGGCAAACTGTGAAAAGCTATGGCATGCTATACACGTCTAGAGAAAATGGCATTCTCTTTCGTAGTACAACACAGCCTTCTACTGAGATACTAGCCTGTAAAAATCATAAATGACTTATTTTTACAGAAATCATCCAGACAAAAACATACACTCAGCTGCCAAAACTACAGTCCCTCAAAGCAACACAAGAATAAATACACAGCTTGGTTTTGCAGAGAGAACCACCATGACTCTCTAAGTGGAAGAAGAAGGTAATAATGCTTGTTTGTCTCACCTCAAAATATAGTGGAGCGATCCGAGCGGATAAACAGGTGGTTGTGTAAGCTGCACAAGTCTTTTTATCTGTCTTATATTAAGTATTGCCAAGCTAAAAAAGAATCAGGGACACAAGCATCAAGAGAGCTAAAATGAAACAATACCAGTGATGGTGATAATAACACATTTATGTTTCCTTTCCTTCTGGTTCAGAGCTGCTACAGCACACAACTTAAGTTTCTGCTGCAAATAAGAGGACCAGAAACAGACGTTTTCCTTTTAGATGAAAGCCAAAATTCTTACTTGACTTGCATAACTGGAACTTTACAGAATTTCTACCACAGAACATCAGTTCACCAAACAATCATGAGAGCTGACAACACTGTATTACAAAAACAACATTTAGGAAACAAGCAAAAATTGTGCACTGGTGTAAATCACAGCTACACCTTGTTCAAAAAGAGCCACATGCTCAATGTCAAAAATGGGCAGAACTCCAAGTAAGATGTGTACTTGTCAATTAGTAGATGAAATTTAATCTGTAAGGGAAGAAACATATTGCACATGGGAGAAGATAGCTCAGGGAGGGGTAATATCCACACAAAACAAAATATCTCCCATTTCACTGAAATCCCCAAAGAGGTAATGGCAAGTGATAGTGGTGACTATGGATGGACAGCTTTCGGCTGGCTCACGTGAAATGATGCTGGCAGAACATACCCAGGTCTTACCTCTGCTGAACTGACAGGCTGGTTTGTGCAGGATCCCAGCCTAGGCAGGCTCAGGCGAGTTTTATGGCATTTAGGGGAACATTTGTGTGCACTTTAGGAAAGGAGCTCAAGGCTGCCAAGAGCAGGCACTACCTCAGCCAGCCCTCCTGAGTGAGGGTCTGTGGGATATCTAAAGTGGGGAGCCATGGGGTACCATGGCTCTAGGTACCCAGCACTCCTGAGGCAGCACAGCCTGTGCCCAGGCTGACTTGTTCATACACTCATTAATGTGTAAAAATATCTAAAGGTGATGGTGGGGGAGGTGTCCAAGAAACTGGAGCCAGGCTCTTGCTGTTGGTGCCAACCATTAAGACACAAGGAGCGATGGGCAGAAACTGATGCACAGAAGTTCCACATGAATGAAAGGGAACTTCATTACTGTGTGGGTGGCTGTGCTCTGGAACAGATTGCCCAGAGGGGTTGTGAAGTCTCCTTCACTGGAGATATTCAAGAATCATCTGGACACAATCCTGTGCCCTGTGCTCTAGGATGACCAAGCTTAGGAAGGGAGGCTGGAGCAGATGACCCGCTGTGGTCCCTTCCAACCTTATCTATTATGTGGTTCTATGATCTTTTATGCAGCACAAAAATTGATTTCTCTGTTCCTGTTTTACACCTCCTTGGTGTAAACTCGTACCAAACCGACACAGATTTTTTAATTTAGAGCTGAAGACAGGTGAAGTGAGCGGACACGGCCTGCCTGGGAGCCTGCGGGAGGCCTCAGCTCCGACCCAGCCGTGACTTTCAGAAACTGGACCCGGTGATAGGACGCTCCGAGCCGTCCTTAACCCCACGGAGGAGCGCTCTCGGCTGAACCTACGGCTCCTGCGGACGCCACCGAGGCAGCCGAAGGTGAGCCCTCAGCCCTGTCCGCTCCGGAGCTCCAGGCCGCATTTTGCGGGCGGCTGGTCCGCGCTCCCCGCGGCGGAGCGAAGCGCGGCTGGGGCGCGGCGCTGCCAGCGCCGGGCCGGGCTGGGGCGGGGGCGGGGAGCGCCCAGCGGGAACCGAGGCACGGGGACGGTGTCCTGGGCCCGCGTCCCCCGCGGGAGCGAGCAGCATTCCTGGGTCGGAGCCGGCTCCCCGCGCTGGGCCCGGCGCTGATCCGGCCCTGCCGCCGCTGCTGGCGGCCGCGGGCGCTCAGACTGCTGGCGGAGCGACCCGGAGCCGCTCCCGGGTCCCGCGGGCTGCTCCCGCATATTGTGTCCCTGAGAAGTGCCGGGAGGCGGGGGGTGGGAAGGGGGATCTGCCTGCAGTTGCTCCACGTGCATCAATAGTTGTCAGTAACATCAAACTGACGTCATCCTCGGGTAAAAAGATCTCTCTTTTGTTCTCGTTCCCTCCCACCACTTCTTCCCCCCCCCCCCCCCAGCCCCCCTCCTCCCCCCCGCTTAAAAATCAAAAGCCAGAACATTTGCAAAAAATAAAAATAATAAGAACTCCTCTCCCGCACGTTAATTGCAATGCAAAGGGAGATGTTGCATTACGGATCCTGCCTGGGCTGTGCTGGGCTCTAATGAATGCGCCGAGCCTTTGATCTGGGTGAGTCAGTTGGGTTCAGTTGTGCCGGAAGGTTAGTTGCACATCCTGGCTGATCTGAAATTCGATCAGCAGAGGGGGCAAAGAAAAAGAAAAGCATTTTAATGGGAATCAATAGAGGATCATAAGGTCCTGGAAGGAAATAGGTGTTGATTAAAGATGTGTGGGGTTTTTTCGCCTTTTTTTTTTTTTTTTTTTTTTTTTTTTTTTTTTTTTTTCCATGTACACGACTTGTTTAAAAATAAATAAACACCAAAAGCAGCCCGGCAGAAGCGAGGGAGGGCAGGCTGGAAAACAGCTTTCCCAATCACCCGTGTGTTTGTGTTCCAGGGAGGCAGTCAGCAGACCGAGAGTTTGTGCAATGCTTCAAGCTACAGCGCGCAAATTTAAAGCAGTAGGCTCCAAAGGATAACTCCGGCTCTCACTGCACTGCATTTTTGTGCCTGAGCTGTTTACTAGTGCATTATTAAATAAGCCCAAAACACTCGCCCCTCTCCCCCCAAGCCAACTCGTTTTCGCTCCCTCCCACTTCACCTCCCCCCTTTCCTGCCTGCTGCCGAGCCGCAGGAATTCGAGATACCCGACATGAAGGTGCAGACCTGTTTTGTTGCAGTCACAGTTTTCAAAGCTAAACTTTCTAGGCACGTTTCCACTGTTTAGGAAATACTGAGCTGGAAGGTTCTGTATATGTTGCCTGACTTTACGTGAAAAAGAGGGAATTACATTTGTGTTGAACATTTTTTCACTCAGAAGGAGGTGAATCAACTTCCTACACAAAGGCTTGAATCACCCACCCTGCACATTGCAATAAAATCCGGACTCTCTTCCATTCATGTGTTTGTGTGCACAAAAAATGGGGATTGCAACTGAAGAGCTGGGAGAAGCTGCTGGTGGAAGGCTGAACATCTCTGGCATGATTATATGCTGGCTGTCATCATAGAAACAGGACATTGCTGCTCCATGAGCAGTCCGCATCTCCATGAGTCTGTCTCCGTCACCCCTTCCAAATCTGTTTTTATCCAAATGGGAAACCTTCTGATCAGTTCAAGTTTCTTGTTGAGTTACCATTTCTTCTGGTTTTCCGTTCTGGCATGGCTCTCCCTACGGGCTGCTAAAGAATTCCACATAATTCAGAACTGTTGCTGTTAATGGCATTGCAGTGGTGTGTCCAAGTCCCATGTAGAGCATGGATTTATGCAGGTACTCATTAACAGGCAGCTTTTCAAATGGGGACACGGAGTGGGAGGAAGGACCTCCCAGATGTAAGGCCAAAGAGGTTTCCTGCTGCCCAGGTAAACATAGGCCATGCTGTCTCACCATGTGGTGTTTGAACATCCTTATCAACAGCTGAATTGCCGTTGCAATGATGATTTCCATTCTGAATACGAAATAGATAACACTTGTTCTATCTTTATAGTTCTTGCCCTGTGTTTGTTTAAAACTAAAAATGTTTTGGGGCACGTTTTTGGATATTCCAACAAATACTCATCATAATTTGCCTCCAATTTATATATATATAAAAGTCAGTATTTATTTCAGTGATCTTTGAAGAAAATTGGTGGAAAGGCAGTGTTAGATAACATGACCACTTGAGGATGAGGATATAATAGTGTGAGGATTTCTTCTCGTATGAGATATAATTAATTTATTTTAAAATTATGATTACTATGATAATAAATTCTCTATTTGCTGCAGGAAAAAATGCAATAGAAAATGGGATATGTGGGTGCCACATGATCACATGGAAGACAATAGAAGGTCAACTACCTAAATTAGGTATATACCTCTTCTAGGTTTGTGCTCATGGAAGGTACCAGGTTAACAGCCTAGGAGAATGAAGGGCTTCTTTTGTTGTCAGAACTGGTAATAATGAGATCTTTCCCACACCTTACCTTACTCGTCACTGCCTCAAACCATTTTTCAGAATAGACCACAATTACACCCAGAGCCTGCATAGACTTGTGTTCTTAAATTTATTTGTTGAGCTAAGTCATTAGTACTAAGAGGCTGTGGAGACCTGAGAGGCTGTGGAGGCTGAGCTATCTGCTGAGAATGCTAAGAAAGTTGTGAATTATTCAGTTTTTATGTGAATACTTGTGAAATACTACTGGAACATTTCATATAAGCCAAGGTTCAGCAGATTACCTGCATCCATTCTGGCCTAGATTTGATCTATGAATGAATGGCTCTCAAGCCCTTAAAAATGCCCTGGGCAATCCTGTTCTATTATCTCCACCATTGTTTTTCCATCCAGATACCACAGGGATGAGCACAATCAGCAGAGAAAATGAAAATCAAATTGCCTACGAAGAGCTGACCATATGGGGCAGCTGGTTGCTGCTTCCCAACCCCCTGCCTGATGTCTCTTCCCTGCCTCCGATGATGTGCTACTGAGTGCTAGTCAGTCCCCGTCACCCCTTCCAAATCTGTTTTTATGCTGCAGATGAGCAAATTTCCTCAGGTTTTATATTTTCTGAGGATTTTCTGAGAAATTATCTTTTCCCTCCAGTTTTCTTGTTTCTCTGCAGACTAAAATTGTTTGGGGTGCCCCCCCTCTGCTCCACCCCCCCACCCCCCACGCCCCGCCTACTTCTGCTCCTTTGAATATGAACACTGGGCCTAGAAATAAGGAAAGGAGGCCAAGAGGAAAATGTGTCTCACTGAGACTTGCCAGATATCGAAGTTGCATGTGGAGAGACAGTTTCAGCTCATGTGTCTGGCTCGGACAGCAGCATAGACCATTAAACATCCTGTTGTCTGTCTTGCACTGTCTTGCACAGTGTCCTCACACTGACACCTGGAGGGGCTCGGGGCGGGGAGAGGGCAGGGGGTTGGAGAAGTTTGGGTTACTGCCATGTTGAGCTGGGTGATTTCTGTGCCCAGGGATGCATTTCATGCTACACCATAAGAATGGGGACACTGCGAGGAGGAGAAGTGTCTGCAGTCAAATGCTATCACCTGTCGTGTAGAGGAGCACAGTGCAGGTTTCCTTCTGCCAGCTTGTCCCCTTAGAATCTCTGGCCCTTGGTTTCTGCAGGGTTCTACAACAGTAATGAGTCGTAAGTTGTTGTTGTTGTTGTTGTTGTTGTTGTTATTATTATTATTATTATTATTATTATTATTATTATTATTATTATTATTATTAGCTTGTTGCTTCATGGCAGTTCACACAACCTGGTAAAAACGATCCTACTGTGCTTGGCACCGTGTAAACTGTGGCACTGTGTCCTGCTGCCTGAGGAATTTGCAGTCTAAAGGGGCAAGGCCAACAAGGTGAGATGGAGGCATACAGGAAAAACCCCAACCAACTACTGAAAAAAAATCCCCACATGTTGACTTACATGCTGTCTGGTTTTTTGACAGTTCCAAAAGAGGGTACAGTTTAAAATACCTGTGTTGCTAGATAAAAACACTCTCCTCCCCCAGGCAGATTAACAAAAATTAACAGAAAAAGTGCTGAGGTGTGTCTGCCACAGTACCTTAACACATTTCTCTGTGCTTCATTGTTCTCAGTCATTGTTCTCAGATCGTGGAGCACACAGATTGTGTAATACCTCTATTCTGGGACACCTAGGTTAGCACAGTTACTCTCAGCAGGGTGAAGGAGGAACTCTGCGGTTTCTTTGGCTGAAAGTGTTTTACTTCTTGTGGTTTGTGTCCTGACTTTAAGTAATCTTGAGAATTTGAGGTCATGTATACATTTATCAGTCTGACAGTTTTGAAAATGCAAGTGTTGTAAATGTTAATAATCTCTTTTTTTTAAATGTACGTGTTTGATCTGTAATTTATTTTGTACAATAGAAATATTTTTACAGCACTTGCCATACAAGCACCACCTCATTCTACTGACTGTTGATAGGAGATAGATGATAGCAGCATGAGCTTCCATAAAAAAAAAAAAAAAAAAAGGGAAAAAGTAAACCTGCTATTACATTAATAGCATCCTGTGACAAAGTCATAAAGAGTTTGTGCATTGGCTCAGTGCCTCTCTGCCTGGAGTATCAAGGCTCCTGGTTTCTCCTGTGCTCTGGTGGGAAAGCCGTGGAGAGACAGAAGAGCAATTCCAGATTCTGTGCTGCGAATGCTTTCTTTTCCCACCGGCTGGCTACATCCATGCGTGCAGAGCTTTTGATTAGATCTGCTGTTTTGCCTATGGCAATCTTCACTGCAAACGTCCTTCCTCTATACATCATTTGAGCATCTATACATGATAAGATTGCCACCTTTTATTACAGTAAAAACAGGAGCTTTCTTCGCAATAAGCTTTGCTCCTTCCTCAGCTCTCCAACCACCCCTAGGGGAAGTGAGAAGGACAGGAAAACTTTGAAAAACCTTTCACCTCTTTGTTCTCCTTGGAAGAATGTGGGAAGACTTTTTGTAAAATCCAAGGTAGACATTCATAAAAGGGGACTTGCTTGGGTGGCATAAAAGTGGGAAACTTGGTAAAGTAGGTACATGTCAATACACACATATTACTTAATTGATAAACTCACATTTTTTCTCTTCAAGGAAAATTATATCCATGTATTTCTTAGCTTACATCTCACTTTCACTCTTTGTTTCCCCTGTTACTTTTAACACCAGGGTCTCGGAGCATTACAATGCCTTTCAGCATTAAAAGCTTCCTTTTTCACTCTGAATAGATTTGTACTGCAACTAGGCAAGTTCTAGTATATTACATGCAAATGAATAAAGATATTAGCGTACAGAAAATGTGAAAAGAGAAAGGCAGTAGACATGAATAAGCAAATAAGTAACTTAATCACATTTTCCTTTGAATGTGCAAAATACACTGAGGATCACATCACTAAAAAACCACGTCTGCTAAAAAAGAAGCAGGGTTTGTGTAAAAAGAGATCACACATCTTCTTGTTTCTGAGTACTTTAAATAGTCAGTGTATGCAGTCACTTTACTTTTACTCTACAATTAGACTTTGGACTAGGACAGAAGTATATGTGATATGCATTTCCTTGAAAAATACTGCTGTATATAGGAAATAAACTCTTAGGCCAGGTAGTTCAGCTTCCTATGAGTGCACAATTGTTCACTACGGTTTGCCATTGAGTGCTTTACCTGCTCAAGTTTCAAATGCTTTGTTTGGTGGGACTTCATCATTCATTCTCCATTTGAAAATTACCTGCTAGACTGAATCATGTGGTTTCTGAGAAACTCTGATACTTTGTCCCAAATTTTGTTCTTCTTTAGTTTCATCCCATTACAATTAGGTGTACTGTTGCACGTTACTGTCCAAGAAATTCCTTTCCATTCTCTCTGTTCGTCACTCATTTATTTCTAGACATGTGGTTGTTTTGCCCCTGTGTCGTGGTTTAACCTGACAGGCAGCTGAACACCAGGCAGCCGTTCGCTCACTCCCTCTCTCCCAGCAGGATGGGGGAAAGAATTTGAAAAAAAAGTCAAATTCTTTGGTTTAGATAAAGACAGTTTAGTAGGACAGAAAAGGATGGGAAATTAATATTAATGATAGAATTAGCATATACAGGTGATGTACAATGAGGTTGCTCACTGCTCACTGACCAATGCCCAGCCAGTTCCCAAGCAGTGGCCCCTAGCCACTAGTTTATGTGCTGAGCATGACACTGTATGGTTTGGAGTATCCCTTTGGCCAGATGGGAGCAGCTGGGATCACCCTTTCCAGCCTCTTGTGCATCCCACCCTACTTGCTTGCTGGCAGGGCAGCATGAGAAGGAAGAGTCCTTGACCACTGTTCAGCAACAACTGAAACACCAGTGTGCTACCAACATGATTGTCCTAAATCCAAAATATAGGACTACTCCAGGTACTGGTAAGAAAATTCACTCTATCCCAACCAATACCAGGATAACTTGTTGCCTAGATTAATAAATCAAACCCCTTCCTTGTCTGATCAGTTTTGTTGCGTTTCTCTGAAGTCCTTTTCAGCATATGCGCACCCCTCATTATGGAGGTGTCTAGATGTGGATGCAATGTTCTGCAGAAATCTTCCCAGATGCATAGACAGTAAGTTTCCTCTTCTGACATTATTCTACTGCATATGCAGCCCAAAATTGCATCAGTCTTTTACAATGATATATCTACTTGAGAATTCATATTCAATTTGTTGTTCGCTGTCACACATAGATATCTTGCCGTGCAGATGCTTTCCAGGTTTTGCTTTCTCATGGACTCTTCATGTTTCTGATTATCTTTCCTCAGTATATTAGTCTACATTTTTCCACATTGAATCTCATTTTATTGTCTGTCTACTTATCTAACCTTGTTAGTTTCCATTTATACTATTGCTATCCTCTCTGACATTTGCAAGCCTCCTGGTTTATTGTCATTTGTGAATTTCATTAATGTGCTATTTACCTCCTTTTCCAGATCATTAATTGAGATATTAAATTAGAACATACCAAAAACACCCCTGCAGCAAACCAGCTCAATACCTCACCTCCCATCATTACCTGCTGCTTACACTCCTTCAACCACCTTTTCCATCCAGGTCACAGGACTCAGATGCAAGTCAATTTCAATTAGATTTTTCTAAGAGATTCATTTCAGTTTTTAAAGTGTTTATAGGATTTAGCTCCATGACCTTTTCTCCTTTTCCTTCGTTGCACTGATTCTCCTTCCCTATGTTTCCATAGATAGCAATAATGAATTAGACAATGATATGGAGAAGGGGGGGCATGAATGGCTGCCTTTGACTGATTAAACCAGAATGCAAAATTGTCTCTAGTCTTTGTATTTTAGTTTCTATTTATGCACTTTAAAGTTGTCATAATGTTCTTATTTTTGTATATTGATGGGTGATATTTTGTTGCTTTTCTCACGCTTATGTTTGTAAAAAACCCACTCATATTTCCTTTATTTAATTTGGTCATCTGTTAAGCACTTTATTTTATGATGATGTGCTCCTCTTTTCTCTGCAGACTTCGTGTAGCTGAACATCAGAAACTGGCAGTGTCTCTATTATATAGATAAAATAAACCCTGTGAATCAGTTAATTTTTACTTTCATTATTTCTATGATGAAAGATCACACTGTACAGAGTGTTCTTAAAACTGCTTCTAATGTAATTTTTTCCTCGCCTCTCCTTCAAGCAGCATGACTGAAAGCCCACTGGAGTGGGAAGGGTCATTCATTTCAGTGAGCTTGGGGTCAGTTTCTTAAGCTCCCTGCACTCACCTGGTGCAGTGCAACACCAAGATGGAGAGGAGGCCTTCACTTCTGAGATGTTTTCCGTGTGTATTGCATCTGGTGCCATCTCCCTGGCTGCCATGTTCCCAGGTGCTGTTCTGTATTTCATGGAGCAGCTGGCCAAAACAGATGTGTGTTACCAACAAGTGATTTGGAGAAGCAGCTTTTTGCTGTTATTTAAGGATTGGTGTCAAAACTGTGGTGCTGTAGTAATGTTCTAAAAGCTGTGTGGTTCACTAATGCCATTGTGAATTTATCACTTACTGATTGCCTGTAAACAACATTTAATGGTCAGACAGGTTTTGGCAGCAAGGATTGTGGAGAGGAGGGAAGTGCAAGAGGCAGGAATAATGAGAAATTCTGTGAAAAATGTTTTCCTTCTTGTTTCTTTCCCTGCATCTGCTTTTTGTCCGGTGAGTGATGGAGAAATTAGCCACAGTAAAGAATGCCTCACACCCTGAATAAGAAAAGGCGCCCTGAATATCCCAGCATCTCCTGAGGTTTCTCCAAATTCCTCTTTCCAGCTTTCTCACTGCTGCTGCTTTTCCTTCCTTTTCTGTTCTTAGCCACTCCTTCTCATCCCTTTGCTTTTATTGCCATGACCTTGCTGTGTCCTTATATCATAAGAAAGCCTTTTAGCAAATGTAGCCTGTGATTCCAAAAATTATATTTTGAATTAACAGAAGAGTAAGTATGAGTCCACAGTTAGGGCCATAACTTGATAGATAAACGATTTATACTTAGAAAAATTATTCTGGGACTGTCTGTGGAGTCAAGCATATCTAAATGTCATGGAGAAGATAGTTTTTTGGCTTGGAAGAGGCAAAATTTGGTTACTCCTGTTTGCTTTGGAGATGTTGAATTTTCTGAAATTGAATTCAGTCACCTTCACTAATAGAAGAGGCAAATCTATGACTTACCTTTTATCAACCTGTATGAAAAGATCCATAATGTCACTGGACAATGACAGTTTTGAGGGAAGAAAGCTATGAGGTCTGGTAACATATTTATGATTGTGCTGATTTCTGTTTTTGTCTGTATGTATAAGATTCTGGTCTGATCTTAAAGAATGCACTTGTCACGGTTTCCCCATCTGGAAACTCAGATAAACCATTCTCTCTGTCTCTCTCCAGGACTATGGAAGTTGTGGAGCTCAGCAGATTTTCTGACATGAAGCTATGGAAATAAATAATACTGCCATTATTCTTGTTGAATGCCTTTAAACACTGTCTATCTTTCATAATTCTGTCAGTGACATCTGATTTAACAGCTGCTGAGTGTCCACTGCTTGTGTTGAGTTCAGCTGGAGCTGAGGGGCTGAGCACTGCTCTGATTCACAACCAGGCAGTGGAAAGGCATCCAGAATGCTTTTTCTGCTGTTCTGCTCCACAGGCATACATTATGCAGTCCAACATTTTTTCTCCTCAGCTTTTTAAAAGCTAATAACTGTACAAGCTTTAAACAAAAAACCTGGACCGTGGTCCTTTAAAGTGTTTGTTTTAGAGCTTTGTTTTTCTCTTTTTTGTTAAACTAAACGCCTATATTTTGGGTGAAATGTGGAGTAATGTAAGTCCAATGGGAGTATAGCTTGAGGTAGGAAGGGGTGAAAGGGATAGCTTGGTCACTGTGTGGTAAATCTCTACTAATCTTCAAAGCAAGATATAACGCAGGATTTTTCTTCTGTTTCTTTCCGAGCGAAGGCCATTGTATTTCCATCCTTGGCTGTGTCAGCAGTGATAGCCCTTTTTTCCAGCATTGATTGTTGACTTCCCCTGACACCATATCACAACCCATTAGTGCTGAAAACTGACAAGCCCAGCTGCAACAGCAAAATGGCAAGTTTAAAGGAAAATATACAAGGGACAGGCACAGAATGCTATTAGTATGAAAAAATAGTTGTTTTTTGTATTACCTCTGTAAAGGTCAAGAATGCAAACATTTTTTTCTCTTGCTAACAACAACCTGTGTATATTTTGAAGTAACACAGCCATTCTCTCTCTCTCTCTCTCGCTCTTTCTCTGTTTTTTTTGTGGATTTTTTTTTTAGTTCAAGCTGCAATGTGGGTTTTACAAAAGCAACCATGTTGAGGTGAGTGAAAAAGGTTCCTTTAGGAAGCTCACAGGGAATATTTTGCTTATACATATGTATGGAGTATGAGATTTTTGTAAGGCAGAGACATTTCAGAGAAATTAATGGCTCAGCAGTTTCTGGGTACTGAGATCCCATGATCAAGCTTTTATGTTGCCTGAAAAGTGGGATTTCTTTTTTTTCTTTTTCTTTTTCTTTTTCTTTTTCTTTTTCTTTTTCTTTTTCTTTTTTCTTTTTCTTTTTCTTTTTCTTTCCCTTTCTCCCATTCTTTGTCTCTTTCTTTCTCTTTTCATCTGGAGTTGTAAGGTGGTGTCAGCACTCTGGACAGTAGAGTAACAATAATGGCAAATGTTCCTTCTGATTGTATGGGTGATTTCCCAGGGGAGGAAATCAACAGCCTTCATTGTCCCAATGCTGTGTACTTAGAGAGATAATGGGGCTTGGGCAAGGGCAGGTAACTCTTTAAAACCTTAGTGCCAAGGTCCCCATTTGATATCAGTTGAAAGCCCAGGGGAGAGTGGAACACAAGTAGGGCCCAACAGCTCTCTTGACACCCAAATTTGTTGCAAGTGATTACGTAGCAGCAGCAGCAGCAGCAGCAAAGGAGCAACAGTGATGGAAAACGGGTGAAATACATTAAAATATTTTGTCTTTTGAGGAACAGCCTACAGAGGTGGGTTTGTTGAGTCTCTAGAGGAGGAGGCTCGAGGGGTCCTCATCACTCTCTACGACTCCCTGAAAGGAGGTTGTAGCCAGATCAGGGCTGGTCTCTCCTGCCATGTCTGCAGTGAGAGGACTGGAGGAAATGGCCTTAAACTGAGGCAGGGAAGATTCAGATTAAATACTAGACAATTTTTTTTCACTATTGAGGTGGTCAGGGATTGGAATAGGTTGCCCAGGGAAGTGGTGGAGTCACAATCCCTCGAAGTGTTCAAGAGGTGTCTGGATATGATGCTGGATGATGTGGTTTAGGGGTTATAGAGGAAGTGCTGGGTGCTTGGCTGGACTGGAAGATCTTGAAGGTCTCTTCCAACCTTGATTATGAACCTATGAAAATTAACAAAACAAAAAAAAAAAAAAAAAAAGGAAGAAAACACTAAGAGTGAAGGTCAAATTAAATAAAAAAATTTATTTGTAATCTTGTAGAGCAGTGAGGATACAAAAGAACTTGGATTAACAAGATAATGAGTTTCTTTTTGAACAGGTGGGATTATTTAGGCTTGGTTTTGCAAATTGATAGCTATGGACACAAAGGACATTAATCTCAAGTAATCTATATTGATAATTCTGTTATCACAAACGTGAGTTCTTTCTAACTTGTACCTATGGACATTGGGGATGGCAGTAGCTGGTTGATCCCCCATTTTGATAGAATGTTGCAAAGGAATGGCTTCTGCCCCAAAGTTCTTGCAGCAAAAAACCCCAACTCATTAAATAAAGGAAATGATACTCAATTTTATGGGTGGAAAGCTAAGTCTTACAAACCAAGTGACCTATCCAAGGTTATACTGTGCGCCTCTCCTGAAGACTGATTGCTATGTGCTAAAGTATGGATTTACAAGGCCCAGCCTATTTTAGATTAGATTTCTGTGTGATTCTCTAAGCATCTATTAAAATGCTCTTGAACAGAGTAGCTCAAAGGGAAGTCTGTGGGTAGTGAGTGACCACATCAGAGCATACAATTAGGACAGAGCAGCTAAAACTGAGTTAGTTGATCTCCTGCTTTTTCAGCTTCTTTCTCATTTATTCAAGCCATGAGTTAGTGACTGAGGATGAGCTGAGCTTCATTCCCTCTTCTTTCATCACTAGAGAACTAGTCTGTATTTGAGGCTTCCTTGTTTTTCCTTTCTCATCTGCTTGCTTGGCCAATCCAAGAACTTCATGAAGATCTCAGACATATTTATGAAATTTTGCTTTAATGTATTGGGATTTAGATCTAGTTTACCTTCACATGGTAGCTACAATTTCAATTGTGGATCAGATTCCAGAGGGATGCTCCCCAAAGTTTATTTTTATGGGTTGGGTCAGGTATAAAGTACAATGCAGAATGATCTTCTGCTGAATTAGAAGTTACAGTTAGGAGGAAGCTTCATTATGGCAATCCTACTCTAGTAATTCATGGACAGCCTTCTCCAGATAGCCAAATTTCTTGTAAACACTCAAGTATCCAAAAATCTGACTTCCTCATTATTTACACTGAAGCCAGGACAGCAGTAATAAATCAGGTTTCAAACATCCTTGGAGTAGTTACCTCTCAGAAAGAAAGAAAAAAGCATAACTTCAAGTAGTTAAAACAGGGGAAGACAGATGAAGACATGATTACACTGAGTTAGTACTTGTCTGCCTAATACACCTAGCTAATCCAGTTGTCTGGGTCTGAATGCAGAGCCTGATGCTAGTTTTTCCTATATGAACAGCAAAGTTTACTTCATGATTTTGGACATAGATGACCTAATTTCTGAGATTTTATATTAATACTCAGTTCATTCCTTGTCAACTTTACAAAGCAAATATGGGTCTAGTGGCAGAAAAGCATAGAAGAAAGGCTTCCCATCATTAGGGTTAGGCTGAAAGGCATTTCTCTGTGTTCTTCAAGGCTCTGTATTTTCACTGAAGTTGTTCATGTCTCAGTGAATCAGTTCAAAAACAATATTTAGTGAGATTTCATCTGTCTGGTTAACCATTAGTTTAAACTGTTGTAAAGCTACTATGGTTAACTTTATTAAAAATAAGAGACAAAGCCAGACAAAATGGAGAATAAATCAATGCTTATGTGTAAACCAATTCTTATAGAAGAGTATCTGTGTTATACATGTTGATTTTGGGTTGGTCTTGACTGTAACTGTGGATGGCACTGAGACCTGGTCGTAGATGCAGAGTTTATGCATTTACAGGCAAATGGGGTAAATGCAGATGGAACTTGACTTGTGTGGTGCTGGCTCCCTCATCTTCTGGGCATCTCTATGAAAAGCCTGCCATGCAGTTTGCCAGCTGTCGATAACCCTGAGCAGTCTCAGTCAGCCGTACTCCACTTTGACATGTATCTAAAATCTCAGTTATCTGAGCTGCTCTGTTCTGTACACTCCTTTTGTGCCTTCTGAGATACTATGGGAGAGAGTAACAGTGCAGACTAAGTGATCCACACTGTTTCAGATATTGAAAGGAAACTGGATATCATGGAAGTTGTTGCTAGAAGTGTACTGTTTCTCTTAAATCAGTCCTCCCAGTGCTAAAATGGGCACTGAATGAGGAAACAAAATATCTGTGAAAAGCATCTGGAATTCTGCTGTACTGAGTTTTTCTTAAGACTATTAACGAGGGCTATCACTTTAAAGGGTGCTTTAAAACTCACTCTTTAACTTCAATAAGAATTTTCAGAACTTCCTGAGGCAGCAGACACTTTAGGTGTAAGGCAAAATAATACAATGTGATCATTTATTTAACTCAGTTTCAACTCTCCCAATCTCCTTTCCCTCAAATGCAGAGTGGGTATCCCTCACCCACTAAACGTCTTGTATTTTTTTTCAGTGCTGTCTGGGCAGATGGGCATGTGGGACACGACTACCATTATGAGTGGGACTATATTTGGAGGAAAAAAAAAGTCTTTCTGTTCTTTTAGGGAATTTCCCTCCTCCAGAAATTACCTGGAGTAATGGTAACAGCCAGAAGTAATGGTAGGATAAGGGAAGGAAACTAGATTCCTGGAAAATCTTGCAAAGCAGTTAATGTGCTATTCTTTGGAAAATAGGTATCATCTCTTAGAATAATCTGTATTCTGATTCAGATACTGAATTAAATGAATATTTTTAAAAATCAGCTCAGCATATACTGAGCTTCATTGGAAACCTGTCTCTTATTTTGATGTTTGAGATTTGACCTCTATTGAGACTCTGAAACAGAGTAACCTGAAGGACTCTAAGACTTGACTTCTCCAGTCCTTTCATGGTTTTTAAGAATTTTGCTATGAAAAGTCTCCCTTGGAAATGCCTTCTCTTCTGCTTAGGATACAAATTTTCCCTCTTAATACCAGTGATATACACAAATGCATAGCAGAGCTTATATGTGAAGGTATTTTGTCTCTGAAGGAGAAAGGCAGCTTACAGGTGTGATGGGATAAGCAGCACTATCTGATGTGGGTGGGAGTGAAGTCATGTCCCATTTCTGTTCCCTTTGAGAGGAGCAGCCCTTCAGGGTGCTTGCACTTCCTCACTGAGTGTGCCGAGCTGGCAGTGACAGCATGGAGACACCTCAAGTAGCTTTTAAACAGTTATTTTGGTTGCAAGGAGTAGTCTGGTTGTGGCAATTCAGAGCTCAGTAAATACAGCTGATTTATTTGGCAACTCAGCTCCTGTGTCTTGATGATACCCTAGAACACACTCATTGCCTGCAGAGATCTCGGATTCTTGTTTCCCTTCTCCTGTGAAGAACCAGGATTTGGCCACTTTCGTGCAAGACAGTTACTTTTGTGCTAGTAAGCTGTGGGTTAGATTTTTATATCATGTTTGGGCAACTAAATAATTAGCCTGCTTTGGAAAATGCTGAGTCTACAACAGCTTCCAGTGAAGTGAAGAGAATTACAGACTACTCAGCAATCTGGAAAACGAGGCCTATTACTTATTAAATATGGAGCTGGGAAGAGAATTTATGATGTTAATTTTTCTAAAATTTGAAGCTGCATAAACTACAGCTTATATTAAGGCTCTACACATACAAAGTTGCTAAAGGTTAGTAAATGACTAGTAATTCTTTCTATAAGTGGTGATCAGTTGATTACAATGTCCAACAAGTTTGGGATTTATTTTAATATCTCCTAAAATTACTTATAATCTACCCATTTGTGTACTTTTAATGTACCTTTGACCTCTGTAACCTGAAAAGTACTGTTCTTTTGTCAATTTAATATCTCCAGAACATTATGTGTGGTCACGATATATTTGTGGAAGGGATTCTTTAGTTAAAATGTCTGCTGGCATAAGTCAGCTGGGGCTGACTTCAATCCAGCACAAGAATCTCAGTTTGGGGACCCGAAGAATGGGGCACTGTAGTCTTGTGGGCAGCATTACCAGGCAGGGAGTAGAAGCAGGTTCTCTGAATAGCCTTCCTTTGTCCACCATCATGAAATCAAAAAGCAAATCTTTTGAAAAACATCAGGCAGTAATTCCCCTGGGGCTTTCCTAAACTCATCCATCATGGGGAAAATCTAATTTTCCTTCTTTCTCTATTGTACTCCAAGAAGCCTTGTGACCAGTTAGGTCATTTTAGCTTTAAACATTAACTTCGATAAGACATTTTCAATTAGTAGAGTCTTTTCAAAAATTAGACCATAATCTTACACTCATGCCCTAGGAATAATGATGCATTCTTTTTGTTAAATGTTAATGATTTTTGAGTGAAAAGTATTCTGTTTATGATACTACTGTTGAATAATAATAATAATAATAATAATAATAATAATAATAATAATAATAATAATAACAACTAGTAGTGATGTTGTAACAGATTTTTTTTTTTTAATGCTCTAGGAGGCTTCCACCAGCGAGTTGACTTGAAACTGTTTTACTCTGGTAAAGCTCATTTCTACGTATATTTATGTATTAATAAAGTGTCAGGCCTAGTGTTTTAGTTAGGCTATATCCCAGTTACACCCAACTATTAAGATGTCCATTTATTAATTCATTAATTTCATGACTCCTTCCACAATGTTCTACAAAGATATTTTGCCAACTGTGTTTACATAAATTCCCCATTGTACTTTGCATTTTTATTACATAGAATTGGTGTTTGAAATAGCTTGTAAATTGACAGGATACAAATTAGTGGAAAAGCAGACATTAAAGAGTCAGTGATGTTTCTGGGTAAGTTTTGAAAAACATTTATTTGGAACCAATTGTATGGATGTATCATTTACTTTTCTGCTTTCCCCTTCCTACATTTGTTATAACTAGGAA
Source organism: Certhia americana (assembly GCA_018697195.1). Taxonomy (NCBI): domain Eukaryota; kingdom Metazoa; phylum Chordata; class Aves; order Passeriformes; family Certhiidae; genus Certhia; species Certhia americana. Next base: position 58,642,343 of record CM031859.1, on the reverse strand, counting down.
AATTTGCATGAAAATTGCTTGTGGGTTTATTTCAATGTTTACCTGGTTCAACTGTTTATTTTATACGTATCTGCTATTGTTATGCTTGTCCTATGACATCACAGTTCATTGCCAGTGACAGTGACATCATAGAAGTGATGGTTTGTGGGACTGAATGCTTCTTGAGACTGTGAGTGACTATAAACCCCTTTTTTTTTCTCTTGGGCCACCAGTTGTTGCTAGTTGATGGCTGTCATTTTCCTGTCAAGTCAAAAACCATCATGTTATGGCCAGTGCTTTTGCCTATGTGTCACCAAATGGCCACCCCTGACAACTTCACTGCAGAAAACCAGGCATTCCTGATCACAGGAGACCATGTTTCCTTGTAATTCTTACTCAGGACACAGATTTAATTGGGGAAGAGGACTCCACTGGAGTTTGTCTTGTGTTTTCTGTATCATATCTGTTCTAAATAGTCACTTCTGCCTCTCTTAATTCAAATCCAAAACCTTCCAGGAAAATGAAACTCCTCTAGTCCAGTTTGGGGAGGGTAGGAAACTATGGCTCCATGTCAAGGAATAAGCAGTAATGAGATTAATCATAAACATCTTTCTTGTGTATATAGGCTTATATGAATGAGAAGTGACAGGAACAGGACAGTGCAAGAAGAAAAGATCTATCTAAATACAGTGTATTTTCCAAAATGTTCCTGGAGTTATTGAAAGCTCCTTGAAAACACCCCATGTCTTTTCCAGTAGTAGATGGACTGCAAGAGAGGCAGCCCTTGTGAAGCCAACTTACTCTAATATATTCAGACAGTGGATCTGTTATATCTGTTGTATTGCTGGGCAGAAAATGGAAAGACAGTGAGCACTCCTTTCACTTTTTTTTCCCTTCATGCTCAAAATCGTCTCCCACACCTCGAATCTCCTACTGAACATGACCTACCAGTCAAGTTGCTATCCCTCACCTCCAGCAAGCAGGAGGTGGCTGGGTTGCTCCTTTAGCAGCCCATGCTGGTAGTAGCACACCACTGCTCACCCTGCGGGGCTTCTTACAGAGCAACTCGAGCTGCTCTGGCCTCTCTCCGACGACTGGGTTTGTCATTTCTGTCAGTCTGTGGCACATACACACACATGCACAGCAGCTGCCAGTGGCCTCGGGGGCCTGGGATCCTCTTTTCTTTGAGCTCAGCTCTCCTGCACACTGGCTGGCTACATTGCAGTCTATTACCTGCAATAGGCTCTGACCTCTTTCTGAGCATCTTAAAACACCCTGCCGTGGAGTGCCAATGGCATGCAGACGTGTGCCCTGTTTGCTGGTGTCTCTCCCCTGCTTTCAAATTACCTCTTCAAAGTCCATTTGGCTTCAGTTTTTGTTCTTTTTTGAATGGTGGTGGTTGTCTTTGATATTACGATTTTAAATTTTTTTTTACTCTGAAGGAAATAAAGATGCATATGTCCGTTTTAGATACATTTGAATAATCGCTAAAAATAAAATGAAAAAATCAGGGCTCTACTCTGCAAAGTAGTTTTCAATCCCCTGAAGAGTAACATGGCTCTTTCTGACTCCACACAGGCAGACAGGCCTAATTCAGCTGTCTGTTGCGTGGTATGTTTAAGTGGTTTTGTAAAACAGTGTTCCCTAAATGTTGACAGTTTAATGGATTTCATTAGTGGCTGCCTATGGGCTGAGGGCTCAAACCTGCCCCCACCAGGGTTAGCTCACATGAGTTCAGACGTGGCTGTGTGGAGGACCACCCTCATCCTTTCGGAGCTGCTCCAAGGGCTGCATCTGGAGACTTGAAACAAGAGCAGGCATCTTCTGTGTCTACAGATCCACAGCACAGTGTGGGCCATGGCTGGTGGGTGCATGTAGTCATGTGTACTTCTCACTAGGCAGAAATGTTTCCAAGGCTCTATCGCACACCTGAAGATGTGTGGGTCTTCTCAGGGTCTCTTTGCAGGCTGCTGTGCAGGTGAACTGCTTTGGTTCACTGTCCTGGGAAATGAAGGAGTGTCTCTACTATGCCAAACCATGCTTGTGCTACGTCCCCTGTGCCTGTGAGACCTGTAGCTGCACAGAACATCTGGGGGCCCTCCAAGTCCAATTTCCATTAGCAAATAATGTTCATGATTTTGTTCCAGTCACTGCCTGTTAAGTTGAATAACATATGAAAGATAGCTTCATCAAGGTAAGTAATAGCTGAATCAAGTCTCTCTCTCTCTCCACTCTATGAGGTCAGAGGAAGCTTGACTGCTTTGTCTGGAGTGTGTGTTGGAGGAACACTTTGAAGGGGAAAGCATTAAAACTAACAATATGAAATCTTGGAATAGACTATAATTTTATTCCTTTTTCTGAACAAAGCAAAGAAAAATAGAGTTCTAAGAAGCCATGAGTGTAACTGAGAGCCCATTTTAATCAAATCATTGCATGTTAAGCTTTTCCCAAACTGTAGTGAAGAAGACACTCCAAAACTAGTAGAAGTAACTTTTTTTTTTTTCTGACATGTTGAAAATCTAAAGCATGACAATTAGCTGTAACAATTGCAAATTTAAGGCAAGTCATATAGTTAAAAATTATTTCCAGCATCTATTCCGTGATGTCTAATGATTTCCTCAGATTTCTTTTTTTGGGGGGCAGGTCTGAAAAGCTCTGTGTTTAGTGCCTGTCCAAAGATGGTTTCTCCCCTGCCCATCCTGAGAAGAACTGTGTGAGGCACCTGTGTCTGGATTAGGCACTAGGGAAGAAAGGTGCATACCCGTTGCTTTAGCATTATGAGCATCAGGACTGCAGCTCAGCTGTGCCTCTCAATACACCAGCCATTTCCTTCTTGGGTTTTAGGTCCAGGTTTGTTCCCATGCCCAGTCCAGTTGGATGGTCCTCACACTTCCCAGACGATTTCAAGTTCATTCTTGTGTCTCTACTCCCATGTGAATGCTGTGCTCTGGAGTAGGGGAGGGAAGGCACCTAAGGGACAGGCAGCCTCTCTATGTGCAGCATACTCTTTGCCTGGCAGCTTAATCTTTCCTGCAGCCTTCCTGTGCCTGCTGATGGTGCAGGGGAGGCAGTTGAAGAGCTGTTCATTCATTCTGTAACCAAGCAGACTATAGAGCTTTTTGGGACCCATTTTACTATTACCTCCATATCTAAAGCACTTTTTTTCTCTTTTTGTTCTCCAGTAGCAGCTTTTTCAGGCATTGTTTTCTGTTGAAAGTAGGCAAGAGCAGTGAGACATATAAGCAGGTCTTTCATACTCCAGTAGAGGTCAGATACCTACCTAGAGTAAAGGAGCTAATTCATTACAACATGATAGATTATAACAGCTTATTTGGAGACCTATTATATAAATCACTTAAATGTGTATTTACATAACATTCCTATTAATTACCACAAAGACTGTAATGACTGTGAGCTGTTCTAGTTTATCTTGTAAATATGTATTTAAGCAATTCTGTTGCAGGTAATATTTAATCAATAGACCATAACAGATCATTAATCATGCCAAACCTTTGTGTAAAAAGTGAAATTCTACTGGTGGAATGTAATGGATGCTTTGGAATACCATATAACATATTACACCATTCATATGAAAATCTACAGTACCACCAATGGTACATGTTAAAAGCCTTAATGTGACCTCCTTTATGGTAGATCTGTACTGACACATGGCCACATACTTTTCTTGAGGTAAAGAAGCCAAGAAGTTACTCAGCAGTGATTCTTTTGGACACTTGCAAGGAGCTGAAAAGACAAACTCTGCAGGGATGCACCTACCATATGTTTTCTTGGCCAAAAAGTTACTGGGTAAAAACATCTATGTAAAATGCTTTTATGTGTGCCAGGTATCTGTTGTGTCTGCGTCCCACACAAGAGTATTCTGTAGTACCAGTGATGGCAACAGCTCTGGAAGGAAGAGAAACATTGCTCTAATCCTTACTATGGAAGTGGAGAAAATCCACAGAGACAGACTGTGCAGAACACTCAGGACATAGACATGCAACAGAGGGATGCCTGACTATTGCTATCAAGAAGGTGACCATCAATTTACCTGAATGAAGGCAGGTATTGTTGGTGTTTTCAGGGAAACTTAAGACATTATCTCAGTGAAACATACATATGTTCAGGAGCCAGAGTTTAAATGGTAGTATTTTGGTGGTCTTCACTAACCTCTTCAAAACACAGGTGCAAAAAATGGAGATCATCATCAGGGACCCATTTTTTAAAGTACTTGATGCACAGAGAAAATAGAAAAGAGAAAGTAAAAACCTAAAGCACTTTAAAGAGCTCCAGTAGAAGTCCTAAGGGTTTTGTTTTCTTTGTACAGTACATAAGACAAGTCATGTCATCAGAAAGTAGAGAACTTGAGAACAAAATTTTGCTTACTTTACCTGTGCCAGCAGCCCAACTTGATTTTAAACAGACTGCTTGGGAGAGGGAGGTGAGCAGGATTTTCTGCAGAACTGAATTATCAAGTATTGTAACTGCGCTACTGCAAATTCACATGATGTAGTGCATGCATGCTTGCCAAACTGTCCCGGGAAGCTGGCCTCGAGCTTTAGCTGAAGTCACAGCTAACAGCTAAGAGCCAAATTGTGGTCATGTGAGTCAGTCACTGACATCATGCAGAACTACTGCACAGCTAAGGTGCACCCTGTTGGTGCCCAGACTGGAAATGCATTTCTAGAAACTCTGTCCTATGTCATGAGTGTGCCATGAAGATTGTGCTGAACAACTGGAGGATTCATGGCTGAAATAGTAAGAAAGTCTTAGTTCAGGGCCATAATATATTGGCAAAGCTTTACAGAAAGTCTGTGCATCTCTGACTCTGGCCAAGTCCACTGATCTCTTGTTTTCACAAGCACTAAATTCACTCCATTTTTAAAAAAGGTTTTTATTAATGGTTCCTTAGGAGGTTTTGCAATCTATTGTCTAATGCAAGCTTTGATTAAGTTAAAAAAAACCTCTCTGCAGTAACAGTTCTCCTGTGTAATAACTAATCAATATATGCTAATTGCTTGCCAAGTATATTTCTTACAGAGAAATGGTTACGAAGTTAGGTCACTGCCAAAAAGAACAAAAAACCCCTAACAAACAGACAAAAAAAGCCCCCTACCTTCAAAACCCTTCTTTAATTCCTTAGCCAGTAGGTATTTGTATCTGTAAAAGATTAACCAGTTTTTTACTTTTGAAAATTAGTATTGAAATTTTATTAGCTGGTATGAATATTCAATTCAAATGTTTTTTTTACAGCTAAGTTATAAACCTGTAGAAAACATGGGAAAAAACAGGGTTGAGAAAACTCAACCCTAAATATAATGGTGAAGCTGAGTACTGCTGTAATAAAGTAATCTATTAAAAGGTTATCTTTCATATAAGATTTCTTTCCCTAAGCACCTAAGCATATTAACAACATCTGAAATGCACTTGTAATTATACACACCTCAGAAAAGATTTTAAATTGCCTTCTTTATCCACACTTATAAAAACAACTGAGTCACTCTGTGATCTTATTTTACCTATGTACCTTAAACCTTGTAAAAGCAAAATGGAAGAAGCAATCACCCATCAGAGAATTGCTTATAGGTGAACTTTGGCCGTCTCTAGTGGCATTAATTTTGTTCTCTGTGAACTGCACTTGACACCCTTGTAAGGTCTGGAGAATTCTTTCCATCTCTGACTGGCCTACATGACTATTTGCTACTAATTTGTGCATTGAAGATGATGCACTGGGAAAAAATATAGTTAATTTAGTCTCTGAAGAACAGCTTTATGACCAAATCCTGCAATTTTCTGGGAAAGACTGTTCCTTACCTTTTCAGTCAGTGCCAGTGAAGTCAGCAGTGTTCTTGTATGACTGGGATTGGAAGGAGCGGGTGCAACAGCAAGGCAGGGAATGTGCTGCTTTAACTACACCAGCTTCATTCATGTTTGAACTCCAGCTGCCTTTTTCCTGAGCACTGACCATACTAAAGAACCTAAATGCCCTGCAACACTGCTGCTGTCATCTTTCCATATACTGCAGGAATATATTGTATGTAACACAGTAAGAAATATATATAACATAGTCTACAAACTGCTTGCTTCTGTGTGGTATTTGGTTTCTGGAAGAGACATGAAGACCAGCAAAAGAGTTTCTGTCAATCCCATATAGCAGAAGCACAATGGCTTGAACAATTCTTGGACTTTTAGACAAAAAGGTGGTAGGAATGCTGTTAAAAAAGTTGCTGTGGCTCTTTGCCTTGTTAGAGATCTGATTTTGCTTTGCTACTCAGACAAAAATACCTTTGATTTTAAGCCCTTGTAGAAATCCCTTTTGAAAATTTTCAGCTGACTCCACTTGGCAGCTAGGTTTATGAAGTAACATTTTTATCTGTCTCCAGTCTTCTGGGGCTACTGGTTATTTGGTGAAGAGCATTTGAGCTAATGGAGCTCACTTGAATTCCCCTTAGGAATAAGATTCTTTCCTGAATAAGGACTGTGGGATCAGTTATTAGCTGTTCTGCTGAATAAACTGAATACCCATGGAGCTTTTTAGCTTCTCCTTTGTGAAACCCATGGCTTTTAGAAAGGTCTGTGATGGTTCTGGTGATTTTTATTGTGATAATACTCCTAAATGCTCAGGCACAGCTGAGAACAGCACTAATATTCACCACATGCTACCTACAAAATTGCTGTGGTGGAAGCATGGGGTCCTTGCCCTGAGCACTTCATGGTGTCAGGGTTTTCAAGATGATTCGTTGCAGAGTTCCACTTGCTGGATTTTATTTCTAAAATCATCTTATTTCCAAATGTTAATTCTCACAGTGGAATATCAGTTATAAATGCATATGTTACTGGGGTATTTTGTCATAGTTAAGAGGACTTCATAGCGTCTCCCTCAGCAATTTGATTAAATGAAAGTATTAGTTTCCTCCTCTGGAAGGGAGAAAGCTGTGTAGTTTGGGTCTAGCTGTAGCAAACTGATGAAATACTTACATAGAATTTAATGGAAAAATCTGGCAGATTTAAAAGAAAAATGTCATCTCTACCACACAACCCTCTGGGATGACTCAAAACCAGATGAGAAGAGACTAGAATAATTTCATACCTCTGTGTTTTAGGAGCAATTTCTTAAAAGCTGAATATTGTCTTTTCTGTGGAATTTTTACCAGTATTGAGTAAAAAAAAAATATTTATAATACTTTTGGGTTTAACACTTCCCAGATCAAGGTTGGAGGCAAGAGTGAGGTAAGGAGAAAGGATATGGGGAATCTGTTGCAATGGTGTATTCCTGTGTTGTATTACAGACAGGAAGCATGATCATGCACAAAGCATTTCTGGGGTGGGTAAACATGTCTCCCTGAAGCTGTGTGGAATAAAAAGCCTTTTCAATGTTAAGGGAGGTGGTTGTGGTGGATTCTCTATCATTAGTTGTTTAGGTCAAGACTTGCTCTAGTCAAGCCACACCTGTATGGTAGGTGAGACAGGATAAGATGGTCAGGGTGGTCCTTTTTTGGCCTTCATGGTACAGGAAAATCCTGCAAACCATTTGCGTAGAACAGTGTTGGCAGGTATGCTTTCATTTCTTTAGGCATTGTGTAAATTGTATAAAATCATATGCTGACTTACAAATGATGAAAGTATTAGGCCTGTCTTCTACTGTGCTGATACAATGGAAGAATTAATTTTTAAAAAGTAATTCTGGTAAGTAAGCTGAAAGAGCACTAGAAAGTGCCTGCTATTTCAGACAGCGCAGGAAAGTCACTAATTGCTCTAAACTAACTTCACTGAAGTGCAGAGCAAGGGTACAGATAACACAAAAATGTATTAGTTGCTTTTGTTGCAGTATAAAAGACTGCAGCAAGGGATTAAGTTTTTTTTTTTTTTTCTGTTCAGCAAAGGAGAGGACTGTGTTTCTCACATACTCCACTTCTTTTGCTATAGTTCAAAAATCTCAAGATACAAGGATTTGGCAGTGTCAGCAGCATAGTTTGACATCACACAGAGTGGCACAGCGCTGCCCCACAGAATGGTGTCCCAACGCCCTTTCAAGGCTGCCGCTTGCGAGCGCGATGTACGCTGAGAACATTTTTTATGGGAACATTCAGGCAAACAAACACAGATGGCTGCAATTGCCCTCCCCCTTCCCCTTCCCTGGTAGGTAATCGGCACTAGTATTGAATTACATAATTACTGGGGGTAATACTGTATTATCAGGTCAGGCAAGTTCTCTCCGTGAAGGTTCACCTGGTAAGTACTGCACGGTGATAGATGAGTTTTGTGTTACTTCACATTGCTTGGGACCGGCGCCAACCAAATCACCTCCTTCCTGACTTGTGTACCAGGTAGTCGGTCACACCCAGGCTATCTAAAGCTGTGCTTGCCCGGGCCAGTCTTCGATGAAAACAGCTGGGAATCGTGCCATATCGGCCGTGTTCCCGCGAAACGGCAGATGAAAGCGGCTCGGAAAGTTCAGCCGCGCTTTGGGTACGCGATGGCACTTCTGGCACTAGCAGGGAAGAGAAGAGGGAGGGCCAGGAGGAGGCAGGGAGAGGAGCGGGCGAGCCTGCGGAGCAGCCGCGGTCACAGCGCAGCGGTTGGCTTTCAGCTGGGACAGGGGAGGAATGTGGGATGGCTCCCACAGCATCTCCCGGCTTCGGAAACCTCTCCCCTTCCAGCACCGCGTGCGCCGCGCTGGCTCCGAGGGTACGGTCGGATGTTTGCTTGAGAAACAGCTGTGGTGGTTTAACAAGTTACTGCTTGATCAGCTATTTGTTCCTGCTCCCCTCTGCTGAGGCGCAGTAACCGAATCCGTGGGCTCTTTCAGGCTGCTGCAGGGTGGAGGGAAACAGGCTTTGCTTCAAGTGCTTGCAGGTACGGGCAGCTGCCCTGTCTGAGTCGTGGGGGCAGAGATAAAGAGTTAAGGGGTAGCAACTTTTTAAGCAGAGACAGCTGTCTCCTAAACGAATGTCTGACTGTGCCATAAAAGACACTCAACACCATTAAACATTGGGCTGTCAGCAATAATTACAGAATGTGTTCACACTGTTTAAAAAAGCAAAAACTACAGAGAGGAAGAGAAGTGACATGAAAATTCAAATGTGAAGAAACTAAATAACTACACTTGGAAAAATAAAGTGTTGCTTATGTGACTAGAGAGTGTTGTTTCAAGAAACCACAACTTCAGAGCAAATTTTGCCAGTGAATCTTTCATCTAGGTAGTGGGAATGATGAAGAGAAAAAATGCTTGGCCCTTTTGCAGTTTGCCCCTTTATTTCTCTCTCATGGTCCTGAAAGGTCATCAATCTCCACTGTAGTTTTGTAATGCTGAGAGTTTCATGTAAATTAATGTAAATATAGCGTCACGTGTCTGCTACATTTCACATACTGGAAATTGCAAGGTACATCTGGACAGAGGAAGCTTAAGAGTCCATCAGTGTATCTTCCAATTAATGAGGGAACACCTGCCATAGAGGAGTCACACTTTAGATGTGCTTTTTATACCTATGGTCATCCAAAATAATGTCTCCAAGGGCTCCCAGTAAAAATAAACATGGGTTCTCTAGTGGTTTGTGCTACGTGTTTGCTTTCACTGCAAAGTCAGCTCTGAGTTTCTTCATCCTTGTCATTTTGCCCTGACTGTGCAACTGCATCAACAGGAAAGTGTGATTATAAGGCACTTGGAGGGGACACAGGAGAGGGTATAGTGCTGCAAATGTATGCTGTTTAAATGATTAGGTTTAAAACTACTTCTGTCTCTCCAGAAAGGATTCTAGTGCTCTACAGCATTCTAGTTCACATAAAAGTAAAAAAATCCCCCACATTCCCAAACACGTGTGCAAAATATTATGGAAGGACTATTCGTATCCTTTAGTTTGCTTGCTTAAGTGGAAGCACTTAGAAACACTTTTTGAGCATTGAATTCTCATGTTTCTGTCAACCTTTTGTGGAGCCATTTGGAATCATCTGTGGCTGTGCATCTTGCCCAGCACCCTGGTGTTGGCACCTCTGTCACTGGCTGACACGTTCCAGCTGGTTTTTAACACATTCACATGCACTTCAAGCAGACAACAGATACTCACTTTGGCTGCACTGTGCCAGGTGCCAGCACCAGGTATCCACTCTCTCTGTACAGAACACACCTGGAGCAGAGCAGCCATGCATTGGCAGGACTGACAGTGCAAGCTGTTACAAATGCTTCTGGCATTAAACCCTACGTGGGTACCCGCCTATGCCTGCCAGTGCCCTGCAGCCTCACATCATATCTTGCAAATAGTGTGCAGACTCTCTGAAGACTCTCTCAGAAGGACTCTTGGCTTCTTCTATGTGCAGTAGCAAGGATTTGGGAACAATTTCTTACTGCTCTTTGGAGCAGGATGTCTTCACTGGGCAATACGGCTTCATGCAAATAGTCTAGAAAGTGGTAAATCAAGTCATTAACCCGTTTACAAAATTAATGCATTACACAGGAAGCTGAACAAAACTTGGCAGCTCTGCCTATATCTCCTTTGCACCTGAGGAACTTCTGAGTGACAAAGTAAGGAACCTTCACCCTGCCCTTAGCAAGATATGATGGCCATGGCCCTCACCAGAATGTGCAGCATAAGCCTTGCTTAGTAAGTTAGCACTTGTGAATTTTTGTGCATAGGATGTCTAGCTGCAGGAAGATTTTACTTTATGGAACTGGAGTGCCATGTAGAAGTAGGTTGGTCTTCCTGACCTAATAACACAGGTCCTGGAATCAAGGGTTATGTAGGGTCAGTCCTCCTGGTAGTCCCAGCCAGAACAGAGAGGTACAAGAGGTTATTAATTCTCAAGTATTTTATCTGCTTTCTTCTGCATTAATGCATCACAGGAAAACACATGTTTCTCAAACGCCATCATAATTTTCTTGTACAGGGAGGTTGGTTAAAATGTGGGCCTGGAAAAGCACAATATCCCTTTAGCGCTTGGTAGGCTCTTCTGCTAGCACTGACGGTAAAGGATATGGCTTTCCTGCTGACTTCAGCAAGAGGGCTGTTGGAACAGTTTTCCCTGGCTGTGCTTTAGTCATATGCATTTCCACATGCGGCAGGGTTAAAAGATTCATTGCCCTTCCTGACTCTGCTTTACCCCAGTGTTTGAGAGCAGTGGGGGGGAGGCAGCGAGGGAAAAAGGAAGACATTAATACACAACGAAAAGCTGAAACCAAAAGGCCAGCCCATGCTGCATGTTCCCACTTCTCGGCAACTGTGAGTCACACACGTTAAACACATTTGTGCGCCGGTTGTGTGAGTTGTCCCTAGAATGCTTCAAACTTTTTATAGCTGCTCCCACTTGCTGCAGTGTCACCTGCTGGTGAGATCAAAGCACTCAATAGCACGCTCCCCCGCTCCATGCTCAACAAAGTCACCGGAGCCCTTGAAAACTCCTACAGATGTTTCCTCTCTGAAGACAAAAGGATATTTTTCTCCCCTCCCTTCCTCCTTCACACCAAAGAACAAATCCTATGCCTGGCTGAGTTTGTACCACCTCAGATTAATTGGCACTAATGCAAATGTTCGTGGCTGTGTGTGGGATGTTGCTGAGAGCATAATGGGTGTCGTATTTGCTTGCATGTGGTTACTCCACTTCAGCTGTGTAATTCATTGCTTTATAAAGTGCCTTACAATGCGCTACAGCACAGGAAGCTAATCATATGCCGCAGCAGACAATACAGCTGAGATTCAGAGTTACTGCAGGTCTCCTAAGGCCTGTGCCCTGAAGTCCCCAGTCCTTTTTCATCAAAAGTCCCCCTCGAGTGAGTGTCTATTTTGCCACCTGGAACAAACTCTTAGAACTGCCAGAATGTCTGGAGCTTTTCTGCTGGCTCCTCGTGGGATTCCCTTTCATTCCTTTTCAGTCTAATTCCTCTTCCCTTCACTCCCACCCTGAGTTTCTCTCCCTCTTTTTAGGCATCTTATTGGCAGTGTAATCCAGGCATAGCAGTATGAAGGTTGTACAAGAGTTTCCATTCTAAGGGGGTTATTTTGAGTTGCTTATGTTTTTGGCTGCAATTTTAAGCATTTGATATCAAGCCCAGAAGCAATTTTTTAATTGGAAAGTGTAAGCTGAGATAGGTACAAGAACAAAGATCTCTTAAAAAACAATAATTCCAACTGTGTAATTTTAACTGTTCTCATAGATGTGGGGATGAATTTGTGTTTGGTCCTGCAGTGTCTTTCACTTTTCACTCTTTTTATTCCCTTGAATGTCACTGGCTGGTAGTCACAGGGTGGTTTTTTTTTATAAATGCGGACTCTGCTCTCTAGGTACCAAGCTGTGCTGATACCAAGCTCTTGTCTCTAGCTTCCTCTGGAGAGGAAATCTCTCTCTCTATTTGACCAATAAAGCATGGATGAAGAAAGGTGAGGTCCTCTGTTAGTCAGTGACAGTCAAAAAGCCAGCGTAGAAGGAAGCAGTGAATTTGCCCAGTTGGTTGCACAAGTTTTTGCCTTGGTCTAGTTTACTGGCCTAGCAGAAGCTGAACCATGTAGAAGATCATAATTTAATTTATTTTCTAAAAATGCACAAAATTCTATTAGAAACCCTACATGACAAGACTATCAAATTGCAAACACTCAAAGGCTAAGGAAATGACAAAATTGAGCTTGCCTACCCAGCCTTAATTCTGTTTCCTCGCTTGTATAGTTACAATAAAGTTTAATTAGATTGTCGCATATTATTTTGGGGAGCTGCTGGAGCTGGTCTCCCGCCTCATTCATTTTGCATGCTAATGCAGTGCAAAGCAGTTTTTCTCGAAACACTGAGGGCTGGAGTTTCTCACTTACTGCAAGGGCTGCATGATGTGTCATAAATAAGATTGGTGTTCATAGAAGGCAGGAGCTGTGAATGTAGAATGATAATGAAGATTTTGGATAGTGACAGAGTAACCGCTTACTCCATCACCCTGCCAAACACCCACTGCTATTCCGGTCCCCCCAGTCCACAGCTTAGGACACCAAACTGATCGCAAACTTACATATTCCCATGCTCCAGTTTCCTGGGAACCATTCGGGAGAAGATGTCAGGATGTTATGTGCCCTAATTCAGAGACCAATCCTAGGGGACATAATGACCCTCTTACATGTCCTGTGGTAAATTACTGTTGTGGGAATGACAACTGCTCCACATCTCACTGGCTCTTTTGCCTTAAAAATTAGAATCTTGCTGTGTGGTTATTCATAGAGAAGTTTCTTCACAGATAAACACTCTAAGGACAAGTCCTCTCTTCATTCTCAGACAGTGGTAAATGTGAAAATCATTCTCACACAATAAAGTTAATTCGTATTCAAGCAGTCATTACTGTTCCCAACAAATTAAAGGTTTGTGCCCATTTATTTGAAGGGTCAACTATCTCTCTTCCCTGTTTGTATTCAGGCGTGGTCATTCCACTTCTGATAAAGATTGTGTATTTCCTCCCAGATATTTTTTTCTGTTTATTTCTGATTGGTTGTAAGTACTGGAGTGAGTTTTCCTTAGCTACAAATGCTACTCTTTGAAATTGAAGCACATGACAGTAGAACTTCAGTGTAATGACAAAAGGCAGTCTCTGCTCCTGTAATTTCACTTGCCTCTTTCCCATGTTCTTCTGCAACTGTAGCAAAATGCTGAATAGCTTTAGTATTTCATCTTCAGAAAGCTAGGAAATATAGCCAAGGACACTGAGCCGCGCTGAAATGAGAAAGGGCTCCCAGAGCACTGAGAAATGTTCCAGTTCTTTTAGGTTGAACCAACCCTTTTCTGTTTGTTGCCTCAATTTATGTAAATTATTAGAGTTCAAGTAGATTTAATATTTATCATCCAAGACAGGAAGGGTCAGCCCTCCTTTCTTCTACAGTCCCTCTACTGGAAAAGTGTAATTTCAGTAAAATGTCAGCATTTGTGATTTAAATACATTTCAGCAAGAAGATTTGCAAATTGTTATTTCTGCTGTCCCTCCCCCAAAAGTGTCTCTAATCTTTTCTCTCTAAAACAGTAGGATCTAAGGAGTAAAGCAAAATGACTACAGTTGTTACATAACAAGGCTTAGAATCTGTTTCCTTTTTCAAAGCTCTTAAGGTTCTTCAGAGTCTTTAGACAAATTACTGAATAAAGTGTATCACATTAGTGATGGTGACCTGTGAGTGTCCAGCAGGGTCCCTCTGTGTGATCTCCTTTCTAAGATGAGATGTCTAGATGAAATAATTTACTTGTTCATTATTATTTGAAGATGGCACTGTTTGCACTGAAAGGATGTGTACATCCGATTGTGCCACACATTGAGCATAATGAATTCCTATGATCTCTCCTTATTTCAGGAATAGATAAAAACAATTAGGAACTTGCAAAGCTAGGTGTTATGTCAATGTAAAAGTCAACCTTAACCCTTGAATTGATTTGATTCCAGAAAACCAAATCTTGGACATGTTCTGGGACATGATAGATTGTCATGGTAACATTTTCTGTAGCAACACCAGCTCCTACCGAGTACAGATTTTCATTAGAGAACTACCCCATGCAGTTACAGATATTGCAGTCTTCACAGAATAGGTGGAGCACTACTCTGCCAGTTGTTAATTAGTGTTTTGAAAAGGAATTCTATGCTATTCCACCCATTTTTCAGGCCTCATCTCTTCAGAATCATCAGGCACTTCATTTCCTTTAGCTCCATTCATCAGGTTTTAGAGTATGTAGGGTGTTCTGGATATCCATGCATCCATGCACAGCTTTTGGATGACATCCTTCAGCTGCTTTCACATAGTTTTGTTGTGCAGGCTTTGTCCTGCTGTTCATTCCTCTTAGACCTGGAATCACAGAGCACTGTAGGACCTTTCCTGACCACCTTTCCTCATTCTTGCTTTCTCATGGGTTAGCCCCAGTTGGACATGTCCTCTAGGGTTCTTCATTTACACTCACTCTGGAACAGCAGAAGTTCATCCTTCAGTACCTAAAGGGGGTCTACAAGACAGCTGGTGAGATTTTTTTTACAAGAGCATGTAGTGATATTACAAGGGGGAATGGCTTTAAACTGAAAGAGGGAAGGTTTAGATTAGATGTTAAGAAGAAATCCTTTACTGTGGAGTTAGTGAGGCAGTGGAACAGGTTGTTCAGGAAAGTTGTGGATGCCCCATATCCACAACTGAAGTGTTCAAGGCCAGGCTGAATGGGGTTTTGAGCAACCTGATCTAGTGGGTGGCATATTTTTGTCATGTTCACTATATTTCACTCCTTTGAGATATGGTGCATAACCTGTAGTCTGTCCTCTTATGCTGTGGCTTGCAGGCAGCTACTGGAAAGTGAAAGAAGAGGTCTTCAAGAACATTTTGCATGACAAAGGACATTGGCACAAAAGAAGGGGCTCCAGAGTGACAGAGTAATCTTGCAGATGATCATGCTAGATGTTCTGCCAGTTACATCTAACACTATGGCCTTCGCACTCACTGGATGATTTGATAATGCAAGAGTATTTGTGGAATGTTGTGCATAGGGAGACAAGAAATCTGAGATGTCTGTTCAAGCCAAAGTCCCTGCATCTATTCGACTCTTCTAGAAAGATGGTGGTAGACAGGAAAATTTCACATTTCTTCCTCACATTCACTTTCTTCAAACAATACATTAGGGCCTTATTAAAAAGGAAAAATAAAAGAGTATTCAAAAATAAATTAGTTCCCTCACTGTTTTTTTGTTTTCTGAAGATTTCTGTATTTTCATTTTGCATGAACACTTCAGCTGCAGTCAGACATTTCACTCTCTGTTTGGAGCCCTTCTCTGCTTCTCCCACAAAGGTCCATTGCTGTTGTGTTTGTTTTTCCAGGTCTGCAGAGGAAGTCATAATCTTAAAATACAAATAACGTGGATGTTTTCTTCTGTTAAACCTCATACTGTAAGGAAACTCCAGAGAATGCAAAGAAATAAATACAACTGTTTGTGTGCATTTGTCTGTCTGTGATCAGTCCCAGCTTTCTGAGGCAAGGCTCTGTGTGAGGGAGAACTGGCTGCACTCAGTGCCACAGCAGGGCTGGCCAAATCGTGCCTTCAGGGGTAGCACAAGGGAATGAATTAAAATCAATTGCAGGCAACATTTTATACTTCCTTCTTAACCCACTGCAGCTGGGGAAGTTGGGGAAGGGAGCCAGTGAGTGGAGTGAGGAGATGCACACAAACAATTGCAGGGTGCAGGAGGCAGCAGTGTTTGGGAAGGGAGGGCTTTAGTTAAGGGTTGAGGAAAGCAGAAAAGGGTTATAGTTCTATTTTTTGTTGGAGTCGGAGATTGAGAACACTGCTGTCATGATCAATGGAGAAGAACAGTGTTCTGTCTCTTCCTAAGTGTTGTTTGGAGAAAGTGAAGAGGATGCAGAGAGGCACAGCAGGATGGGGAGGAGGTGCTGGTAGTAGGAGAGGAGCTGGGAAAGACATGATGCTTTGAGGCAGCCAAGATGAGCTGTTTTGCAAGCTGGCTGCTCTAGTACAACGAGACAGAGGGAAGAGTTGTCAGCAGTTGATGTACGTGGGTCATTCAAAAGCTTGATTGTACTCTTCATTTTGTTTATCCGTACAAATGGTCCAAAGCTCTGCTTTCTAAAAACTGCACTCATTTGAGCTGTAAGAAAAGAAAGAAAAAAAAAACAGTCATAAGAAGACTTTGAGTTGCAATGCATCCACCCAATGGCTAAAAAGAAAGTGTACTGCAAGTTATAGCAATGAATTTATGAAGAGTATGCAGTTTATTGTTACAAAAGGGCAGTTCCCATTTTTCCACTTTCCTTCACATTTTCCCCTTAAAATCACGTAATGTATGTGATCATTATGGATATCTGTTAAATAAAGGGTAACCCTTTGCTTATTACTGGCTAAGGAATACAGCCACCCCACCTGAGGAGCCATTAGGTGTGTACTGTTCTTGTAGGAGCAAATGCAAAATGTTACAGTGACTGAAAATTAACTGGTATCACCAAACACTTAACAAGTTTCCATGCTGGGCATCAGTGTCCTCCAGGGACAGGTAATTTTTCCACTAAACTCTGTGTGCAGGGCTGGGTAGACAGTAGAAGTTTACACAGCTTGTGGAGTGGTTAAAACACCACCACCACCACCACCACCACCACCCCCTTCTCAAAATACAATCTGAGTTTAATTCACTCATTAGATGATGTGTATGAGCACAGACTCTAAAAGTCTTGTAGGTTAGGTGTTATGCATACCTGACTTGAGAAGTTAACCAAAGTTCAGGGTACTGCTGCTCTTTTGCTAGAAGAGATGGATGAGGCAATCAGGTGGTCTGAGTGAAATCTTGTATTATGACAAAGAATGCATGAGGAACTGCTCCCTTGAACCCATGGGGAGTCTGACAGAAGATAATCTCTTTACACACAGGGTCAGGTCTCTCTGCCCCAGCCCCTGCTCATCCAGATACTTATTCTTCCCTGTTTTGACACAATAGTGACAAAGTCTTTTTTTTTGTCTTCTTCCTCAGCTTTTCTGGTCTTGCTGTTTCTGTCACGGACAAACCCTCACAATATAATTTCCTGTAAAACCTCTCTGTCTACACGTGTCTTTGTTTTGGAAGATGGCACGTAGTTATGTTTGGGGTGGAGATCATTATTGTTTCAAACATCTGGCTTCATAAAGAATCTTAATGGCTTCTCTGAATTTATTCTGAATGAAAGGATGAAGTGTTACGCCCATCATCTTCCACTAGCTTTTACCCAGCTCATAACAAAAAAGTGACTGGAAGCCACATAACCTGTCAGGCTGCATATTAAAGATGTCAAGAGAGGACTATTAAAGCCCCCTACTCGGAGGGGGACGTGTGTTGACTGACCTATACAGCAACTTTTTTTGCAGTGTTGGAAAGGCAAAGTGCAAGAAATTTCTTGTCTTTTAAAAATTAGTAGACTATTTAGCTGGAGGAGCAAAGAGGCATTTCCCCCAAGGCAATGGCAAGGATTTCCCTGAAAGGGATGTCTTGCTGTGACATTGATTGCACCCCTCTCTGACAGCTGGCTGTGGACACAGGGCTTGTAGGAAGTGGTCAGTGCCATTCCTCCAGATCCACAGAGGTTTCAGGCAGGATCATAGCTCATGGTGGCTTGACCTCTCTCTGTGCACCATGGGGTCATGTGTAAATCAAATCCTTTGCCCTGACAGGTGATGAGTTTGTGTGGTTTGAATCAATATATGTCCTGGAAGAGCAACTCTGAAATACATATCTCTTTAATGTGTGTGCAGATGGGGAATTATATCATGTAAATGCTAATTTACACACATTGGAGACACAAGTGAGTAGTTAGTTCATCCCCTGACACCAGAGGAGAGTACTGGATAAAAAGTGCATGAGCCATTAAAAAGATATAACACTTAACCTTAGCTGGTGATGCATGTGAGAATGACACCATTACTGCTTTGGTGGTGGTGGAAGAACAAGATGTTCAGTGGTGCTTCTAAAAGTTTGTGATACGGTGCTAACAGGGTTTGAGTGTCAAGGACCTTGTACCTTAGCCAAGGGAGCCCTTTTACTGGTTGGAAATTAAAGAATAGGAAACATAGAAAAGCTGCTGTGATTATAGTTGACTAAACTGTGATAAAAGATGATCTGTTTGTGGGCTGCCATAGCCCTATTTCTTATTTCCTTGCTGTGAAACAGTGGCATGCTTCCCTGCAGAGCCTTAGTTTCTGATTGTTTGCATGGAGGCTCTTAGTGGTTTCTGTCAGGCTGTTGTATCTTCCTAAGTGACACTGAGCCAGTGGAAGAGAGCTGCTCAGCTACATGCTATAGAAATGCATTTTACATGACATCATACAGCAAGGTTCCTGATGGGAAACAAGAGAAAGTGGGGCTCCATTAATAGGAAAAATGGGTAACAGTATAGTTTTAGAGGCCCCATCACCCCTGGGTCTTACAGAATGTTGTAGAGGGAGGTATTAGGTAAAATTAGATAATACGATGCAAGGGTTATGTCCATTTCACAAACAGAAGGTTCTCTGAAGAGTTAAGGCACTGTTTTCAAAAGCCTTTCTCTGTGCTCAACTTAATATGTTCTTTAATATTAATGGTTTGTTACCTGGATAGGACTGGAAAATAAGTATGTGTGAAAACAGGATATTGTCCAGGCTATCAACAAAGCATGTCAACAACATGGGATAGTATGGGGTTTGACATTGGCATCATGTACCCAACCCTCTTCTTCTTTAGAAGCTAAAATTAGTTCCTCTACAGCTACTGATGAAGGCATGGAAGACTTGAATTGCCCAGTATTGAGAAAACAGGCTAAAGTCACAATAAATTTAGTCCCCAAGTGTGGCAACTGCACTTAAGGTGAAAAAAAAAAGTAGCATAAATGATACCTTTATCACTTCAATGTGAGGGACGAGTACACCACAGTGAAAGAGAATACAACAGTTTCAACTCTTCTCACTGCTGCCCTAAATGTAAATAGGGCATCACCAAGACAGACAACACTTCTGATTTTGTCAAATCACTTGATATAAACATTGATCCAGCCGTGGCTGAACAAATAATACCCTCTGTCAGACATTTTCCTGTGATGTGGAGTTGCTGGCTGTGTTGTAATTCAGAAGTGAGCCATTCACTTATAAATGTGCAAGTGTTCATGTGTGTCCCTGCATTAAGCTCTCTGTACATCAGGTTTATGAATCTAGTGGTCTTCTCAAAAGAATCACCTCATCAGATGGAACAAATTGAAAAAGCACCCTCAGCTTTGCAATAATTGCTGTGAACATTAGTTTTCCTATTTAAATTAATCTTCGATTTTGTTTTATTTTCTCCATAGTACAACAGAGACAAATTCTGCAATTGAACCAGAATAGTTCATTACAGATGACACTAATAATTGAACAGAGACATTGGAAAATATCTCTTCTCCTTTACAGCAGTGTGCACGATTGTAAGATGGTTATACTGGATATAAAAAGTCACATTACAGTAAAGAAAGTGCATGAATCCATAATCTGGATGATGGGAAAATGTTGCTGGCAGGAACAAAGGGCATTTTACAATGAGTGATGATAAAGAATGGAAACTGATAAAGACACTTGTATACCTATGACGGTGCTGTAGGTTTGGCTGAGATATTAGGCCAAGAGTTACAGGGACGTTTAATCTTATCTTAATTTTATTTAATCTTAATGAGTCCCCAAAAAACTGAAGAATATTTATTGTTAGTGCTCATATATCTGAACTTCACCTCAGTATTTCTTTCTGAACCCTTTCCCTGCAATTAATATCTGAGAGCAGGACCACATTAATTTTTCAATCCAGAAGTACGTGGTACCTTTTTTTGAATACACATAACTTCCAGATAGATGGAAAGACATGAGGGACAAAGAGACTACCATAGGGAGGGGAGACAGAGTATTTTTGCAGCCAAGGGTTAAAATACCTTTCCCACTAAAGCTAAGATTCAACATTCAGGCCACATTTACATTAAGGAATAAAACATAGAGTTCTTTCTACAATTTAAAGTTACCACTTCTCTTGCTCTGTCCTTCTGTGAACTTTCAGAAATTACCTCACTAATAACCCAGTAAGAAGAATGAAAAGTAACCTGTGTATTTTGCTCAAAGTTTGAAGTGCCCACATTACAAAAAAACCCCAAACCCCCAAACCCAAACCAAAAAAAACCCCCACCCACCCACCCAAACAACCCAAAAAAAGGCAGGAAGGGATTACATCAGCAAAAATGCTGGTTTGGGTAACATTTTCACAAGTGCCCAGCTGGGATGCCAGAAGCCCAATAACAGCTCCCCTGCTTTTGAAGGTGTGATGTTTTGCATCAGTCTGTCCTCAAGGTATTCCACTGATGGGAGCTGCAGCTGCACAGTGCAAATGAAGGCCTGTGTAATTTATTTCTTTCCTCCTAATATCAGCTGTAACCCCAAATTTTCCCACAATTACTTTTTTCCCCCTAAGACACAGAGCTTTTTAATGCACTGCTGTGCAAATACTTTCACTGGAAATGTCAGAGATTTGGAAGCAATTTTGACCTTGGCCACCATTTTGGGGGATATGGGCAAGCTACTTCCCTTGCATTTGTGCACCTCTCTTTAAGGGACATTGCACTTATTTGCTTCTCAAAGATGTAATGAGGTGCAACTTGTGAATACCTGGGTAAGTATTTGGAGAGAAAAGGCTTAATGTAAATGTAATTAAAAAAAAAATTGTTGTATTGACCTTCAGAACAACTGAAATATGGTGAATTCACTATAAACTAAAATGGAAAATAAGAGCAGCAATTCACAGCTATGGCTTTCTGCTAGGTCAGTACTTAGTGAAGAGAAAACTCAGGCGTCTTACTATTGTGGACTTGAATTTTAAACAGATTTCAAAAGAAAGTCTGGTGGCAGAATCTTCTGATCTGCTTTATACATTTACCCTTGTGTACAACTAATTGCAGATTTTAGAATTCCTTTTCCTGACCCAGAGTTTTGCAATGGCATATCTCAAAAGTGCTACACAAAGTTCGTGGCTCTTGTTCTGCAGATCAAGCAACATCTTGGCTTTAAATGCAGAGTCACTTGAGAATTCAGGGAGAGATGGCTGGGGAGAGAGCTCCTGATTCCTGAATCCCAGAGGAGCTCTACTCAGGAGACTGTTCTGCCCCTCCGAACAAGAATTTGAAGAACTCCCCAATTAGCATTTGCCTGAGCCCTGCTTCTTGCTCTTTTTCTACTTTCTTACAAGTGTTAATTTTGCTAACATTGTTCAATGATATCTTAAAAATATCTGCAGCACTGGAGGCATTTTTCCCTTCACTATTTTGTTGTTTTTTTCAAGTACTGCAAAGAGTCCTTTGCTTCCTGAGATAACAGCCTCACTGAGGTCTAGTAGTTCAATTCCTAAATATTATATCCCTTTTAAAAAACACACCAAAAAGAATATGAAATGGCACATATAAAACAATATTTTGGAATATAAAGAAGCTTGCTTGGATTAGTATTCCATAATAACATGATTATTTCTCTCAAAACCAGTGCTACTTATGTTGTTTCCTGTTTGAAATATCCTGCTTTGCATTTTTTTAAATTTATGAAATAATTGGTTTTGCACAGCAATCCACAGCAAAAGTATTCAGAGACCCTTGTGCATTTCTTCC
This sequence comes from Certhia americana, assembly GCA_018697195.1. Lineage (NCBI taxonomy): Eukaryota > Metazoa > Chordata > Aves > Passeriformes > Certhiidae > Certhia > Certhia americana. The sequence goes on along the minus strand of CM031859.1, from coordinate 58,620,270 downwards.
TGATCTGCTACATTTCCTCTCTCCAAAAGAAAAAGACCTTGGATGTTTTAGATACGGCACTCAGCATCCTTCAAAAGACAAACTTAAAAATTAGCTCTGATGTGATATAACTAAAATGCTGATGGTTCAATTTTTAGGTTTTCAGGGTTGATGGTAGCTGAAATAAACCAGTTACAGAACTGGAGCTTCTTTCAGGAACACATTTAAGCACATGCTTAAATTTGGGTTTATATGCAAGGTCTAAGATTTTTAATATTTTCCTAAATTAGATCTTTGTTTTCCTGGGCATGTGGGTGCAAGAGATATCCCTCAGCAATATGGGTATTTCTCCGAGCACTGTCAAGGCAAAGGGAATGTGAGTCTAAAGTTTAGGGGGAGAGCCTCTCAATTCCAATTTCTTGAGGTCTTGCCTTAAGCATAACTTTGCTTCAGAGGGTTGAATCCTCTTCACTCTGGCTTTCTCTTGTTTGATTTGGAAGATGTAGCTATGTATTTCCTTAAGTCCTGATTAATGTGGAGAAACATTCTTTTCATGCTCGTAAAAAACAGATGCATCCCAGCCAGGCCCAGAACATATGTGACTGGTTCCATCCTCTTTACAACATATTGCTGTGTGAAATAAGGAACATGCGACAATCATCACTTTCCAGTCTCCGGACTGTGATGCCAGATAGAAGGCACCCATCCATTTTTTTTTCTCTCATCCTTTTTATAGTCCTCACTCTCCCATACTGATTAAATTTGAATAGCCATTTTATTGCCAATTCTGTTAGCTATGATCATGCCTTATTATTCTATTAAATTAAGTTAAATGGAAGTAGGAGAATCAGGCCCTTTGCTTGCCAGTTGCTGGCTTGCAGGTTGAAATAGTTCACCATTCCCTTTCTTCCGTTGTTGTTAATAAATAAGATGTGCAATTCTTTAATTTAATTCATTTCTGATCTTGAGGTTTGATGGTGTTGACATTCTAAGAATCCAGAATGAATTAGTCATTTTGTGGTGCCAAAGCTCACTGTGCATAGGAAAGTGCTACAAGTGATGTGAAAATAAGAATAACACAACAAACCAGGCAGTAAAATTTTTATGCCTTTTTTTGGAAGTTTTTTATTATTGTTGTTTTAGTATAAGGTGGTATATTGACTGTAAGTGATAATATCCCTGGCTGCACAGAAGAATGGACTCAGGTGTTCTCACATCACAGAATCTCTCTAGAAAAATTCACAATTCTTCTGTTTAGTTTTGCTTTTCTTGTTTGTTCAAATGGAATCACACTTTAAAAAGCTTTGGACACACAGATGGACATAAAAACCACAGCTGATTTGCATTTGTAATTTACCTTTGTCAATCATATGGTTATTTGAACATATAGTTGTTCAACTTACATATGCACATATAGACCTCTGGTTCTGTACGTTTAAAACAAACAGGAACTTTGCCATTAAATTTGGGGAGTATCAGATAAAGTCCTCTATGTACAGATTAGACATCCAGATTCTCCTGTCTTTTGTGTCCAGTGATCTTGAAAATACAGACTCAGTTTGGACACACTGAGAAGCTGGATGCATTAGCCAGTATTTGTCCCTGAGTGAGCAGTCATTCTCTTACTCTGGAAGAAAGTGTCTAAATCTGGCTCAATGACAAAGAAGAAAGAAAAAATCTTTACCTTTCTTCTCTTGGTTCAAACCAGGAATGAGTGAATCAATTTAGTAAGCACGTAAAATACACTGGAAGTTGAGAGAATTTAGGTTTGCACATATATATTACATTATAGGTATAGGATGTGACTTTGAAGAGTCTGTTCTTTATTTCTCTCTCTTTCTTCCTGATTTATTTACTGACTCCCAGGCAAACTTGTTTGCCATGTGGTGCAAATTGAATTGAAACCGCTGAATTTCTCCAACTGCTTAGGGTACCTACTGTCAGAAAATCTGCACAAGTTTTAGAATTAGCAGACACACAAAATGTTTATCTCACTTGTTAGCTTGGTAAAAGCCCACTGACTTTCTGAAATCACAGCAGCGAGCTGTAAATGATGTGTGAAATGAAAAGGCTTTGCTCACCCAGCGAAGACAGAGCAAACATTGAGGAAGCTGTGCCATTGGACTGGGCTTGGTGGAAAGGAGGGAAACAGCTGTGATACAAGAAGAATTAAGCCCAGAATATACCGGCAAAGACAGGAAATAAATCAAGTTTGATGTAATTTTCCTATGCAGGTTTTTTTTTTTTTCTTTTCTGTCTTGCTCTGTTTCTTTTTTGTACAGAGACTGCAAAGCTGAGCGGTTCTGGTTTGTGTGACTTGCATGAAGTTTTAAATTTGAAGTGATCATTGATTTGTGCATTACATTCCAGTATGTTCTACTGCATCAGGCATTCTGTTTTGTTTCTGTCCACGTCTATGTGTTTTAGGGAGAAACAGCTTTAGCAGGGAGTCTGTGATAGAAAACTGACCTGGAAAATGAGTGCCAGTTCAAGGGCAGAATCATCTGTCTTTTCTGCCTTCACCCTTCTGATGATCTAGGAAGGAAAGGGGAGCACGTGGGGGTTAGAAAATTGAATGACACACTTAGAGGTTAGACAGATGCATAGATTTTAAAGAGTTTACCCTTGCAGAGGAATCAGATGCTGAATCTGTTCTGACTGTCACCATGCTAATGGAAAAGAAGAAGAAAGGGATAAGTTGAGAACCATAGGATCTCCTCACCAGTGGGTGCTAGTGGGTGCCAGCAGGGATCACATGTCCCTGGCTCTCCCCAAGTTTACTCTGTTTCCATACCATCTGCCATCCCTAGCCCCCCATACTTGTTGGCTTAACCTCATTAAACACATGGCCCTGTGCATGCTGGAATGAGTAGACACAGACCATTATGTGACTGCTCGGTTAGAACGTTGAATCAGGGGAATATGAATATATAACTTGGGTGGTAGCTGGGGATTGATGTTGTGCAAGCATGCTAGCACAGCTTCTGGATGGGATCTAGCTTGCACTGTCCAGATCCAAGTGTGAGGAGAGCAGGTGTGTGGTTGTCTGCCCATGTAAATCCACTTTAAATACTGCATTTCCAGGCAGTATTAGATTTAATCCCCATTGTGCAAAGATGCTAAATAGCTATCCCTGTCCCAGGATCCAGGCTTTGAATTAGAGCTTTTTGTTATAACAACTTGTATTTCCAAAAAGCCAAGATGCTCTGTTGCGACAGTTCCTAACAGTACAGTTTACAATTTTTTTTTGCTGTATTTTGGCTTGTTACTGTAAAATACTGTGACAGATGGAGCATCATCTGTCAACCATTCCTATCTGACACAGAGTAGAAATTATTGCTGTGATGAAATTATTGATCTTGTATCTTTACATTTAGGAGCAAGGAAGATCTTATACTCAGCTGAATAAAATGAAAAGCAGTTTAGTTTAGGATCCAAGAGGGATTTTACTCTAGGAAGACCCTTAGTGACTGGAGGTGGAAAAGATTTTTGTCTTGGCAGACACAGCGACATAAAAGCTAATTTCTCATAGCTGTCTTACTGCTTTCTATGATATGTCAACACTAGTATGGAACACTAGTATGGATTTATCCATGGATCTTTCGTCTGTGTTTTTTCAGGAAAATAAGAACTAAGGAAAGGAAAATTATGAGTTTTTGTTGATTCTGTGTTTTGTCTTGTTTTTTTTCTTTTTTTTTTTTTTTTTTAAATGTGTGTGTGTGTGTGTGTGTGTGTGTGTGTGTGTGTGTGTGTGTTTAGTGCATTCTCTTAGCTGGGAGCCATAACACTTCTCTGTGTAGGATCTGAGAGCAAGGGGAGCGCTTGGCTAGGCAGACTTGCTGTCAGGAGTACCATGGGAGACAAAAGCATTGTGAAAAACAATTAACAAAAAAGATTTTGTTTTCCAAGAGTTTGTTGGCACAGATAGGATGTGGCACTAATGTGGCCTAATGTGGCAGTAATTATAGTGTCAATGCCATCTTATTAGTTCTTAAATCCAAGATGCCTTCTCATTTTAATGACCAGTGGCTTTTATCACTGATTTGCTACAATATTTGCTAATACTCTTGATTTAAGTTGTTATGCTGGGGAAACAAGGAAAGGCTAAGATGAAATGATAAGAAGGAAAGAAATTTGAGGATTGGGCTCTTACTAGTGATGGTCCTTGTGCCTATAGGTGCCTCCTTAGATTGACTCTAATACTGGAGAGGAAAGCTTATCTGCACACAGGCAAATGCAGCCAACGTCAGGCAGCAGGTAAAATGCATTGTTGGTACTATCCTAAAACTGTTAGGAGCCGAGTCTGCTCTCCATGACTTTTTGTTCCATTAAAGCTACTCTGCCTAGTACTTGTCAGTGACAATTCTTATCCCTTCAGCAAATAGTGATGGGTTTAGTGCTTCCTGGGATTATCCCCAAAGAAATATGCCACCTGAACGTCTTCATCCTTGAGCTAAAGCACCTGTAAATCTAGATCTGAAAATCTTGACATCATGGATTTCTTAGGGCATTTCTTAATATGGCTTTTTGCTGTGCCCAGGAAAACAAATAAATAGTTCATTTTTCTCTGCTTCTTGTTTAAACTAGAAGGACATAGGCTTTTTATTTTGTCCTGGAAAACAGTCCAACCACATTTGTGGACAGTGGTTTGGATTGGTCCTTATATTTTTCTGAACCTGCCTGTCCATTCCCAACAGTGAAAGGGAATCACTGTTCATTAGGTGATTAAGAAAAGTTTAGAGTGGCTTGGAACAGCACAGAGGTGGATTATTCTGCCAGAGAATCTATTAGTGAATGCTTTTATGGGACTCTTCACTCTTCCAGAATGAGTAAGTTGTGCATTCACAGTCTTGCAAAGCAATCATCTGTGAATTGTCCGTGAAGAAATGTAGGGGAGGCATGTGTGGTGTGCGTTCCAAAGGGACTATTCCCTAGCCACCACTTGCTTCGGAAATTGTATTAAAAAGTACAATTGTTGGTCATTAGGGTTAGCCTTGCAAAGCAGGCATGACAGCATTAGCAGGAAATGCTTCCTTGATTTCAATTATAATGCATAAATTATACTCTTCTTCTGTCTTATCCGTGCAACATTCAACAACAGCATTTTCATCTCAGTCTGGGGAATAGAATTTTGCACATGGTATAACTTCCATTGCCTTAAATACGGCCTCCCCAATTTTATCACTGAGCATTCAAAATCTTCATTATTACAGTTCAGCCAGCAGAAATTAGTTGTATTTAGATCCCAGTAGGCCATAGGATGCATGCAACTTTGAGATTTGGCTTCCATTTAGGTTTGGGAAGCAGTCTTAAAGCTTGAGAATTGAATTACAAGAAGTGCTTGTCTCCCACTGACAACAGTAGAGTAAAAACCAGGGCTATCCTGGGGTGTGAGAAGCAGGGAAGGGGAAAGATGGGACTAATCATTTCTTCCAATAAGACTGAAGTATCTGTGGGAAAATCCAGTTCCTCAGATTCGCTTTCATCTGGCAAAACCCTTGCATGAAAAAGTGGTTGAGATAATTACACAGTGGAGGTCACTTTATTATTTACAGTGGTTTATTCATGAAGTGTAAGTATGTAGCTTGCTGATCTTGTTGTCCACACATGGGAGACTTTATCTGCCTTCATCTGAAACGTTTGTAGGATTTCTCTGATAGGTTTAGGTAGCAAGAGCTGTGAAGCCTCCTGGAATGTGGTCTTCAACCATGCAAATCTGCATGTAAAGACTGTGGTGGACTTGTAAAACCCTTTTGTGCTGTTGAAAATTCACTTCCCCTAGTACTTAAAGTAGTTACTTCTCCCTTTTACTATCATCCTACCTCCTGTTATGGTCCAAAACCAGCTCACCAGTATTAATGAACATGAAGTGTTCAGCATATCAACTTACTTGATAAAATCAGTATTTCTTCTACCTTTTGTATTGAAACAAGTTCTCTCTGTGTCTGTGTGCGTGTGTGTGTGTGTGTGTGTGTGTGTGTGTGTGTGTGTGTGTGTGTGTTTGCATTAAAGGATTGTGCTGCCTTGTCTATGTTTAGCACATATCTGCTTGGTAAATATATCTCAGTTGAAATGCCTGTGTGCGTGAAAAGAGGAGTTTCTTTATGTTGTCTCTACAGAAGACTAAAATTATAACTCCAGGAAAAGAATGTGAAATGTTCAAAATGACAAGAAAAACGGATCTGATGTTGAAAAAATACAAGTCTGTGAGTTTTATTCTAAAGAAAAAAACTATTTGCCACTTACAAATCTTCTATTCACATCTTTTATCTACATCATTAATTGAAATTCTTCTTAGTCAGTTCTTTTCTTCTCCTCAGTGGAAGCAGCAAATTTTCCCAGTCTTCCAAATTTGGTCCTGACTTTTTTGAGACCTTCACATGCATTACAGAAACGGCTAATCCAGAGAAAACCATTGCCTGCTTTTCTGTTCCCAAGTATCCATGGAATATTCCATGCACAATTTCAACATTATAGGAAATGCACCTAGAACTAGTGAAACACTAACACTGGAAGCTTTTCATAGTGAAGCACTGACTTCAAATAATTTTATGTTCTGGTCTGAACAAAAGTTGTTTTCAAGTATAAGCCAGGAACAAGAAAAAATCTTCAGCAGTTAAAAGACCAGAAATATTTCCCATTGCCCTTTCCACTGTATCAGTTGAATATATAAGAACATGGCATTTTCCTTCCCTTAACAATTTCTGATGTGGTAGACAGGCACATGAGTAACATGTGTGTCATAAAACAAGTTCAGATTTTTTTTTTTTTTTTTTAACATAAGAATGTAGTTTACCTCTAATTCTTCATGTCAGGATTTGAGGACTGGGAATCTATTTTGTATCCTCAGTCTGCACAAATCCTTCCTCGTGTGTGTAAAACACCTGGGGGCTTCTCCTTATCACCACTTTCTCACAGCTGTTCTGTCAAGCTCAGACTTGGTGGCTACAATTGGTGTGACAGAGAGGGGAGTAATTCTATGTTTTGTGCTACTATTTACAGGTGACTGGGGATATTTGGATTTGAATATCGTGTGTATGCCTTCAGCTAATAAGCAAGAATTTGGTTCTGAGAGGTCTTACTGGTTTTCACTACCAGTGACCATAATTAATGGTCGCTGATGGACAGCATCCAAAAATTTGCTTCTCTGTTTCCTTTTATTGTGAATATTGTATTTTCCATTCTGGCTATGCAGAAAACTTTTGTGATTTCCAATGCTCCTTGTTAATCTGGGAGCAGAAGCATTACAGAGCAAACACATGCTGGAGAACCCAGGGCAGAGGTACCCCCAAACCTACCATCTACCCCTTGGAAACAAGGGAGAGTAAGCCTGGCGATGTCATAGCTGCATTTTACCTGGAATTGAGGTGACCTGCTGTTCTTCACTTTTTGAACTTTTTCTCCTCAAGTATTAGTTTAGCTAAAACCTGTAAACAAGGTAGTGTATCTTATAACAAAGGGTTCTGCCTATCTTAAAAATTATGTGGACTGCTGGAATGTTGCTCTATATCTGTCAGAAATGGGTCTGTATTGCTTACTTCACCCATCCTTCTGAAGCCTCATTCCTAAAACAGCAATACTTCTCTTCCATATTTCCGAACATTGCAGCATTATTCTAAGTTTCATAATCTCTCCTACCATCACAGTCATACAGAATTAATGTGCTTTTACCCACCATGCACAGAATGGAAGGCCTGGAATGAAAATGTAATTAAATCATATGCAAATAAAAAATGCTGCAGCTGACTTCATAAGAAGGAGACTGTCATATCAAATACCATATTGTATTTGATTTCAATATTAACTGATAGGATTAGCAGAGATGAAATTTACCTTAGAAAGGTGAGCCTGCCTAGAGTTACTGCTGAAAGGATTTCAGTGCTTTTGCAGCTTTTGTACCCAGGAGCCTTTCTGTTCCTAACCTTGGTGCAAAGAAAGCTGTTCTGTGGCAACTGAAGATTTTGCTGCCTGGGTGGTGCTGTGTTTCCATCTGGCCTGACCCAGGGGGTGGCCAGATGTCTAAATGTGGCTGAGGGGACAGGTCAGTCTGCTGGCTGTAGCAATGCCAGGGTAGGGCTGGGCCGTCTGCTCCTGCTCCTAAGAGGGCTGTAGAGGTGGGCAGCCTGGGGACACTGTGCCCCAGAACCTGGCTGCTGCCCAGGAGCTCTGGCTGCAGTCACTGAGCTGTGTACACTGGTGGCATTTTTAGGGCATCCTTTTCTTGCACCAGTACTGGACTCTGGATAAAGAACAGAAGAGGCTCAAACTTTGCTGGACCTTGTGGATAGGGGCCGAGGAGGCACAAATTGCCTTTCCTCTCTCTGTTGGTGCTTGTGGAGCAGCTAGGCAGTTCGTATGTTGTCTCAAAAGGCCCTGAGAGCTCTCATATGGCTTACCAGTGCCCTGCACCTCACGTATGGGTGACTGTGATGTTTCCTGGCTTTCCTCCTCCCATGGGAGTGCTGAGCCTGGCCCTATGGTATAGGGACCTCTCAGCCAGTGCCATCCCATCTCCTGGTGCTGCTGCCTCCCAGCCCCTGTGCCTTGGCTCAGGGCTCTCCTGACCTCCTGCCTTCATAAACACTTCAGTGGCTTGGCCTTCGGTGTGAAGCGCCTTGGGAGCCCAGTATGAAAGGTGCTATAGAAATGTAGTTTCAATTTAATTTGGTTTGATTTACAGTCTGAAAAATGAAAATCTTTCTGCAAAGCTAAGACCCCTGTACAATTTTTTCCAGCTTGCTTCTGCTGCTTGCAAAGCTGCCTGCATTCCCTTTTGGAACACTGGGGATTTCCTTGACACATTTACACTCCTGTTCTCAATAACTTCATACCCAGTCTCATGCTGATACTTTCTCTCTTTCTCTCTCTTTTTATTTATTAAAATTACCTGCTCCACAGGTATTAAACATAACCAAGCCAAGCAGAATAGAGGCCAGCATAAAAACATAGATGACTACATTTTTCCTGGTTATGATCTATGACAGGCACTTAGTCCTTTAAAAAATTGCTGCACCTTCAGAGCCTGGAGATCTGGAGACCTCAATAGCATCAGAGGTTTTAAGAAAACATTGCAGCCATTTCCTTTCAAATCCCTGTACTTCCTGAATTTCTGTCCTTACTTTTGTACTACAGTGTCATTCTGTTTGATGCTGGGTTCCTATACTGGCAGGCACTCTACAAACCCACAGGAGCTGCCCCAGAAACCGCACACTTAAGCAGACAAAAATATTGACAAGAAAGCAGAAGTACAAGAGAGGTGAAGTGATTTGTTCAAGGCCACAGAGCAGCTCACTGGCAGGGCTCACTGTGGAAGACAGGCTTTCTGCTGCTGTACCCACAACAGTTACCTGCCTCTAAATCTCTGAAGTCATCCTTTAATCCTTTGGCATTCACAAAGATTAAAAAAAATTACTTTACTGGACATGGGGAAACTTGATGGTCCCTGAAGTGGAAAATATCAAAGAATACAGCCAGCACTTGTAAAATTAAGTTGGGTTATTTAACGTATTCCTAGAAGCTTATATCTCTGTGAAGAAATACAGTAATCCAGGTTCCCTTGCCAGTGTTTCCTTATGTGTGACAGACTTAGGGTGAAGGACAGGAGAAAAATGGGAATGATTTTACCTCTTACCAGGAATATTTTCTTGTGCTTGCTATATTGTAATAAATGGTGAAACTACACTCAAAACTCCACAGGTTGGGAACAATTTTGGACTTAAAACAAGGAAGTTGTCTTTTAGGTTTAGACAGTGGGCATGTGTTTTGGAATAGAATATGACTTCTTGGTGATAAAGTAATTAGAATAAAAATCTCAAAATTTAAAAATGAAGGGCAGTTTTGGCACAGGCACAGCTTTTCACTAGAGGCACTGCACTTCCCAGTGATGCTAATTAACATGTTCTTTGCCAGATGATATAAACTAACAAGGCAGAAAAACACAGCACATGGTGAAATAGGGGGTTGACCTGGGTCATCCTGAGGTGATGCTGACACTGCTTTGAAAGTGTTTCTGGAGGGGTTCTTCTCTCCTGGCTTGTAACAAATCGAATGGTGTGGCTCTGCAATGGTGGGAGGACTCTGCAGAGAGAGAACCCCTTCAGGGGTGATTCACCCTGTCTGCTCAGGCATCTGTGTAGGAAGGGATGAATCCTTTACCCTGTCCACTGAGTACTAAGGGAGCCTGGATGACCAGTGCTCTAGCTGCCTGGACTTTCAGGGAATAACAAGTAGGGGAGATCAGTCCCACACCTTTATGTCCTCCTTCATGTTGCCATCACAAATGGCAAAACCTGTTGGGGCAGGCCAAGAGTCTGTGCTTGTGAGCATTGCATGCTCCAAGTTTTGGGAGTACGTCCAACATCCCTCTCCTGCATTTCTCTGGAACACTGCTGGCTTCATTCCTGTTGCATCCATAGCTTTCTTTACAGCCTCAAGGCGGGCTGCTGGGAAAGGAGTACTTTTTTGTGTGTCAAAACATGATTTCTTGGGGAAACATAAAGGGGACACAGCTGCAACAAAATGGAGAGACAGGTGCAGGTGCCTATTTATGCTTTTAAAAACTGCAGATGTGTCTACATAGAACTGCTCAGGCAAACTAGGATGCATGAACTAATTGAAACCTATTCTCTTCAGAAAGCCATTTGAGATGTACTTGGTTTGATGTTATATTTGTAAACCAACACTATAGTGGTTGGTGGGGTTTTTTCTGCTTGGGAAATTTCAGATGTGGTATTTAGCTTTGTTTGGAACGAAGACAAGTTTTTTGGCACAGAATAATTTCCTGCAAAAGAAAATGGGGACTCTCTAAAGCTTCAAAAGTCATGTGAATAGTTTTATCCTGCTGGCCTATTCTTGGTGCACTATTTATCTTTCTTCTCTGTGTGCTGTGCATGGCAGGGCCTCATCCTCTTGTGGTGCATGTGTAGGGGTGTCAGGGGAACCTTGGTCCTGACTAGGAACTGCTGATACCATATCATTAAAATTAATAAACAGGAACAGTAGAGGCTCCTGGAGAGACTATGATAAACATTTGACCAAACTGATTTTGTTTTAAATTGTGTCATCCTTCAAAAAACACTATTTTCACTATCTCATCCCTCATGCCTTTCTATCACATCTCTGTCATGTGCTGAAGTTACCCATTGGCCTTTCAGCCCACTTTTCTCCCACTGTCACACTTACAAGGTGGCTGACACCTTTTCTTGTCCTTCACTAACTGATGGCTCCTAAAACACGACTTTCTGTGTATCTCCCTAGCATGAACCTCTGGGTATTTTCAGAGTATGCATGGGGGTACAGGCATCTTTTCTCTGCAAGTGTCGCGTCGTGCCAGGTGGGTGTAGTGACTCAGAAACAGCTTCTCCAAAAAGAAAATAGCATTGCTCTTCTTATTTTGTTTAAATAGGAAAATACACTTTTTTTTTAGACATGGTTTTTTAAAGCATGCTATTTGTAAAAACAACAGAGACCTGTGTGTTGCAGTTCAGCTTCTTAACCTTTCATCTTCCTTTGCAGGTTTTTTGAAGTTCTCCTCCACCCCAGCTTGGGCTGGCATTCTCTCTCTGCTTCCACATATTCCCATACCTGCTGGGAAGCTGCATGTAACAGTATATGAGCAATCCTCCCGATGACATCCAGGCTTCCCTGCTGTACTCCAGATTTGGGATCCTGCAGTGATTCAACATCTTTGTTTCTAGGCTTAGTTTAGGAAAGAGTAAACTGTTCTTTGCATAATGTGAGCTTGCTGGATCCATGAGACTTATTAAAAACATATGCAGAAAGTCTCCACCTCCCATCTCCTCTCCTGGGGCTAATGGTTGTGCACTGTGATAGGTTCATTATTTCAGATGTTCTCTTGCAACAAACCCTAGTCACTCCCTCTTGGAACCTTCCCTTGGAGCTTTCACCTTTCAGGTTTGTTCCCTGTTTTTGTGGGTAGTTGCCATACTGGCTCCACCTGTTGAAAATCCTATGTATGGGGAAGGGAATCTTCTTATGTTGTAGCCACTTTCCCATACATTCACCCATTTTATTCTCCTCATCATCTCCCTTCCACACCAACACTTTCTGCCTCTGAAAGCTTCTGACCTGAGGGAAGCTAGAAGAATGAGAGTTACAACAGGATAGCCACACCGGGAAATTGATAATAGATTATATCTGCCATGGTTGTGAAGTCAAGACAGCAAAGCCTTTGCGATGGTGGAGGAGTTTGTAAAATTAACATTATCCCCATTTATGGAGGTCCTCTTTCCCTGGGAAGACCGTGGATTTTCAAACTGCCTGAAACAAGTCTCAAGAGAACCCAGTGGTAGGTGAGGGGAGGGCTGATGTGAGGCAGAAAGAGGAGGGAGTATAAATCATTCACCTCTGACTAAAGTACCAAACAAACGTGAAACTAAAGCTGAGACCTTGGAGATACCAGCCAAGTGTATTGTCCCTTCTCCTGGGGGAAAAAAAAGGTGAAAAAATCAAGGCAAGCAAAACATTTCCTTTGCTTTGCATATTACAAAAGGCACCAAATGTAGAATAGGAGAGAAGCAAGTAGGCTGATAAGAGATTTCATTTCATTCCCCTCAGGGTGCCAACTTACCAGTGGTAACCTCGTGGTCTGCTGATGTCATTCACACAAAGCAGTTACTTCTGAAGAGACAGTTTTCCTCAGATTTTACCATCTGAGGGAAAAACAGAGGAAAAAATTGTTTGAAAAGGAAAAAAATGTTAAGGTGTCTGTGTTTTACCAAAAGCCTTTGTAGGAGGTTATTAACTTCAAAAGAAAACTAAATTTATCGTAACTTCTCTCCTCCCTCCCTGTGTTTCTGAAAAGAGCACTTGCTGTGATTGTCTGAGCCATTAAGGGCTCCTGGAAGGGCAATGAAGTCCTGTGCTCCCATGTCTGTGTGCTTACTGATTTATAAACCTCTCTATAGGCAGAAAGAAGAAGGTGAAATTTCCCCTTTAGTGGCAGATGGGATCCAAAGACTGAAATACAATTATTATGCAGACTCTCAACATGTAGAAAATGGGAATAAAAACCTGTGTCTAAGATCCATATGTGGGAAACTTTCTTCTCAGGCTCTCAAGGGAGCAGACTTCATCACCCCAAACTTTTTTCTTCTTTTTGAACAATGATTCCTGGAAAGAAAGACAAGGTTTAAAAGCAGTTTGCAGAGGTGAACCATAGATGCCACCTGTTCCTTTTGAATGTTAGCCTGAGATCTGCACAAACAGGCTGTACTATTCCTGTACCTGTGTGACATTTTGAAGAAAAACTTTCTAAAGAGTCTGTGCAGTGGGACTGGCAAATAGGAGGTTTGTTTTTATTCTGGCATTGGAGTAAAACCTGTAATCTGAAGGAGACAGGAAGGTACCTGAACTGCTCGTGCCGTTGCTGGTACAAGAGAATTAATCTGGCATGACGCAGAAGGTGGAAGACTTCATAAAGAGCTCATGCCATTTGGTAGTGGCTTCCAGTGCCCAAATACACGATTCCTATCAGTGTGACATGCTGGCTTTATCTTCACAGGAACCTTCTGAGCAGGTCCACTTGCCTCTCCCTTCTGTATGAACCTGATCCTTATGTTCCCTGGCAATGTCACACTTTTGGCAGAGCTCTTCATGTCCCAGCCCTTCTCTCCTTGCAGCAGGTAGCCTTGTATTCAGTGTCCTTTTCAGGAAGTTACCAGTCAGTGCTCACCAGCTCTGATGGAAACAGAACCCCCAGGTCCCTGCTGGCAGCGGGGGCAGGTTGTTCTGTACGCTCTGTTCAGACAGATGTTGTGTTGTGCTGTCAGGGAGGTGGGTTTGCTGTTGGAGAGCCCTGCATTACAAGATGAAACTTCAGGCAGTTTTAGGGTAAACAAACCCTGTTTTGGCTAACCTGGTAAATATGGGGTAAGAAAATTGGAACCTTTCCTAGGGACATGGGCATTTCAACTTGGACACAAAGCTGGTACCCAGTGCTGTGAGCACTGCCAGAGGTATGGCAGGGAAACTCCCTGCCTGCTTGGGAGAGGATGTGCTAAGGCAGAAGACTGAAGTGGTTGGTGCTGGTGGAAGCAGGTCCTGTGGCAGCCAGGGGGATGGCAGGGAAACTACCGTGGTTTGGTACCCTTGGGCACCCTGCAGTGGGCAGGGAAGCCACAGCAAGAGTGTGGAGAACAAAACAAATTCTGTGCATTGGTCTGCGTTCCCCCCTGCTCCGGTGTGTGCCCCATGTAATTCCAGCGGTGTTACTGGATGGGTACCGATGTAAGTGACAGCCCTGCTGAACTCTGGGTTTTCTCTGCCTCTGAAGTAAGCAGTGCTTAGGAAATGGGTAGTTGAAATGTCCAAATATCCCTGAAGTAAGCTTAGCTGCAAAATAAGTGACTTAATTAGCATACAGTAGATACTTACTGTTAAGTGAGAATGCCATCCCCTCCTGCAGGGATTTCAGTTAAACATGATGATTGATAAATTGTTATATTCACACCGTGTCACTCAGTGATATAATCATGACTTTTGTAAATATTTAGTCAAGAGAGCAATCCAGCTGTTCCCAGCCAGGTTTCAGCCAGTGTCAGCCAGTGTTCAGTGCTGCTGATTTATTTCATGTGTTGCTTAAGCCTTGAGTAAGAGCACATTTTTATGAGTCTCGAAATACCTATGGTAATAAATAGTGAGAGTGCTGGAGCTAATGACAACAGCAGAAATAATTATATGGAAAAATATTGCCCAGGGTCCAGAATATGGCTGGGTACTTAACTATTTGTAGTTTTTTTTTAGGGCAACTGCTTAGCGGCTCTTGGTCTAGATTTATGGCAAAGCAGCCCTCAGCAGATGCCATTGGAAAGGGAATCCAAGCAGGAACCATTTTTCAAAAGGACACTAGAATTTTCTCTCATAACTTGACTTAGCTGTTGACAAAGGGTTGAGGTTTAAAGAGTGTTGGACAATGAATGAAAATTCCATTTTCCAAAGGATTTCAAGATTTTGAAATTACCTTAGGTTCAATTTAGAACAAAATTCTGAAATTTCTCCTCACAGAGGAAGGTTTTAGAAAGGATTCACTCTGAATCAATTGTGTTGGTTTTGCTATTCGATACAGTACTAGAACATAAAATGTACAAATACATTAAAAATGGACAATAATTCTCAGATGAAACACTGACACTGTTAACTCTGTCCAAACTTGACATATTCACAGTGTTGGAGCCTTCTTGTGTTTTTTCCTAAAACATATTTCTGCAGAACTGACAATTCTGTGAGCCAGTTCATCTTTAATGTATTTATATTTTCTGATACTTCTTTCCTGACCATGTTTTTGTTTGATGAAACACCCATGCAACTTTTCCTCACTCATCTGTCTCACTTTTATTTTGAGAACTCTTCAGGAATAGCTTTTGTTCTCATGTCAGTTCTTTGTTGA
Source organism: Certhia americana (assembly GCA_018697195.1). Classification (NCBI taxonomy): domain Eukaryota; kingdom Metazoa; phylum Chordata; class Aves; order Passeriformes; family Certhiidae; genus Certhia; species Certhia americana. The sequence goes on along the minus strand of CM031859.1, from coordinate 58,604,885 downwards.
GGAACTGGCTGTCGTGATGTCCTACCCCCAAGACTTGGAAGTGATTCACAAAAAAAGAAAGTTTAAAAAAGATGACACCCAGTTTGGGCTGTATTGCGTATTTGAGATAGCATGCTTCACCCACAGGACAAGATGGTAGATGCTGAATTTAACTTATTCCCAGTAAAGAACCTCTTCAGTGACCCATATAGACACCTCTTACTGACAGCAGTGGAACAAATTATCTTTACTGCCAAAGTTTTATTTGCAGAAATTTCAGCTTTTTGCTCCCTCTTTGCAATTTGTGTTCTTTCATGTTCAGAAGCAGCTTGTAATTACAGGGTGTTTCTAACGTTCCAGGGAATGTGGACATTTTGAAAAGAAATACAGTATTAACAGCAGTGGGGTGAGCACCTTCAGGAAGGTAAGCTTAGATCAATCAATACACTCAGAGCCTTTTGCTAACTTGGATCCTAAAGTAGGGGGGACACACGACACGCTCCAGGAAGGAAAGCAAAGTCTAGAAGGTGCCTGAAAGCAGCTGTAGCTCACTGACAGAATGAGGTGAGGTCGTCCTACAGCACTGCAGGAGGAGTGAAGCAGAGACTTTTTATTTGTTGAGTGCATGAAAACATCTGAGGCAAAGGAAAAGCTATTTCAAATGGGCATTAGCATGCCTGTTGGCACTCTCAGTCTGATATCAAGGGCGCCCTTGAGCTCGGAGCCAAGTGGAGGTACACCCCTTGAGAACCCGAGGTGACAAAGTGCAGGTGGAAATGCTGTTCAAATGTATATTTAATGGACATGGGGATAAGCTGTGTTCCAGCCAGTGAAGGTAGAAAAGAAAAGCACAAAAACCCACTCTAACAATGTCTCATGGTCGATAGCACTAATGGGAAGTAGGACTTTGAAACCAATAGAATTACTCTAAAGCCAACAAATTGAATTGCAGAAATGAGTGGACGACTAGCCATTTTTAAACCCACTACCCAGTGGGTCATGTGTGTTATCCTTTCTGCCTGAAATATGGGGAAGATAGAGCAACTAGAGCCTACTGCTGCAGAGTCCAGCTCAGGTAGTATGGATTTGTTTGGGTTATTTCACTCTAGATCTTCATTCTGATTTTTGTGGTGACTAAAGGGAAATAATCTGAATCAGAACCAAAGCAGAAATTGCTTCTCTGCAATTTGCTGGCAATAGTCACAATTTTTCAGTACCTATAGGAAGAATACTTCAAAGTTTCATTGTCAATACAAATATTCAAAATGCTAATGTTAGTTGCCTTAGCAAAATTTGTTTGTTTCTTATGAAAGACCTCTTCATGCAGTTGCAGCAGTTTCCAGGTGTTATAAACCAGTTCTTACTTCCGTGTAGACCCTGAGAATTCAGGGATTATGGTTTGCTCTTTCTTATTCCTATCCAGCTGTGATGTGGAATCTTCCCACTCACTTGGTTTTTGCAGGTTAATATTCCCCAAGCTTGGCATTCATCTCACCTAACTGTAGTTATTCAAAAACTACACGGTTTATCTGAGTGAGTAGTCTGGGCCGCCCCTGTAGTCAGTGGTGAGACTCAGGGAGGTTGGTTCATTCCATCCTCCCAGGTATCACCCTCTGGAGGTGCCCGAGTCTCTATAGGGAGACAGATGGCCGAGGTTAGGTGAGGTGAACCTCAGCCCCAGTGCTCAGCAATAATGGCTTGGCGCGTGCCCAGAACACCTGGGGTTCCCTGGGGAAATCACCCTTCCAAACGCCAGTTAGAACTTGCACCTTTTAGCATCCAGAATTAAAGGAGTTTTTATGTGCTTTCTTTCAGTCCAGTGTACATGTGGGTTTTGTGTGTAATAGAAAAAACTTTGCCCTGTGTTTGACCTACATACTGAAACACAAATATGGCCTTAAATTACATATTCAGTATTTTTATATATCTGCTGTCTGTGTGAACATGCACATATTTTCTGCATAATAATATTCAGCTATATGGTTCTCTATGATATTTTACTATTAAAGTGCTGGCAATATGCTCAAAGCTTTACAAAATATAGATAAAGGCAATTCCTGTCAGAAGAAGGTTATAACAAAGATGAACGTTAGATTCACAGGGAAAGAGAGACCAGAAAATTCTGAATTCACTCTTTGTTTTTTACCTCATTTCCTTAGAAAATGAGGCTTCTGTGTTGCACTGTGGGTGAGGTGAGGTGTATAGCTGTCTTCTCAGTGACTTTTGAGCTGGTTGGCCAGCTTTAGCCAAATATAACCAAAGAACATTTTCTCAAGAGACAAAGCTCTCTGAAAAAAGAAAGCTATTTAGAAGAAAGAATCTTTTCCTTACTGAGGGAAAGATACAGAGTATCTGTAGAGTATATTAGGTACTAGAGTATCTGCAAAGGAATCCTCTGCGGAAATCCAAGTTGGTTTAGAGCATTACCTGTCACTTGTGGTGTGCTAATCCCTAGGGAATTGGGCTGGGTGAGCCATAGGAAATCAATGCATTAATGATTCTATGATGCAAGAAACATTTTATACTAGTAGTGGCCTTTCTGTTTGAATCTTCCTTAAGAATGGAATATATTAAGAGTTCTCCCAGCCACGGGAACAAAGCCTATTAACTGGGGGAAGGAGCAGTGGAAGAGATGAAGCTGAGGATTGGTAGCAAGTGTGAAAGCAAAGAAGAAATTAGCATTCCTACAGCTTCTGCTATTTCTCATATGCAGATTTATCTATTATTGAGTATGACATTAAAACTAAAGGTACTTTTCTAAAGTATGGTATTCTTGGTTAGTTTTATCAGGTGAGGGCAATTTTGATTAGCTGTGTTGCGGATTTCTAGCCTGTGCTGTGTGATCGCTCACTCAGGGGTTAACCTCCCTCATTGCTCTGACATTGTTTTCAAAGTACAGCTTTACCAGCTTATGAAAAGAGCTGCCAGATGTCATTGTCCATAAGAGCAGAGGAAAGAGTTTATTGGCCAAATAGTTCAGTTCCTGGCTGGGGCGTTCCTGTGAATACAGCTTTATCAACATGTTTTATCAAAAACAGGCAGTTCCAGAGTGCGAATAATTTCCATCCCTGCCTGCTGATGGTCAGAATTAGGAGTATTTTATCAGATATGGTGCGTGCCTCTGATGCACACAATGTCTATTTGGATTCTGATACTGGTGCAGGCTTCTGTACTAGCTCTTGGCTATTCTGAAAATGAGAAGAGAGGGGTCAGGTTTCTGAACTGAGATTTTCTTATTACATGTTCTTGGTTTTAGCACAGAAACAGGTAGACTTGGATTGTTGAACTGGGTGGGATGAAACAGGTGTGATGATTGACACCAAGAATGGTTTCAAGCATCAGCACTTTATCATTTCCCAGTAAAATCTTTTGTACCCTTTTCCCTCACATGCATACACCTGCGTGCCCTTTTACTCTTTTGTGGTTGGTCAATACACATCAGCATTCCATGCTTCTTTTTTCTTCAATGCTGTTCACAGCTTTATAGAGCTGCACCCCATTAAGGATGAGGCTCGGCCACAGCCCCATTCCCTATGTCCCATAATCTGTTCTCCTACACAGGTGCAATGTTTCTACCCCACAAAAAGCCTCAGGTGTCCCCAGGAGTCTGGGTCATCCTGTGCAATGCTGTTTGCCTAGGACTGTCAGTGTAAAATGCTTTGTGAATCTCTTTCTAGCCCGGCTTGTGGCCTTTTAGGCAAGCTGTTTATTCTGTCTTCCTGCTATTTTGGACTTTCATCTTCCAAGAAGCTTTTCCAGAGAAAGCTGAGGGAGGAAGAAACTGCCATGGCAGCGACAGCAAATGTTTTAAGTGTGCCTGCCTACCTGCCCTGCAGCAGCCCTTGAAGTCGTGGAAGCCTCCTGATCAGTGGAAGAACTGATTGGTTATAGATGGTAGGGAGCAGAAATGTCTGCTGCTTTATACTATATTTCTGCTTCCCTCCACTTACATACTGGGTGATGACCCAAGATGGTATCATCCAAGACACACTGCACTTGCAATTGGTGAGGTGTATCAATAGTTTTCATCTTTCTCTAGAACACGAAGTATTGCCCACTAGATTTGATTTACAATTAAATGGCAAATCCTACAGTATATTCCCAAGACTGATAAGTCATTTGAGTTGTATTTTTAATAGATTGTTATAAATCATTTTTATATTGCCTTAATTGATTAAGGTGCTTTAGAGAAACAGAAGACTGCACATTCCCTGCCCCTAGGAGTTTGCTTGCTAAGTACATCTTGAGGTACAAAAGGTACTTTGTGTGCAATTTTATGCAGTGTGAGCCCTTGCTAGTAGCAATGACAGTGATATAGATGTGGCCCATATCCTGAAACAGCTTAATGTGTGTGTGGTGCAGAGGATTTAGAGAACCTCTGGATGAGTGTGGTGACTGATGCCGGAGAGCACACGAGGCAGCCTCCTGCACCACCTGCCCTGCTGCTGAGGGTCACGTCACACCCAAGGGCCATCAGCCTAGTGTCATCAGCTTGCCAACAGCCACCAGGGAAACAGCAGGAAGAATAGGCCAAACCCATCCTCTGGTACATTATCCCAGAGCATTTTCGGGACTTTGCGAGCCAGAGTTTGTTTAATGGGCTGATGGGCCTATCTTCTGTGAGTTTAAGCTTAAACTGAAATCAATATAGTTGCAGTGTGGTCATATTCCAGCTTGGATAATTCCATTCTGCATTTTCAGCTTCCCTTGATGCATCTTCAGATAAAGCATTTGTGCCCTAAAGCTGTGGTGTTTGCTACTGCAATTTTGTTGCAGTTGCATTTCACTCCAGAGATAGATGCATTTTGGTGGTAAGTGATCCTTAGGTTTAAATAATCTATAATTCTTTGGAGCACTTTTTGGGCTTGTAAAAGGTGTTATACAAATCAATGAATAATTTTCACTCAGCATTGTTTGTAATGTATTCTTAGTTTTCAACTGAAAATAAAATTTCTTTTCCTATTGATTTTCTTCTTTTATGTTTTGCCAAATTGATTTTTCCTTTTCCTAATGGAGCAGAAACTAACATATCTGGATTTCAGTTACTTCACCCTTTCTGATTCAGCATCATTTAGGATATCAGAAGGAATAAAAACAGCTCTAAGGAATAGTATTCATTCATTAACTTCAAGGGAGCTGACACTGTTTTAATCCATTTTAAGGGAGAGCGTGTCTTTCGGGTTTTTAAATTTCATCAGTGGATTTGTAAGTGTTCTCTAAACAAGTATTAAAGAGACAAGTATAAATATGATGTTATGTCTTCAGAGGGTGAGGTGTGAGAATTAAGCAGAGTTTAAGGTAGGCCAAACTGTTGGTTTGCAAAAGAAAGGTTCGGAGCTCTCACTGAAAATAGGGATGGGGTTTGATGATCTACTTCCATTTCTGCACACCAGGGCCCTTCTACGTTTAGCTGGAACAGTGACAAGGTAAGTATTCCTATGGTATTTTCAGATCAGCTTTGATCAGGAAGAGTCACAGTTGCCTTCAGAGACAAAGTATGAACCTCAACTGGAGGCTTGTCTTTTTTATTTTTTTAAATGCCAAGCGCTCCTTTCCATTTAGGAGATTAAGTGGGCCTTTGGCATCAGGTAGCTAAGAAACAATTTCAGAACTTCTGAAATATTTGGCCTAAAATGGTTGTGAAAGACTAGGTCGTTCCCCCAAAGTGAATAGTGTTATCTGAAATAAATTGTGTTATCAGCTTCTGAACCGGTGCTTCTTAAGAAGCTCAGCTATGATTGGAGGGTTAATACAGCCGGTGACTACAGGATAATGGTTCAGGCTACAGTAGAGAAAAATGAGTTTAGAAAATACTGAGATAAAATTTTTTTTAATGTATTTGGCCTTATGAAATTCAGTCTTGGTTATAGAGAACCAGAGAACTGAATGAAACAGTACCATAAAGTTTAGTATTTATCTCAAGAAGTCATGAAGGACAGGAGATGTTCTGGAGGATGGAAAAAGGGCAGAGATAGTGTCTATCCATGACAAGAAAAAACAGCTGAACCTGGGGATTTGTAGTTGAGTTACATACCTGCCAATATATAGAACAAACAATCAAACAACAGATCATAAACCCCTTGAAGGGAACAAGGATGTGAGCACGACAACTGGCATGTATTTGTCAGGAGTAAATCACCTGAAACCAATCCCTTTTCCTTCTCAGACACAGCAAAAGACCTTGGTGGTTGGAAAAAAACAATGGTTGTCAGGTGTCTTGATTTCAAAAAAAGTTTTTCACACTGTTTTACAAGACACAATCAGAAGCAACATGGTAAAATGAAGATGAGAACAAACTGTCTGTCCTCTGAGGTTGGTACACAGGTGCCTGGCAAGCTGTAGTCAGAGACCGGTTACCAATGGTTACCTGTGAAACTGCAAGAGGATTTCGACTGGGTTGCTTTGGGATCTGTGCTGGGACAGAGTGTGATGCAGAGTGATGGTGGAAAGCAGAGGTTCTTCTTTGCTTTGCAGGATGGGATGGGCTGTGGGCCAGGTGGAGAGTGGTTCAGAATGTAAAGTAACCTGGAGAATTTGGATGGATAGCTTGTACAAAATGGGGCATGGATAGCTGCAAGACTCTCCTCTATTAAGGTAAGAACATTGAACAGCATTAATGAGAGGAGGTGACTTCTTGAAGAGAAGGCTTTGAGTTTTGGAGTGGATCATCTTAGAAGAGGCAGTAGGTGAGATGTGAGTCAATAGAGTGACACAGTTTTGATTAATGAGGAACATGATCCGTTAGAGAAGACTGACCAAACTGGGGTTGCCAAATCTTAAGAAGAAAGAAGGAACATGATAAATCTTTAAAGGTTACTAAAAAGCAGAAAAAAATCTGTATTCTTTGTCTACTGGGACAAGGGGTAATGGGCTGTAACCTCAGTGAGAGACGTGGCTTAGATGCCAGCAAGATCCTTCTACTAGTGATAATAGCAAAAAGAGGAAATAGCTTGCTTGGAAACTTACCAAATGTCCATCCTTGGGGCTTAGATTACAGTCCAGAATAACATAGGTCTCATTCATCTTGCCTTTGGGAGATGAACTAAATATCCTCCTGAAAAGCCTTTCAACTTCAGTTTCTTGAATTTAAGAATCTTTTAAATTACATTTTAATCTCCTTTCATTTTGGTCCAGGTAAGCTTACCTAGTCTATGAAGAGTTAAGAATTTCTATGTTCCTTATTATCTTACAGAATAGTTAGCATTTAGCATCAATTAAAAAGTCTTATGATTCGCTCTCCACCTTTGCTCAGCCTTATTCATTACTCTTGAACCTGTTAAATAAATATGGTTTAACTGCAGTCTACTGAATAAATGTTCTCTCTTTATTTCTCTGTATGTATGTCTGTACATATATAATATATATATATATTTGAAATTATGATTCCATTTATCCCAAGTTTCTGGAATTTATTGATTTTTTTAACAGTGTTTAAATTACATCCACTTTTATGGAGACAAATCTGTTGAAGAATTAAACAGCAAAGTTTGCTCCAATCTATAAACATGACAGGGGGATGATTTCCTCTCATTTGCTAAATATACTGCTCCTTAGTTGGAGACATAAATAAGAATGTTGCCTAAGTAGGTCATATTTGAGCTAGGGCTTTTCAAAAGACATGAAAGCACCCACCGTGAATATACACTTCAAAGCCAGAACCCATTTTTTTGTGCACATTTTGTTCCCGAGAAGTTTTCCATCTGTTCTAATGTCATGGCTTTGCCACAGTGGCTTGTCCTCAGACTCTGTATCTCTGGCAACTCATATGTTTTACTTTTTAATGCGGCAGGTAAAGGAGATAATTGGAAGACCTTCAGAGTCAGCCGGGGGAGGTGGGCAGGAGGGAAGGGGGAATCTTTCACTTCTAAATGGAGGCGAAGGACAGACTTCCTCTGCTCCTTGTTGTTAGATAGCTAGTTTGATTGGATGCCAGGAGCTGAAAGGAGGCAGCGTGCATTTTGAAAGGCTTTTCAAGGAGCAAATCTGAAATTAAACGACAGATAATATTTATAGAGGTTAGTGAAGTTCACTTCACCCTGCTCTCTGTAGCAGTGTAGTTCCAAATTCAAGATTCTTGATGGATTTAAACCCTTTTTCATCAGCAATAGTCCGACCTGATCTGCCTGTTACTTTCTAAAATGATGCCTTTCTGACTTCTCCATGTAGCTCTGAAAGGGGAGGAAGCTTCCTCACTAATATGTCACTCAACCCACCCACCTAGACACCCACAGCTTGTTTGAAGCCAGCATAGGAAAAAAAAGACCACCACACCACACACCCTGGATTGTAGCCATGCTGAAGAAAGCACTTCTTTAAATATCAGTATCAGTGAACATTGGTCCTAGGGGTGAAGCCAGAAATAAAACCCTACTTAACTTGTATCTCAAGCCATCCCTCAATCTTACAAAACAAGCCGAGCTTTTTGTTTGCTATTTTACGTGCAAATCAGTGACAGCATCACTGTGTGTTATATTTACACAAGATTTTTTATTTATTTGCATTGCAGAGTGCCCATCATGCACACAGGAACTTCTGAAACACTACTGGGTGCTGCGTGACTCACAAGTTGCCCTACTCAGTGTCCAGTTGGTGACACTTCTATAATGGCTTGAGGAACAGGAGGGTCTGGGGTTGGCTCTGCAAGGAATTGGCTGCAGTGCCATTGCTGATGAGTGGAAAATGACACTAAAGTCAGGGAATGGGTTTTGTTGGAACCAGACGCCAGCAGTAGCAGTGATTGCTGGGGAAACAGGAGGGCTTCAGACCTAAAGGCCATGTGCATATGCCTGAGTAAGTCCACAACAATGGATTGAAGAGCTGAGCTCAGCTCTGGGGGTCTGCACTCCCAGGATAGTGCCGGGAGAAGGCTTTCACATGGTGTAAAAATTATATATTCCTCTGGTGTCTTTGGCACAGTGGCCAGGCACACTGCCCAGGGAGCAAAACCTCTTTCTAATATCTGAAAAAGGTCTTCTGGGGCAATCTGCATCTTCCCTGAGGCTGACAACATCCACCATTACCACCACCCTCACTGCAGACAACTCTGAGACAAGCAAATACATCTAGTACATCACTTGTATATCACATGTATAGCAGCTCTTTGGGCAGCACTTGTGTTTTCTGGTCTCTAAAGAAAGGGCAAACTGCCTTTCTTCCTTTCATTTGAAAATGCCTCCATGACACAGTCCTAGCAAGCCTGTGAGGCACAGTCAAGATTCAGAGCAGCATGGATTGCCATCAGGTTCACAGCAACACCTGGCAGTGGGATATATGGAAACACACTGCCATATACAAGGAAATTAATATTTTTACCCATTACAGAAAGACAGAACAGCATAAAAATAAATCTTCAAAAGACTTAGCAATTAAGAGCAGAATAATTTGAGTTGTCTGTCCAGAAAAAGCTGTGCCAGATGCAGACACAAAGTAGTTGAGCATACTAATCCCACTTAGGCTATCCTTGTCCTATGACAGGGAACATTTTCTGTCCGTTTGTGAGGTGGTACATGAACATGCATGCATACACATGAATTTCAGTGTAACTTGGGGTTGTTCAGTTTGCTGATCTGCCAGCTATTCATCTTAGGGCATTTTTAATACAAAGTAATTTGGAAGTGTACAAATTTTGTATTTTGGTCCAGAGATTGTCAATATAAGCACTAACTGCAGAACTGCCTGAAAATTTGGATTTCAGTTTGAAAGAATTCTGTTGTTTTGAAATGTGATGTATACTAAAGGAAGCAAAGCAAAGAAAGATGGAAAAAGTTTCCAGCAGCTCTGCAGGGTCTATACCTGCTCAGTGGAACAGAGAGGACAATGGAATGCAGCCTTGACTGTAAACCTTTGCTGGTAGTTCCCAAGACTCCTGGCTCCAGGGCAGCTCTGCAGGGGAGGAGAGCCTGAATGCTGAACAGGTGTCCCAAATCCCAAGGCTCACCTCCAAAGCCTTAAGTGAGGTTACCAGACAGTTAAGATGTCAGCTATGTTTGGGAAAGCAGCAACAGTTTGGGAAGGAATGAATTTCTATTTTCTAATCAGAAAATTTCTGGCCAGTTTCTCTTTGCAAGGTTTTGGTGTTATTCTATTTGTGGAATGGGAAAGCTGCAGAATCCCTTCTTTCTGGATTAATCCTGAAATCCTTATTTCTCAGTCTGAGCATCAGAACCTTTGGAGGTAGAGCATAACAGGTGGTGTGACTGATGAGAAACAATGGCCAAACAGTGCTCTGGTAGCTCTAGGCTTGCAGATGATTCCCCAGGTGATATTTTCAGCCAGTCAGAGGGACCTTATCTTACAGAGAAGCCCAAGGTTTGAAGCTGGGGAGTGTTTATACCTTTACCTCACTCTACCTTATGGAAGAGCAGCTTGCCAGACCTTGTGAGGGTGACTCCAAGGTCCTGGAAGGTGAATTCAGACTGTTTTGGTGAAGTTTAAACATGACTGCTGTCCAAAGAGCTGCTAACTATATGAGTGTGAATGTACTAAATGTATAAGGGGCCTCAGACTGCTTGTAAGAAGGGTGGTAGCAGTGGCAAACATTGTAATGCTGTGATGTAATTTACTCATCTGTTTCCCATGCTTACCATGACTTTATTTACCTGCTTACCATGACTTTATTTACCTATTCAGGTAAATATTGTATTGAATTGTTAAGGTTATCTGGATGGGGAAATGTGTACAGTTGGGAGTGGATATGACTTTTGAAACACTGACCCAGGGTCATGTGAAAAATGCATGTTGCTGTTTCGATTGCAATCGGTTGTGAAAATGCAAGAGGACGAAAGGTTTTTGCTGGTTTGCTAATGGATGCGTGTGTATTCTTTTTCATGCTATTTCAATGAAAACACCTGGAAATGAACTGAGGATTTGAGGATTCAGGGGAAGGAAAATGAGCTGCCAGTGCTGAAGGCAGCCAAGCTGAGTAGCAGACAGCAATATGCTACAGCTTGTGAGGCACTGCTGGGAGACAGGGAAACAGAGGAGCACAGAGGTCAGTGTTATTAACTCTGTATAGTGGTATGTGTGAGTGGGAGCAGGGCTTTTTAAAACTGGGCAATTAATTTTTTACCCTATTTTGCCGATTTTTTTCATCTTCAGTTTTATAAAGAAGATACATTTCTGGTGGGAGCTTGCAAGATGCCCTTAGAAGAACTGACTATAATCACATTGCCTGATGTAGTACTGATCTCTCTGAATTCAAGTGGCTGGACCCAGTGGCAGACTCAGGGGAATAGGATCAACCTCCTGGGGGTCCAAATCTTCCTGGCTTCTTCACTTGTCTGCTCAGCTTGCATGTGAAATGCATGAGCTGTAAGGGCACGAAACATGAAGGCATGAAATAAATTCAAACTCCTAAGATGCCCAGTTCTAAAATGGGCCAGCAGCAAAGTATGGTGCAATGGTAATTAGCTTCCATGGTGGCAGCTCTGGGAGAGGTACATATTGGGCACCATGGGAGATTTGGTGTGATGGACTGGAAGCACTGCTGAGGAGGTCATGGGCTGGTGGCAAACCAACCCCCCTCCCCGGGACCAGAGAGCACAGCAGGGTGCTGGAAAAGAGCAGCCCTGAGGGGAGGAGATAAAGAAAAGGGCCCTTCCGTGCCTTCTCTGTTCCTCCTGCCCCTCCAAAGTGGCAGCTGCTCGGAGAGGCTGTGAAGTAAGTGTGTTTCTCCTGAGTGCTTGCTGTAAACAGTGCGTACAGCAGCGCTGATTATGCATCAGCTCGCCGGGCTAACTATAGCATAGTAATTAAAGGGGTGAGAACATTTTGGAGTACTTTCCACCACTTGTTGTCTGTGTAATCCCCCTGTGTTTGGCAATAAATAGAACTTTTAAGTTTAATTAATATACACTTGGCTGGCTATCCATTTAAAAGCATGCTTCGGTGGCCTGAGACATTATCCACTTATGCAGAGTGTTGCTGGAAGAGCTGGTGCAATGCTGGAGAGGGAGTGCAGGGCCAGGGCAAGGGGTGCTGCCGAGCCCCGGAGCAGGGAGGCACAGCTTCATGTCCGAGGGAATGTAGGTCAGTGGGCAATTCAGAGCATGCTCTGACACAAGCATACAGGCACTGCAAGAGAAGGCAGAGTAAATAAACAGCTTTTCTCCTGAATGTGGGGCAGCTGGGGCTGTTTTTAAAATTTATTTCTGAACGCTGGGTTTCGTAAGCCAGTTCCTCCCAGGCTGAGGTGTCAGAGGGTCAAATGAGTCTTGAGAGAAAAATGGAGTCTAGTATCTCTTTTTTTCCCCTCGAACTTCTTTTGTGTAGGGCAGTTCAAACTGTAGATTTTTTTTTTTTTTTTTTAGAGTTTAGCAGAAACAGAACCAACAAAAAAATTGGTTTGGATTAGATCAAATATTCATTCCTTCCCTCCTCCTCCCCTCCTGGGATGAAACAAACAAACAAATCATGCCGTTTAGCACCATTGTGTCATTTGCCCTGGAACAAGCCATTTTATTTCATGTGCTTTTTGAAAAGCAGAGGCGAGGAACAGCTAGAGTTTCATAAAACTGCCAGAGGACTTGGACTCCTGTCCCAGCTCCAGTGAGTGCTGAGTTATTTATCTGCAAGAGCACGGTGTCAGCGGGAGCTATTTCAGGCACCCCCTTTGCTCCAGAATGCACCCCAGGCTGATGTTTGGAGGAGTTTTCTATGGGTGGCAATAACTCTGTGCAGGTGAAGGAGTTGAGCTGCAATGGATGGACAAAGTGAGCCATGGAAGAGAAGTGAAGGTCAGGGTGGATGGGGAAAAGGTCAGGAAAGAGTTCAGGAATGAAGCAGGTCTATAATATTGCAGCGTTTGCTTTTTTCTTTCCATCTCTCATACTATTTTTCCACTGCTCTCCTTGCCTCTCCTGGTTCTTTACCCCATACCTGCTCACCTCCTATTCTCATGTCTTTTTTCTTACCTTCTCAGACTTTCCCTCTGGATCAGGTGCTTTGATCTGGGAAGTCAAGTTAGTATGCCATTGTGCAAACTGCTAGCTTATGCTTCTTAGTGATGAGCTAGTGTATGTAGGGTTGTATGTCTTGAAGACCCAGTTGTAGGTAAGCGGCTTGAATTTTCACAGTTTTTTGTTTATTTGATTGTTTTGTTAATTTTTTTAAAAATTTTAATTTTAATCTTTATATCTTTGTGTTGATTTTTTTTTTTTTAATTTTAAATTGCTCTGCAAGAGCAGATTCACTGGCCTATTCTACAAGGTGGAGGGCGTGAGAAATGTCCTTTCTCCTGATGTCCGGGTGGAATCAAACAAAGACTTGTTGGGAACAAATTATTTGTCCTATTTTCTCCATCAGTTCCAGGAAGAGAGGAAGTGTTTCCCCAAGGGAAACCTTTCTCTGTATTATCAGTAAAGGAGCCTGAGGTGGCTGGCTCAGGTGCAAGTGTTGGCTGTGGGTGTCCACCTGTGCCCGGAGGAGCAGCGTGCTCTCTCTGATTGGCCTGGCCAGTGGCAGTTGAATTAGAAACAGAGGGTCCAAAAATAAGCAGATTTAATAAAAGAAGCTTCATGGCATGGTGGTTGGGCCCGTGCTGTGCAACTAATTAACTTGCTAACCCTGTGGAAGCACTTCCAAAAATGAACTCCTGTTCTCTGCTCCCGCGCTTCCTGCATTCAGCTTCCTGCGCTGCTTCGGCTTCTGTCCCCTTCCCCAGGCGGTCAGCATAGCAATGTCACTTATGCCTGCTGTGTTTACAGGAGGGACATGTCACATCTTGTGCCTTTCCTGGCCTGCCACTGTGACCCTCTACAATAGCTGAGAACTTCAGCTCCCCCTCCCTGAAGTGGGGCAGCTCTTTTGCTGAAAAAGAAGACTTCTCCTTTCTTTGGGCTTCCCTGTAGCATGCAGTAGTCATTCACCAATAATTGTATATAAGGACAAGGAGATTAGTGCTTTTTTTGAGTTGTGCTTCCTTTTCTTCATGGCAAGTCAAGATTTATCCCTCTGCACAGATATCAAAGGCATAGATGTGCTTCTCTTTTACATTGTGAGTTTTATCAGCAATGCATGTGAAACATAGCTTCCATTTTTCTTAGTCTTTCTGTTTTCTCTGTTGGCAGAAATATCCTGATTTTCATACTGTGGCTTGAAATGCTTGGCTCTGGCTATTTGTACCTGCTTTGTAATAGCCCCACTTGAGAGGTGGAAAAGGAGGCTCTAAAGCCCAATTCCAAGATTACGACCTGCACATTATTTTAATTTAAACTCACCTCCTGTTACAACAGAGAATCAAGGTGTAAGTGTGTAAAGTGCTTTGGGAGCCCTGTGATAAAAGGCCCTATAAAAACATAAATGTAAGCAGATGGCAGTCACAACCTGCCTGGTAGGAACAACACACCATGCTCACAGAAAATGGTGCAAACTCAAGCCCTTCCTGAAATTATCTTGGATAACAATAAATGTAATCTTTGCCAGGGACTGATATTTCTCACCACATTGCCTCAGCCTGAGACACAAGCTAAATCATTGGGTTGCATCTCCAAGTACATTCAGGCTTTGTGTGCCTGTTTGAAAAGAGATCCGTGACAGTGGAGCAACACCACTGGCAAGGTCATGGCCATGGCTGTATCTCAACCACTTTGATGTTGATATCCTCAAGAAAAGGCATAACATAAGAAGTCGTTGGTTACTGCATCACCAGTGTGTAGTTAAGCTCAGACTGGGGCGTGATGTACATAAATGGAAAGGAGTGAAATGTAATGAGCAAGACATGCTGTGACGTGTTTGCTGAGGAAAAGGGAGAGCTGTTCTTTTTTCTACCCTTGCCCGTTCTTCTGAACACCATTTTTTCCCAAAGGATGGATTTTCTCTTTATCTAACTTGTCTTTTTTCCCTGCTGTGAAATGTTTTGGGTCAGATGATATTTTGCTGGGCTTTATAAAACTGCTAAGAATTAATTAATCTGTAATTAAATTGATGGGGAAAAGACATACAGAACTGTTAATAGAATTACATCCTCAAAAGGAACAAAAATTAGACAGTTTCCTTTCATTTCTCTTTTTTACAGTTTGCAGTGTGACAGATTTCTGACCAAGTTCGAGTTTAGACAAAGTGCATGTGGCAAAAGTTGGAAGTGTTGTAATGCTGCCTACTGTGATTTGTATAAACATTTAGGATCCCCTGGAGAGGCATGTAATCCAGGGTTCCCTGCTTACACAGAAACGCTCAGAACAATATAACATTTGAAAGAAAAGAAACATTTTTAATTGGATTTGTGCTGACTATTTTCGAAATACAAAGAAGACACTTTATCCAGTAAGCTGCAGATTGTTTGCAGTCACAGGGAATCAGCAGGCCTCAAATTAGCTACAGGACAGCCCTTGCTGTTGTTCTGTGAGGCCAACAAAATGTGAGATTTGAAGGAAAAATGCTAATGATAAGAAAAGTCTGTAAAATTCAAGCCACACGCTTCTCTAAGTTTATGCGAGTTAGGCTGAATGGATCATGTGATTTCCTCATGCATTCCTCAAATGATAAAAAAATTGAAGGGGCAGATTGTCAAGTTTGTCTTTCTTCTGAGTAGAATACTTGCTACGGGATGGGGCAGATCCTGGTCTGTGCTCTGCTTTGCTCACTGAGACTGTGCTGCCAAAGGGTGACCTTGGCTTGCTCCCCAAGACCTGCCACCTCACTCTTAACCCCTTGTACCTTTGAGGATGACCTTCCCTGCCTTCAGCACCCATCCCCCTGCCGTTAGCAGGAGAGGGGCAGCTCAGGCACTGCTCCCAGTTTCATGCTGGGTTGAGTCCCTTTCCTGTTTGTATTGAACGTGAAGAGAAGAGAGACCTGTTGTTTTATCAGCAACATCAAAGAGAAGAAAATTGCTCTCCAGTGTATCCAAACTTGCAGCATCCCTTGGCTTTTGTAGTAATAGAGAGAGGATATTAGAGGCTTTTAGTGAAGGTATAAAGCCTGGTTTTGTCTCCCTTTCCCTTCAATTGTTGCATTTTTTTTTCTTTCTTTGCATTGTTGATCAGTGAGGTTCATTGGTAGTGTCAACAGGCCTTATTTTGCCAGATGCAGCATTCCTCTTAGCATCGTTAGCAGCTGAAGAATCACTAAACTTAAGGTGAAAATAGGCTTCAGAGCAGATAGAGTGCCCTGAAGCAACTGAAGTTCTGTGCCTCTGTAGTTGTTTGTATTTATTATTTCCAAGTATTAAAAGAAATGTTAAGATATATGCCTATAAAAAGAAAAGATACAAGCTCACGTTCGCCCTACCCGTCTTTTGGCACTTCATGGATAACATAAAATAAGGAATATTGCCACTCAGGCCTTCTTCTATGTAATTAGTGAAAAGAAATTAATATCTTCATGGGGAATTTAAAATTGCACACAATTGGAAGGCTCCTCTGGAGGGGACTGTTGCTTCATTGGCTCAAGTGACTACACATCTACACATCTGGTGTCTCATCCAAGTACTCCTGGTTAGCCTGTGAGTGAAATTCTGGACAAAACAATTTGTACATTACAAGATCCAGTAACTGCTGTTTAACGAAAGTGCACACTAGGTTGGTTCCAGTAACTGTTTGGCAGAGCTGTTAGCTCATTTGGTCAGGATTAATAGAGACAAGTGGGTTGGAATTGTTTTTTAGAGGGACTTGAATAAGGAGGGCTCCTAGAGAATGAGATTTAAGGTGCAGCAAAAAGAAACAGGATGGAAAGGAGGAGTGGAGAGCTCCTTGATTTGGAAGCAGAGAAAAGGAAGTTAAGCTGAATATACCTAAGTAATATATAAATGCTTATGCTCATATCACCTCTTCATTAAGGACCTCTAAGAAAAGTTCTTAAGAAAGAAGACTATGTCTGTGTCTCTTGTCTATGAATGATGGTTCCCTTCTTTTCAGGAGGGTGCCAGTTACAGCAAGGAAAAGCTAAGATAGGGAGGAATGCAATGGGGGATGATTCTGCAGGACAGTTTTGGGAGGTGACCCTCATATTTTCCAACATTAGACATCTAAAGCTATAGATGTCATGGCTGAGCTAGTTGTCCTGAGCTGCCTTTTCAGCCAAAGGAGATCAGCTGCTGCTTTTAAGGTGCAGTTCAGCTGAGCTATTTTAGATGTCTGATGAAAAGTGTGATGAATCCTACTTCTCCTGTTTCTATTGATGAAAATGGAGTTGAGGGATGATAACTCAGATGTAAAGTCTACGGTTTAGAAGATACTATGAAATGATCTCTAAACTTGCATTCACCTCCAAACAGCATACAGAACTGCCAAATATTTGTTCTTTCTGGACAAATCTTACTGTTGCATGATTCAAGTAGGACTTTTAGGTGGTCAAGGAGATTTACAAGACATATTTAAGAAAAGGAAAAATGAGATATTTTTGGTAAATTGCATTTCCTTATTAGTCATCACTTCCCTTTTTATTCTGAGAAACAGCCCACTTCAGACGTGTTCGTTTTATTTGGCAGAAGCGCAGATAACTCCAGATGTTGCTGATTCTTTTTCCGTTCCTTGCCTTAGGAAACTTCAGTTGCACCTGAGAGAAAATAGAAGCCAACCTGGAAGAAAAAGAAAAGAAATATATAATAGCCTTGATAGAGGAAAAGAAAAACCAGATTAATTTATATACTCTGGATGATCTCTAATTGTTTCCTTAAAGATGAATTAAAAGCCTTTTTATTCACAAAGAGCTGAGTTCAGGGCCTTGTACTTCTCCTATTAGGGTAGAAAACATGATAAAGAGCTGGATTTTCTAGCTTCCCTTAAGGGTCTACTATTGCAATGGAAAGCTGAGCACTAAACGTAGCAATTGGCAAGTAAGTAGAAGTGATAATAGGCTTTGATATTAAGGAGCAGTATCCTTGGCTCACATAAGAAGGTGCCATCTTCTTATTTTAACAGAGGTCTGCTTTTTGCCCCAGATTGGCAAAAAATTTCCCCAGACTGAGGCACTTAGAATTTTAGCTATGGGGTGTTGTAATTTTAAATCTGCAAATACTATGTGTTATCCACCATGGCTTTCACACTTTTGAAGTTTGTCAGAGGATATTCTTGCTGTTCTAATCTACTAAGGATAAAGCCTGAGAAAACACTGATTTTTTTGCCATTCTTTAGGATATGTTTCTTTGCTTACATTCTCTGTTAAATCAACAGAGGTTGATGAGGTTAATGACATACAGACCTTTCCCCTTCAGAACAGCAGTTCATCTCTAGTTCACACTGCTAGATACTGAGTCATTCCACCTAAAATAAGATAAAATTAAATGAAATGAAAAAAGAAAAGAAAAGAAGAGAAAAAAAATATGTAATCCAGTTAATGACAAGTAACAATTCACAAGCCTGCGACCCATGAGATAGAGCTTTCCTCATCACTAAGCAGAGTGAGCAGGCCTGGAGTCTGAAAAACATGCCCAAGTGTTCCTCTGTGACACCCCCGGAAAGCTCAGCAGACTTTTCTGTCCAGGGCTGTAAGACACCAAGATTTCCAGGCTATTATCTTCCACTGGAATAACATTCAGTCAAAGATAACTTGCTCCTTCTGGTGAAAGTACTTCCATATAAAATAAGGGAAGGAGTGGTGTTCTTTGGAAAGCAGTGTGGTATCACTTTTGACAGATAACAGCGATTGTGATGAAGAGTAAACACCTCAGTCACCGGGTGATGGAGAGCACGCTGATGCATCCTGGAAGCAGCACCACAGAACCACAGCTGAAGGCTGAATCACTGCTGTATCTAATTAGGCACATCAGCTAAGATATGCAAGCCTCCAACTGTCTGAGAAGGGCTGAGATTGCTAATACCAATCTGTTATTGTCCTCACAGCTCAGGAGATGTGATGGTTGATGAGATTAAAGAAATAGCATTTTGTGTTAGAGCGGTCAGTAGCTTTCTGGTTGCTTGTTGGGAGGGGAAAGTGGGGCAGGCAAAATGATGTTGCATCATTTTCTGATTTGGCCCTCTGACTATTGTCAAGGTAAAGAAATAAATCGCTCGTATTTAATGTGTTGGTGAAAAACAGCAGCCCCTTGATTTTCTAATGCAGTATCATTTGAATTGTATATGCTATTGAATCAGACAAAATATGTATTTATGCATTAGGTTTCTTCAAAATTCCTAGTATGTTTTTTAACAAGATGCAGGAAAAATAAACTGAAATGCCGATCTTTTTATTCCTAGGTTGTTTGTGACAAAGCATCAGCAATGTCCTGTGCCCAGCATGATTCACGTAAGGCGCAGACAGCGGATACTGAGTTTGAAAGGGGCCTAATCAACAATCTTTGGAATAAAGAAGTATCTTAACTCAAAAATGTTGATGCATGAATGAACGTAATTCTCTGTGCACTGAGTTACTGTTTAGGGGACACATCTACTGTAGCAACCACGCTGAATCAGTTCAGTGCCATTCACAAGCAAATTAAGTTGTAAAATCTCACCGTATGTGTATGTGTGTGTCTAAATATCTCTAGAGAAATTATTTATTTATTTTATGCTTTACTCAGATTTTTCCTCTTCCAGTGCGCTCAGTTCATTCCTGGAGTCACTCTATTGACATTAACAGCAGGGTATCAAGGAGGTATTTTGCTCTTCTACTAAATTCTTAGGATAAAAGTTTCTGGGATAAGGCCACACACAGCTGCAGGCGACCTGTCTGATCCAGGCAGGGGACTGATGTGGGGGTGGAGGAAGGTCTGATTCTCTGGCCTTGGGGGACAGCACAAATCCAAGCTGGGTAGTGTGTGATAGAGCAAGGCAGCAATGCAGAAATGCTAAAGAAGGTGGGTGTGTGTTCTGGCTCCTAGATTTTAGGGGCAATTTGATGAAGGATTGTTGGAGGGGCCCAGGGAAGTTGTGCCTTGTGAAAGAGCCTGGCAAAGAGCAGTGAAAGAGGAATGGTGCAGGGGATGTCAGAGTGCTGTGGCAGCTCATCTCGGGGACGGCCACTTGGAAAAGGAATCTTTGTGCCTTGCCTTTCAGGCATACAGTAGTTGAAGATGAGGGATAGGGGAACACTGAAGAAGGTGGATGAACAGATTACTCTTGCTGGGAAGATGACACTGTGGGTGTCTAACCTAGGCAGTATTGAGTATTTCATATAGCCTATGAGCTATCTGAATGAACACAAAAATGCAGGGTCCTCTTGAATGGTAGGGTGCAGCTCCATCTTATGGGATCCTTCATCAGTGGATCCAATATACCCTCTCCCACCTTTCTTTGCCCCCCTCCAAGGATCTGCTGCCTCCACTGCTGTGTGTGTTCTACTGCTGGTGTGTCTAGAACTGGTGAAAATGTGATGACTAAGGAAAAGAAGATTATGACAGGAAGACAATAGAAAACCAGGTGGGTAATAGGAAAAAAGTGCTTCTTTACAACCAAATCACTTTATATCTCTGAGTTAGTTGAGTTGGTGCAAAGGAGAAGGATAACCAAACCTTCTTGGGGACTGGAGGAGACAGAGATGAATAGGGGTGGTGGGGCTGAAAATTATTTAGCCAACACCATTCCCAAGGGATTTGAAATACCATAATCCACTTTTAATAGGAAAGGGATTCATCTAATGTTTCTAAAGAAACAGATGTGCATATGGATACTGGTCATATCTGGAGAGCAAGAGCTCTACCTGGTCCAATAAATCATCTTCCTACTGCTGAGCTGCTTTTTCTGGCCTCCTTGAGGGAGTCTAGATGCCCAGCTGACCCAAGTACCTGAGCCTTAGAGCACTCAAATGAACTCAGATGAGTGCTACTCATACACTATAAATCATATTTTGTCCAAGTTTACAAGTAAATCCATTAACTAGCTTGATTATAAACAGATTCTGTAAGCACCTAGAGTTGGACTTATTTTAATGACGGAAAAACCTCTTGTCTGTAGGTTACATTGTTAAGGACATAAGATCATCTTCCACTTAGTGTCATTATTTGCAAAATATAGTTCCTTGCCCACACTGAAAAATCATGTTCTGCTGGAGAAAATTCCTTAAACACTTCCCATCTCTCAACATTGCTTCCCTCCTCTATTGTTTCTAGAAGGAATGAAACTCCAGAGTGCTTTAGGCAAAAAAAAAAAAAAAAAAAAAAAAAGACCTCTGCTTTTCTTTGTCTTTTGAATGTGACTTAACCTCTTCTCTAAGGACAGTTGGCCTTCACTCTCCAGTGGGGGATACATTGAAGACATGATACTAGAAAGCTGGAAGACCTTGCTCAAAGAGTCATTTTATCTAATGTGGCCCCATAGTTGCTACAGTGACTCTGTAATCATTTTATGTTTACTGGATATAATAACCATATGAAATGAATGTGCTACAGGGTATACTGCATACAGTAAACCGGAGGCAGAACTAAGGTTATTTAGGTATCCACTTGAATATAATTAGAAACTATTTCTTCAGTTTAGAATACTTGGTTTGGAGATAATTAAATAACCATGTAAAAGACACTGTAAAAGATAAATATGTATTTAGTCACTCAGCTACCTTGCTGGAGTTTTGGTCTGGCAATTGTTACAGCTCTGCATAACTATAACTCAACAATATGGTATGTCATACATTATTATTACCTGACCATTGATCAGATGAACTGCTGCTTCTGGCTGCTTCTCCAAGCCAGCCAAAGCAGGTCTTGTGTCCCAAGCTAGATCAGCGCACTAAATCCCCAGCTGACCAGAAGAGCTATGTTTTATTTATCATAATTTTAATAACATTGTCTGTTCTTAACTAAGGGATTCTACTTTTGCTTATATCCTGTTTATAAACTAGATTAATTCCATAGCCATTTTCTTACCTGGAACAACTATAGATGATTTTATTGAACCCTTAGTTGTTGCCTACAACTCTTAATAACCCACCTGCATAGTTTGTGATCTCCTGCAGCTAGGGAGCACAGGTATGTTTTAAAGATAGGTCTGTATATTTTGTGTGCCAATATTTGAAACATTTTGGAAGGATTTGGTGTTCATAAAGTGCAGGTCATCTGCCTTTTGATGAGCAGGCTTGTCAAAGTATCCCAAAGTAAGTGTTTAAATCTTGTATGTTGCCTTAGAAAAGATAAACCAATCTGTCTGAGATTACTGACTATTAATTAATTTTGGCAATTCTTTTTTTTTTTTTTTTGTTTTTTTCTTTGCACTACGCAGAATAAAAAGGGAGAAACTATCTAGTCTCTGTATGCCTTTTTTGTGGTTTGAAACTTCTGGGTTTTGTTCCTTTCCCACCCTGTCATCATTGTAAGCTTTGTGGTTTGCAGGTTTCCCCCCTTTTTCTTTCCCATTAGTCGCTCTATTAAATATGTTAATTGTAGTGTCCCAGATTACTGGGAGCTCCTTAAATCAAAGCCACGAGACTTGGTAGCAAGGCGCTTAGCTATGGGCTTTGCTGATGATAACTGCATCATATGAGTATTCATACAGAACTGATTGAGCCCCTGAGGCCAGATGCTAGAGCTGTTTTGTGCTGCTCTGGCACCATAATGCAAACTTCAACAGAGTTTGCAGGTCTGTTTGAAGCCTATTTCCAAGTGAGGAAGTCCTGCCACACTGGCTTTGATGTTGGCGTATCTCTTGCAAAACACAGCCCTCACTGGGAGGAGGGAGATGAGGCTGAAAGATGTAGCCCAAATGGTCTGGCCAGGAGGGCCAACCCCATCCATTACATACTAGCTGAGAAGAGTTGGATGGATTTTGTGGCCAATGTTGTTTTTACAGTTCGACTTGGAGAGACCTAAAATAATAACAATAATAACTAACAAGAAAGTTATTATTTTTATTGTTATTACTACTACTACTGCTACACAGTCAAAATTGATAGTGTTCAGTACTGTACAAACATATTGTGTCTGAAGTAACTTGCAGTGGCAGCTTTAAAATTTCCCTCGCTGTGCATCTCTGATCCTACTTTTGGCTTTTCCCAAGGTATATTTGTTGAGATGGGCTGGTACATGCTACGTCTTAAAGCAGCTACAAAGGAGCTTTATTTGTTCTGCCTGTCATTTCAAGCTGGAGGAATTCAGTATCTATCTCACTGCCTTTGCCATATGCAGCTGGGTTTTCTCCTTCCCCTCTGTAATTCTTCTGGGGACACTGCATAATAAAAGTCTCAACTTAATCAAGAAAAATTCAACACGTGGCACGGCAAGAGAGCGCGTCGGGATTTAAAAGCGTAAAGCAAACAAACAAGCAGGCCCTTGTGATGTCAGACTAATAACACATTTGCTGCTGTGCTCTCTGGCTTGCTGGTGTGTGTACTGTTTCCCTGTACAACATTGTTCTGGGCTTTGTTTCCTTCGGCTGCTCAGCCTGAGAGGGTTTCCTGCTGCCAGGGGGCTGCTGGGACACCAGCAGGTGTCTGAATAATTGGAATAAAAATTCTTTTAGAAAGAAGCAGCTCATGGAAAAGAAAATCCTGTCTTTAGATTAAAAAAAAAGTAAAAAAAAATAAGAAAAAGATCTTCATTTTCCAGGTCCATTAGCAGTTTCAAATCTTCCTTTCTCTTAGTTAGAGATAAAATTAAGTCACACACATGAAGGAGCAATTGTTCCAGATTGGAGCAGGCTCAGCATAGCATGTGATGAGGGGAACTATGTCCTGTGAGCCTCAGAGAAGTGAAGGCTGTTTGTGGCATGGGGTCCAGTGCTTGACTCCTGGGTGAACACCACAGAACAAGGCTGTGCTTTGTCACTTGTGGCAGTGCTGCCACATGGAAAGCCAATAAAGGACTAGCCACCATTCCACACACAGTCATAGTGGTTTTTAAACCCCTATTTCCCACACCCTTTTCAAGATCAAAGACTGACTGATATAGCAGAAGCTGGCTTCCCAGGCAAAGATGGATGTGGGTGTCTTTTGCTGCTTGGCCACCCAGTAGCATCTAGTGGTCCAAAAGGACATGGATGCTGTGGGCCACAGGGGCCAGCTGGTGGGACCCCCTCCCCACAGAGGCAGAGAGCATCTCCCTCCCCTCATTCCAGGCTCTGCTGTGCTTGCCTTTGCTGCTGGCTGCTCCTGGCCAAGCAGAGGGAGGGGGACTCCTTCCACTTGGTATATAAAGGGTGTGAAGCTGGATGTGATGTGGTGGAAGTGTGTGCTCCAGGTTGTCTTAGCTGCTCCCTTGAAGGCTTTGAGAAGTGTGAGAGAAGAGAGCTGAGCTTGCAGGTGTGCATGTGGGCTGGAGCAGCTGAGAAGTAGCTGCCTGTAGGGACTTTTGATGCTGGTCCTGGAGAAAAGATCTGGGCCATTTGAAGGCATCCCTATGCATTAGGTGGTAGGTTAGGCAGGAGCATGCAGCTGCTGGGGATGGAAGAGAGACACTGTGCTGGAAATTGTGTCCCAGCTCTGAGAAGGGGCAGCCGGTCTCCTGCAGTGCCAAGCAAGGTAGAAGTGTGGTGAGAGAGCCCAGACCAGGTCTGGGAGGCATCCTGGGACTGATGGTGGGAGTAGGCTTTAGTGTTATCACCCCAAGTGCTCTGCAGAGGACTAAGGACTGCACCCAGACTGTATGCAAGGTTCCCTGGGTGCTGGCTCTCTGGACTTCAGGGACAAATTCATTCTCTTTTCCATGTGATTTCTCCTTCAAGGCCATCTGAGACCCCTGCATATTGTGTAAAATACCAGGAATCCCACTGGCATTACAAGAAAGGTAGCAGGATGAGCAGTAGTTTGGAGAAAATCCCTGTGGAAGGACATTGAGAGGGCTGGGATCTTGCATTAGCAATGGGATGGGGAGAAAAGGGCTTAGTGGCTGTGTGTAAGAGCCCCATAGCTTCTGTGATCATTTTGGCATTCAGCATGTTTATGAATAATGAAATAAACTGGTGTGACATGAGGGAATAAGCTGTAAAGTGTCACAAAGCACCAGAAACAAAATCCATCCAAAATGCTTCTTTTCTTCTTGAGGAAAACCTAAAACAACTTTTCTGATTACCTGACAGTCCATTTAATCCCCAGGAAACATTCCTTTGTTACAGTTTCAAGGAGAATTACTTGAAATAATCCTTTGTACAATGCTCTTCGTTCTATTTTAGTTTTAAATCATGTCCCTTTTCTTTTTTGATTTTTTTTTTTTAAGGGAAAAAGAAAAAAGACCCCTAATCAATGCCTGTGGAAGAGCTGAGGGCAAATCTGAGGCTTTCTGGTACAAGGATTGCCTTTGTGAGGAGATCTGTGCTAAAGAGACCAAGACTGCAAGGGCTGAACAAGAAATAGTAATAATAATAATAATAATAATAATAATAATAATAATAATAATAATAATAATAATAAATTTAGGAAAAAAAAGAAAAATCCCTGAAGCTCAAATTATTGCAATTGCACAGTGCAGATTTGGCCATCATTGTGACCCTGAGATGAGGAACAGTCCTTGTCGGGTCTGCGTCACACGTGGGTGCCTTCAGCAGGGCTTTGTGCTGCCAGTGACCCAGATTCAGGAGGAGACCTGGGGTGTCCAGCACAGACATCTTCAAGGCTTTTGAGTGACACATGGTCAAGGAGGAGAACTGGGCTTGTCTGTGGCTGCTGCCATCTGCTTGCCCTCCAGCAAAGGTCACTTTCCAGGAAAGAGCCAGTTCGCCTCTTGGAAAAGCCTAGTGGTGTGGTGAAGGGAGGAAAGTAAAAGGCAAAAAAACCCAAAAAACCCCACGTGTTTTGTTCCTCACATTCTGGATATCATTAATTAGTAATTCTAACAACAGGAAAATGGTATAACCTGGAGGACATTGGGGTCTGTGAGTCTGACATTTGAATGCTCTCAGCTTGTCTTTGCTTTTCTATTGACTCCTGAGATTAATTTTCTCTTCTATAGTATTGACATAAATCTTATTTACCTCACAGAAATGTGTAAAAAAGTTAATCTATCCATATTCTTAGATATCCAAGGACATTTCACATGTACAATCTGAAGGATGCTCCCTGGTAGGATGTCTTAGTTTAGGCCAGGGTATTTGTTTAGGTGAGGGTAGGTGGGTCAGAGCCTTCCTCCAGAGTAGGCTTGGAAAGTGATGGCATTTTCCCCCTTACCAGGTCTCTTCCTTGTATGGTCATGCTGTTGGACATGGATAGAAAGTATCCTACTGTCTGTGGCCAAGATCTATTTTTCCTGTGACTCTGCTCTTGACTGAGCCATGAAACTCACTGACACAAGCTAGCAAGTGGTTAGTAATACTTCAGGAAAAGCAAAGCCGATTTCCTGGATGAGATTTTTCTGAATGACATTGGATGGGACAAAGAAAAATCTCCCCCAAATTGATGAAAACCTTCAGCCTCCAAGGAAGGGAATCAGGAACTTGAGCTTAGCCTGAAGTGTTTTTGCAGTGATTCCTGGTGGTGTTTCTCCCACCAGGGTCTGCAGCACTAGGTCCTAAGCACATCTAGGAGAAGATACTGTAGTATGTATGAGAGGTTGGGGAATGCTGCTGAGAAATAGTCACTCTACTATGGATCAGCACAGGTTGCACTGGAGGGAAGAATTAATAACTACTGCCTAGGCCACAGGTTATTCCCTCTATTTTCATTCTCATTTTCTTTTTTACCTTTGCTTTCAGAAAATTTATTGCTTTTTTTTTTGGTTTTTTTTTTTTTTCCTCCTAGAGAAAGAAACTCCCTTTGATCTATAAATAGCTCCACAAGTCAAAGTGTTGGGGCAACCTTAAGAATATGTTATGGATACACCAGTGGTGACTCTGTTGCTAAGGTTGTATTGAGATTTGAACTTAAAGCAGGACTAATGTTCCTTTTTTCACACTCTACTGTGTAGATACAGTGGTTGGACTTGGCACAGGAAGACTTCAGAGGACAATTGCCTTTGCTGTGTATTTACTTTGGGGAAATCTGGAACCTGAGATCTCACCCTTCCTCTGAAATCTGCTTGCCTACCGGCATGTCTGTGTTGGGTACTATGAGCTGGCTTTTGGACATAGAGAGTGGTCTGTACAAGAGATTCCCTGTCCCCAGAATGACAATTTTTGTTCTTGAGGAGCCACTTGAACATGTTGTTTGCTTCCCCCCTGCACCCCCAGAATTCCTCTTCACTGGCTGTGCTGGCTGGGAGTGGGTCCCAGTGCAGAAGAGACAGAATGTGGCAGTGGTCTGGTGCAGGGGAATGCTGGGGTCTGCAGGATGGTGCGTGGGGCTCAGGATGACTCTCTGAAGAACAATATTCAAAGAAAGAGGGATGGAGAAGGAGACAGTAGGAACTTTTGTGCAGGGTTGGTGCCTTCCCTTATGGTACAGGGAGATAGAGGGGGCACAGACACAGGATAATGCAGGAGGATGCAGGACTCTGCAAAAATCCAGAGTGATCTTGTGAGCTGCAGACTTTGGGAAATGCCTTCTTTAAAAAAAAAAAAAAGAAAAGGAAAGAAAAAAAAGAGCTCTTGAGAGAGGCAACAGCAGTAAGCACAATGTTATTCTTCAAACAAATACCTTTAGAAATAATATCCTATTTGGTTCAAACAGAGCAGGAAAAGAATTGAAAATGCAGTTAATGTGGAATGCACTAAATGCTCATGTGAAGTTGCCAACACATTATCCTTGTATCTTTAACCAGGGAGGACTTCACTTGCAGAAATGGCTCTTGACAAAGTTAAGTGGACCTATATATTGTTTGGGAAATTGCCCTTATTTTGTGTGCTTCTTGTTCCCGTAATGGAACCCATGAGCAGAGGATAATTGCAGCAGTCTCATCTGTCAAATAATATTAGAAGTCAACAGCTATAATCTCAGCTACTTGCTTTACACAGCTTTTCTCTGTATTTTCTGTTCAAATTGTCAGTTGTTACATGTAAGTGTCCCCATTCCCTGTGGCTGATAAAAGTAAAAAGATTTAAGTAAATCAGGAGGAGTGCAGAGACAGGGCTTGGGCAATGGCTCTCAGTGCTAGCTCAGTAAATCATATGACAACAGCACAGTGGATATGAAAAATTACAGCTGAGTGTAGTGTTACTTGTTACTATTATTGGCAGAACAGCGTGGCACTGAATGGTTTGGCTTTACAGGGATTCGGGGAAGCTACTGATTGGTTTTAGCTTGTGTGGGTTTGTGCTTTATGAGCTTGGCTTTTAGTTTCAGGAGATGAATGGGTCCCTGAAAGCAGAACTCAGCTGAAACCATCTTCTCATCTGTGGGTCAAATCAAAAGCATTGTAAAATTAATTTGTTGGGAAAGTCACTGCAACTCAGGGTGCAGTTTCCCCAAAGCTCCCTTATCATCACCTCATCATCCTTATTCTCCTTTTTTCCCCTGCAATGTTAGGAACAGAAATATAGTTATGGTTACTTTGCTACAGACTCCCCACACCACCACCTCCTGGTGAGGCTCTACATTTGCTCCTGCTTTGTAGGAAGGAGGAGGAACTCATCTCCCTCTCTGTGTCTCTGCTGCTCTCAAAAGGACACAATCACTGTTTGTTGTGGTTTTGTGAGGATTTTATGGCTCTGTGAGGAGCTGGCTTGAGACTGCCAATGTATTTTTTATTGCCCTTGAATAATTATCAATTGGTCGAAGCTGTATCGTGAATGCATGAAGTCAAATTCATGCTCCTGGCTGGAGGGAAGTGACTCTGTTTGTCATTATCAGCCCTCTGTGCAGCCGACAGGGTGATTGTTTCCCCAAATAGCTCAAGCCATGTTTGGCACCCTCTTTTGTGTGCTGACGACAACTCTCCCTGGTTTTACTTAGTGGCATAGGTTATACGCACTGAAAGACTGTGAGAAATGTTTTCAAAGGGAGTTTGAGTGCTATTGTGTTATAGATGTTTCCAGCTGCCCATGTAGAAATGTCTTCCACCCTCTGACAGCCTTGTGTGTTTACTTTACTGAAAGTCACACTGTCAGCTTCCAAAACGACCAGAGCCATTGCTCTCTGCGTTCACACCTTCCCACATGTCACAATAGTTTCCTGTGCCAACAAGCCCTTAGTGGTCAGAGCTTTCTCTTTTGCTGTTTCATATTGATTGCATCCTGAGGCTATCAGAAATTCTTGATATAAAACCATATGATAAGTCCAATGTAAAGCTCTGAATATAAAGCTGAGGTGTAACTGTTGCCTGTGCTGTGTGATTGGGTCATTGTTGCTCAAGTTCTCTGATAATGTCAGCTGCCTCTTTCTGCTGAATTTTACTCCTCAGAGCTACTGATAGGGTGATCCCATGCACCAGATTATCTTCCTCCAGTTCTTATTCCAGAAGTCCTGTAGCAAGCTTTTGGCTTTCTTCAGTGGAATATTTGTATGTACAAGGCAATACAGGCCATGATTAATGGGCTCTGCAGTCTGCTTTTTTTTTAATGTCAGAATAATAAAATATCTGGCTCATCAGATTGTTTGCCCTGATTGTTCAGCTAAATGCATTTAGCACCAGAGGTAGAACCAGCATATACGTATATGAATACCGTTCTAGCAATTATTGTCAGAAGTGACAGCTGATTGCAGGTATTAGAATGATGCAACTTGTTCAAACTTAATGTTATCTATTATGAACTCTACTTCATGATGATAATAGCTGGAAGGCATTGATTTTGTTTTCTGTTACTTATCTCAAGCCCATACATTTTGCTTGCATTATTGACTTTTCTGATCATTTCATGCATCATCTCTTCAGAAGATGTGTAAATCAATGTTGACTGTGCAATGTATGTTGTTTATTAAGCTGCTGCGTAGGGTTTACACCTTGAAGAAAATCATCAAATGCATGTCTTGAATAATTGTTAAGCAGGCCTGGCAAGAGAGGGCAGCCTTGGAGCATGCTGGTGCTGGTGTGGAAGAGTTCAGTTAATTATTTATCTGGGCCACAGTATTTGCATGCCTATATGAATTTTTTATGAAGTTAATTAGCTTTTCAAGATGTTGAATCGGTTCAGCGCTGCAATGATTGCAGCCTGACACGCTGGGCGAGTGGCTCGGAGAGAGACGCTTGAGTCACAGGCAAGAAAAAAACAGGCAGTGGGGAATGCAGATGGGTGGGGGTGCCTTTGAACAATTTCAACAGGTGGCCCTTAGCACCGTGAAACCTATTGTGTTTGCGGTCAGCAGTTTGAACACGTAATACAGGAAGGGGCTCAGATTCCACCTCTTTCTCAGGCAACTGACTTAGACATTTAGGCTGAACTAGAACTCCACCCACATAAAACCCGAGAGGGTGGAATGAAGAGGAACTGGGGAAATTAAAACCCGTCCCATGAGATGGCCCAGGCTGCACAGCTGCTGCACAGGCTATTCAGTCTGAGCTGCTCATCCAGACCATGGATGGAAAAAACCAGTCATCGTGACTCTGCACCAGCTGGGGCCACTGCAACGTCCTACAAACAGGCTCTGTGTGCCGGGAGTCAAGGCTGGGAATTCAGCTCTACAGTTGCACTGGGAAGTAGATCCCAGTCAAATGTCAGGAGACAAACCCAGGGCCAGGAACCAGCAAGGACCGAGACTGCAGAGACAGGTGCTATTGTATGGCGTTTGATGGCAATTTCTTTTTCCTGCTCAAAACAAAGCAGGGTGGAGTGGTGGGAACTGAGACCTGCCCTGGGTTAGTAAGGGCTGTAAGTCTCTTGGTGCTTTCGTTGGGGCCAGAGGTAGAGTGTGTGTGTGTGTGGCTTTGTGCCAGCCTTTAAGCAGGAATACAGGTATCCAAAGCAGCCTTTTCCTCCACACACCTTGAAAAAGGAGCCTGGCTGATAAGGAGTTTCCTATGGAGCACCTCCTCCAAGAGGTAAGCTCCCTCTCAAAGACATTGCTCAGTGTTGTCCACTGTTCTCTTTCCTGAGTGCTTGGTGGTCAATGTACAAAATTCAGAAATCTTTTCATTCTTTTCCTAGAGGTATCTTTGCATTGAAACACTGCAGTCTCATCCACAGCAGTGACATGGACACTGTGAAAAAAAAAAAAAATTCATACAATGCAAGACTGTTTGTTACATTGTAAACGGACAGTTGTTATATAAAAGATGTACCCATGTCTGATCTTTTCATACATATGGTCATTTATTCAGAGAACAAATATTTTAGCATTTGGAAAGAGACCCAGCTTTGAATATCATCTCAAATCCAACTAAAGGGAAAAGAATGTCAAATAGGCCATATAAATTCCATTGAACTAATGTTTTCATAATCCATATTGAAAAAAATCTGAGAATAGAACATTTTTTTTAAAGTGGTTGAGGGTTAGTTACTGAGCTCATTTGGAGAAATGAAATTTTTGCAGGTCTAGAAATGACAAAATATAATTGATATCCATGAAGATTAAATGAGATTTGGAGCCAAGTATTGTTCATATTTAAAAGTTAAATAATTTGGCCTCCACATCATTAACAGTAAGTTTCATCTCCATCTGACTTTATTGTTGGCTACATAGGTCATTCTCTATTGAAAAAAATGGGAAAGAAAGAGCCTCATAGGAACTGGGGGTACAGGCTCGAAGGAGATGGACAGAAGAATGAGAGAAAGTGTGTTGTTTGTGATGTGTTTATGAGCGTAATTTCCCCCTGAAATTCTGATGGAATTGAGGAACTGCTGAATCAGCGTACTGTGGTCCATTGAAGCTCTACAACCCCTTCTACATGCTTGCTTTCATTGCTTCATCTGTGCTCTTGAAAATACATTTGTGTTCTTTGTGTACTTAATTCTGAACATCATTGTTCCTCATTTTCCCCTTTGAATGAACTCCTTAGAAATCCTAATGAAAACTGAACAAAAGCCTCCACCAGGTGACTCATGGAGTAGATTTGTTCCTGCCACCTGATGAGATCTTCTATGCAGTATCTGCTTCTAACACATAGTTTCCTGCCTCTCTCACTTCCACATCCAGAAATGAAGTTTTATTTATCCAGAGAAGTTGTAAGATAGAGAAAAGTATTTGACAGAAACTTCCCCTTACTGATTGTCCATTCTTTCTTATATTGCAGGCTTAAAGCATGTAGTAATCCCTGCTTAGCAAAACATCCTGCTCAAAATGCTTGCTGGACTGTGTATAATTTAAACCACTATGTGAGTTTATATACACACATACACAGAAGAATTTGGCAGGTCCTTTGGAGGTGCTGGTCACACAAGACCCTTCTTATGTCACCTTCTCTCCCCTATAGAGTTTCCAGGGAATCACTGGATAGTGATGGGAATGTTTGGTCCTTTGATTGCTATTTCTGTCTGTAGGCATTTGGAAGCTTGGCTGAAGGACTCAGGAAAAATCAGGCAAATGATCTTTAATTTTAGTCTTAAAAGGAAAAAGGATGACAGAAATTACTAGTAGTCAAGTAAATGAGAGAGCTCCTTAAGATGCTAATTGTGTTCATTCAAAGCTCTTTTGGTGAAACTCTAACCAACAGTCAGTGAGAATTGCCACTGAAAGCAGTACAACCAGGATTTAACCAACAATGTTGTCTTCATTTCCCGATCTTTCATTGTGTGTTGCATCTTCTAGGTCTGTGTGGATGTCTCAGATATGCAAGGCTTTGAGCAGTGTAGAAATCCTAGTGAGGGTCTGTATCTCTCTTCTGTCCTCAAACAATGTAAAAATCTCTAAGCAAAAGAAATTATTGATTATACCTGGTTACTAGAGACAAAAGATCGTGTCCTTAATATCCTTAAAATAAGTAGGACATGAGCTGAACTAGGTTTTTTTTCTGCAAGTTCATCTATTCATATTCTCTCAGTTAAATAGATATATTTTAAGAAACGGTATCCTGGTTACAAACCCCTATTTCCCAAAAGGTAGAAGACCTCAAACTTTCTTCCACCTTCTCTATTTCTTCCTCAAGTACAATCCCAAGTGGGAAGGAGGACACTCAGCTTACTAGTTCTCATAACTGGATGATATTTTACGCCAACACACAGAACTTAAAGTAATAGGGCTTTCATTCTTCATTAGCTCTGTGGTGAAGGGTTTAATATTCCTCTCACCAAAGGTAGTAGAGGCAGGAGGATAGTGCTCCTGGTCTTAAGGCACACAGGCAGGCAGGTGTATGGAGGATTCAGGCTGAGTGGTAACTACACTTCTTAACAATCTGGTGTGCAAAGTGGACTGAGATGTTCTGTGTACTTGAGCCCTCCACAGAGAGTAGCCGCAGCCTGACCTGTAAGAGATCTCTGTCATCTATCATTATGCATGTCATCTAGGATGGCACCAGATACCTATCCCTGGTTAACTCAGCTGAGCCCACAGCATGCCTGTAGCACCATTTGTGTGAACACTGGACTGTAGACTTCATCTTGAGGTCTCAGATAAAAAGCAAAAAAGGAAAGACATCCAGGTTTCTGTGTGGCTGCAGACACCATAGTCTTTCCCCCTGCCCCCACCCACATTCATGGCCTCTAACCTGGGTTTCCTGTTATTTTTATTCCTGCCTGGTTTTCCAGGCAGTTTGTGAGCACAGTACTCAGGTGGTGTGAATTAGATTAGTTCCAATATTTTAAGCCATCATTTAATTTGCAAATGAATATTTAATTGGCTACTGAACGCTAAGACAGATGTGGAAAGCTTTGAATGGGTCGTACATAGGGCTAGCTCCATGAAGGCAGAGACTGGGATGGCACACTGGGACCAGCCTGACCTTGAGCTGAGTTATCAGGTTATTTGGCGGTATTCACTTACTTATATTCATATTTATGTTTATTTGCATTTTAGAACCTTGTTATTGGGAAGGGAAGTTGACTATACTTTGCATTTTACTAGCTGGTATGAAGTCTGCTTTGAAAACTACCAAAATCCTGAGATACCCATATCCATGTCTAAATTGGACTGGGTAGTTGTGGATCACCATGTTTCCATTTTGACACGGGAGAAAATCTTCTGGTTCAGGAGACAAAGTCATATTATACACAGATCATTGCAAAGTAATAGAGATTTTTACATCACTTCCTATCAGGATGTGTATTCGCTACTTATCAGAAAACAGTTGGTATTTGATATTTGACAGGTCAGAAAAATGTGTGACAATCCACAAGGAAAATAATTTCCCTTGATTATGTAATTTCTGGCTGCTGAGTCTGAGAGTTTATACTGTTTATCTGTATTCAGGTACAAATTTGACAAATTTCATATTTTCACTTTTTTTTTTATTTTTTTTGCTGTGTGATCTATATTGATATTGCATAGAGTTGCTCTGGCTCATTTATTTTTTAGATGACCTGTCGTGAATAGGTAATACTTCTATACTTTTACATAAGCTGCAAAATATTTTGACCCTCCATATATTTTTAGAGAGAAAAATGCAGAAGTGACTGATGTTATGGCAATGTGAAGGGCATTGGGTGAGCAGGCTCATCAAGGCAATCTCCTCTGCTCCAGAGGAGAAAACCTCCTGGATTCCTCCTGCATTGAGACAGAAGAAGCCAAAGCAGACAGGACTGAGAACAGGAGAGAAATAAGGCAAAGCAGAGCAGCAACACAAGAAAGGATTGTGTTTCCTAGTGTTTACTTTCTAAATGGAACTAAACTTATTTTGACTTCCTGTCAAAATATCTACTCGTATGCAGCTGGGTTTTTTAAGGGGCAAAGTTGCTGACATTTCTACCGGGTGATCACATCCATCTGAAGTGGAAGTAACCAGGACACTGGCATTGTTGTTTTACCAGGCAATGTGTGTGGGTGATGGTGGGAGGAATGATGTTCCAGTCCCCTTGCCATCTGCACAGCACAGCTTTCTGCAACGCAGCTTGGACACAGGGATGTTTATTCCACAGGATGCAATACATATGAAATCTTCTGGTGCATATGTGCAATAATTTCAGATTCTTTTCAACTTCTTTTTTAACTGGGACTTAGTGTTCAGTCCCATAAGTGCTACAGTGTGTGCATGGGTCTACTTATATAAATTCATTACTACAGAAGCAAGTGATGTTTTTCTGAATCTCAGTAGATATTTTTTTTGGAGGATCAAGTTTTCTCAAACTATTATTTTATAAGAAAAATAACATATAGAGATATTTTGTTATATAAATGACTGTGTAATTTTTTTTCCCAATCATTTAGATTTACATATTTTAATGGTTATTTATTATTCCAAGATATGTATTAAAAGTTATTACCACTTAAAAATGTGATGTGAAAGAAACCCAGCTGTAAGGTATTTAAACTATTTCTGTGCTAAATAGCTGGGGAATGAGAGCAAGCATTGCATACACTTGGTGTTCTGAGATACAGTTCCTGTCGTTATTTCATTTTCTGTTGCTGGAGAAGGTCTTTTGCAAAGCATTGCTCACTCATTAGGACAGTTCCAGAAGTGATGCCAGCCATGGTTCGCGGTTATGTGGCAGCACCCTTGGAGCTGTGTGATGCTCTGCTGACACCCCTTTTCCTCCACATGCAGCCCAGCCAGTGCCGTACCACAGCAGGGCATGGGGCCGATTGCACCTTGCCCTGACCATCAGCATCAGAGGCATTTCTGTAATGTGAGAAGTCTGGTCAAAAATCAAGATCTCCACAAATGAGAGGGCTGGGCAATCACCAACCATATGAAATTTAACTAGGACAAGTGCTGGATTCTGCATCTGGGATGGGGCAACCGTGGTTATGTGCACAGACTGGGGAATGAGATGCTGGAGAGCAGTGCTGCAGAAAGGGACCTGGGGGTCCTGGTGGATGGCAAGTTGAACATGAGTCAGCAGTGCCCTGGCAGCCAGGAGGGCCAACCCTGTCCTGGGGGCATCAGGCCCAGCATGGCCAGCAGGGCAAGGGAAGGGATTGTCCCGGTCTGCTCTGCACTGGGGCAGACTCACCTCAAACTGCTGGGGGCAGTTCTGGGTGCCACAACATAAAAAAGACATTAAGCTGTTAAAGAGCATCCAGTGGAGGGCAATAAATATAGTGAAGGGCCTTGGGGGAAGCTGTATGAGAAGTGGCTGAGGTCTCTTGGCTTGTTCAGCCTGGTGGAGACTGAGGGAAGACTTCAATTCTGTCTGCAACTTCCTCACAAAGGGAAGAGGAGAGGAAGTTACCGGTCCCTTCCTTCGCAACGCTGATGACAGGTCTCAACAGAATGGCATGAAACTCTGTCAGGGAAGGTTTAGGTTGGATATTAGGAAAAAGTTCTTCATCCAGAGTGTGGTTGGGCACTGGAACAGGCTGCCCAGGGAAGTGGTCACAACACCAATCCTGGTAGGGTTCAGGAAGAGTTCAGACAATGCTCTCAGCACATGGTGTGACACTTGGGGTATCCTTCTCAAGTCCAGGAGCTGGACTTGTTGATCCTGATGGGCCCCTTCTAACTCAGCGTATTTTATAATTCTATGATACTGCTTTTGTTTGAAACCTCTAAAGGAGAATTTTAATAATTTAATGAAAGATGGGAAAATGTCTTTTTCTATCAGTCATCCTGATAGCCCTTTCCACTGAGACCATCCTGGTGAAGGGACATCACCTCATAGTGTCTTTCAGTGCATCCAACAACCTTAATAATCCCCTGTGTGCTTCTGCTGAAGTTACCAGCAATGGTTTATCTAACAATGAAGATTCAAGTTATCACTGATGGGTTTATTCATTTAAACAGCTCACGCTTCCATTATTAGCATTTTCTATGGACCTAAAGGTCACAACACTGGCAATGCTGCATTCACACTTTGAAATCCTGAGAGGTTTATCTCTTCAATGCCCCAGATTTGGATTCACAAAGTAGATAATACTCTTTTAACCTGCCTCGGGTTTGCAGGTTGTTGTTTTTATCTTGAGAGGATACAACCCTAAGAGGAAAATTGCCTTGCAAGGAAGTGAAAAGTCTTGTTTCTACATTCAGACTTCCAGGGGGTTTTGGTCATCTACACATTTCCTAGCAAATTATTCTGATCAGCAGGAAGGGTTGCCCATAGAATTTCCCCCTTATTAGGAGCTATTGACCAGGAAAATGACCTTTCATTCCTGCAATCTATAAATTACCTTTTAAAGTCATTTGCAATAACCATTAAAGTAGAGAAGCAGTTACAGGAGAGATGTATAGGAAGGAAGGTAGCTCAGATGAACCATCAGTAGACTTTGGCCGCAGTGCATTCTAAATCCTTTTTGTGTCAGTGGGAAATGAAATCTTTCTGCATAGGAAATAAAAGTAAATGTAAGTTATGATCAAAAAATTTAAAATCTGCTTAATTAGCTTTACTCATCTTTAGCAATCACTGGAAATGGAAAGGTGGTAAGAGCTGGGGAGATGAGAACAGCTAAGTCTTCAAATGCAAGTGAGGAGCTCTGGAAAAACCCAACTTTGTGGTAAGCATTTAAAGGACCCCTTAATTAGCTTTTCTGGAAAGTTCACTGATGATATGCTGGAATAATGATCCCATATGTTCAAAAATGTCTAGTCATTAGCCAGCATGATGGCTGAACATACTAATGCATTTGCCTTTTAGATATTTCAGGAGCGGCTGGTGCTTCTGCTGCTGATGCTGCTGGGGAGGTCATCCCTTTGTTTTTCTAAATCACATAGTGGCTTTCAGGACTGAATCATTTTCTTAGTCACACTGTGAACATCAGTTCCCAGCAAAGAGAGGACAATGGTTGTGTTTCAAGTGGAAAGGACAGAGGGTTCAAGAGGGATGGGGTTTGTTTTGTTCTTTTTTTGTTTTCTGTCCTGGCCCTGGTCCACCAATATGTGCAGAAATCTGGAGTGAATTAGCAGAATAAGTGTGGGACTGGCAGCCCCACACTGTCAATAGATTATTGATAGCATGAAAAGCATTCTTTTAGCACTTAGTCAATAAAACACCTTAGGATTTCAGACAGATGCTCAGGTGTATTCTAAAATAAATGTCATCACCTCATCTTTTTGTAGCTGTGATAAACAAGTAGCCTGTCTAAAGTCTGGTACCTTGAGACTGTGACTTGCTGAGGACAAGAAATCTCTTGTCTGACACCTCAGCTGTGAAGTTATGGACTTAAACTCATTAAGCCCATGTGCTAGAAGATTTGAATAATCTTCTCTAAACTTCTTGGTGCAAGTTTACCTGGTCTAGCTCAAGTCAAATGGAAGAGTTCTCACTGATTTCCTTGGGATTGTATTAGGCTTAAGTTAAAAATAAGAAGCAGGGATAGAACTAAGCTAAGAAAAATTGATAGGAGAGGCATTTCTGCAGGTGGAATTTTAGATAGGTTGGTTTGAACGCAGAGGAACTGACCAAAACTGTTCCAGTTGATGTGACTAGGAAAAAGATCTTGTGTGATGAGACCACATGAAAAACACAAAGAAAAATGAGTTTTGGACCAACAGAAGATGTGGAGGGAGGAGCTGCACAAATAATTCTCACACTTTCAAAGCAATGAGATCTTCAGCAGACCTTATTTTCAGGAGGCAAGACAAAATTTAAAAAGGACATATATTGAAAGGACTCTTAAGTATAATATCCCAGAAATAAACATCTCAAATCTGATTTAAGCTTTGTCCACTGAGGGGTTTATTTTTTCCTCCTTACAATTTCCCTTTTGAAGTCTAGAGGACAGAGGAAAATGCAGAATCAATAAACATACAAAAGTGTCTTTTTATTGGTCTCTCTTTCAGTGTTTGATGGAATTACAGGAAGAAGAAAAGTAAATGTGTTTCTTAGGATAAAGTCTAACACATTCTTCTTTTTAATAATATTGTGAAGCTAGTGCAGTGTGATTAGGTATTCTCTTTGTCCTGTGGCTCTCTGGAATGAAGAGTCTGGGCTTCAGGGTACATTTTCCTCCACTTACAGTAGAAGAACCTACATCAAGTTCATTTTTTATGACTTCCATAATCATGTGTGGATTGTCACAGTGTGAGAGCTGGAGTTAATTTTAGCTGAATTGTGGCCTAGAAAATATAGTTGCTTAATAAGCCTGAAATATACATCAGATCAGAATTTCCATTTCCAAAATTTGGAAAGAGTTACTCATCTGTGAAGCTGACAACAGCTTCCATGTTTAAGTGCTAAACAGCTTTTATTGAGCCAACTTTTAGAAGGTGCTAATATCTAGATCCACATGTCTTCTATGTTTGCAATGGCAAATACTCAAAAAGAAGCATAATTTGGCTCAAAATGAGTTGATATAACAAAAAAGTTCACATTCTTCCTATGTCACTGTTGCCTGAAACAGATATAGAGGCAATTTATTCAGAATAAATTATTGCCAGCCTTAGCTAAAATAACTTGCTCTGTGAAGCTTCCTTATGTATGTAATCAAGGGGAGCTGTCTGGCTACATCTGTTTTTGCACATCTTTTAGCTGTATCACACACAAAATTCACCATTTGGGGATATTGTGTCATCAGTGACACAGTCTAGGGAACTCTGAGTTCATAAACCAAAGAACAGATTACGTCTGTCCATATATATGTAGTTTTTTCATCTGTGTCAGATGCAATATTGATAATATTCTTCACTGTTATATTTAATGACAATCTTAATCTAATAATTGATGGTAGTATAATTTAATACATAAAGTTATATACTTATACACAGGAGATTTGAAAATGTTCTTCATTTTGCTTAACTGTTTAAGAACACCTTAAGAAGGAAGAAGGAAGTGAAATTGTTTGGGAAAAAATGAAGAATATGGATTGGTCACTTGAATTGTAATATGGCATTACACATATTTGGATGTGCTATTTAGGGGCAGATGCAGGAAATCCAGATAATCTGGACTCAATTTTTTTTTGCTTTTCACTCATTTATCAGTCCACTGGTTTTCTTTGTGGCACAAATGCATGATATGCTTTGGTCTCCCATTCCTCATGAACACATACCCTCCTTAAGTAACACAGCCATGGCTTGAGCAGCCATCAACCAAGCACCACACAGCCACAAGAGGGGACATTTGGAATGATGGCATTTGCTTTCCCAAGTAACTGTTATGTGTGATGAAGCCCTGCTGTCCTGGGGATGGTTTGACACCTGCCTGCTCATGGGAAGCAGTGAAGTAATTCCTTGTTTTGCTTTAATTTGTGCTCATGGCTTTTGCTTTCCCCATTAAACTGTCCTTGTCTCAACCCCTGGGTTTTCCAGCTTTTATCCTTCTGATTCTCTCCCCGGTCCTGCTGGCAGGTGAGTGAGCAAGTGCCTGCGAGGGGTTTGGTGACTGGCTGGGGTTAAACCATGGCAGCTCTCCAAGACTGTTACTGTTTTCTCTTGTGCCTCTCAGCTTGGTAACCCCACTGCAAGACGTGCAAAGTAACCTTTTCTTTGTTGCCTGCTCTTTTCCTCCTCTGACAAACATGGAGGGTGATGCACCCAGGTTTGCTTGTGCAGGAAGAGGAGAAGATAAGAGGAAGATTGGAATCTCCAAGCTCTCTGTAGAGGGTAATAGTAAGCTTTGTGCTACTCTCCTTTTTTTCTTTTCTTTTTTCCCAGAAGATGGCTTGGTTAGAAAACTGTCTGAAATGCACTAAAGGACCAGGGATAGAAAGAGCTATGTTTTTTCTCTTTTCAGGTAGCTAGATGTATCTCTGCTCACATTCTGTCTAGTTTTGCAACAACACATTCTTGTCTACGTTGCCCATGTTCTCGTGTGGCAGTTACACCAATGTCAACCTATCAGTTGTCAATGTCAATCCTGCTTCCAGGATGGGGCATCTCGCAGAGTGCGGACTGCAAGGCTGGGTGGGTGTTTCAAAAAATAAGTTTGTGTCTTCTTTCTTTCTGAGAGTCTATCACATACCTCTGACAGAGGCAGAAAAAATTGTATCTGTCATCAAACCTCTGCTCTTTTGGAAACATCAGGCTTTTCCGCTGTGGCCTTCAGCTGAGCCCACATGTGTTAGAGTTGGGGAATGCAACCTAGACATTCCTAGTGCAAGCTGATTTAAATACTTTGTGAATAGGATCTGGAGATTTTCAAGGCTTGTTTGCAAGGCAGACCACAGCAGAGTAATTTCCAGCAGGCAAGGTGTAGACTTTCAAAGTCTTAGGTCACAGAGTCCAAAAATGACACCTTGTGTTTCTATACTTTGCTTTACTAGATGAAACATGATCTTGGATTCATCCTCAGCAAATGTATGCTGCCAGAACTGGCTTTTGTAAGAACACTGTTGCTCAATGAATTTTCTATGTTTTATCAGAGCAGAACTGTGGGAAACATCACATGAAAGTAATACATCAAATAAAAGATATTAAAAAGGTGAAAAATATACCTGTGGGAATTGTCTCATAATTTTATTATCCAAACCTCAAGAATTTGCCAAACAGGGCTGGAATTCTCAGAGGACCAGCTAGCTCACAAAATTTCTGCTGCTTTGCTAAAGAAAATAGGGCAAATGCACATTTTAATTCTGAGCACTTTGTTGCTTCTGTTTCTACTCTGTAGCTGAGAGAAGTGTGAACTGTTGAGGTATATGAAAATGAAACTGAAGAAGAAAAGGAACTGCTTTTCTAAACATCTTGGCATTTGGCCAGGTCTTTTTGGTGATGTAAATTGGGAAAGCTGTTGGCAAGCTAAGGAGCTGCTTCAGATTACACCCCATGAGAATCTGGCACAGAGCATTTGACAAGTTTTTGGAATTTAGGCTTTCAGGAGATACAGTGTAAGGCTTTTATTTAAATACTCAGGTGCAAATATAACCTGAGCCCTTCTTAGGTGTCTGAAATATCTCTTTATCAGCAAGCTCAGAGAATTAACACACAAGCTAGCCAGAGGTTCTCCTGTATCAACATTATAGCATCACTTTTGCATAGTCACACCTATCACAGTTGTTCAATGACTGCCCCCATAGCCCCCTTTTTAAGCTAAATTCAGCTATAACTGACTAATTAAGCAACTTTGAGATGTATTTCAGAGCCTATTGACTCAAAAGTTATATTCTTTCAAAGCTGAAAGTGTTGCCTTAGGGGAATTAAGTCATCCCTTTAAATTTTTTAGTAGCACAGCATTCTGCTTAATAGGTTTTGAAATACGTCTCAAACTCACTTAATTAGTTATAGTGTATTTTAGCCCTGGAAAGTGGTTGGCTTTCTCAAGGCATGGACACCAACTAGCAGGGCTTGCAGGCGTGGCCACTTGCACACCGGTGCTGCTGCAGGTGCAGCAAGGCAGATGGAGTGTGAGAAGCCTGGGTGTCACCCGTGGGGACAGGGTACAGAACACTGACCTGCTGCCTGAGGCATCTCCTGCAAAGGGTTCATGTGCGGCTGTCTTGAGCCCCCTTGTGTGTCCTGACTGGCTTGCCATCAGCAATGATGGGGGCCAAGGCAGTGCTGGTGAGATCCCATTACTGCAGAGGGTGTCAGAAGTAGATTCTGTGGGATATTCTGCCTGAGAGATGTGAAAGACCTCTGTGGGTCCTGTATGATTTCTGGCAGCCTTGTACAGATGTCTCAAGTATGCTAGAATAGCTTGTGTAGCATAGCCTACGTATGTTTTGGCAATTTTGTCTGATGTGCCTATACACACCTAAATTCCTAAATTTAGTTGTGCTTGTTTTTATGTTTTTTTTTTGTTTTTGTTTTTGTTGGTTTTTTTTTGTTTTTGTTTTTGTTTTTTAAAAACTATTTTTTAAATTTCGAACTGAATCTTCTGTGGCATTCCTGAACTGTGAGCCTATGCACGCTGAGCTTCTTCAGCCATCCCAGCCTCAGGAAAGTGCTCTCCCTGTGCCTGGTCTGCATGGCAGGGTAGCAGGGAGAGTCCTGTTCCTTCTGGGCTTGTAAATCTTCCCTCCTTCCAAATAGAAGCAAAGC
The DNA here is from genome assembly GCA_018697195.1 of Certhia americana. Taxonomy (NCBI): domain Eukaryota; kingdom Metazoa; phylum Chordata; class Aves; order Passeriformes; family Certhiidae; genus Certhia; species Certhia americana. The sequence continues at coordinate 58,562,365 of CM031859.1, read as the reverse complement.
TGCTCTGCTAGGCTCCTGGTCTCTTCTCTCTGTGCTCACTGGCCTGAGCCCATGGTGGTGTTCACCTTTGCAGAGGAGACCATTTGGACCAATATTAATGAGCTGCATGCTTAATTACTTGTACCTGCTACTTGAAACTTCCTGCTTTTACTCTAGACAGGCAAATTTATATGATTCAGCAGCATCCTCTGCCACAAAAACTACTTAGAACAATTGTCTATAGATATCACATTGCCCTTCAAAATCAGGTATCGCTCGCTCTGCTTTTATCAGCACAGATAATTTTTTAGTATTCACATTAGCCAGACTTTGCTGAGGTCTATTATTAGTCAATAGCACACTCATTTTCTAATATAGAATATACAAAGTTAGCCTGTCTGCTAGATTAAAGGGTGCTATTTTTTTTCTGAGTCTTGTCTACTGTCTATTGCCTTTTTTCCATGCCATTTTTACTTTCTAGAACCACACAGATACGTATTTTGAGAAAGACTTTGACTAACAGCTGTTTGACCTGCCAGGTTGGAAATCTTTTTTACTGATTCTGTGCTGCCAGACAAACTGTACAAAAAATGCACGTGGACTCAGATGATTTCTTCTGAGTATTGACACTAAGGTTTTTTGAAAAGAATTTTAAATTTACTTTCTAAACCTAGGGCTAAATCAGGAATGTAATTGACCTGGGAACTTGCCAGAAATTATTGTCTCTTCTGTCATTGATTCTATTATTTTTTTCCCCCCAAAGTTCTTTATTATATTTTTAAGTGTTTTTTAAGCAAATCTGTTTAAGATTGTCAAGGTCTTGTGCATTTACTGTGATAAAAGGAATACTTCAAGTAAAACAAAAATTATTCTCAATTTCCCCTCAAATTTAATCAAAGCCTGCTGTAAATAATTCCAGAAAAATTCAATGCTCAACAGTTTTTGAGCTTTTTAGAATCTATGCAAAGCCACAGCAAGAGAGGAAGGCAGCTTCCCCCATCCCCATTAATAAGGGAAAATGAGCTTAAAGTAAGGTAAATTTCACAAAGTTGGTATTATAGTTACCCAGAATTAAACAAATACCAGTCTAATAAGTATAACTGGAGCAAGCCCAACATTAATAAAAATTATATAGTAGTATATAAACCTTACTCAATTCTGAAAGCTGTAATTGGTGATGAAATTAGACAAAACCCCCACTCCTTCTGTAATGAAGACATGATAGAGGAGTGGGTAGGAAGTTACTGATGAGTAGGGTGGTGACTGACCCAAGGACACTTAGTGGGCTGATATGCCTGTGCTAGGACATATTTGAACCTGAGCAGGCCTGAGGTATTCCCAGGCAGATACAGGCTGCCTCTGATCTGGGATACCTACATGTGCTACAGCATCGCTCTCCATAAATCTGACCTCTAAGATGAGCTGTCTGAATTATGTGCCAAGACTGGTTTTGTTTGACTTTTGTCTGCTTACAGCTTATCTACAAATGGCTTTGAGATTTGTTTAGATTTATTAATATAATTGTCGGCATAAATAAACTGTTAATAGAACAATTAGCTGATATGATAAGGTAATGGAATATATTTATGGCATAGCAGTAGTCTCTGAACTCCAGGGACAGTGTCCCTGTTCCATAACTGGACAGCCTGCAGTTTATCCACAGCAATCTCTGCCCTATTCAGGGCATTCAGAAATATTTGTTATTGCTTGGGAACAAAGTAATTAGTTACAGTATTAATAGTGTTATAGATGCTTCTTCTAAGCAATATTTGTGAGGTTTTGTTTTCCATTACTGATTCCATAGCTCACAGTATTGTGCCAGACTCTGAGGACCAGTGAGACAAGATGCTGGGCTTGGGCTGCATTTTAAAAGTTCCTTTTCTTTTCTCTGCTTTTTGCAAAAGCCACCCACTTACGAGAAGATACTAGCCATCACAGAAACAGAGACAATAAAGACAGGGTCAGGTGTTCCCTATGGCTCTAGGAATAAGTACTATTATGGGTGGAAACCTAAAGGCCTAGCAGGTCCCTTGTCATCTTTGGCTAGAGGCTGGCAGTCACAGATTATTGCGAAGAACTGAATTAACTATTCCAAGTTAAAGTATGGTGAACCTTGACCTTTTTGCTGATTTTTTTCCCTCAGGAAACATATTTTCAGCAAGAAATGAGCCTTCTTTATTTGTTTGTTTTTAGAATACAGGAATTGATAATATTTCATTTTACCAAAATTTCCCCCCTTTGCTTAGGAAAATAACTTTTCCATATTTTTTTACTTCCTTTCTTAACTTATGAACAAACAATACCCTTTTCTTACTTATGCTAGTAAGTGGAACTCAGTTCTAATGAGGAAAAGCAGTGCTTGTGCTGCTGCAGAGCAAAATTTTAATCTTTTAAAGTGATCTAGAAAGTCCAGTAAAATAAAATTGACTCCCTTTTGTTAATGAATGCTTTGAAATGAGCAGATCAGTTAACAGGTGCAAATAGTTCTGCGGGAATGTTTTGACTTATGATTCTTCTGCCTGGTCTTTGCAGTATGTTAGCGTACCTCTTTATCTATTGGCTGCTGAAGTAATAATCCAAAACACGATTTGCATTTTGTAAACATGACTGGGAGGGTTTTTAAAAGGTTTTATAGAATAGTGTTCAGGGGCACAAAAATATGTTCAGACTGGCTCAATCTTGCCTCACTTCCTTGCAAAGCAGTACAATGGGAAGTCGGGCTATCAATGCAATCTTTTCTCTCTCCCTCTTTCTTTACAAAATGAGTAAAGGGAGTGGAATTACAACTACCCTACCACAAACAGACTACTTGCTCTGAGTTGATGCATGTGTACCCAGTATTTGGCTTCAACATAACATGAGGGTATTATCTTGCTATTGTTTAGCTTGTTGAGATAGCAGTGCATTTTTTGGGCATTGATAGTAATAACTAAACCCCCACAGCAAAATACAAATGTGGCAAAACTTATGTTACCTTGTTGTGAGACGCCCTATCTGTCCTTCCCAATTTGCCAAATTCTCCTGCAGCCCACCAGTGCAGGGGTTCCTCTGGCTCCACCAGCCTCTCCTCTGGTCTCAAGGCTTTTTCTCCAGCACACCTCCAGGTCTAGATCATAAACAGCATGAGTGTTCAACTACTTACGCATTTAATGACCTTGTTATTATCCTACCACAAGTCGGATATAGATAAACATCATTAATTGTCTTTTACTTCTATATGTCTGAATGATGCATCAGGTTTTCCTTTTCTTTTCCAGACAAAGGAAAAAGTGTGTACCAATTTTATGAGACAGTACTAAATGGCTAAAGTAGAAAAAATTAGGATGTGGGAACCTCTTCGGACTAATTATAGTATCCAGCACTTCACTTCCATTCCTGCTCAAATGCAGTCAAGACCATTGGTAACAAAGAGCGTGGGATGGTGACTTGCCCGTGTGGAAGAGTGTTAAATAAGTGGGCTGTCCTCGCTCCTCCTAATGGACAGATGCTGGTGCAAACATCCTGATCATCCTCTCTGGCACCCTCAGTCAAGCCATAAGGGATGGTGACTCTCCTGACCTCCCTTTCCCATCTCTGGTCTGATTGCTCTCCTATAGCCTTATGGCTGAGTCCCACATTATGAGAAGTTTTTCCTATGTGGGCTCCAGGCCCAGAAGTGATTTTACAGAGGGCCAAAATGTACCACATTAGGATATTTGATGCACTGAATGCAGTCCCCACTCAGCACAATGCCCAAGGGTTTGCCTGGCTTTCAATAAAGTTGTCCAGCAGACATCAAATTAAGCTTGTTCTTTAGTACTGTGCTGCTTTAAGGCTGGGAAGAGCAGTTTTAAGAACTAGACAACTATCCAGGGAAAGAGATATTTGTTTATTCTTGTGGGTTTTTTTCTGTTTTGCAAAAGGAGTAAGCAAATATCTTATTTGTTTAGAAAGATAACACTCTGGTTAGGTAATCTGTTGTTTTGAAGGATCTTGCTTTTATCAAGGAAAACAGTATGTATCTGTATCTATCCAGTTTAGCTATTTGCAGGACACTTATCTCTTCAGTGTCTGAGAGCCAAGCATGATCATTAAGGGAAATGTTAACGTGTTTAAATCCTAAATGTGAATCGCATTATGGGATAAGTTCAATTTCATGTCATAGTGGGAAAACTAGAGCCTTGCTGAAAATGACCTGAGTATTGAATACAAGCTGTATTAACTTTGTATGCTGATATTTTTTCCTCCTTTTAACTTCGTGTTTATTAGAGACTTCAGATCTTGATAGGTTATAAAGCTTGAGGGGGAAAAAATGATATAATAAACCCAAGCAGCATCAGTAGATTGGAGAGCAAGAGCCACCTGCCACTCCGTGAGCTGCAGCCGATGAAGGGAACAGAAAGAAATGATTGACACCAGCATACAAACACACACCCTGACTAGACACAGCAATACAGTGCAACAGCAACGTTATATCCTATGACGAGATGAAAGAATACAGGCTTTAAAAGTAAAACACTTTGGAACATAAACTCCCCATATATTGGAGCGAGTCCCTGAAGAGCAGCAGTGTGCCCCGTGCCCCTCCTTTGCTCCTGCTCGCTACAGATCCTGCTCCATGAGCAGCAGGCAGGTTCAAACAAGGTCAGAGTGTCTGGCTTCTTGGCAGGAGCTGTCCTTTCTGCAAACTTAATAAATGGAGTCCAGGTGCAGGAGATACTCTGCAAATACGTCGTCCATTGCGCCTATAATGTTTTCCATTGCCAGGGCTGGAGCTCCCAGGTTGTATTAGTCCCCTGATGATCAGAAAAGGATTTGACAATGACCAGTTGCCAAGAAAAAGAACTTAATCAAATTAGAATGTATAAAATTTCTGAAAAACATACCAAGAATTCAGAGCTGCATGCAGCTGCCTAGAGCAGAGGTTTTGAACACTCTGCCCATAGGCTGGAGTTTTATTTTTTTGTGGGCCATATGGCACAGGAAGCCTGGAAACATGCTTACTTCAGTAGTAAAATGCTGCTCACCCACCTGGCTACAAAGCTAACCTTTAAAAGCAAGATAAGCATAACAGATAAAGAGTTCTCTTCCTTATGTGAAATGAGACCTCTGGGAAAAATGAATTCCTTCCGACTTTTTCCTCCTTTGTGCTGCACTACAGTGGGATGTTCACTCGGAAGCCTAGTAATGATGCTAATCTCTGCACACAAATCTCTGCCAAAATGACCAGGTTTTGTCAAATGAACTAGGAAACAAGAAAGAAATATAAATCTGGAAGAGACTTTCTAAATCAGCAAATGCAGTTACATACTGTCACTGGTAATAATATTACTGTAATATGACCAGTCAGGCCTAGTTTGAGAAAAAAATGAAAATGCTGAAGGAAGACATGTTCATGGGAATGAAATTCAGAAGCAGGTGAGTTAGGGATGGAAGAAAGAAACAACCAAAAGAAAGGGAAGGGCAAGAATAAATTTAAAAACATAGTGAAAGAGTGGGAGAAAGTAAAGGAATAAAAAAAAAAACAATTTTGAAACAAGGGACCAAAATACTTCAGAGTCATATTTTCCTGCTGATGGTAATAAGTACAACCTGAATGGCTGCTGACAGCTCTGAGCCTTGTTATTGCATGAGACACACGCCAGTTCTGATTGTAGTGTAACTTCCTCTGTAATGTCACTGCTGTTGTGTAACAGGTAGCAAATTTTCATTTGATTGTGTTTGTTTCCTGTGAGCATGTGAGTTTTACTTGGGGAGTTACAAAAAAGTATATCTTGAGTTTTACTGAAAGCAATCTTTACCTGTACAACTGAAGACACAAGAAGAGTGCATTTGAACAGTTAGTGCAGGCTGTGTCTAGTTGTGGACCACAAGTCCACAAGAGACATTTTTTCTCTTCCTGACTGGATGAATCATGCTAGTTAGTGGGGATCAAGTTCTGAATTGTAACATGCTATGTTACTTCATCTCTGCTTTGTTCAGTCAAAGACACAAGAATCCACCATGGAATGTAGATGTCTATCCCACTCTATATTCAATTGAGACATTTGCAAGATGCAATTTAATTGGATTTTCATACCAGTTGCAGCTTAAATCAAACTTCATTATTGGCTCACTCAAATGGCAAATACAGTGAAAGTTGTGAGTGATTTTGGATGGGATAAATGAACCTAATAAATTAGTCATCCAGCTGTGTTATGAAAACAATTTTTTCCTGAAGTGTTTGCTTTCAACTTGCCAAGCAATGCCCCAGATTTCTATGGTTTTGCAGCAATTTTGAGCAGAGCCTGGCAACAACACCTAACTCACTGTTAGCTTTGTCCTATGCAGAATGTCTGTTAAGCTGGCCTAGCAAGCTGACTTTCCTTTGCAAATTGGTCAGGACTTAAAACTGTCTCCCGTCACTGCCCCTCATTTCACATTAACCTTAACTGATGCCCAGAAGGACCTAACTGCAGGGCACTGGAAACAAATGTACCAGAAATCTATCCTTCCACGGTTTTACCACCAGGCATTAGATATATCAGAGATCATTCTATTTAATTTATGAGGTGTGAGAATCAAATAACCTATATAAAAATTTATGTTGTGTCTCTAGATGTCCAATCGAGATTGAAATATGTCTGGTTAACTTCCAAATAAATTGACTCCTCTAGAGTTTTCACTGAATTTTTCTCCCAGGCTAGAGTATGATTGAGTTTTATAGGTTTAATGTTGTGAAGTAGCACCTTAGAGAGAGTAGAGTTGAGACATTTGCCCAACCATAGGCATATGCTATTGTTTCAGTACCAGTGAGGGAGACTCACTTTAGAGGGAGTTTATGACTCTGCTTTGTCTGTAATTACTGATTAAAATGCTACCATAGCAATATTTAAAGAGACTCAAGCCCTACTGAGGGATAGAGCCAGTGTTGTGGGAAATATTTTTGGATGAACCCATGCTTCTCAGCTAGCAGAAATTCAGCCATCATGTTCAGGTTAAGTGGGATTGGAGAAAAAAGAAAGGTAATTACACTTCTGAGTCACATTCTCCTGGGGAGGTGAATGTGGGATGCTGATACTTGTGAGTCCATTTGGCCAAAGACCCTCTTCTCAAGAACATAAGCAAAACATCTATGAAAGCAAATTCAGGCACCCTCCTGTACAGTGCCACTCACAGGGAGCCCTGATAACTGCTGGGACATGTGCCAAGGAATTTTGGTGGAATCTGTGGCTGGGGTCGGTGCATCAGACTGTGCCAGGCCTGCATTCCCCTCACCGCGGTGCAGATGGTGGAGCTGAATATGGGATAACTTTGTCCATCTTGAAGGTGCAGGCATACGAATAGTCCATCTTGATAAGCAGGTATGTTCCCTCTTTGGTGCCTCTCTGCTTGTTGATGCCGTATCACCATGCCTTGAAATGCTGGCGGTAGCTCTAGCTAAGGGTGAGTGATGGTGTAACCCCAGCCAGCAAACAAGTGCCAGGCCAACACAGCCTCTTGTTCACTCCCCCACCAGTGGAACTGGGGAGAGAATCAAAAGACTAAAGGCCAGAAAACTTGTGGGTTGTGATAAAGACAGTTTAATAGGTAAAGAAAAAGCTGTGCATGAAAGCAGAGCAAAACAAGGTTCAGTCAGCTCCGGGAAAGCAGGGCTCCAGCACGTGCAATGGTTATTTGGAAGACAAGCATCATAAGTCCAAACATCCACCCCTTTCTCCTTTTTCCCCTTGCTTTACATAGTGATCATGATGTCATGTGATACAGAATACCTCTTTGGTTGGTTGGTGTCTGCTGTCCAGGTTGTGTCTCCTCCCAACCTCCCACACACTTCCAGCCCCCTTGCCAACGTGTCTGTATGAAAAACAGAAAAGGCCTTGGCTTTGTGCAAGCCCTGCTCAGCAATAATAAAAACATCTCTGTGCTGTCAACCCCATCCTCAGCACAAATGCAAAACACAGCCCCTCGTTAGGTACTGTGACAAAAACTCACTCTACCCCAGCCCAAACCAGTGCAGAGTGGAAAGCTGTACTTTGCCTTGGTGTAGATACAATATATTAGATCTGAGCATGAAATGTAGGCGAGCAGATCCTACACTAACAATGTTTTGGTAGTGTTGGGGAGAGGAGTTGTGTTGGTCAGGGGACAGCATCAACAAAATGATTGGTTGTGCACACCCTGATTACACGAGAGATTAAGCAGATACTAAGCAGAAGTACATTGCAAATTCATCATTTTCACTGAGTCTAAACCCTGCTTTTTTAACACTCTTTACCCATTCCTAACATTCTGAGTAATGTTAATCCCAACTTATGAGCCAGCAAAGTAATTTGTGCAAAGACTGCACACAAGGCTGTTTTTACTTTTGGAAATGGAAAAAGCAAGATTAGAGAATTGACAGAAAATCTGTGGTCTCACAAGCCATTATTTTTAACTTGAAATCTTTCCTTTACTCTAATAAATCTGTGACAGGAGTTGTATTTTACCCTGTTGGGTAGGGGAGCAGCTTTGCCTTACTTTTCATATTGTGTAACATTTCAGGCTTTGACTTGATGATTGTAATGAATTTTGTAGGGTAGGCAAAACAGAAACATCTGAATCTCTGGTCTTTTTGTAAAAACTTACAGCTGGCACAATGATTACACTTCCTTGGGGCTGCTAAATCCTGTGGGAGTTCTTTAAAATTATACCAGATTTCATTGAGTGTATGTAGCAAATATGACCTATGATTCCACCTATGTTTTCCTTTAGTTTAATTCCTACCCCTCCACTTTGCTCTTTTCATCAGCTCTTTTTAACTTCGTGATGTCCTTGATTTTTTCCCGGAACAATCTAGCTCTCTTGGGCTTAGTCTTCATTAAAAAGGAAAAAAAAAAGAAATTATCTAACATGTCTTACCTAACAGCCCTGTTTTTTCCAGTAAAGGTGAGAAAGGTGGATTTCTTTTCAGGCCTGCCAATTCTTGTCTTTTCTTCTGAGATTGCTTGCCAGCCTGGAGATGTCTTTGTGTTGCGAATTCCTCTTTCACAGTTCTGCTCCAAACTGGGTTACAACCATCATGTTATGCTGAGGTTGCCATGCAGGTATCCATTCAGAAAGATTTCCAGTGAGAACCAGCAATATTTTTTCCTTTGAAGTGCTAATAACAGTTTTTGTCGGGTTCTTCCTTTCCTGGGTGAGTTTACATAAGTGATTGTGTATGTGTGTGAGATAGCAAAGGGGGGAAAAAAGCAGATGGAAGAGTTGTAATAACTGAGAAGTGGATGAGTCCACAGCACATGGGCAAAGGAAATGCTGGGAGAAATAATTAGTGCTGTAATCTGATTTGCTAATAATCCATTTATAAAACAGTTATGATATATACTTGTAGGAATGTGACTGATCATAACGACAAATGGTATTACTTCCTCCCCTCCCACTCTGTATTAAAGAACCTTAATTACTTGATGGCTCAAGACTTTGTGGGTGACTCATGCTACAGAGTCAGATGCTCACAGCACATAATGGAGCTCTTGAAAAGCTTTCATAATGATGGCGGGCTTTGCACTACCTCCCTCCCATACATCCCTCTCTGCCAAAGAGTTATTAGGTAATTTAAAATAATTAAAAAGGAAATAATTAAAAGATTTTACACACACAGAAATAGCACTTGCAGCTAATTATGTAAGTCTATCACTTCTAACAGTGGAACATCACTTCTAACAGTGGAACACAGTTACCATTATCAGAGAATTGTGTTTGAATTGTGACGGATAATCCTCTGGTCCCATGTTGTACTGTTGCAAGTGGGAGCTGGTTGTCTAGGTTTTTACAGAATGAAAGAGGTGTATGGAGCCTGTGGTCTAGCTATGGCTCTGCCATGAGAGATTTCTGCTTAGCTTTGTTCCCCGCAGATTTTTACCTAATTAAAACATAGCAGGGAATGAACACTCCTTCATCTGATCTTAACGTGTTTGCGCAGGGTGTTCTGCTAAACATGCAGGAGCTCCTGCATGTTTACAACTCCTTGTAGGCTTGGGGTGGCAGAGTAACTTCCTGACGAGGAAGCTATAGGCATGGGGCATGTTAAATGAAGTAAATGACAAAATTATCCTATGGTCTTGCTGTCAGTTGTGTGGACCCCATCTCTATAAATATGGTGATAGGAGTATGAGGTAATAATTTGTTTCATCAAACAGCAACATAGAGCTTTTACATGGATAATGGCAGCTGCTTAACAGTGAAAAAAAAATTACATTGTAATTTTATTGCAAGAAGCTAATGTCTTACCCAAATAAAGCCTTTGACACTTTAGGGATTTAGAATCTAATTATTCAGAGAAAAATTTGGCCAAAGAAAGTGAGACAAAACTCCTTCCATCTTAGAAAACATCACGACTGCTCATCAGACTGCCCCTAACACTGGACAATCAATGATCCAACCATTGGACAGTGGTAATCTAAAGGATATGGCCAAACTGTGAAATAGCAGCAGAAAGTAACAGTGACTTAAATTTTTGGATCTCTTGACTTTTTATTTTTCTTTCTATTTTTCTTACTTTTTTTTTTTTTTTTTCTTTTATAGTTTTTTTTTTTTTTTTTTTTCAGAAAGCTGTTGGCACTATTAACTTACTATTCATTTCATCTTACGTGTAGAGGTGTTGGGGACCTCTGAAGGGGTCTTCAAAGTGGAAAGTTCATTTACCCACTTCAAAACAGGCTCCAGAGGAGTTTGTATCTCTTTGTCCTTTGCCTGTAAATGAAACATAGAGAAAGGAAAACAGCTTTCATGAGCACCTGTATTGTTTGCATCTTTGGTTGTAATAAGGGCTAGCAGCAATTTCCTGACATCTGAAATGCTTTTTGAGTTGTGGGTAGATCGTGCTTTTTAAAAGCTAAGCATTATAATCATCATGCAGTACTTTAGGAGTGGTGTAAGAGAGGTTGTATTAAATGCCATCATTAATGATCTAAACGAAAAAAGTGAGAAGAATATGATTACAAAATTCAGAGGATATTGAATTAGGAGAACTAGAGAGAAAATGAGATAATAAAAAGAGACCTAAAGAGATTATAAAGGTAGGCGGGCATTTTTATAGAAACTAAGATTCATCCCAGAAAACTGCAGGATAATAAATCTAAGGGAAAATAATCCGAAACACATATCTCTAAGAGGAAGAAGAAGCCTGGGAAGCAGTAATTCTGAAAGAAATAAAATGATAATGGTTAGCCAACCAAGCTTGAATTTGCCATATTATAAAGCTGCAAAATATCCAATGCAGTTTTAAGTCGCAAATGCCAAACTTTCATGTCACAAGACTGATAATCTTTTTGCAAACAGTTTATTACAACAGGATGCAGAACTGCTCAAGCAGTTTTCAGCTGTGAGCAGTGATCTATTTAGTCACTGTGCAGTGTCCTCTCTCCTTTAAATTTTTTGAGATATTTACCTAAAACTGGCGAGGTGCTGTTTTGTTCATGCTGGTGTGTGTGTGTCACACAGAACCACTGTGTTGCTTCAGTTGCTGTCCACTCAGGTGTGGGAAGCAATGTTGATAGTAACTCTCTCACACTTTTTTTCTGCACTTCCTCTTAAGTGAAAGGTTTGCATGCGTGGGTGGATGCTGAAGGGGAAAACACTTAATATTATTTTACTGAAATATGCAAAGAGCTGATACTGGCAATGGATGGGTTGAAAACCTACTCTTTCCAAGGAATGGGCAGTGGGGAAAAAGTGGTATGGTGGTTCATGGTGATTTAAATTAAGAAGTTTCAGTCTGCATTTGAGACATGCTCAGAGCACACAGCCAGGTTATTACTATACCTTGTCTGAGTAGTAAAAACTCACACATTTATATAGTTGATGACTATTGCATTGCCCTCATCATGCCCTCAGTTCCTTGGCCCTGGACCAGCAGGTCTCTGTGCTATTTCCATTGAGCCAAAACTGAGCAAAACTTGGTCCCAAAAAGTGCCTGTTACATACCCTGGGCTGAGGCTGTTGGGCATTTTGCAGAAGAATAATGATGTATTGAAGCTGCTGCAGTAGGCAGGGACAAGCCAGCACAGTCAGCCGAGGACAGTTTTGATATGTTCCCAGGAATGAATATTGCCAAAGAGGAGCTCAGTGGGTCAGCTGAGGAATTGTGCTGCTGAAATTGGTTCCCACTGTATTTTTTTAACTACTGAAGTTTTCAGACTGAGGTATATTATATTTACAGTCTTCCTATTAAATCATCATAAACTTTAATGCTGTGAATATGACCTGTTCAAAAAACCAAATCTAAATAGCAAAAGTTTGGGGTGGTTATTGAAACTGCTGTCAGTGTGAATCATACTGTCTTACCCAAGAAATAAGCTGCTGGGTTTATTAAGGCAGAAGTTGTGAAAATGAATATCTTCTCCAAATAAAGCAAAACTAATGTTTTACTGTCTTCTGATGGTTGAAAATTTATGGTGGCAGCTAAGATATGAATGAAAGTTAAATAGTCCTATTAATTTGATTACTTGTTTCCAGAGCTATAAGACATGTGGAAAGTAATATCATGTGGGAAGTGGTGTAAGATTTACACTCGCCTGAGAGAAATCACTGCTCCGTCTATCAGATTTGATAGGTGTCAGAGGGCCCTTTGAAAATGAATAATAAGGGAACTGAATAATAAGAAAGACACATAGCTGTTTAAAACTTTTAAACATTTGAATGAATTCTTGAACTAATTAAAACAAAAGTTTAAATGTAAGTTTTTACATATATCTGGAATAGGTAGAACTGCTCAGCTGTGTGTGTGAATTATCTCATAGTCACTGGCATTTGTGAAGGCGGTTTTTGAAGTGCAAAAGATTTTATGGCTTTTAAAATGAGGAAAAATTTGGGTTGAGTTTGTGCCTGTATCCTTTTATACATTTGAGTACAGAACTCACCCATATCAGGATGCTGCTGTTCATGCCTTTGCGCAGGCCTGAGCCATATTGTGTATACAACAATCCCCACAAACAACATCCCTTCAATTTATATTATGTTAAAATTTGCTAAACTGTTAAATGTAATAAATTCATCTCATCCAGGGCAGCAATGGGCCCCAACTGCTATAGCAGTGGTCACAAACCCATGCTGATGAAGGGCCTGTTTCTTGCCTCACGAATGCCAATGGCAGAACTCTTCAGTAACTTCAGTGGGAGTGGTGTTAAACCCTAGAGGAGACTTACACAAAAATAATTGACCTGAACTGGTGAACAAATACCTGCCATGTTTCATCTTTGTGCCTTTTTGTGTTGGGGGGAATCCTTTGCCAGACCAGCCTGGGGAAGTTCCGTTGTGGAAGTTAACAGAGTGATGTGAAACAAAGCACTGTTTAGAGCCTGCAATTCCCATGAAACAGCAGCAGTTGCTGTACAGCCTGGCACAGAATAGGGCTGGATTAATCTCTTATTCTTCATTTGAAAGGCTCTGTATTAAAAGACTAAGGTTTAGGATTTTACATCCATTTAATACCTGGCTAAGTATTGGGGGTATGTGTTCAGATATTAATGTGACTAAGAAGATATATGCTTGGGTTAAGGTTATTTCAAAAAAAGAAGCTCTGTCATTAATAATTTTTGGTCAGGAGCTCTGCCCGTCATCAGGAGATAAATCATCTTCCAGCAGCTGTGACAGCTCTTTAAGTCTGAGGCCTGAACAGCTTAATTGGGGAAATGATCAATTCTAAGATACATAGTCAAGATGACATCCTCCGTGCAGTAAATTCTTTCAGGAATGAACATGAATAAAATGAATATATTTATGGAACAGTGATGTAATTCAGAATCTTGGCTGTTAGGGAGCCTATGCATCTTCATTCCTTCCCTGCCCTGTAGCAGTTTTCTGAGACTCCAACCTCAGATGACTGTGAATGGTCCGAAAACTATTCTAGGTGAATGTGGATTTTGTAAGAATGAAGAATCTTTCCAAATACTATGAATGAATAAAAAGTCTGCATTTCCCAGAGAGTATTGTGAGTCGACTGTACTTTATTTTTCTATATACAGAGTAAACATAAACCAAAACCAAAACCAAAAAAACCCTAGAGAACCAAAAATTCCTGTGAGTAACTGTGAGCTGCTGGAAAATATTGCTCCTTTACAGTGACAATTATGAGGGCTGACCCCATCCGTAGTAACACAGATCCTATAAGCAGATGCTTCCTGTACTTTCGGTGACTGAGCAACACTTGAAAATCCCATGGCTGGTCTTTGTGCCTTTCTTGAATTACTGATTTTTTCAGCTGAGGTCACCTAGAAAGAGAAAAACTGTTTCACCTTTTGGGAATGCAAGGAGTTTCCAAGGGGTGTGATTTGTTACATGGAACAACTGGCAAGTTTTCCTCTGGACACTGTCATTACATGATTCACTGGCAGCACTGACAGCTGCCTGGAATTTACTTTGCAATGGAGGATGGCTCCCATTGGTGTATATATATTGCTGTACTTTCCAATCCTGCCTGCTTTTTCTCTCCAATGAGAGTTTCCAGGCATGACATACACCACCAGCATCCTGGGAAGGTGCTGTGGCTGTGCTTCACTGGCTGGGCTCAGGCAAGGAGAGAACCAGAGCATGGGCAGGGCATGGGGGGAGCAAACTGGTGCTGGCCAGAGAGTCTGTGGGTGGGCTTGACGTGGCTGCCCACTGTTCAGTTCTGCTGCTGGTGTCATGGCAGACCAAGTGCCAGGCAAGCTGTCAGTGTTGCTTGTTGCAGGGGAGAGAGGTGGGTAAGCACCACAGAAATGGGCTCCAGAGCCTGCTAGGTATGCATCAAGGATTTTTTGGTTTGAAATTAAAATTTTTTCATTCTTAGCATGTGCCATGTGCCTGCACATGTTCCCAGGGATGACAAAACACTACAGCAGCCGTTCGTAAACTACAGCCAGTAAAAATGCAGAAAATGCATAGAAAAAATGCAGAAAAAATGGCTTCAGGTTATGTGAAGAGCATCCATTCATACACAGGTTCTTGATTAACCTTGCAGGTTCCCATTGAGCTGTTACAGTGAATAAAGTAAGAGGCTGCGTGAAAAGCCCTTTCATATTGACGTGAAGAAAAGCAGACCAAGTGCTCTTACTGTGTATTTTGTCAAAATAATTTTCATGCTGAAGTTTAAGCTGCATAGCATAAATATTTCCCAGCTAGCAGCAGTGATCATGAAGCACATTATGGAGTGCATGACTCAGGCCATCAAAAGAAAAGCTTTAACCATGAACTCTGTGAACTCTAAGGAAAGTCTCCAGTTGAGCTAATATAATGTATTGGAAGTGACTTGGATACCTTCCTGTCTGTGGTGCTTTTTAATGAAATCTGTCCTCCCCCACTCTGAATGTGTGTGTGTGTGTGTGAGAGTGTACTTAATAGATACAGGGCAGCGAACTCCCCAGGATTAGCTAATGAAAATAGCGCTGTAAAATGAATTGAGCAAATCGATACAGCAGGAATTTTGAGCACTGTGACAAATGCACCAACCCTAAATTCCCCTCTCCCACTGCAGCCAATATTTTATGTGCAAGTATGTGTTACAAACTTCCAAAATGAGACTTCTATTTGAGAATTAAAATTGACTTGGGCCACAGGATACTGCTTAGGGAAGCAAAGGAGAAGGAAGAGCTTGTCAAGTAGTGGAAGATGGGACTGCCCTTGGAAAACTCTGGGTCATGCTTGCCGTTGGAAGGAAGACCAAGAAGAGCCTCCTGAGCTATGCTGGTGTGAGGAATTATGTTCAAATATGTGAAATAGCATGGGGACTGGAGGATCTTGGGAGTTTTTTTCAGGATCCTTATTGCCTTTCTGACCCCTCTGAAGCTTCCCACCCAGTTGTCAGAGCTCTGGGTGAGGAGGGAAATTTACCCACAAAACCAAAATGCTGTGGATGGGCCAAAAATAAATAAAAAAAAAAAGCCTGGATGCCTTATGTAGTCTCAACTTTTGGGACTTCTTAAACACATCCCCCTGTTTCTTCCAGTGCTCCAGGAATCCTGCCTTTGAGGAATGCAGAGGAAGCTTAAATTTACTCCATTTCAGGAGGAATTTTTCATCTTTCATGCAGGGTAAGTGACACATAATTTCAAATGTGAATGTCATAATTAAGTCTAATTATTTTACCATACTTTTGCCTTCATTAGACATTGTGTTTGCAATAATTGCTGTAATCAACCATATGGTTAGTGTTAACTCATTAACTACATGAGGGCAGATAATCCCTGCAGGAGGAATAGATGACTTCCAGGTCTGGAGGTGTCATGCTGAGTCCCATCACCCCGGGGAATGGCAGGGTTTTGAATCTCTGTCACCTCTCACAGATGAGCAGGAGGGAAAAGTTTCAGATGCTTCACATAGCTGAGTGGGTTCAGAGGACATGAAAGCCCCAATCTGTGCTTTGGACAAAAAAAGCAAATCTGTCTGCTACCTCTGTAGTGTCACAATATACATCCATGAGGGTTCTCCTTGTTCTCAGGGAGCTGGACAGCTGGCTGATTTGGGGCAGCCTCACCAGGCAGCTCCCTGTGCCCCAAAGCTGGGCACTTTTGGTAGGCAGACTGTCGTGGTTTAACAGAAGTGTGAAGTGAGTCTGTAGGAAAACTCCTCTGTGCATTGGTATTTACATTTATCCAGAGAACCAGCTTCAACCTTGTGCCGCCAGCTGTAATTTCAAGAAGCCACTACTAGGATCTGAGTGTGTAATGATGGTATCTACCAACTAATTCTCTTTTTGCTGGCTTGCTAATAATTCTGTCATCTTGTTCATAATGATTATACTCTCAAATTATTTTTTACAGTTATAATTAAAAAAAAAATCTGGTTTAAGTACACTGTAATTTCTGGAGTTTGTAGGATATATGTTAATTTTTCTTTTGCAGTGTGCCAGGTTGCCAGAATCAGTTAATCAACTATTTCATCTTTCTGTGTAAGACTTGCAATGTACAATGCTTACTGAGTAACATCTCACCTGACCTGTTATTGGGTGTCTTGTATTTTCCCTTATCTCACCATAAGTGGACTTCAGTTAGCTGTAGAGCAAACCAGAAAGCAAAATTTAATCTTGATGCTATTTTCCAGCCAAATATTTAATCCATATGTTGCTTTCTTCATTTGTTCCCCCTTTTTCTGATTTCAGGGAAGCAAACAAAAAATACATTCACTCGAAGAGCCAACAGTGATGATCTTCAGAGTTAATCCATGACCTCTTCAAAATCTTCTTTAGTGGAGATGCATCAGGTTTCTTCAAAAACTTTCTCAGCTTCATGGTGGAATTGGTGGTGAAAGATAGTACAAAAAGATCCCAGTCCAGACTGAAGTTTGGTCAGATCCAGAAAAAGAGCCCTTACCAGGAACAAATGCCTTCTGGGTGCCCCTCTCAACAGTGATGAGGAGATAAAGTTGATGTCCTTCTGCTGATGAGCACCTGTCTTACTCATTTAGCTGGTGACAATAAGGAATGCTTTGAAACTTTGCATGTTGAACCTGGATTTCAGACAGACTCCAGAGGTGGGGTGATGGGCCCTTTCTTACAAGGGAGGGATCTTAGTATCCCTTGGAGTTGTTTGCTTCACTTGTACAACAGCATCCTTCTGGTACAGACAGGGGAAGATTTAAAGTCCTGGGAAATGAAAAATGCATCCTGATTTCCTCTTGCTCCTGTGGCACAATATGAGACTGTCCTCAGCTCCAGGAGGTGACAACTCATGGTTCTCCTTTTGTAAAAATGCTGCTGCTTTTGTACCAATGGAAAGGACTTGCAGAGAGTGGATTCATCTTATCATGTGAATCAGTCAGGACGGTAACTTGTCAGAAGGTTAGCAGTTTGCTCCCTTGGTGATCCTGTTTCTTTTCGACCTTGGGGAGTCAGGGAAGCAGCACAGAGAGGGATACCTGTCTGAAAGGTGTCTGTGTGTTGACACCAGTTTTTGGGGCACAGGAATTAAATATTGAAAGATCTGATCTTTGACAGTCCTTCTACAAAATTAAAATTAGCACTTTCCAAGAATTTTTTACTCCCTGCACATATGCTAGCTTTTCGTTCTGGATAACTCCTTGACAAAAAAGGTGAAGAGGGCTTTTTGATGTCTGCTCCAAATAGATCACTTCCCAAATCCATTCTTTGTGATTTATCATGATTTGTAAAGAGAGTAAGCGGAAGCATCAACTGTGTGGACAAAAATGGAAGAATTTGCTTTGCACTGACTATAATACAGAGGACATATTATTACTCCTAATTCTAAATGTAGTGAGTGGAATAGAGTCATCTTTTCATGTGGACAAACAAATGGGGTAGGTGGTTTTTGAGGTGTGTAGAGACAAAGCCACAAACACAAGGCATTCTGAAAGATAGCAGAAAATCTGTGGCTGAATGCTCACAAGGCTTGTGCGGACTTTGGAGAGCAGGCTTGTGTCTGGCAAAACATACAGAGTCCTACCAAGCATGGAATAACCGCTTCATCATTTTAAATGAAGGCTATAAAAAATTACAGTCAGCACATAATAGGTGTTTTGCACCCATGCTAAGTACTGCCAAGAAAATAGTTACCTAAGTAAATCAATAAAGTATCATTCCCTTCCAAGGTCTTCCTGTCCCAGTCCCTGAACCTCTCATTTCAGAGGAGTACTGAAACCTGTTCAAGATTTATTTTGATGAAAGTAAGCATCTCTGCATTATCAGGCAGTAAAGAACTTGTTTACTGCTACTCCAGTAGTGTTGAAAAATCTCTCTGAATACATACTTGCATTGTAGCTATCATAAAAATGTCTACTAGCTATTGGAGCCCCCAAATTGATTTTTTTTCTCTTTCCAGAAAACAAAGAGTTCAGTCTGAAACCTAGAAATTGCTTCATAAGAAAAACCATTTGTGTTGAGAGAGATGGACTGAGGTATCCTGTCATATATGATGTTCAAGTTTGGTATAAAACATTTCCATTCATATTCTGTTAGCAAATAAGCCTGGGCTGAGGTAGCAGCACCTGTTCTGAGTTCATTTCCTATAAATCAGTCTAGATGTTTAATATGTTCCTCATTACCAGAGGGTTTGAAACCCAGCAATACACCTGAAAACCAATTTGCTAGCATTAACGTTCCAACAAAGTAGTGAATTTCCAGTTCACACTGTCAATTATTGTCAGGAAACAGATTCTGACTTGGCCTTTGTCAAGGATAATACAATTCACAGTCATACTGCTCCAATCAAGCTAGGAAAATGCAGTGTGCAGGATATGCCATCGCAAGAGCTGGAATTCCAAATTTTTAACACATGCAACAAAATCTTTTCACAGGCACTGCATATGTAAAATGATTTTGTGAAAAATTTCAAATAGAAAAGACAGTGAAGAAAATCTTCATCTGTTTGCAAAATGTGTGAATGGTAGAAAAGCTGACTCAGCTCCTGGCAGTGAAAGGCTTGCCCTGCTCGGAGAGGTATCATGCCAAGTAGGTTGGCAGAGCAATGCTGCAAAGGGGAAAATGGCTCATGCTCTGTGCATTCTCCCCAGACTCAAACCAGGGTGGTATCCCCTGCTCTGCTTTTGAGCTCAGAAGAGTTTGGTAGAATAAGAAAGCAGAGGAGTAGTGCTGACCTGCTTGGTGCAGGAGAGTGGCAGACAGGTTTCTCATCCTTGAGAAACTGGGGGGGAGATGCCAAGGTGCCAGGTTTCGAGGACCTCAGAGCACCTTAAGAGGTCTCCCGGGCTTCATGATTGTTCCTGGTGAGGCACTGAGAATTTAGGATGAGGTTCATTTTTAGTTCAGTCAACTGAAAACTGCACATCTATTTTGAAGCTTATTTAGGCTTCCTGCAGACATCACTTTCTTAAGCCTTGGCTTGAAGCTTTAACTTTATCTGGATGGGTTTTCTCAAGATTCCAATCAAGAAACACAATTTTGTGGGGATGTGGAAAAGACCAGATGCCTGCAAGTCTGAAATCATTAATATTTCAGCCACAGTGGAATTCCTTGGGCAAAGGGGCAAATTTGCACTACTTGTTGGAACTATGACGAGTGAAGGCGTGGAAAAAGTCACTCTCATCATTGAAAGGACCCAAGCACTATTTCTATGTGCCTCATACCTGTGAGTAGGATGTATGAGGTTTTAGCAGACCTGGCACAACAGTGGCTCTTTGACATTATCCTCTTTCTCCCAGACGGAAAAAATCATTATCAATATTTCTTCATTGCCTGAGAATGTTCTCTTTTTTATTAAACTGAAGTACTGGACTCAGAGCAAATGTTAGTTGGGAGCTTTATATTTCATGTCCCTTGTTTAACTTGAAATTCATCCTGTTTTTTTTGCTAAACTCACAAATAAACCAAATATTTTTGATTAAGTTTTTCATTTTTACATCTTGAATAAAGCTGTCTTATTGATGCCTGCCTTTCTGTTTCTATGTACAAATCTATCAAGACCATCAGGAAATGGCTTCACAAACAGAATTTATTGCAAAGCTGATTATGTATTAATATATACAAATGACAAATCTAAAACACAATGTCAAAAAAGCAAGAAAATGCAATCAAGAATTTATTATTCTCCCATTACTATTCAGCTGGGAAAATAGCTGCTCTACTTTACCAAAATAACTTCCCCCTCCCAAACCTTACACCCAACCTGGGTTTTCTAAGTAAGTGCCACAGAAGTATTTGTAATAAAATACTTTAATATATAATAATATCAAAAGCTCACTGTAATTTATCAACCTATTTTTCTCACTTCTATATTCCATGCAGGCTTATTATAAAAATTCATTGTCACTCATACAGCTTGTATATGTGAGTGTGTCTCTAAACTTACAGGTCCATTTTAGAGATGGAACAAGCAACTTCTGCATTTCAGAACCTTGCAGCTTGTTCTGTTTTGTACCTGTTTTCCCAACACTGTAGGTAAAGTTTCTTCTGGGAAATATTCACACAAGTGTTTCTCCCCAAAAGTTGCCTTATCCGAAGCCCCAATTTAACTTTTTCCCAATTAAGTTTTTTAAAATAAAGCCCACTAATTTGAATACAATGCCTTTGAGAAAAAATTTGATGCTTTGCTTTTCACCTTGGAAGTGACACTATGACAATGCCATGTCTGTGCCTCTTTTATACCTTTAAGGAGTGACTGATAATCAATTGAAGGACTCATCATGCTGACCACTTTGTTGCCTCTCATGTTGTGAGATACTAGGAGGAATGGGAAATGAATTATGCCTTGCAGTGGCTTTGGTTAGCAACAGCACTGCGTGTTATGTTGACACCATTATATTTACTTGCCACGTATTGCTAATTACAGATGAATTTTGTATCTGACAACTCCTACGTGCCCACACAGCAACTGATGAAATCTCTCTCATTTGCAGGAAAAATGTATTTGCTTTTGGGAAGTCCGTGGTAGCCACAGCCCTGTGTTTGTCACCAGGAGCTGATTCCGTGCCACATTATGTGAGGGAGTATGGTGGTTCTGGACAAGAGGAGCAATGGGAACAGAATGGTTGATACATGCACACACACAAACACAGACACAGATCGGGCAGCATACACCACATGCTGTACATATACTTGTTTATAGTGCTAACTCTAGTATACCTGTGCTTGTGTATTTGTGCACATACACACACGCTCTTATGACTGAACTCCGAGGCATCCTGAGCACAATAAAGAAATGATCTGCCTGTGTTTCACACAGAGAAAACAGGAGAAAACTACAGGCAATCACTCTACAAGCTCATGTGAGAAGTCATTATAATAGTTACGCTATTTATGGAGAAATGTGTAGCTAAAATGTAGGAAAATTATTGTTCTCCATATTCTCACTTTTTTTTATTGAAGAAACAAACCACACAGTAAATTACATCTGATTTGCATGAAATGTTGCATGCACCTAGAGCTCAGCGTGAACCTGGGAAAAGACATTGTTTTAATTCCATAGCCTTTATAGTAGTTTGTTTGCTTCCTTTCCTTGTTTTTTTAAGACAAATTTCTGAGCTGTGTTTCTTATTTGGCTTTGCTTCTATTCTATAGACCCTTCTGAGTATAATTTAATACCTGCAAATTGCCATGGTGAGTGAGAAAAAAGTAATGCCCACTACTCAAGTGGATGTGCAGGAGAAGAAGGAGGGAGTACATGTCTGCCCTATAGTGATAATGGATACTGCCCAAGCTGGGATCTGCTGCCACTTGTTGTGGAGGTAATTCCTGAGAGAATCACAAAATATGCTGAGTTAGAAAGGACCCACAAGAAACATACAGTCCAGCTCCTGGCCTTGCACAGAACCATCCCCAAGTGTCACACCATGTGACACCTGATGGCATTGTCCAAATGTTTCTTGAATCCTACCAGAACTGGGGCTGTGACCACTTCCCTGAGTGGCCTGTTCCAGTGCCCTACCACCCTGTGGTGAAGAACCTTTTTTGAGTATCCAGCCTAAAGCTCCCCTGACTCAGCTTCAGGCCATTTCCTCAGGTCCTGTCACTGGTCATGAAACATCAGTGCCCACCCTTCCTCTTCCCCTCGTGAAGAAATTGCAGACTGCAGTGAGCTCTCCCCTCAGTCTCTTCCAAGCTTAACAGACCAAGCAACCTCAGCCACTCCTCATATGGCTTCTCCTGAAGGCTCTTCACCATCTTCTTGGCCCTCCTTTGGACAATCTCCAATAGCTTTATACCCCTCTTATTTATATTGTGGTACCCAAAACTGCTGCCAGCACTCGAGGTGAAGCCATCCCAGTGCAGAGCAGACCGGGACAATCCCTACCCTTTCCTGGCTGGCCATGCTGTGCCTGATGCCCCCCAGGACAGGGCTGGCCCTCCTGGCTGCCAGGGCACTGCTGACTCATGTTCAACTTGCCATCCACCAGGACCTCCAGGTCCCTTTCTGCAGCACTGCTCTCCAGCTCCTCATTCTCCAGTCTGTCCATACATCCAGGGTTATCCTACCTAGATCCAGAATCTGTCATCTTCCTTTGTTGAACTTCATTTGGTTGGTGATTACCCAGCCCTCAATTTGTTAAGGTCTCTCTGCAGGGCCTCCCTGACCCTGAGGGAGTCAACAGCTCCTCCCAGTTTTGTATCATCCATGAACTTGCTCAGCATCCCTTGAACATAGGACTCTGTGTTCAAGTTGTGGTGTGAAGATGTTGAAGAGCACAGGACTGAGAGTGGAGCCTTGTGGAACCTGACAAGTCACCAGTCTGATGTCACCCCATTCACAACAACCTTTTGTGCCAGACTGGGGAGCCAGTTGCTCAATTATTGCACGATGTGTTTGTCCATCCTGTGTATTGGACATTTTGTCCAGAAGAGAACTCCCCGCATCCAGAGGGAGGTTCTTGCTTGCCTTGGGCCAACCCAGCATGCTGAAGGTTTTGGTGGCTCCTTTTCCTCTGATTTTCCCCCTTTGTATCTTTGGATGTCACCATTTAGCTGAAGAACACTTATTTCCCCATCAAAGTTCCCTTGGGAAGTCTGGAAGCTGCAGAGAAGCCCCACATGCACGTTGGTCAGAGCACAGAGCTTGGCCAAGTCCAGAGAAGGGCAATATGGAGGGTGTGAGAGTGCACTGACACTCTGACTCCACAGGGTAAACAGATACAACTTGAAGGAATTAGTGAAAGCCTGGTTTGAGATTTATCAATAAGATCTGAGTAGCTCTGAGTGAAAATCTGCCACGTAACAGAAAAATGGATTTTTGCTATAGTACCCTTTATTGCTTGCAATGAGTATGTACTTTTTATAGAAAATCGTGTTTCCTCTAAGAAGTGCATGCTTGAATATGGAAACATTTTTGGTGGAGACACTCTGCCCTGTTCATGTGGTTGTAAGGGACCAGGATGGGCTACACTTGCTTGCTCCCCTGTGCAGGGACATGCCCTGTGCCTTGAGTCCTGCAACAGGGATTGGCCTTGTGTTATATGTATACAAGGTGGGAAGGCTTGTCAGACATACACACGTGTGCACATGCATGCCTTGACACAAACACTTGCAGAGTTGTTGCGTTGAGTTTAACTTGCCTTTAGAGCCAGAGGAGTCAGCAAGGGGCTGCAATGGTGTTCAGCAAGAGAGTGTGAGCCATCAGCATGAGGGTGGAACATGAGGCATCAGGGCAAGGCCAGGAGAGGGCAAAGGCAGAAGCCAGTAGGGCAGTAAAACCACTTTAATCTCTATTACTGTCTTTTCCGCCTTCTCCCTTGAGTCCACATCTGTCACTGTTTCCTGGTAACACTGTGCCCGGTTGATTTTCATCTTGTTTTCCTGGGAACACAAGGCCAGTTGATTTTCATTTTCTCCTGTCAGTTAAGCTGTGTTCTGGCTCTGCCTAAAGTTGCTGTGATTCACCATTCACTCTCTTGAAAAATGCCTGGCACCTCAGGACTTTCCCACCATGTGAGGCACAGTCTGATAGTACAGAATGAAAGGAGGTAATGTGGTACCAGGCCTGTGCTTCAAAATAAAGTATCTTGGGTTTGAGTCACGGTTTTGTCATAGTTAATAGTTTCTACAAGATCCCAGTTTTCTAGACAACTGGTTCTTCAGAAAAAGTTTGACGGAGTGCAGTCAAAAAACCCAAAAGTGGACAAAAATATTTCAGCTAAGCTGACTTAATAAGTACCTGTATGAGGGACAAACTGGGAGGATGTAAACAGAAGAGAAGAAGGATTTTTTTTAAATTCTGAGAAGTATACTTAAATGAGAAGACGAATGATAGCCCTGATGGAAGTCCTGGTAATGTATATAAGGCATGCAGCTTAGGATTTATGTAGTTTAAAACTTAATACATAAATATATTCTTAAGGCGTCTTTCTCCTGGGGTTTTCAGAAAAGGACTGCTTATTTCGCAACCGTCTCAAAATCACAAAAGCAGATTGTACAAGTTAATAATTATGCTTCAGATCTATGTTTTTTTCTAGGAGTGGTCCATAGAGAGCACAAGTGGCCCTAGCTTAGAGAGTGAGCACTTGCAGTCTGATCTGAGCTCTTGCTGGCAGCAGGCTCTGGCCATTGTACAGCTGTCAGCAAAGTCTGTGTGTGGTGACTGAGCAGGGCAGCACCTGTGCTGGGACTGTTTCCCCCATACACCATTGTGTCAGGAGGCCAACTCTGTCCTGAGTCTGATGATGAAATGGAGACACAGTGGGCAATGCCATACAGTCAGCAACATCTAAAACAAATAACACATTTTTCTTCACATGGGTTTTATCTGAGATAGCTTCTGTAGGTGGTATGTGGAAGTGTTAAACTCATTTTCATGTGTGTGTGTGTTTCTAACCAGCTATCGTATACTTCCTTCTTTTATGTTGCTGAAAGCATACTGCATCTTGCTAGAAGAGCTGTTTAGTATGCTTCAGGACTCAGAAACTAATCTCGAAGTCTAGCCTTGAAGGGTATGATCTATTGCAATTAGAAATGTATTGCTTTGCAATTACTATTACCACTTGTTTTTACCTGCAGGCATAGAAATAAATACCTGTTGCCTGTGGATATTTATACCCTCTAAATTCCTGCAAAGAAGCCAGTCCTAATTTCTGCAGCTCTTCTGGGGTAAAGCTGATGCCTTTAAGTAACCCTTGCATCTGCTGAAAAGTACTATAAACAACCACATCTGGTTTGTAACTATGATCATGCAATTATTGTCACCTATCTGCAACAAAAAGTTAGAAAATAAGTGTATTTAGAACACCAATCTGATCTGAAAAGTCTGAAGATTGCTGAAATAGCCTAGTTTTGGACATTATGTGATTTCTTCATCTGGAGAATAATCACTCAGTAATGCTGGAAAATTATGTCAGAGTTACTATGCCTGTATCATCTCTTGCTCTTGTGTATGATAACCAATTGTCATCAGTATTGTATTTTCAGATAGAGCAGGAATTAGTATATTGGATGTCTTTGCTGTTCTGTGTCAATTTCTTCATGGGCTGGATGGAGTTTTCAGGCTATAAGCTGAAACTGGGAGATGAAGGTGATGCAGGTTAAAAATGTTCTCTGCCCCACCTTGATCTTTACATTTTTTTGCAGACTTGGGTAAATTGAACAAACCAAGTCACCACATGCTCCCTTACACTGTCAGTGCAATTTAGGGGAAAAAGGTCTGTGCATGGAGCCTGGAGTGCAAAAGGATCATTGGCCCTGAGCCCTTCTGAAGGAAACCACCATAGATGAGGCTTCTTCCCTTTCCCACTTGTGTAAGTCTAGAGCAAGTCTATCACAGTTGGCCAAGGCTGGTGTAGCAGAAAGCTGAAATTATCCCATGTCAGAAGCTGCAAGATTTGATGGATATTTTCAGACCCAATGTAGAGGTTGTTTAACCACCTAAAAGCAGATGGTGGTATTCACTGAGAGCTGTGTGTGAAGTGAAATGACTCTCTCAGATCCTGCCTGGGCTGACTACTGCCAGATAAGACTGGAGAAAGTACAGTGGCACTTGTTGGGATTTGTTTATGGGAGCAAAATCTGGCATTATTCAGCATGTGCTGGGAGTGCACACTGGGGATCAAAGTGTTTTGTCAACGGTTAGTTTGATTGCAGTTGAAGGAGTTTGCCTTAAAAACAAGACATAAAGGGAGGAGAATTTGCTTTGCTACTTACACTGAGTTAAGGGAGATGGCATCTCCTGGCTATTGCTTGCTAACCAGACACTGTAGGGAAATGAAATTGAGCAATAAGGGACTGCTGTGTGCACCATATACTTGTCAGGTTAGTGTGCAATGCTGCATTGAGGAACGGTAGGATGCAGCTTTTCACCACAGAAATATTTTGAACAAGTGATTAGATGAATTTCATCACTTCATCTAGTTATTCTCTTCAATTTCAAATTTTCAAACAAAACCTTCGAACTAGAGCTAAGAGTGGAGACAAATTTCTTTACAAAAAAGAAATTAGTAGGATATTTAAAATAACATTTGAAATTGTTTCCTTTGCAAACCTATTCCTTGAGTGGGCTGTACTGGAATCCTGTTCAGCTTTTACTGGCTATGTATTTAGGATGCTGACTGGTAACAACTGATAGATCCTTCTCAAATTGTGCCTAATAAATCCTAAAAATGCAAAAATATGTATCTCTTCCTATCAGGTATCACAGACGTACATATCCCTACATCACAGTGTTCCTTGAATCCTATACAGCAATATAGTTTAGGAGAGTTTTTGTCATTATTTGAGGGAGGTTCACCATACAATAAGCTGTGCAAACCACAAAGCAGAGTGAAATTTCTTTTGTACAGTAGCAAAAGAGATTTCCTGCTGATAGGTGAATGTAGGAGATATAAATACAAGAGCAAGGTTAACACGGGTGACACACACACTTTCACCTTTCTCGCTCAGTTAATGAGATCCTGCTGGCTTTTCCAAGGGAGCTGAAATTTTCCATGGGCCATGCCTTGAAGTGGCCTGCTGTACCTTGGGTTCCCAGGGTCCCCCACACATGGGAAGAGATGGGAAATCCCTGTTGAACTTGAAAGATGGAAACGCCAGGGGAAGTTATAGTCTTCTTGCTCTACTCTTCATTGTGGCCCATTTTCTTCCCCTCTTCTGAATGACCCAAAATTGCCACTGCCAGCAGGAGATTGCTACACGTTCCTGAAACCACCCATCGCTCCCACCAGAGCTGTTTACTTGACACACACATACACGATATACCTGTAGGAACTGCAGCTTTGCAGCATTACGCATCAGCAAAGAGAAAAACTTACTATGTATCCTACAATGCTGACATGGGCTCTGTGGTTTGTACAAACAATTCTCACATTATTGCATCCTCTCACACTTGATTGTTCTGAAGCACTTAAGTAATATGAAATTATCCTCAATATATGATGATACAAGTGAAAAAAGTCTACAGTGTGTTTATGATGTGGTTCAAGCTACTCATTGATTTCTGGACCTACTTTAGCTCTTCAGGGCATATCTGAAAGCCAAACGATGTCCTTGAGAGCTGGCTGTTGTATCTGGATTTCTGAATGAGGTGGAAAAAGTGCCTCAAAACCTTTGTATGACCAGATCATCAAGTCTGACTTCTCCCTTTGAGGGTAATTTGTATGTCCCCTGTGTAGAGGTGACTCTGTAATGCTATGAGTTTGGGTATCTGAAGATAATATAAATAGACTGGATATCAGGAATTGTCTTAGCTACTAGGATGTGATGAATTTGGGCATGCTCCCCTGTTTACCAGAACACTTATTTCTCCAAAGTTATTTTGCTCTAGGCAGGGGAGCTCACTAGATTTGCAGAGCCACACATTTTATAAAAATGGTAGTGTATTGGCATCACTGCTTGTTCTTGGACTTGCAGACGCATAAAGTTAGCCTGCCAGGTGGTGCTAATAATACCTGTCTCACCTGCTGGGCTCATTCTGGGGAAATTGCAAACTATTTCTCATTAACATGATTGTTAATGTGGATTATTATCCGCAGCTTTTTGGTGTAGAATTGGAGCTGCAAGGTATGAATTAACATACTGAAGTCTCTCTGAAAAAAATTTTGGATTATAAATGAGCCAGTTTCCTAGGTCTTGGGAAAAACTGTGTCTCTTGTTATCTGGGGATCTGACTACAGCACTGAGGTCTTGGTAGATGGACACTGGGATTTGTCCCGTGCACCAAGGGCCAGAAAAACAATATCCAAGACTGGTACAACATCAGATTTGTTGACTATTCTTGTTTGGGATGAAAATCCCAATCATATTTCTATTCCAGCTTGGAAAGGCTTCTTCCAGTGGAAGCAATTTCTCAGGAGACATAACTTGTCTTTATTTCTGGCCTAGCTGGGAGAATGCCAAGGGGTGCTTCTTCCACCCTGTCCTGAACACTGTCTGTGGATGAGGTTTAATGGACAGCAAACAGTGTCAGGAATTAAGAAACATGGACAGTCACTGACTCCAGTGCACTGCTTTTCCTGTCTATGCTTTAACAGCTTCATTTGTAGAAGGGAATAAAATTATTCTGATCTACTTCTGTAAAATATTTTGTGATCGTTAGAAGCTTTTTGTATTTTATTTCTTCTGCTGCTCCTAATTCTCTGACAATAAATTATGAAAGGGTAAAAAAAGAGCAAATATACATAGATTATTTTCTTTGAGCTCATAAGGATATATACATTTTCAGTGGACATATGGATTCTGTCATTTTGATCAGAATGGAGAAAAACATTTCTTTCAATGAACTTGCTGGGAAATTGTCCTCAGTTACAGGCTTTGTAGTGAAACACTGATTTAATGTTTTTGTAGTCTGGAGAACACATATAATGATCAGAGCTGCCAAAAAAGAGGCAATGTGTGTAATATTAATATTATAAAAATTAAAAAAAAATAAGCTTCTTAAAATTATGTACAAAGAAAATTTAAACTGGTTTGTTGTAGCTTTTGGGTATTCATTGGTTATTTCTCTCACCATCTTTTAAGTATTTTTAACTGTTAGTTTTATCTGCCCATTTTCCTTGCTCCTATGGATTACAAGTGAAGAGGAAAAAGGAATAGAGAAGTCCCAAAACTGGAAAAGTGAAAAATCGTTTTACTTGACAACCCCAAAAAATTATAAAATGAAAAATGTATAAGAAATAATTTATTTCTGGGGAGACAGTAATTTTTCATGTTATAAAGTTTCAGATAAAACTTCGACTTGCCCTAACGATGTCTCAAGCACTGAAACCCATGCCCCCAAGTCACAGCATAGGCATACCCAGAGTCTTGCAGTATCATTTCTGCAGGATAATTAGCATTCTGCAAAACAGAAGCCAGAGCAGTGAGGCCAGGTTTCAAAGTGAGAAGCAAGCATAGGTCCCCTGAAATTGAAATTGTGTATATAGGTTAGCTGTAACCAGCCTAGAAAGCTATATGGTTCACTTATTCCTTTAACCCTTTATTGATTAATGTATTTAGCTCATTGCAGAGGTAAAGTGACCATTTCTGAACAGAATGTGACACATACCCACCTTTCCCATTTCCACTGGTTTCAAAACAGATTCTGTGTTGGCTCTGCTACTGGTGTTCAAGTTCATCAACAAATAGTATTCTATTCTGTGTATGTATATGTATCTGTAGGTTTCTGTATTTATTTTAAGAGGCTGTGGGTTTCCCCCTTCTTTTAACTCTTCAGAAATACACATCTATTTTAGATGTGCTGCTTTTGGTGCAAAGACAAGGCTTGTTCCCAGTATCTCTCCGCTGCTGCAATATTCTCATGGGAGAAGGTTTGTGGAAATTGGTACCACCATTAGAAAAGATGTATGTTTTAATGGCAACCTGTTAATGTGCTCTTCTGGCAAGAGATGTTCCATTTCTGATTCCACCCCAGATTTCATGTGTGAACTTAAGCAAATTCTTAGCAAATTCTCTATACTCATATGAGTCTTCTGAAGCATTTAAACACCTGTAAAGGTCTGACTTCATCTCTCAGCACCTTTAAGCTTGGGCAGTATGTAAGCACCTAAAGGATTTTTTATTAAAAAGCATCAAGATCCTCAGATAATGCTGCACTGGAGAGTCAGAGAAGCTGAAATTTGTCCCCCTGAGAGCTGATGTCTGGATGCAGATTTGTGCATTTTTTGTCTTTCTCAGTGTTTCCAGATAGTGAGACTGTATAGAGTACTCTTGGGAAAAGGGGGTAGTTTTCTGATGTCATATTTGTTATGCATTCTCCTGGCCAAATTCTAACTGGTCAGCTGTTAAAGTCTGGACTACAAAACTTAAAGTAAGTAGAGAAATTCTACTGATAATCAGTGTGCTTTCAAGAGACACATTCTTAGAAGAAGCAATGATGGAGGAGGGGGTGTGTGGCAAGTTACAAATGAACATCAGTGACTTCTTTAGAGTTGCACAAAATTAACAGAAATGAGATCTCTAGTTACTGAAGAGAATCTTCTCTGCTGAGATAGCTATTAAAATAAAACAATCAGAGATTATGGCACATGAGAGTCTTTTTAATTGTTAATTTGCCCACTTCAAAATGACCGTACAGTGAAATCTCTGTCTTTTTAAATAACATTGTTTTCCTTAAAATTGGTTTCCCTTTTCAGCGTTATCTTTCTGAGAGCACTGTGGTGATATTGTTGGGAATTATCTATCCCACACTGAGGAGAGCCTATCTGACGCTAACACAGTCCTTGCAAAGTGCAAGGTAATTAACCATTCTCCTCCCCCTATTTATCTTGATTTTTGCTTCCATCTAGTTGTTTTTCACGCTTGTAAAATACAATTTGCATAAAGTTTTAGCACTTTCTTCCTACACAACCCCTTGGTCTCTGGTCTTTCTCTCCACATCACTGCAATGAGCTGAGCGCAAATTATCCCAGAGTAAGGGTGGGTGAACTGTTCTGCCTGTGCAGCAGCGCTGAAGACAATGGAGCACAACATCCTCGATTGACACAATTATCACTTACAGAGACATTTTGTATGCTAATGAACCTCTGATGGCAAGACCAGACTTTTTTGCTGCTAATTCTGGCAATACCTATCTCTGATGGGAACCTAATTTCCACCCACAAGGATCTTAAGTGTAAAGGAGTGAGCAAAGAATGATGCTGAGAAGTGATATGACTTTTCTCTTGGCTTCCCTTCTATGTTTTGCCCACAGCCAGGAAAATAGAGCCTCTAGACCAAAGCACTTGGCACCTGGTGTTTCTTTTCAAGTGCTTCTATAAGCCAGGCTCCTTTCACCATTGAATTCCTCAAATGGACTTCTCTTTAAAGCAGTCACTGCTTCCTTTGTAATTAAACTGCAAGGTATATCAGCATAGTCAGGAAACATTGACCCAAAAGCTAAGTGGTAATGTCAAGACCAAGCAGCTTCCATGACATGGCAATGTTTGAAAAGAGTAAGAAGGGGCTTTGTTGCATTTTTTTGTTTGTTTTAGGCAATGTAAAACAAAGCAAACATGGAGGTAGAGTGAAATCCAGGTACCTGTATTTACACACTATATCACATGCAAATCATGACTGCCGAGTAGCTTTGCAGAAGGTTGAACACTCAGAGCAATTGTTTCTAGCCTGCTCTCAGCTCAAAGTCTGTGGCTTTCATTTAGGATGCAAAGAAGGACTGATGAGAGCCATAGTTTGTTTTTCCCAACTAGGTCAGCTGGTTTAATTAGAGACTCTGTGTCTCCCTCCACGTCTTACTTCCCCAGGCTACTGAACTGTTTGAATAGATAATCCCAATTCCTAATAATTACAGCTACAATATTATATATTTTGCAGAGATATCTCTTTCAACTGAAAATATAGAGCTGCCAGTTACATCCTCTTGTTTTAGCCCCATATCACTAAGCATAGCCTGGCTTTTTTTTCTTTACCTTCCTTGTGCCATGCACAGATTTTCCCAGGACTGCCAAACCACTGGTCTGCAGAGGTGTCATTCAACACCAAACCAGATGGGGTGGTGGGACCACTGGGGAGATCCATGCATTTTTATTTCAAAACAGATTATGGCAGTTTGACTGGTGGCTCTGGATCTGCAGGTGCAAGTTAATCTGATATTAGCCAGGTTTCAACTGATTTAATATTGTTCACACCCAAAGTTGGTTTAATTAACTTGGATTTACACCAGGGCGTAAGAGGGTACACATCAGTTTGGTTATTAATCAAAGGAGTAGGAGCCAGCAGATCTATCTCTCCTCCCTTTCAAGCTCTCCAATAGATTAATGATGTGACCTTGGGCAGATATCCAGGCATGTTTTTGCCTTGCTCTCCTTGGCCTGGATATAATCAATTTCTCAGAATAGATGCAATACTGAACTCACAGGCGTCTGTGAAACTTGATTCCCTCTGTGCGGAAAGGGTCTTGGCAGCTGTCAGGGAGTGCAGCTCTGTAGGGAAGGGGCAGGGTTTACTTGCTGCCTTGTCCATCCTCTTGTGGAGCAATCTCTGCCAGGAGTCATAGGTGCTGCCATCCATCACAGCAATGGCACCTGGCTCTAATCCTGAACTGAAAGTGCATGAAAGTGTGTTGGAGATGGTTGGCATGCTCCTAACCAAAGGGTTTTCTCTCTGTTTTGCAATATAGATGAGAAATCCATCCAATAGCTTGCTTTTATTTTAATTTGGGCTGAGGCAAAATGGTCCTCTTTGGGAAACCAAATATTCCCTCCCTGCCTATGTGTGTGGTACAGCTGTAGCAATATGTCTGGCACTTGCAGAGAGCAGAGGGCAGTGAAATCATTGCTCTGATAAATTTCTGAGCAAGTGCTGCTCTTGGTCAGCACAGGTAAGGCTGCTCCACTGCTCTTGCTGTGGACACAGCTGGGCACATATGCCTGCCTCCCAAGTACTAGAGTAGTTCCTGTTGAAGGCCTGATTGCACACACCTCTGCATTTGGGAAATGTAGTCTTGTTGACTTCTTAGCCAACACCATTTGCTTGGCCATCTGCTGCTGTTGTTAACTGGTAAAGCCTTTCTGAATCTTCTTTTTCCTGTATAAAAGTCCTCCATAGTGATCTGTTATTTTTGTACTGCTGTGGCTTTACTGGGTGCTTCTTCTTTACATTTCCTTTTCTGCTTATTGTTGTTCTGGTTTGTGCTCTTCAGTTTGTTTTCCTCAGACAAACCGTGGTTTCAAAAGTAAGGGAAGGGACTCATAGGCTCACAGCAATTATTGTGGTTTTGTTAGGGTCATATTTTGGTGTGCACAAATACTGGGTCATGAATCTCTCTTTGAAACATCAGAAGGAGTCTGAGGAGAAGAATTGTTGTGCCTTTTATTTTTTTCCCCATCAGAACTGATAGTGATAGGGGATTCACATTTGTTAATTGTCCACACTGGTCCAGCATGAGCTTCTTGATCAGAACTCCTCAATAAATCAGATATTCCAGCCTCATGCAGGGACTCTCTAAAAGAGTGGGAAGTGAGAAAACTGAATATGACTTTCTGCTCAGAGCCCACTTATGGGTTTATTTAATAGATGGAGTTTGCACACAATTAACTAATTATGAGCAAAGTTAGTGCTTGCAGTGAAGAGCAGGCCGTCGAAAATAAGTACTCGGCTTCATTTGAAGGGCAAACACTTGACACTCAATGTGAACTTAAGCAGGAGCTGACTTTCAAAGGGAAAATTGTCAGATTTAAGTCCACACATATATTCTCTTCAATATTTGGGTTTCTAATCTCTTTGAAGGTAGTCTCTTCACTTCCCCACAAAGCACTTTTTTGTTCACCTTCACAGCAATTTTCTCTCTTTCCTCTCCCCCTCACCCCCAATCTCCTTAATGTTACAAAAGAATTTGCTTCTGGGATGAGATTCTGCTTGCTGAGTTTCAGCCCCAAATTATATTTTAGAGATGACTTTGAAATTCCCTGTAAGTGTGCTCTCATTATTGGATATCTTTGATACAACTTTAAATACAACTGTGCAGACATCGCTGCCATTAGTGCTAGGAAAATATAAAACCTATACAGAGAAAGCAATAATCAGATCCAAAAAGCCCCTGTGATAGATAAAAGTAGAGGTATGTTTCAGATATGGGACCCCAGCTTTGTAAACATTGTGAAGCTCTCTGAATTAGTCACTTCATGCAGTACTCTAAAGGGAATTTTAATCAGACCGTGTTGTGCAGGAGCTCACCCTGAATGGATTTAGCCTGGAGAAATCACCCTACTCAGAAGTGTTTTGGGTTTTTTAGTGTTTTTTTTTTTTTTTGGTTTTTTTTTGACACTCCTCTCTCCTGGAGATCAGTACAGCAAAAGAAGAGAATGTGTCAAGCAAGAGCAGGCCAATCAAAGCAGTATTGTGATCAATACGAAACACTCTTGAAGCATGTTCACTACAAGCTTCTGCAAACCACATACTTTTTCAACAGACTTTAGGACCAGTTCCCAGCTGGAGGAAAACATTGGCCATGTAAAGAGAATGTGGACATCACATTTGAGACTAGAAACTCTCTGTCACTCTGTCACTCGTGTCTTTTCCAACAAGCCAAAGCCATTCTGTATTTTTCAGACTGCTCAAACTCCTCTTCCCCAGGGTCAAAGAAAACAGGCTAAACTCAGAGGTGGAATTAACTGCCCCAAGACTTCTATCAGGATGGATAGTGATTCATCATCCCTGACCTCTGCAAATGGCAGCCCCATGTATTTGGAAGTGTGCATAAGTTTTCTATGCAGCTGGGGCACAAGGGTACAGCAGAACCAGCCCATGCCTGCATGAGCCCTGCCACAGCTAGTGACAAACTCTGTTCTACCTGAGGCTGTGGGGCTCTCCTGGGACAGGCTGCCAACACAGTAGATGAGCAGTATCACATGACCAAGCAGTATCACCAACACAGCTTTTGTTTGTCACCACAGTTTCTCTCCATAATGGAAATGGGAGGTTTGTAGGTTTATCCTTTTTTGCTTACTATAGAACATTTCATGTACTATATAGTAATGTGTACCATAGCCCTCACCATTTCAAAGTATCCTTATATAAGAGGTGCTTTGAGATCGTGCTCTCAGCATGAAGAAGTAAAGTAGTAAACCTGGAAAGGTTTCTTATAGGGTTTTATGAATAGGAATTACGAGTGGCAAATTGTTCTAGGAGGCTTAAAGTTTCTGAGGTGTGCATGTGCAAAAAGACTTGTCAAAAAAATCAGAGTTCCTTTACATGAAGCTCTTCTTGGCTGATTTGCTCTGTCAACAGGGTATGTTGTACTGATCCTCAAGGAGCAGGAGGAGCTAAGTGTTTCTGAAATCCTCCTGCTGTGTCATTTTGAAAAGTAGTATTCATGTAATATGTACCCTGGATCTCTTATCGTCAAGCCATTGTTCTGAATATTTCTGAAATCCTCATGCTGTGTTGTTTTGAGAATAGGTATTCAAGTGCCACAGATTGCTTAGTGCTGAGCCATTTCTTTCCTGTGTCAGAGATGACAGAAAGAAGAAGATAACAATATGTCTGGGACTGGTGGAGAAAATGCTATTAAAACTCATCAGAGGCATATCCAAGGTCCCTTACTGAGATATTATTTGATCAATTGGGATGCACATGGATTAACAGGGAGATGATCCTGTCTTAACTAGCTGATATAATTTTTATTTTGTGGCAAGGGTGCAAAGGACTGGCAAGAGGCAGCCGGAGACATAATTTATGCAGGCTTCATTACGCTTTTGCAGCTGCAACAAATGCAAGAAGTGTGTGAGGTCAAGTATGGCACAGGGGGTGATGTGCACAAATGCATTAAGGGGTGGCCTCATTATAGACTACAGAGAGATCATACTGCTTTGGTGTGACCTGAATGGAGGAGCAGAGAATTACACGGACAAAAATGGAGTAGATTTGTTACTCTTCTTCATACTATTTATCTGAAAACTAAGAAAGATGAAGACACTATAAAGCAAAAATATTTGCAGATAATGCAGAAATAGGGACCTCTGCCACGACAAAAAAGGTACATGTGTGAATGGGAAGATGAATAACCTAAATAAAACTGAAGTAATGAGGAGCTGGACAGAACAGAGGACCAGACTCTGAAATATCATACTATGCAGAAATGCAGTTCAGGAAAATTTAGTTCATGGGTAGCAGAAGAAATTTGAAAGACTAAAACTAGTGCATAAATGTGTAGAAATTCATTGAGATCTTTGCAAATATTACATAGTGGGTTTAAGTTTCTAGAAATTACCCCCCTTTAGTATACTGCAAAGGCTTTACCTGTACTATCATCCTAGCTTCTGATCAACTGAGATCAAAGAATTATTGTAGTAATAGACAGAGATATAGCAAGAGCAAGCAGAATAATGCAGGGACTGGGGAAAACTAGTTGTCCCAAATATACCAAAGAAATTAGGGCTTTACTCCATTGAAAGAGTAGACTGAAAGGTGAGATCATTTTACTCCATGAAGATCTTGAGGGAATAGGAAGAATGGTTGATGCAAGACAGTTTGAATCTGTGTCAAATGCAAGAAGCAGAGGGCACAAATTAAAGTTTTGCATTATGTGGAGGGAGGTCCCACAAGGAATTTAGTTTAGAATTCCTTTATGCAGGGAGCAGATAATATACAAGATGCTGAAAAGTGCACTCTGCTATACAAAGAGCCCAATGGGAACACAAATTTTTACTGCTGTGTTCCCCAAAGCCGCATCTTTGTCTGTAGAGTGCTTTAAAGACAGCACCATTCTTCTACAGAATACAGGAGAGGGTTATAAGAAAAAATAACCTATCCCATTCTCATGAGAATACTCAGAGTGTTTCTTCTGGGTTATTGGTAGCATTTTTGGAGAGACTGGTTGTCTGAACCCTTTCGAAAATTTTGGCTGTGAAGGAATTGTTGCCTGGAAGAGGCAGTGAAGTGGCTTTGAAAGTACATAGGACTGGAACTGAAATTATGAGAGCCCTTTGGGACGTAGGACTGAGAAGACTGAATTTCTTCTTTGACTTAGTTTTTGCAAATTTGAAAGGATTAATAATACTGCAGCAGAGAAGATAAAAGGCATGTGACAAAGTCTGTAAGACACAAATGAAATGTGGCATTATTTGAATGACCCTAAAAAAATTACTTGGATGATACATAAGCAAAAGATTTATTTTCAGGGATAGACCTGATTGTGCAATAGATGCAGATGAATTTACCTGTTCCTCTGGCACTTTAGTGAAGGGTGGATAAAAATCTGAAGTTTGATAACAGGAGAGTCCTGAATTCCCCCATCTGCTCTTTTTCTTCCCTCTCTCTCCTACTGGTTAAGTGAAAGAAATCTGCAGAGTGTTGGCTTACTAAAATAAATAAATCCATAAGTTTTTACTCCATTAAATTGTGTCAAGATTTTTTTTATGCAAAGCAAACACTTGTAAAATACTTGGAAAAAAAGTCTGACTCAAAGAAATGTGTTTGGCTTCTCTTCTGCCCCTTTTCATTAGGAGATCTGTGGGCTTCCAGCATCTGAAGGACTCCTTGACCTGTCAGTGACATCTGCTAGCATATTACATCTCAGCCTTGCACACAAACTGCTTGCAAGACAGTATGAATCCAAACCTCTGAAGCAGAGCAGCAGCTGTAAATGAGTCTTTCATACAAAATAGAAAAGAACTAACCCTATTACTGTACACATCCAAAAAATGTAGGTTGTAACCCTTTGATGTCTGCAGCTTGATTTTCCCTTTCTTCCCTCAGTGCATGCACTGTCGAGCATCACTTGCTGACACCAAGAGAATTGAATGCACAAAGAAAGACAAGCAGAAAGGCACCTGATCCAGTCATTTACAGCATAGAGTATATAGTGCTGTACAGTGAATTATTTTTACATAGGTAATTAATAATGGAGAAACAATGTAGTGACAGTGTAAGTCCCAGAGGAGAAAATTGTCAGCCTATTTATTCATTTATTCTTTGCTAACTAAATTGATGGGATAGTCTGATGCCTTTCTGGATTCCACACGGATGATGAAACTGCAAACAAGTTTCATTTAAATAACAGGCAAATCTTCCAATTAGTCAAAGCCTAATTCTTATGCCTAGAAATGATGAACTGCATGTACTGTGACCTCTGTCAGTTTGAAGGGGAAAAAGCTGTCGACCAAAAACCCAAGACATTGATCTGAACATTTTAGGCACCAATTCAAATACATTAATCTAGTGTGATTTGCCAAGATTCTGTAACTGTCTTCTGGATTTCTAGGTTCATATTAAATGGGATATCACTAATTCTTTCATATAAACTCATCTTTTAGCTATTGGATAGTTTAGTGTATCTGAAGTGCAGTTCTCAAGAGTATGTGGAGGACAGCACTGGATTCTGCTCCGTAATGCATGGCCACGTCCATTCTTCTGTGTGGTTTATGTTTCCAGAAATTGCACCTCGCACAGCAGCCAAAACCCCAGTTTCAGTAGGGGAAGGATTTTGATAGTAACAAAGTATTACTAATCTAAAAACATATCAATGTACAAAGACCACAAACACAAAACAAATATCCCATGGCCATTTCTGCAGGAAAAAAGTGAGCTGCCAAAATGCGCTTTTAAAGTTAAAAGGTTGCAATTTTTTTCTGGCTTAACCTTTCTCTCAGATTTTGTCTACTTTTCCATGTTTGTTTTCTCATCTTTGTAAGTTAAAGAACACCCCTACTTCAATATTCTTGCATTTTTAAAGTGCACGCTGTTGGCTAGCACATGTGAGGCAAAAACTCCCAGAGCACAATGAGTAAAGAAGGATTTTTGCTATAACTAGCTGCAGCTGAAAAATGATAGATCATGCTATTTCATTGAATTTATCTTCTGAATATTTGATTTAAGAAGCTGTGTCATGTTGAAATATTGAAATATCTCCAATGTAATCCACTGTAATCCATTGTTGGAAGTTTTGAGGGGGAGAGGGCAGTGAGAGAAAGGGCTGGCTGGTGTTAGATAACCAATAATCTGCACAAACTCTTGGAGCTGGCAGCAGAGCTGCAGTCTCAACACTAGTTTCAGCCTGGGAGCAATTGACACTCCCTGTACCAGCGATTTGGCTGGAACTTAAATATGTCACTTGGCACTGAGAGTCGATAAAAGCCCTGTTATTTTCCAGGCTGAGAGCTAAACGAGACTGTAGCCTTCCTAAACCATTGCACAGTGCTTATAAGGAATTGTTGGTTTATCTGAAGTAATTTAATCAACCTGATCATTAGATGAATTTGCTACTTCCACACTTTATTCTAATTGTGTTTGCTCATATGCATATTACACTTTTGCCCAGTAATTTAGATCTAATTAATAAATTGGAAACAAGCATGCTGCGAATGCTTCCCAAAGAGGATCTTCCTGAAATGGAGGAGTATGCATGGAAAACAAGCAAGACTGCAGGGTATTCTCCAGAGCTATCCTTGCAGACCACTGAAGTTTGGGGCTGGAGCTGGAAAATCCATAATCCATTGAAGGCCTGGCACCTAAAGCATTTCCTCTTCTAAGTCCGTGTATACTGCATGAGTTCTGTGCTTTTTGTAGGGAGATTGTTAATGTTTGGAACATAAACACTGTTGAGAACAGTAAAACACTTACTGTTAAGCCGAAGGAATATGTCAAGGAGTCCTAAAATGTGCCCATTCACTGTACTTATCCTCAGGGTCCTTTTCTTTCCATGTTCCCCTATTACAGTGCTCTTTGTGGCTGCACTGTCCATCACATTCCACTTCACTTCCAAGCTGGTGGATAAAGCAAGCCCTTCCTGCAGAACAACACTAGGGCTCATGGTATAAAGCTTTCACTGTGACAACTGCAAATTCAATGCTTTTTTACAAGGAAAAGGTGTTTTTTATAGACTAGATCTTTTAGGCTGAAGTAAATATAATCTTACTTTTGTTCTATTCAAGGACCTTTTATATGTGCTCGTCTTTTGTCATCTACCTGAGTATGGAGATTTCCTGTAACTGAGAGACAGAATAAGTGTTGTCATCTCTCTCTATTGCTAAGCCAGTAGCATTTTATGTGCCATGTATTGAAGTAAGACTGATACTTGGCACAGCTTTGCAGTGCAGTGATCTTATGTAGCTGCTGTCAGGAGTAAGGTGCTGACTTTGAAGGAAGCCAGACTGGAGCTTAAATGCACCATAGTATTTATGCAGGAGCACATTACTAAATATGACCAAGAAAATTTATCTTCAAAGTCTTAGAGAGTATGTACTTCTCTCCCACTTCTTTTGTATTGGGATGACAAAAGTCAAAATCTTTTGTAGCAAAAATCTGGATGCTACACAAAGACACAGTCTTCGGAAACAACATCTGGTCTTTGAGATGCTTTTACAAAGCACTCAAGAAAGATGGACCCTTCCTCTTTGGGGTGAGGCACCATGCAGCATATAAAGAGCAGGATGTCTGCATCAGACAAAGGGCCTCAGACTCACTGGCAAGTAGGAGAGGCCAGGTCAGAGTTAGTGTAGTGAAGTCTTATTGTTGTCCACACTGGTGGATTATGAGCGTGTTCCCAGCCCTCTGCAGGACTGTGACACCTACTGCTCCGAAGTTATGTCCAGGTGAGGTTTGGAGGATGGAACTGATGACCATCCGTACTCATAGGCATACAGATAAGGCTGTGTGAAATCCAGGGAGGTGGGAAAATGGGACAGGGACCAGTGGGAACCAATGATGCTGTGCTACTTCTCCTGACCATGCAGGGCTGGAGAAGTGCCAGGGAAGCACCCGGCAAGTCATGATGTTGCTTATGCCCCACTGCATATCATATTGGGTCTCAGCCTCTTCTGCAGGAGCTCTTGCATTCCGAACAGGTCCTTAGTCACTGGAGCAGGGCTGGAGCTGCCTTATTGTGTACAGACATGAATTCCCTAGTACTGGGCTGGTGGTTCCTCTGAGGAGGAATCTTTGGTCTCCCCCTTTGAATGTTTTGTGCTATTTGGAACTTGGACATTTGTTCCCATTAAACATTTTAATGTTGAATTTGTGGAAAAAAACACAAAAAAAACCTCCTAGAAAATCTTCTGATCGAGTCAAGTTTCATTGATTGATTCTACAAGCCTTCTCTGTTTTAGCAGATGCTGTTTTTAGATGCCTCTGGGAACATTGTATTTTGAGCTTTTTTGATATGAAGAAAAATATGACTGTGACAGGGAATGGTGTCCATCAGAGAAGAAGAGGTTATGTGGAAGCTGAAGCAGTAAAGTTCTCAGAGAAAAACAAGAAAAGAAAGACAACATGTAGTTCAAGAGGCCTGAAAAGGAAAGGGAAGATAAGTTCATGAAAATTTGTGTACACATTCAAAATAGTTGCAATAAAATGTACTCTGCATTACAGCATGAATTGTGCACCAACCTCTCTGGATTTTAGCAACTTCAGAGTCTAAAGAGTTAATTTTTTTCTGCCTTGTTTACTGTTTTTGTGCCCCACTGTGAGTTATTTTTTTAGTGTCAGATCTACATTGACACTTATATCAAAAAGCCTGTGATTTAACTTGATAGATCAGCTACTGTGAGAGGGTAGGGGTGGGTTACTGACCCTACTATTAAGATATATGATGCTTATTTACAGAAATGACATATATTCTTGAGGAGATATACACACGCAAACTGCAAACTTCTGATTCAAGGTTACTTACAAAAAAAGTAGAAAAATAAGCTGGGTGTTTTTTTAGTTCTGCCCTCCTTTCTGTCACTTAAGATAGCAAATAGAGTTTTCAACATTAGAAATACTATATACTGATGATGACTCAGGGAACAGAAGCCTTGTGGTACCACTTGACACATGGGAACAATTCAGTAGGGGTAATGGTTTTAGTTAGGTGGTGGTGGAATTTGGAGTTCCTGTTTATGTCTACACAAGCACAACTTCAGTTCATGCTTACAGAGGATGCCACTCCTGAAATTAAGAGATTTCTCACTGTTTCATGTAATATTTCAAAAAGGTGATTTGTGGGAAATAATGCTCTCCTGATTTTTTTTCTAACTATTTGAAAGAGAGTCAAGAAAGAGATCCATAAGCTTCAATAATATCTTAGGTGAAAAGTCAATGCTTCTAAAGCCACGCCTGAAGATAGAGGAACATTCTTCATTGTGGTTGGATGGGAATTCAACATTATCTCTTTCAAGGGAAAATGCTGATTTGCTACAAGAATTTCAGAAAATGAGTGGTTCCTTTTAAGTGAATTATTTGCTAATAAATCCCAAGTGCAATAAGAAATATCTACTTTATTATGAACAAAATTATCAACGGGGTTTTTTTTCAGTCAGAAACAACTTTTTC
Organism: Certhia americana; assembly: GCA_018697195.1. Lineage (NCBI taxonomy): Eukaryota > Metazoa > Chordata > Aves > Passeriformes > Certhiidae > Certhia > Certhia americana. Next base: position 58,519,845 of record CM031859.1, on the reverse strand, counting down.
TTTTTTGTAGTAATGATAAACTAGGTCAAATGAAACATTCCATTTGAACACAACCAAAGTTTTGGCTGTTTCTCTTTGCTGAAAAAAATCCTTTGCCTCTGAAACTATTCTCTGATTCTATGAGATTTTATTTTTGAGGCTGTAAAAACAATTTCAATATTAAATCTTTATGGATATGAAAATTATTTGCTGCCTAGCCCTTCTTTCTAACAATGTCTTGATATCTCTCTCAGAAACTTTACAAATAAGCAAATTTCTCTGCATTTCTTTGTGGCAGAGAGAAGTATGGAAACCTGACTAGAGGTTTATGATTTGTTGATTTGTTTCCCCACACAGGCTCCTTTGTGAAGAACTGTGGCATGATGCTTAACCTACAGTTTTCAATACCAAAAAATAAAAGCCAAACAAATGCTGGAAATATGCATCACAACTCTGCTTGGTGGCTGAGAGTCGGAAAAACCTGTGGCCTAGTCTGTTTTCCATTTGTAATTTTTTTTTTTTCTCGTTGTTTATTTATGGCCGTTTTTAAATGGCTCACATAAGAGGTATTCTTAAATACCTTACATTTTACTAGACCAAAGCATCCTGACCATCAGAAAATGGATTATTTTTGGAGGAGTTCTTAATGAACTGAAAATTGAAAACTAGGCCATTAATCCTTAACATTGGATGAAAATTCTTCACATTACTCTTTATTGTCTTAGCGTCATTGGAAATTAAGATAGGAGAATCTTTCATGAAAATCATCAAAAACAGCCACAGCAGAAGAAAATAAATTGAAGAAAAGATGCTTGTTTACCAAAAATTGGAGTAATGAGTGATCTTCATCAAGCTCTGGGGTTTGGGTGAGACTACCTATGTAAATCAGATACTGAGAAATTTTTTTTCTGAAAGAACAGACTGCAGCAGCAGGGTTTTTTGGTCTGCACACTTATCCAAGCTGTGTGAAGAGATTTTGGCTTTTTCTGGTAGAAGTTGAATGGACTTCTCCTGGTTGACCACATCTCAAAAACTTGAAGAAAGATCTTCAGGGAGTGGCAACATAAAGGAACTTCTAGATGTAATAGATAATTTTTAGAGGGGCACTTTTATTTATTTTGTTTTGTTTTTTCCTCCCTTGCCATTAAGATGGTACATCCAGCTGTATTATTTAGCTGGAAAAGTTGATCTCCAGCAAGGAATCACATGGTAATATTTTATTAGTGAATTAAGCAGCCATCACACCAGGCCATTGGAAGGAGTTACTCTGATTGCACTGTAGCTTTCCAATATGACTAAATGAAACAAGGGGACTTAGAACAGGTTGATGAGGCCTCCTCTAAAATTAGTCAGGCCATTTGCAAGTCCTTTGCAGTTTCAGTTGCAGTCCTACAACTACCTATGGTTATTCATTAATCAGACACTCAAAAATATGCAAGGAATTGAGAGGGACCTTCAATCCGTAAGCAACCCACCTGCAAGAACCTGTAATTAGGGACGCTGTATTTCTAAAGGTGTCAGAACTGCTGGGCATCTGCACTCCAGTGGATGTGTGTTAGAGTTACAAGATGACTGCAAACCCCAGGCAAATATGAAATAATCCTGAAATATGTCCAGAACAAACAGAGCATGTCTGGGAAAACTCATTTATCCAAAGTGGCCCTAACAAGGATGTTTTACATGGAGAATTACAGGCAAAACTAGTAGTATTGTGCTAGAATCTTGAATCCTGCCATTTCATGCAACGAGATAAAGAGGACTTGTGAATCAGACAAGTGAATCACTGTTGTTATGTGTGAATTTGAATTGGTCTCATTAGCCACTGGCTGAACAGGAAAGTAGATGGCAATTTCCAGGAGAGTGACAGGTCCTACACCTAGGCAGCAAGTACAAAGAAATGCCTTGGATTATATCTGTTTTGAATTTGGCATTTGTAAAAGTTAAAATAGTCTTTCAAAACTTGGCAGTAGCTTTTAGTGTTCATTTTATCCCCAAACTGCAGTTAATTGTGGCTATTTAGCAGGTATGCATCAATATCAATGTAATGCTTCTGAACTTACTTTGAATGTCCCTATTGTAGACAATGCTGAACAGGTCGTATCTTGATTTTGATATTTAAGTCCCCTTTCTGATTCTTCAGCAGAATGAAATTGGGCTTGTGATTTCTTCCACAGCGCTTCTGCAATACAGTTTTTATTACAAATGATGCCACTTTAGGCAGGATAGACACAAGCAAACTGTAAGCTCAGAATTGCCCATTGTAATCAAATTGGCTATTTTCCAAACAATTCACAATCTCTCTCTCAGTGTGACCTTTCAGAGCCCTGCACTCAGCAAAAGAGGGGTATATTACCTTTCATGCATTAGTGTTCATTTTCAGGAGAAAGCCAGGATTATTGTTCAAATTCTGGACAATTACACCTGAGCACCTCATTGGTTTGGGGGGGGGGTTGGAGGGGGGCACACACAGAAGAATTGGGTTGGCATTTGGTACAGAGATGTGTCTGGCCTTACACATGGCAATGCAGACACAGAAAACACTAAAAGCACACGCTGCAATAAAGATGTGACAAACTGAATGCCTAGAAAGAGAATGGATACTGCCCTATTTTTGTCTGGTTATTCTTGGCAAGCTGTGCTGATGTTTTCCAGAAGTTTAATTGAACATAATGCATATGTTGAGAAGGCAGTGGGAGTAGATGGGAAAAAGAGGATAACTTGTTTTAGGTGTTACCTTGTTTTAGGTGTTACAGGTAAAGGAGTAAATGAGATCTGGAGATGGGGTTCCTTTAAGTTGGGGTATTTCGGTTCTAGACTGTTTCCCACCTTCCTGTTTTCTCCCCCAGCATTATAGCTGCTCTTAGAAACCTTTGGGTTTATATAAATACTTCAGGAAAAATCCAAACAGCAATAGATTGCCCAGCAGAAAATTATTTACATGAAAACTCCTGCCTAAGCATAATTTTTCCTGAGATGGCATCTGCTTTGAAAATACAACACATTTTCATCTAAGATGTAAAAGTAACACTCTCACCCTTTTTTCTTTTTTTCTGATACCAGGAGATGCATAACTTGCTGACAGTATATGGTTGATAGCTATATCAGTCAATCCTAAATAGTGTATAAATCCATGTACAGTGTAAAATATCATTGATTTATGTAATTGGGAATTTTTAACAATACAGTTTTTTGTAACTGTGTTTGTTTTCCCCTATTCAGAACTGTCTTCCCTGTGAATCTGGAAGCAGCCTCTGAATGTACAGAGCCACTGCGTATTCCATCCTTGTGCTTCCTTGGAGTATAAGTTATGATATATCAGCACTGTCTTTGAGGTCTACCAAATCTGTGGATATGCAATACACTAAAGTGGGGAGATAGAACAAAGCTGAAAGGATTCACAAATAAAATATAAGTGGATGATACTTCAAACTAAAGCACAAATATTGCATTGTCTAAATTGAAAGAAATAGCTCCCTTTGCTCAAGTAGGAGCAGTAGCAGTAACAAAAAGCCAGGATTATTGTGGCCTTTGGTGTGGGACTCATCTGTTATCTGAGAGTGACACACAGAGCTGCTGGAATACTTTCTTTCCACATGATGGTTGCAGATGAACTTTGGTGAAGAAAGTAAATACTGTACTGGGTGTCTAGAGAGTCTTACAGATCTGCATGAGAAACTTAGCCAAGTCTAAGCAATCCCCCAACACCTGCAGCACCTACAGAAATAAATAAGTCTTTCAATCCAAAATTAATGATAAATGGAAAGAGCTATTCTGCCCCTGGCATTGTCAATTTTTTCTTCCTTTTCAGGAACCGGATTATTCATACTTAGTACATAAACATACTGCATGAGGTAAATAGGTACCAAGGCTAGTGATGGTTTTGAACATAGATCATCATTTCACTTACTCCCTTACATCATTTAACTCTGTTCTGGTGACCCTGGGACCTGGTAATACACACTGCAACCAATAACCATAACTCCATGATCCGTACAGAATATGTGAAGGATGGTGGCAAGTATGTAATTTATTACCTTCTGTAGTGCTGTGTTATTATTATGTGACTGTTATAGCATTCATAGTTTGACAGATTCCTATTAGCCAGTCAGTCAGAGTATGTAGTGTATTATTTTACCAATACCTGATGCATATCAATAAAGTGGGTGAACACTGCTATAAAAGAACAGCTGAATTGGCTTGAATGTTGTAATCTCCCCTTCTGAGTTCTCACTGAAACATCAGTTTAAGCTGACTGTTACTTTTCTAAGGCTTAGAAAAGTCTGGTTAACTTTCTTACCTCTTTGTCCTGAATCCTTGAAAAGAAGTGTCAAAACAGTACAAGTGGTTATTTTCACTGTACTACCATTCCAACAGGAGACGCAAAATTCACGAGAAATCTTGTACTGTGAGACAACCTGTTCTCACAAGATTTCCAGCCCATTAACTTAAGAATCAGATTGTTTGGATTAGGTTTGCACAAACAGCCAATCTTTTCAGGTGCTTATCCAAAAGGCATTGAACCAAATCTTTTGAGGTTTCCCCACATACTTAATATGTTATGTAAATATTTGCTATATGCAGAGAGGAGAGCAAGATGGGAAAAATCTCCTTGTCCAGGACAAGCAGAATTAATTATTGCTGGATGAGTAAACCTATCATGATTTCTGCTGGTTGGACAAAAACATCAAGAAGGAGAGGAAGCACAGACAGAAAGTGTCACAGAACTGAGGGTGACTAAAAGGAAGACTGAAGCTAGAAAGTAGTGAGCTGCTAGAAGGTGGGGGAGAGGAGATGAAGCTTTATATAGCCATGAAACAGTCTCTCAAATTACAGGGAATACAGAACTAATAAAAGAAAAGAATACGAGCAGGGACAGTTGAGATTCTGGAGAGGGGAACTGGATAATACAACCCCTATGCCTGCATGTGGCCAGAGCTCAGGTCACAGCTAGTGCTCTTGTGGGGCCACAGCAGAACTGAGCTTGGGGGTGTCAGTGCTGCAAGGGACACACACTGCTGCTCTTCTCCTGGGGGCAAGAAGAGCTGCCTGGAGACTGTTGCATCCCTGCTTGTACACTTCATCCACCTGCATTTCTAAGAGAAAAAACTTAGATCAGCCAGTGATGCTTATTTCAGGACTGTGAAGTATAATGTTCTGATTAGATGCAATACGTCTAAAGAGTATCGATCAAAATTTAAGAAAATATATAGGAAAAAATGCAACTTATCCAGATTTTTTTTCTGCTATTTCCACTGCACAGGCAATCTGACACAACATGTTGTATATAATTCAACTATGCTGTCAGTTTTTACTAGGAATGTAATCAATATGATCTTACAAATCTTAATCAAGTTCTCTGAAACAAAGCACTTGTTATTATATAGATTCTTACCTAATGCTTTTCAGCAGTATGTTAACAAGATGATAGGAAATGTAAATCTTTACAAAGAAACAGTCTGACTGTGAAAAGACCATGATTTCTGCCTCACCCGAAGTATTACTGGCAGTAGCATAGACAGAAGGGACTGTGTATAAGGTAGTCCTACTGCTCCTGCTCCTCAGGGGCAATATAATTATTAAGTACCAGTAGATCTGTGTCCTTTTACAATTTCATTAATGGTCAAGCAAATAAAGTATGATACTTTGTATTACTTCATGTGCCACTGCTAAGCAAAGAGAATCAAGAACTGTATCATCAAGAACTGTAGGGAGGCTCTTTTTTGAAGTGAGTAAAGGAAACTTCTGCACACACTCAAACTGCAGGTGGAAAGAGAACAGAATTGTATGAAGTCATGGGAGGGAGTTAAACTACTGCTTGCAATTCTGGTTAGCTGACCTGAGCTAAAACAAAGGGTAAGGTTCTCTCCACCTAGCTTTAGACATTTATATGGCAATAATTTAAGTATTACCTTCACTGTATAATTTCTTTGCATTCTCTAGAGAGAAAAAGGCATTTTTAGGGAGAGCTTTTTATTTTTTTTTTACTGGTTTAGGTGTCTTCCGTAGGATAAGCTGCTTTGGGACCTCATATTTATATATCTGGTTCAGCATATATAAGCATATTAATATAAGGTTCAGCAAAAATGACTACACATGGTGATGTCTCAGAAGAATATTTGCCTCTCCTTCACCAATGATGCTAACATTTTATTCATTGTATCTTGCATCAGCTATAGTATCACTATTTTGCATGAAGGTACTCAAATTTTTGAAATAAACTCACAAGAGAAGCTTTATTTTCTGTTCAAGAAAAACCTTAACAAGCTGCCCAAGGAAGTGGTGGAATCACCATCCCTGGAAGTGTTCAAAAAATGTGTGGTTATGACAGCTGGAGATATGGTTTAGTGGTGCTTACGGTGTGCTAGGTTGATGGTTGAACTTGATGATCTTACAGGTGTTTTCCAATCTTAACTATTCTATGAATTGGTGATTCTGTTATTTTTTATAAGCTTTATTAATCTTGGATGACTGGCAGAAAATATGCAAGTTACCCAGTCGTCTTCCACAGTGTTTAAAAATGTCTTTGAGAGGAACATGCATGAGATATTCCTCTACATAATTTTATTTCACATCTTTGATATCAATCAAAATATTGTTCCTCAGTGGCACACCACTGGGTTTGCATTTTGATCCCCCTCTAGACAAACTAAAGGGATTTGTGGAAAGAAGAGTGGAAGATCACTATCACACTGTCTCCAGTGAATCCACATGCAAGATGAGGCACCACTGTGTGGGACAGTGCTGTCAATGGGATTGGTGGTGTCACTCCAGAGAGGCTGCCCTGCCTCTTCATAGATATGGTAGCTCACAGACATTGCTTTCAGAAAGGATTTCATCACAGACAACCTACTGCAGAAGCTATTCAGGGTGTCTGGCAATCCCGTACATGGGATGGATTCAGTGACAGCTCTGCTATTTTGATGGAGCTTACTGTGTTCTAGCTGTCTGTTCTGCAGCTGCCCCTCCACAGACGGCCAAGTCAAACCCTTCAACACTGAAGATGAGCTAGGTAGCTCAAATATGTGTAGTGCGCTAGACTAAGGAGGTGGACAGACTTTAAAATATTAAAATTTGTCCCAGTGACCTGTTGTTAATGTCATTGTGTACCTCACAAAGCACAAGCAACAGTAAATAGAACGGGGTCTGATGCATCATCAAATGAAGTCCTCCAAAATCTCAGAAAAACATGTATTATAATATTTCCATTATAGAAAGAACCAGTTACATCTTAAAAGTATGATCTTCTCATCTTAAAAGCATGATCTTCTTTTGTTTCAACCTTTTTTTTTTTTTTTTTTTTTTTTCCCTCTGCACAGAAGGTACAGGTAAAGAGTCATCAGAAACCGCAGTTACTCAGAAAATTTTCCACTTCTAGCTCATGATCCCTAAATGTCACCATTGCAGAGTGCTTAAAAGAGTTTTCAGGTCTGAGTAAACTCTAGCTGGAAGCACATAATTAAAACAGCCTAAATCATACATTAAATATCCTCAGCCAAACAGCAGATACTCCGTCTCTCACTATTTTTTTTTTACTGACCATTTTATTCACCTCCATCACTTTATCCGCTCAGCACTAGGCTTTTGAGTTTCTCTTTGAAGATGCCTAACCCTATTCCCTGACTGCATGGAGATGCTAATTTAGGATTATTTAATACTGAGGCTAAGTATCTATTTGTATATCCCGTAATATTTAACACAGACAGCTAGAGGAGGGTCCCTGATTCTTGCTCTTTTTCATTTAGTACTCTTCATAAATGTTGAGGAACCAAGAATGGAGAAACTGAGCCTAGATTTTTCAGTCTTCATCATAAAGATTAATGTTTCCTCCAAGACAGAACTGGTTGATTCTGGTGCACAGAAATAAACTGGTATTTAGCTGCTTGTTCCTATTGCAAATATATGTCTCAGATCTAAGGAGAACTTCTTCCTCTGTGTGGAAACATGCACCTCATAAGTGAAAACTAAAAAACATAGTCTTCTTCAAAATAGTTCTTCATACTTTTCTTCCCCCAAAAAATTTTCTGTGCTGAAAAGTTCAGCTAAAAGTGAAACTTTATTTTTTTGAAGGAGCCAGCAATATTTATTCTGAATCAGTACAACAGCCCTCCTCTCATGGGAAGCATTCAGGGCCAAATGTCATGTCCATGATACGATGCTGAGTAGAAATTACAGGCCTGTGGCTCACATAACGTACCCTTTCCACTAACCAAAATGAAACATGTCATTGTGGAAGGATAAATGGCAATCTTTGGCTGTCGTGTACTAGGATCTTATTATAGACACAGAGATAATGAAACTAATGTATCCTGAGGCAGCGTTGCTTAAAAGAGTATCAGAACAGGAGAATGTGTGCTGAATTTCATTTACTGAGACTTTCTGACGTGTTTGGGGCTAAATTTTGGTGAACTATATAGAGCCTTAGTCCTTCAGAAGTGAAGTGGTATTTGGACATCTGGCAATAGGATAACTCTGCACAGGGTTTGCCCACCTATTTCTGAAGCTTTTATTCTTCTGTCAGGAAATGTATACATGCTTATGTGCCCCTTTTTATCATCAATCAGTCCTTCACTGAGATAAACAAAGTAGAAGGCAGTCTACTGTAGAAGGGAGGAGTTGAACTCCATACAAGTTTTCCAAAAAACGATTATATCAGTTAAGCGAGTGGTAGAGAGGATGGCAACAGCTGATCCAGAAACTCACAAGGTCAACTGATGGAATTTTTGAAGATGATCAGATGTGACAGAAATGAAGCTCCTTTTATAACTTATCGAGAACTTATGTGTTTGGTTTTAGATACGTTCTTGGATATGAGATACTGCCTCATGCCTGTTCCCTCCTGGTAGATTGGTGTTTTCACTGTGCCAGTTAGGACACTTGCATTTATTTCATGACTCCATGAGCAAGCAATCTGTAGGCTGGACTTCAGTGCCTGAGTGGGCACACCATCTTTGTCCAGTAGCTGAAATAACTTATTGTAATGTACAGGAAGCATGTTAATCCTCATAATTAGCACAATTCTGGGGTCAATACAGGCAAAGAGATTTCAAACACCTTTTATCTGCGATATTTTCTTCATCTTCTGTCCAATTTTATTTCCTCTTACAGTAGCTACTCAACATAACTTCCTCCTCATGCTTTAAATGTTGTGGTGTCACTGACGGTTGTAAAGGGAACAAAACAATCTGAAAGGAAAATTTTGATATAGAAAATATGTCTTTGGGGGGATTTTTTTTTAATTAATCCAGGAAAATACCTTGAAACATTTAGAAGGGGACACACCTTATTCTGCTGAAACTTTGATGATCTTGTGATCCCAAGAGTTTTTAAAAAAACTGTATAAAGCCCCATACCCATTGATCTACATGGCATTTACTATCTACATTAGGCTGCTACTCAGAATCATCATCGAGGACTGAATGCTGTTATGCTGGGCACACTTCAAATATATAAAAGGTGACTCCTGTCTTCAGAGTTTAAGCTTTCAATCTGAACGGCTTACTAGCATGTTATAGCAGTCCTGTCTCTGGCATGCTGATTTGTGGCCTTGATCAAATCACTTAGCCATTTACTTGCTTAAAAAAAACCTACTCCTGCACTTGAATGCATGATAAGTCAATAGAGTCACTCACATATGCAGAAGAGGTGTGTAGGACTGAAAACTCCGGCCATGCAAGCAACATCCCCTTCCTTAGGAGCCTATTCTGCTTTACCTCCTGGCTGACCTGCTTGGGTAAGAGCTTTTTCATCTATTTATGTCACAATGAGCCATTCTGAAACTCTCCACCTCTGAACCCCAGTATTTAAGCTACCTGGTTTCTTTGGGTTGATTTGGGAGAAAGCATAAAGATGAGTTCAAGTAGCATATCTGGCTGGGTGACAAGTTTGATTAGATGGCATAGATGTCAGCAAGGTTGGAGCAAAGTGAGTTCCAAAACTTTGAAGTCAGCATATCTGTACCTAAAGAGACCTATTAAGAGATACTGCCTTCATCCTTTTATTTCTGGAGTCTGAACTACGTTCTTGGCACTGAAAACTAGAGTATGCTGGTTCTTGTCTCTGCAGACTGATAGCCTTAAAAAATTCAGAAAAGCACATTGACTCCTCCAGGTGAAAGGTCAAAACTGGCCTATTGCTGTCATCTCTATGTTGTTTTTAAAAGAGATTTTAAGAAAGAAGGATATTTGGGTGGAGGTGAGGAGCAGAGTAATGGTGCAGAAGGAAGGATTGGAAGCATAAGGAGCAAAAAGTATTTGGTTTGAGTAGCAAATTCTCACCTAGAATGAGCAGCAGTGGGAATGGCAATTGTGGAAGGCAATCATATTTGATGAGGAAGGAACATATGTGATGGGAAGATGTGAGCCATGGAGCAGATCAGATGACTGTAGCAGCTGAGCTGTGAGTAAGGTGGAGTTGAGGAAGAGAGCTGCTGGGAATCCTAGGTGGAAGAAAATATAGTGTCAGAACTCTGGAGGAGTGTCTGGGTGAGAATGCATAAACATTTAGAAATGGGAGAAAAAAAAGATGGAATAGAAGTCAGTGAGCACTTGGATGTTGGAAAGAGTAAGAATACTACAATAAGTAAAAAAACCCCTTGCTTCTTTAGGAAAGGCTTCTCATAAATATACCTGTCCACAGAGTTGATAACTACTTACATTTTTTATCTCTGTGTTTTACAGTGTTGGCCTTATAATCTATTTTTCTTCACAACCCAGTGAAGACCTGACTTCTGCAGCAGTACAACATAGTTTGAAAGAGGCCTCTGAGGACAAAGGCTAAAAGCATCTCCTATGGATTTCAACACAATATGTATTTGTAGGCAACTCCCATCCTTCACAGATAGTTGTCTAATTGAAGTTATTTATTAATCTGGAATGTAAAGTGTCCAAGAAGACATTGGACATTGGCAATTTAAGCTGTTTTCTCAACCTTCCCTGAAGGTTCATCCAAAATAGACCCTGAATGTTTGTCATTTGTCAAGGATTCAATAATTGTCAGGAAAGAATGGCTTTAGGCACATATGTTCCTTTCCTCCCTCTCTCTCCCAAGTATTATGATCTTGTTTAGCTTTGTACTGTCATGTCAGCTTCTGTGCTTGCTAGGGTTCATCTTGTATCTTGTGATGGTGCTGCAGAAGGTATTCTCACCACCTTGAGCATTTTCCACTCTTTCCTCATGCTGACTGCTGTTTCCATGGAAGTCTGTGATGTGTTTTATTCAAAGTATAATTTGTAGAATGTTTGCTTAGAACAGGGGAGGGGAAAAATAACTTTGTCAAGTCAGAGTGAAAGAAAATATACTCTAAATTAAAAAAAAAAAAGTCACCCCCTCTCTAAACCTTAGTTCTCAGCTCTACTGTATCCCAAATTAATACCATTCTCTTTAGGACTGAAGTGTTCAATGACAACATGAAGAGAAACATGTCAGGTCTCAAACCCAGAACATCAAATATTTCCAATTTTCCTAATTATCACCCAGCCTTACCAAAAAACAGATGGAACCACTTTCAAAGCTTTGTGTGTGTGCCTGTGTGTGTGCATATGTATATCTGTCTTAAAAATTGCTAAATCAAATCAAACTTGGGATTTTAGTCAAGACAACAGCTTCACTGCCCGAACCAGCTTGTTTCTGTACACTGATCATTACCAAAAAGAAGAAGAACTGCAATCAAGTTGCATTCAACTCCAAAGAAAATGAATAAACCCCACACTTTGCAATAACAGCCCACTATGCCATACTTGCCTGTGTAACAAACATATGGAGTGGCACATACTCTGGACTTGATTCTGATTGAAATTTCACAACTAGCTCCAGCATCTGTAGCTTGACTAATGCAGCTAAAAGCTCAACCAGCCTCTTCCCTTTGCCCTTATTCTTATTACAGGGCTACAGGATGAAACTTTATGTACAACAGGCAGAGACATCCATCTGCTTATGCAGGTATGTGCAGCACAAGCTATGGGTGCCCAAGAGCACCATCGTATTCCACATCCTCACTATAGTTGATTATCCAAAAGCCAGTGCTGCCTAAACCCATTCCTTCAGCTCAGCCATGCTGAGAGCATTTTAAATATTGCAGAAGCATAATTCTGGTCTTTTCTAAGACCTTGCAGTGTTGTTCATTACTATGAAGTGTCAAGAATTCAAAGGGAGAAACATGTGAGAACAAAAATAGGTGCCTCCAGTTTGCAGCAGCAGCGCTGCTAATTGGGACACTTGCAAAACAATGTCACATGTGTCATTGACTTTTACTAACCACAAGAAACACCTCTAGAAAAATACATAATGCTTATCTGACTTTTTCCCCCTCAGCTTACAGCTGTTTTATAGTGTCTCCCTCTCTTGTCCCTCAGAATGGGTATTTACAGACAAAAATGATCTTCTAGGACCCCTCACACTGGGACACAGGCATTAAGGAAAAATAAAACAAAGGAATGCCAGATGCAATGGAAAGAACAGTTAAAAGGCAGGAAGGTAACATATGGGCTTCTCTGCTTTGCTCCAACTGGGTGACACGCTAATGGGTTTCTTATTCTGCTTTCTTCTGCTAAGAGACTGGAAGACATATGTCAGTTTTCCACCTTAACTGTGCATTTTCTAGTTTGTTTGGATTTATGTCATAACCTTAATGGGATTTAAATGGAATTTTTATATGTGAATAATACTCTGCATTAATGCAAGAACTTTAGGTTGCTGTGCTACCAGCTTGATTTGCATAAAGGTTTTTAAACATGAAAGAAGAATAGCCAGGCTATTGTAGATGGCAATGTGAAAAAAAATCACACTGGCATAATCGTAAGAGGAGAAGACAGCTCCCCCAAAACATTGGCTTCTGAAAGGGTTAATGCTCTGGCTTTTAGGTACAACTGGGTGTGAGAGATGAGCCCAGAGGTCATGCTAGTCATGAATATTTAGTTCCTAGAGGGTGTAGGCTGGATTAAATGGTGAAGCTGGAAGGTCAATGTCATAGGTTTATACTTTATAATAAAACATTTTCTGTTCTAGTGTCCTCTCTAGTATTCTGTAAATCTAAATAGTTTGTCAATGCATAGCTCACATGATGTTTCACACCCCCCACACACTGGGGTGCAGAAGTGTCTGTTTCCTTTGAGTATGCTGTATATTTTGAGATAAAATCTATAAAAAATAAACACAATAAGGTGTCTCATATTGAAAAGCGTGCCATTATGCAATTACATATTACATATGTTTAATATACATTATGTTGTCCTCCTATTTCTAAGTCCTTATTTACCCTTGAGTATATCAAGTAAGACTAGGAGAATACTTGTTCCTTTGGTATTGTTATTTCTTCAGAACATGAATCTGGGGCACAGAGAGTTCTGGAAATTCTTCCTGACAGTTTTTTGGGAGTAGCACTGCAGCTCTTACCCTTAGTTCTTTGCCTTAAACCTTTGCCTTTATCATCCATTTATTCCAAGGTTTTCCAAGCCTCAACTGTGTGTGAGCAGTTCTGAGTTACTGGTTGTGCAGTCAGGGAACTTTTCTGCTGGCATGTTATACATTCTTAGTGTACCATTATTATTTTTAAATGAATTATGTATATAACACCTTTGGTGTACAGACTACTCTGCATGTGAATAATAAAGTACAGTCTTTGCTCAGAAGAGCTGACAGTCTAAGGGATTGATCCAGCAAACACTTATTCATGTGTGATTTGCTTAGCCTACTGTTGTGAATAATCTGTTGATCTGGCCCCAAACTGATTAGACAACTTGATGAAAAAAAAAAAAAAGGATACGCTAGGTAGTGCAGGAGGGAAGGGGTGAAACACAACAGTACATAAAGGACTAGGAAGGAAGAGGATAAACACAGGCTTGTTTGGATTTGATTCACTTCTCTGTGGCAGTGTCTGCATGGAAATACTGTAAAGGAAGGAGCTTGGGCCCTGGAAAGAAGTGTCAGGTGTCCTCCAAGCCTTAAATTTTGTTATGTGTTCAGTCTGCCCTCATGGGAGGTGATAGCCTTGTCTTGACCTAATCATTTTTTTAATGATCCATCTATGCAATCAGTTCTAGAGGAGTCTTCTCAATGTTTCTTTAAGAGTAGGTGAGATTGAATATCCACACACAGGTCTGAAGAGCATTGGGGTGGGCTGAGTTTAACTATTGCTGGCAACTGACAGTGGCAAGGATGGTCAGTGGCTCAGTTCTTGAGAATGAATTAGTTCCTTGCCCATGGGGAACAGAACTTCAGCAGCCAGGTGTGTGTATGACTGCCATGCAAAAAAAAAACTTTAGTATGGGATACTTCTACTTGGAAGTGAGAACTGGCTCTTTATCTCATACAGAAGCAGAACACTGGTCTTGTGTCCTTTCTAGGGATTCCTGCAGGGCAGGGGGGTCAAACATTAAATTTGAGTTATAAGATTTCATGTGTTGTTAAAAATGAGTTTAAAGCACTTTATCAGGATTAAGTCCTGTAAAATCCCTGTTTGAGTGTGGTTAATTTCTGTTGACTAGTAATATTTAGTTAGTACCTAAGGTCCTGTCTTCAGTGCTGTAAGTGAAACTTGGACTCGCAGAGACCTTGTTTGCATGGGTTCTGTATTTAAAAGCTGTGGTAAGGTATGAAGGCCTTGGCAGAAAGAAACCAAACCCAAACCCATGCATTTTTGTCTGGGAGGTGATCCATTGTAGTTTATCAGTGGAGCTGGGGCAGTGCAGGGAAGAATAGAAGTACCTGAAGAAGAATAATAGAAGAAGAAGAATAGAAGACTTTGGAAGCCCTTGGCTGCTGGAGCTGGTAACATCTGCTTACAAGCACTCTTGAATCAGCTTCCTAGAACCTGGCTTCTGTTTGCATTTTCTGTGGGATCTAAGCTAAAGGATGTTGACAAGAAAAGTCCACGTATAACTATGGACAAAATGATTTTCTCAAATGATTATCCAAGATGCTCATTTCACCAACTGGTGGTGTTTGCAGCATGGAAAGGGTCACAGGTGGCTCTGAAATAACAATGTGGCATTTAAGCAGCTGACCACTGTGCTGGAAAAGGGATAGATGTGTTTCACTTAGTTGGTCCCAGATGGAAAACTTTTCTATAATGCAGAAGCAGATCAATTCTATTCTTACTCTAATATAAAAGCAAGTGGGAAAATGAAGCAAAATATGGGAAAACATCATGTTATGCAATGCAAAATAAAATATTGATTGTAAAAATCCCAAAACAAAACTTGCTTGCTGTCTTAATTTTTCTCTCATGTCTAGTTATACGGAAATATTTATTCCTGCTCTTACATCAAATCAAACTAAAACTTCCCAATACAGAAAACCATTTTGTTTCCTTTAATATTTTTTTGCAGGAAATACGTATCTCTCAAAATCTGCAGGGATAAAAGTTTAATTATGTCTTAGTTGCTTGCTGTGATTTTGAAATCAGTGCTTTAGTCTGTTAAGCACTTGGTGGGTTATAAAATGACATGATGGATATATCTATTTCTCATTTTTAAATCTAGGTTTTGTAAGGTAATTGACAATAATGGAGTTGACACTGGATTAACAGTTTTGGCCTGAAGTTGATATCAATAAGGGTTTCTTTAAGAAATGAATGAATGAATTTTTTTTAAAAAAGGACCATACTGAGGGAGAAAACATACCTGCAGCAGTAAGGATTCATCCACTCATGTTTTGCATGACAATCAACCTGCAGATAAAGATATGTGAATAAGCTAAAACCCACACAAGCACTTTTTCTCTTGGTAGAATTTTATGAAGACTAGGTTGTTGGACTGCATAGAAATAAACTAAAAAATCCTGATACAGAAATAAAAGTTTAGACACAGATCATATGAATAGGTATGTCTTAAGAATGGTAGCTTTGACTACATAATGAAAATGATGGATGAAACTGGAAGTCAGCACTCAAATGCTGGGGAGTGTCTGGACCATGCCAGGGTGAGGGACAGAATGCAGGGACAGCTCTGAGGAGAGATAGTGTCATCACTAATGGGTAGTGGTTGAGCAGATAAAATGAGACCTGATGCAGGTGACTGGGGTAGAAATTGGCTGGGGGAGCCTTGGTGGAGCTTGCTGTTTGGCATAGAACTAATGATGGCAGGGTCTGTCACTAGAAATGTTCTTGTTTTGTGGCCTCCCGTCTGGGGACAATATGGTCTGTTGTTTAGAGTATATGTGTTTGTGTTTCTGCCATGTCACATGAGAGTATTCTTCCACAGTGTACCCAAATCCTGCTGAGTGCCTCCACTTCTAATGCCAAATCTGCAGAAAACTAATTAACAAGTCCTTCTCTGAATGTGAATGTTTTAAAAGACGCTTCTGGGCTTGTGAATAGGCTACTGATACTACCTCCCTTACAGATACCCTCCTCAGGGAGACAGAATTAGGAATGAGTGTGTTCAGAAAGGTTTCTTTTACTCTGAGAGATGGTATTTCCATGTCACAAATCAGACAAACTTTTTCCCTGTGAGTTTCCAGTCCCCTTTCAGCCCTGGACATAACTAAAAATGTACTTCAAAGATGTAAATAATCTCTGTGACTCCAGAATCTGAACACCAGAGTCTCTAGGAATGAAATTAGGAACCACTGCCCAGAAAGGATGAGAATCAGCTGTACCACACTCTGCAAGTCTTGTCGCAGCTCCAGACAAAAACTGGAGAAATGCATGGGCTCTGCATGCCCTGGCACAACCTTTGGTTTGTCTCTGATTCTTCGTCACAGTAACTGGTGTTTACTGCATTCCTTCCTATGATATGGGCTGTCTCAGAGAGACTGGGAAATGCAAAGATCGAAGGCTGGGACTTGCGTTTCACCAGAAAGCTTTTAGAGTTAAGTTTTCCTGCTGGGCAATCCTGATATATGAAGAATCAATTGTGTTAACTGCTTTAGGGAAAAATATCTAATCACTGCCTCAAAATATTTCCCTCTTGGCTGTGTTAGAGCCTTTCTTGTAAAAACTGAGGGGTGAAACAGGAGAGTGAGCAAGATAGTAGCACTCTAAAAAACATTTTAAAAAGAAGAATTGTTTGCTGTTTGTGGTAAATGCTGAAATACTTTTCTCAGATCTCTGTAACTCACTCTTTTATAACACAAACAAATTCAAATCCATCTCTACTAGATGGAAACCAGCTTTCCTGTAATGTCCTGTGTGTCTGATCTTCAGTTTATTTATATAAACAGATTTCTTGCATCTTCTGTTTTGATCTTTAAGATTCACTGACAACCACTTACCTAATGAGCATGTATGAACCTTGTAGCACAACATTCGTGGTGGGCTGATCCTTATGGCAGCACTCAGCATGGTGTGTGTGTTTCCATCCTACCCCCTCAGATAAAGTAATTGATGACAATGGGAAAGTCCCAAAAGTCCTTTTATTACAGAATGTTTATTTAGATACTGTGCTTAAATACTGTTTTACAAGAACAGCTCTGGAGTTTTTTTTGGTTTTCTTTTCTTTTCTTTTTTCTTTTCTTTTCTTTTCTTTTCTTTTCTTTTCTTTTCTTTTCTTCTCCTTTCCTTTCCTTTCTTTTCCTTTCTTTTTTATTTTTAAGGGGTTTGACAAAGATATGATAGCAATGAAATGAGTAGAAATAAGAAAGAGTGCTGTGGGATCACAGAGCCACTTGACTGCTAGAGTAGAAACAGATTTGGCTCATCCACCAGCACAAAGTGACTTCAGTCAAGCAATGGTGATTTGTGCCAGCTGGTGATTTCTTATTTCCTGGTAGCCCATTGTTTTCAGTTCTGCATTTACATATTTGGCTTTTGTGTGTTTTCTGAACATGGCAGGATGTGTAAACTGGGCAAAGAAGTAGAGAAATCGCTTGATAAAGGTCATGGGAGGGGGCATCAGAGGGTGATAGAACAGTTTTCAGCTCTGCTAGCATTTTCTCACAGAATACTCTTGCAGTTCTTTCCCTTCCTTGCTGATTTCTCTAGTTGAGCTGTAGGTTTATAATGTCTGTTTGAGGGCTGATTAAGTGATACTAACAGGAAGTTTTGTGTGCTTGTGGAGTTTGAATGGATCTTGGGATTTTGTACAGGATTACTATAACAGCCATAAAGAAGAAATATCATAAATAATATATTCAGAACTGTTCATGTATCAGTCTAGAAAATATTTTTTTTATCAGCTTCTCTAGCTGCTGTTATAAAGGTCTTAAAGTGGAAAAAAACTTCATCCATTGACCAGTGGGTTACAGCTAGATTTCTTTCTCATTTGGTATTTCAGTGCAATACACAATTATATTTATTGTTAACAATTTCTTATTGACTCCTCTTATTTCATCTCCTCTGGGTATGTGTTTCTAGCCTGTTATATGGTCTTCTTTCTAACACACTGGTGAACCTGCAGACATATTGGAGGTTCAAATAATCTTTTTGAGCTCAGTGATTATGTTATGATCTTAGAATTGGATACACTGAGAACATAGAAGTAGAAGTAAAATATGTGAAAGTAAAGGCAAATATAAAAAGAAAAGCAGAGACGTTTTTCCACTGAGGAATATAATTTCTGGGGTATATTTAGTAGTTTGATTTGAGCATGGATTGCTTGAACACAGGATTTTTTCTACCTGATTACTCTTAATCAGTGCTGAAATAAGTGGGATAAACTGCTTTCCCTGGGGATGGTGAATATGGCAGTGTTTAAAGAACTTTTAATAAGGATGCAATTCAGGCCTCAATGGATGCATAGATAAGAAGTGAGGTATACTAAATGTTAATCTGTTCTGCCCTTCCAGTGAGGTCAGGTTAATTCAAATTCATGTGCTTTTCTAAGAAACTTTGGGCCAAATGGTGTATACCGACCTACATTGTTTTGGTGTGGCTTGGGTCAAATGACTCCTGTGGTTTGTAATCAGTTTATATTCTGATAGTTGCATCTTGCTTTTTTTTTAATTTTAAAAATCTACTTTTAGTTTACAGTTGCTGCTTTTTTTCTTTTTTTAATCTAAAAATACGGGAAAAAAATCAGAGAAAATCTGAGTTTCAGGAAAATTTTGTATAGCTTTAGCTAAAACCTCACAGCACATAGAACTACCAAGGTAAATCAAGTATGCTTCATCCAGGACTTTTTTTTTGCAACTAAAACCAGTAGGAAAAACATGCTTTCATAAATGAAACAGCAATTAAGTAGATAGAGAAAGAAGTCAGAGTTTATGTTTGAATTCTGGTAACCGAGTGTCAAAAGGATAGGTCTTAATGTTGTTGATAAAAATTAAACAAGAAATATATCTTCTTTTCAAATTCCTAGAAGTCAATTATGTGATTTCTTACAATCATGTCAGGTACTGTTACAGAAAGCTGAGCTCTTGTGACTGTTCCAGACCTGTTTGATGTTACTGGGCAGCCTGCCAAAGTCTCCTTTTTGTATGCCAAGATGGTAATTATTGACACTTCATAGGGAAAGGGTTTCAAGGAACTCACATCAATATTTCTTCCACAGTCAGAAACTGGAAATGCCGCTATAGTAAAGAGATCTTGAAATCCTTGGGGATTATATTCCTGGCCTGAATGAATACTAGGGAGTACTAAGAAAGTTAACCTCAGGCAGACAAAACAGAGCCAGTGTGCAGAAGCCTGGAGTGGAACTTGGGCAAAATCATTTGAAGACAATAAATCTGGTGAGCAGTGGGAGTGGCTGAGAAACCTTGTATGTGCAACACACTGTCTTTCAGGGTTGAAGGTATATTATCAATCAAAAATAGCACTCAAAAAGGGACTGAAAGACTTGACTTTACAACTCAGAAGTCACAGAGCTCAGGGGGAAGAAGCACCACACACTAGGAAGGTTGAAGCATCACTTTCTCTGCTTTCAAGGTCTTATACCACATTTGTACGTGACATTTGACTGCTTGTCTTGGGTTTCCCTCACCAGAATTAATTTGACTCTCAGGAGTCAAATTAATTTGGTTTTATAAGTGAGGTTTTTAGAGTGAAGGAGGGATGTTTCACCAAGTGAGCAGATTTTAGACCAGAATGTGAAGTTTCTGGTCATTCTGATCCCTTTCAGGTGTGAATTTTATCACTGGCAATAGCTGTTATGCTGTGCTCCTCTCCTGCTTGTGTGAAATGGGTGTGCTTCCCTACTGTGACTGACAATTTCACAGAGGGGTGCAGAAGTTTATGTAGATTGCCATTAAGTGTTCATACTTGGCTAGTCCTTAGCCACAGTGATTCTGAAGGCAGGCTGAGAGCATTGGGATTGCTCCTTCTGGAGAAGAGAAGGCTTCAAGAATAGATCACAGCACCCTCCAGTATCTAAAAGGGCCTACCAGAGAGCTGAAGAGGGACTTTTTGCAAGGACATGTAGTGATAGGACAAGGGGTGTTTGCTTTACACTGAAAGAAAGTAGGTTTAACTTAGAAATAAAGTTTTCCCTATAGGAATGGTGAGGAACAGGTTACCCAGAGAAGCTGTGGCAGTGGAAATGTTCAAGACCAGTTTGGATGGGGCTTTGAGGAATCTGGTCTAGTGCTAGGGGTCTCTGCCCACAGCAGAGGATTTGTAATGAGATGATCCCAACCTAAATCATTCTGTGCTTCTCTGATTTCTCTCCTGCACTGTTATTTGAATGCTTTAGATACTTACATATGGTTATCACATCCTGCCCCCTGCTCGCTGCTTTGTCAAACTCCATATGCTTAAGAAGATGCTTAACTCATGTTAATCATTCCCTACATATCCCAATGTGTGTCACTTGTAATGCTAGTAATAGCAAGTAATTCCATAAAAAGCAGAAATTACGAAGTTTGAATTCCTGCTATTTGCACTTGGGTCTGCTCATTTCTATTTAAAATGAAAGTCCTATTTCAGTCTCTTCCTTGGAAAAAACTGCAAGAAAATCTTAAGTTGATTGAAAATATGAAAGACACTTAAGCAATTTTCAAATTACAGTTACAAGTTACACAGTGAAAATTATTGAGGAAGTGAAACAGACTGATAGACAGGAAGAGATAAGGTGAATGGTGTGGGTCTTATTTATTTAAGAAACCCTTGAAAAAATTAGAACGAAAAGTTTATATGGCAATTTTTGCATTCATATGATAGATGCTACATTCTCTGTATCTCTGCTAAACACCTTCATTGCAGTGTTAACCCAAGTAGCCAAGCTGAAGTTGTACCATTTCAGGACATTTTAGCTCAAAGATCAGCCCAAGGAGAAAAAAGGGTTGATATGAATAATTAACAACTTCATGCTTTAAGGCAAGCTAGAAGTGATGAAGATTTAGCCCAGAAAGTGCACCCTTACATCTGGTGGCTCAGGAACTGACTGCCATGCAGCTCAGAGGCCTGTGCAGTGTGATGGCGAGGGTCAGGCAGGGACAGGCACCCCAGCCAAGCCATCTCTTGCTTTTGCAGCTGTATGCCAGCAGCTCTGGTCATGTGCTGTCAGCAGGAGTGTTTATATTAGCACAGGATAGTCAGGTCTTCGCTGCTTTATGATCTGGAAGGTCAGCTACACTTGAGCTTCAATCTACCATGGCTTGCCCTCCATTAAGTCAGCTGCCTGAAGCTTAAAGCACAGTTTAGTCTGTGATAGAAACTTATGGGAGTCTGCTCAGGGGCGACACTCAAGCTATACCTCAAACTAATTCAACAATCCCCACGAGACAGCAGGGGTTTCTCGAGGAAGATACCTGATGCCAAGAATGTGTCTATGCAGTCCAGAATAGCTCTTTATGGCGCCATAGTAGGAGGCTGAAAAATTCATAGGACTAGCCCAGGGATGCCTGTGATGTTTTATTGAAAGGGGCCATGCATTTTGTTATTGGGCAGTAACAAATGAGTGTGTAGTCATCATTCTTTTTAATATTAAGCGTAACTTATATTTCTGTAGTTTAAAAAACTTGCTCACCAGCTCTGTGAAAAACTCTAAAGAAGTAGACAAGGAGGAGAGAAAGGTAGTGATGCTGTCCCTACAGAAATAATAGGCTGTTCAAAGTCCTTGGCAACAGCCTAACTAAGCTGCTGGACTTGGCACTAAACCAGGGAAGGGTTGGCACCCAGTCTGGTGAAGGGGAGGAACTATTTCAGAAAGTGCTTTCTGCTCAGCTCTCAGCCTGCCCTGGCCTGTTTGCTTGTGCTGCAGCATGGCCTCAGCTTTGCCCTCCGTTCCTGGCAGTTCCAGGGGCTGCAATGCTGGGGACAGGACATCACCTCCCAGACTAGGAGTTTTGGTATGGTGGGCAGTGGGTTCCTGTGCAAGCCTTGGTCATGCTGCCAACAAAGGTGGCATGGGACATGTTGCACCCCATGCTATGCTTCCTTCTCCTCCCTCATGTTTTCTCTCCTTTAAAATTCACTAACCTGGTTTTCCAAACAGAGAGCACCAAAGTATTTCTGCTCCTAAGTCTTTCCTAGACTTCTGGCTTTGCATTGAGTTTAGTGAGAAATTCAGAGCCTAACAAAGAGATAGAGACCTAAGTATTTGGTTTGGAACTTTGGAATATTTGTAAATTGCTACCAACCACAGTAAAATCTAGTGGAGTTTCATGCTGTACATTACATTGCCATGCTATTCTAGTTAAAGTAATTAAAAATGTTTGCACTTAAACAACAAAACAAATGAAAAAAAAAAAGGTGCTAATCAGCTGTGTTTCAAAAAATGCAGATAGAAAAATGACGCTGTCTGAGCGGTTTGGAATAGACAGGCCTATTCTATTACAAATCTATACCAGCAGGATATAACAAAGGTAAAGATTCAAGGCAATTTTGACACCTTAAAGCAGAACTGTTAGCACTGCATAGACTTTCAAATCCAAAGAGGATTCAGCCTGCTCACTTACTGCCTTCCACATCTTCAAAGGACCATGACTCTTTTTTAATCTTTCCGCTTTGCTGTGAAGCCATAGGAAGTTATTGACTTTACAGGCAGTTTTAGTACACAATCAAGCAAGAAAAAATGCTGGTGTACTCTGAGGCTGAGTTCAAATCTTTGTCTCTTTATGTCACTCCCCTCTCTGTGCTGAGGCAGAATTTAAAAGTGCAGAACAGATGGTGAGCTGTTATACAATGTTTTGTTTTTTGACCCCCTTGTTGAGCCAAGATTCTCTGAAGATTCTCAGGGACGCTTTGGCTACCTCACACAGTTTCCAAATGTAGTTGGAAGATGTTTTCCACAATAATATTGCCTAATTATAATTAGATACAGTTTGAACTCTGGTTCTGAGCTCTGACATTGCTCTTCTTGGAACAACTCTGAGGTAAGTGAAGGCTGGAGGTCTGCCAGGAAGTGTGTTTGTTCACTGGTCAGTGTCTCAATGAAGTGCTGCCTACTTTCCTTTCAGGCCAAGTGTAAGAGCACTTGAATTTCTCTTTGTTTAATGCCAGAAGGTGCTATTAGAACTAATGCTTGAATCACCAACTTCTCTGGAAAAACTGGAAGAGGAACTGTGACCTTGAGTTTGAATGGGTTTTCCCTGAACTCGGGGAGCACAGACCTCTCCCCAGTTTCACTGGGGTGAATAGCTCAAGTTTCTCTGCCCACCAACAAAGAGGTAGAAGGTGAAAAGGAATAAAAAGCTAAGAATCCAGAAAGGCAACTGCTGTGACTGTGGCCCCAAGTGGGTACTCATGGAGGCCCTTCTGCTCACAGTGGGCCTTGACTTGAGGCTGAAGTTGTCCCTCACCATGTCCAGTGAAAGGAGGACTTTGTGTCCATCCTCACATTTGCACCTGTATGAAACAAGCTTTCACCAATACCCTTTCCTCAGAAATCCTGAATAATAGCAAACACTTTGGACTAATGTAGATTCTAAAATAATGTAATGTATGATGAAAAAACTCAAAAATCTCACACTAAGCTATGCAAAGATCAGGATTTCAGTTTTGCATCCTGATCCTGACTGTATTTCAGCAATGTGGCAAATCAGTTTGTCTGTGTCCTGCAGCTCCTAGGATCGCACTGGACAAACTTTCCTCCCAAGACTACACATGGCATTATCTTTTTCAACTGTACAAGATACCCAGAGGGACAAGCTCAACTGGATATTTTTTCTCATTCTTTTATTTCTTTTATTTTTAGCACCTGAATGATTCCTTGAAGAACACCTTAAAAACCTTCTGTACTATATTGATTGAACTGCTGCCCTTTAGCAGAAGGTTTTGATGAAGTCTAAATCATAAGAAATGAAAGTACATTAACATAAATCAAAGACATAAGATCCTAAAAATATACCAGTAGTCACTTGTTTTGGATGTCCCCATTTTGGGCCATCTAACCTGAAACATTTAGAATTGTCTTGACTATACAGCTAAGCTAGGTGCTCTTGTAAAATTGATATAGTGTGAGGGTTTAGAATGAAAATATAAAACCCCTCAATATTTTGAAATTCTTGAACTATGGATTTAAGAAATTTATGAATTTCTTAATGAAATTTATGAATTTCAGAATAACTGAAAAGTAAGGGTTCTGTTTTATCTAGGCCTTATTTAGCACCTATCTTCTCTACTTAGAAGTCAGGACAAGCAGCATTAATTACATTTCCAAATGTTTCTAAATCTGGAGCACTTTTGTATACCGGTTGAAAATAATATGAACGAAGGATTAAAAGCACCTCTAAACCTGTTTAAGGAATAAAAGTGTTAGTATCTATCTGGTTTTACTCAATGCTGGAGAAAAGTCATTGTGAAATTAAAAATGGTCTAATGAAAAAGAACACTTGGAAAGCACAGATACTTACAGAATCTACTGATGATAGCTCTATTTTCATGGGCTGAAACTATATTCTACCCTCTATAAAAATGAAAAAAAGCCTTAATGCTGCAACAAGAAGACAGAACATTATGTTTTTGTATCAGGAGAGCTAAGCACTGCAAAGGGGAAGTTTCAAAGAAGAAAGTTTAATACACAGCTGAGTTGGGCCAAAGGATTTGCTGTCTTCTCAAGGGCCTTTGTAATCTTAGTTTTGGGATTCTCTGACATGCCATGAGAAAGTCAGAGAAAGGGGTTCTGTTAGACCTTTTATTTTCACTCTCTTGTAATTTTTCACATTGAATGTGTGAGCCTCAAAGGACTGAATTTGAGGAGGATTTGAATGATAACAGAATAGTGCTTGGTTTTACAAGGTTAAAGAGATTGCATTTAGTGAGCTACAAATTCAGGAGTTTGCCATATGAGATTGTAATCCAAAATATTATTTTAAATGCCACAAGGACATTTACAGGCTCAGTTAGAATGAGGTAAGAAGCTGTATGGCTGTGGTATTGTTACATATTGAGGACAGGGAGCATACAGGAAAGCTATGGAACATTGCTAAATGGAGACAAGAGTAGATTCACTGGTCCCACAGAAAATGCTTATTTGTTTACTTGTATTTTTGTTTGTTTTTATAGACGAGGGTATGCTTTCTTTCAGCTTAATGATCCTCTGCATCACATCTTTAAATATCTAGGATTTCTGGAGTCTAACTGTCAAAAAAATTAAATAATTTTCCCTCTTCATTGAAAGCAGCAGAAGCTAGGAGAGTAATACAATATGCTCATGTTTGGATTTCTGATAATTCAGCTTAGGATGTCAAAACTTCATCAGCCTTTGCCATCCTGAAAAATGAGCACTAGATGTGGGCTTCTGCCCTCTTTCACTGTTAGCTTTGCATCCTAGTGCTTTTCTCACTTGCATCCTCCTGTATCACCCAGTCTGGGGCGAGCTGGTAAAATTTTGCATTTATTGCTAGAATTCTAGTTTCAGTCTTTTACATTTCAGCAAGAGACCTGGGGAGAACTCATTTAGTTCAGCTGAGGCGTTAGCAGCCTCCTCTCTGACAGCCATTACACTATCATGACCTGTCCTGCACCTCTAACACTGATCTATTCATAGTTCTCATATCAGCATGCTGGGCAGGTTTTTATGCTAAATCATCTTTCTTCACTGGTGCCTACTTATACTGCAGCAAATAAAAAGGCTCAGATTAGTGCAACGGGCAAATGGGTCTCTTTATGTCCTACCGTCTCAATGTGATTTTCTGAGTGAATTAAATGGACGGACTAGCAAGGCTGGCCCTGAGACAGACACACGCTGTGGGCAGGCTATCCCACAGAGGGAACCTTACTAAGCCAGGTTGTTTGGTGTTTTGTGATATTGCCTAAGTGGGGTCAGCGGAATAACTTCCACTGGTGCCGGTGAGCAGCGCTCGAACATGAAGGCACCGAAAGGTGAATGAATAATCGCGTAATCCAGCAGCTATCCCGAGAGCAGCCCGGCCACAGCTCCCGGTACATGGCCAGGCAGATCCTGGGCGAGGCACAGGCTGGTTATCCCCTGCGGTCAGTGGGAGCAGCGGTGCCATGGGCACAACCCCGGCCCGGGGCCCGCAGGCCGCGGCAGCTGCGCCGGCAGGGAACAGCGAGTCAGCCCCGCCTCCGAGCAGCTTACCGCGATCGGCGGGGAAACAACAGATGGAGGCAAGCAGACGGAGGAACACCAGGAAACACAGAAAATATTAGTCAGCATCATAGGCAGTGACCTCAGCATACCAGAGGTCTAAGTGTTGTCAAGTCTTTTGTAGGCAACCCCAAAATGGAGGGGTTTAAAGGTAGTGCTGAAGGGAAATAATGAAGCGAATTTACGGACAGTGGACTCTGAGCATCTGGGAGAGTGAAAGACAAAAGATAAACGTGTTTGAAAATTTATTATGAGAACATTTCAAGCTGCCTAGTGGAAGATTTTATGGGTGGGAACCTTTTAAGAGGCTTACTCTTGGACCAGGGTATGAAGAGATAGTAGAAGGCCTGGAGATAACCCAAGAAGAACCTTCTTCTGAAAATGAAAGAGATGACCTTTAAAACATCAGTCTGGATAGATATGGGTGAAGAAAATGCTATATGTGAGGGCTAAAGAAAAAGAAGACACACTTTTTGGAAATACTGAAAGAAAAGGGAAAAGAAAACATTGTAGAATTTATTGGTGAAAAAACCAGGGAGGACCGCTGTGTCACAGATGGAAGGTACCACACGAGCAGCCCAGTGTTTCTTCTGGCGCAGACAGTTCAGATCACAAACCTGATTTGTTGTTTTAATGAGATGGGAAAGCAGACAAGATTTATCTATATAAAACCCAGCAAGAGTTAATGTCCTGTCGAGTAAAAGAGAAGATCTCAGGGAAATACCACAGCTGGTAATTTTCCTCACAGGCTGAAAAAGAATTGGAAGTTCCAGAAAAAGTGGGTGAAAGGGTTAATTTCTGAAGCAGAGGTGTATGATGGTGAAAGAGACCTGAAAATGATAGAGAACAAGACCAGAACTTGGGGAATCTTAAGCAAAGAGGGTAGACTGATGTAGGCGTAGAAACAAAGAGGAAGAGAAGCAAAAATAACTCATAGGCAGCCCCATTCAAAGGAAGAAGAGTGGGAAAAGAGGAACAGTTAGAGGTGGAATCAGATAAGATCTCCAAAAGGAGTGAAGTAGGAGAGTCTGTTGGCAAAGCAGCATTAGACTTGGACAAATCCTTGTTTGTGTGAGAGTCATAATCTAGACAGACTGAAATTTGGAAGATGAGGAAGAGATGCACTCCAGGTACAGTAGTGGCTGGGGTGATGAGAGAGAAGAGCAACAGATACGACGAGGTGAGGGATGACAGAATGGCAAAAACCAGTAGGAGAGATGGCGTGTGAGAGTGGGGAGTGAGGCTGGGGAAGCACTGCGGATGGGTGCGTGGGCAGGCAATTAAACCAGTGCATCTTTTGATTCATTTTCAGTTTGGATTCTGTGGCAACAGAAACCATTCTGGTTTGACACTGTTTTGAGCTTGATAACGTTTCAAAATGCTTGTGTAGGCTCAGCTCCGAGTCAAAAAAAGTAAAATATTCAAATCAATTTATTGCTAGTTGTAGTTCAACTTCCTGGAGGTAAAAATTGATGTGATACTCCAAAAAGATGGTGTTAGAGAAGGGTGGTGATAATATAAATGGGGAAATGTAGGCAATGGAGGGAGAGGGATAAAAATGGAAAGGAGAGGAGGAAGAGACTGAGATGACATCCTTGGGTGGTAGCAAATAGATTGGTTTTAAAAAAGAAGGGAGATAAAAAAAGCCTTTAAAAATGCTGTGAAGATTTAAGATAAATAATGTTTGGGAAAAATCCCATTCACAAAGAGTGCAAGGGATGTATGCTCCTTTTATGCAGCCAAGTAAAATGTGAAACAATGGAGCTGAAAACCAAATCTGAGAAAAAAAAAAAAAAGCAACTCCTGGAAGAATTGTCAAATAGAAGAGCACAGAAAAGCAAATGTCATCATAGATAAAGTCACAAAGGTAAAAGTGACACAGTTGCTAGTTCAAGCAAGCACAGGCTCTTATTTTTACATATTTTGTAATTTAATATAACCTAATGATGTCTCAAACTCAAAACAGTTCAGGTAATTCAAAGCTAAGTCTTTGAAGACTGCAGGAATACAGTATATACATACATTCTCCGAAGCATTCATTTGGCAGAGAGCCTGGAAAATCCTGGTGTTTTGTGAATGCTCACATGTAGCAGTGTGCTGCCAAAATTTCAGCAAGATGGTCTGACACAAATTTGCCATTGAATTGATGGCACACCTAGTTGGCAGGCAGGATTGGTTGGAAAAGAGAAATTATTTTCAACAGGGAATTCTGAAAAAGAAATCATAAACCCCTCAAACCCAACACCATTTACTCAGATTTTTTGCAGTTTAAACAAGCAAACAAACAAAATCTTGAACCAAGAGCTAAAGTGCTTGGGGACTTTGAGAAATTAATTTTGTTTATGTTCCCAGTTTTTATTAATGTGGCTGTGAGTGGTATTTCCCTGGTGCTCCTGAAACGTGTGATGAAGGAAGGGCCTGACATCTTAAATCTGAAAACCAGATGAGCTTTTGACATTGCAGGGGTTTGACTTTTTTCTATTACTTTTATTTACTGCTTTGAAAATTTTTATTTAAATTTCAAGCATTCAACTAATTATGGCCACTGATAAGTTTTGCAAGTCCTGCATTTCAGAGGAAAGGTAGGGGGTAGATGATAAAGCAGGAGAGGGTTTTATGGGGTTAGAGAGAAGCTGGCTCTTGGAGGGAGGGCAGGACAGCTTGTGAAGGAGCTGCTTCGAATTATTAGCTATTTAGAGGATTTGGTCATCTTGTTACCAAATGTCCGAAATATCAGAATATTTATAACATGAGCCAACAGCTATGTTTGGCATGTCAGAAATCTTCATTAGACAGAGATTTATAAGTTCAGTGGATATAGACATGTATTCGGAAAAAATAATATGCATGGTTGATTTGACTGGGCTACCATAGTGGAATGAAAGGCACTCTTCTCCTACTGGCTTTAGAAAGGCAAGAAAATTGTGTAGTTCTCTTTCCTAATTCCCTCGCTATGGCTGCTTATTTAATTGGTAAAAAAATGTCACAGGCTCAAGAGACAGCTGCATGCCCTTGCAAGGCAGATGCATGTCCATTTCTTCTGAAGAACTGTAAAAAAGTGTCTGAAAATCAGGGCCTCCCACAAGAGGATGGTCTGATGGAGAAACCAATACCTGTGAGGTGGGCCCCAAAGGTTGTGTCACAAAGCAGAGAGCTGAGGGACATCTCTCTCTGGTAAATACAAGGTGGGGAGGTAGTAGCAAGCTGGAGGCTGGAGTATCACTTCTGAATGGTAATGTAAATACTTTGAGGAGACCATAGAGCTTAGTGGATTCAAGACTGAAAAGCTATTCATATTTTCATACTATAAATAATGTAGAATATTTAACAACGCCTTAATATTGATGTTGGTTGCATACTGGTAAGCATTACTTAGCAAGTCAATGAGAATTATGTCAGACAAAGAAGTAGAAATCTTTTATCGTAGATATGTAATAATATTTTGCTATCACTGTTGAGGGCTCTTTCTAGCCTCCAGAAGGCAAGTTATTTTCCATGCTGATTTCCTTAGGATTAGTGTCAAGTACTGTTATTGTCTTGTATCTCTGAATATACTTATGCAAGTAGATGTGTTAATACAGTGTTACATTGCATTGTTTAAAAATGTATAGAGATGCTATCTGGTCCAGCTGCTGTGTGGGCCAGTTACTGTTGCATTGCTTTATTTATATCATTCTGGGACATGCTTGCTTTCAGAATTTGGTGCTAATAATATTTGAGAAAGAAAAGATTTAGATGTCTAGAAATGGAATAGGATAGTATTCCTTGGATAGGAACTAAGTGTTGGAATTTGGAAATGTTAATTTTCTGTGTTGAATGTCCTGTTTTGTTTAAGACCTTGAAAGCTCCTCCAGAAGTTCTGTGTTAGTGTATTATTTTGGTAATATTGTCTTCAATTTAGTGCTAATGTGATTAGCCTTTGCCTTTTAAGATGTTTGACCAGACTACCACATTAGGAGAAGTGCTGAATTCCTTTATAGTTCAAGCAAGTATTTTTGGGAGTGCATGTTCATGTTTCAGAACTTTGAGTGTATACACATTCGCTCACATAACGTTCCTGACTGATCTGGTCACAGAGCTGCTTGTGGGTGTACCCAGTCCTGACAGTCTGTGCCTTCTTGCAGTGCAAAGGCAGCTGGAGGCCAAAGAGTAACAGCTGAAATAGGAATCAAGGGAGCTGGGTTCTGATTACTGCAGAGCTATTGAGCAGGGCCAAATCATTTAATCTGTTCCCCTTTTCAGTTGTTGCCACCATGTTGAGCTGGACTGTAAACTGAGGCAACTCTCTCCTGTCATGCTGTTCTATATCACAAGATCCTTGTCACAGGTAGGGCCTCTAGCACCATCACATTCCAGATGATTAAATATTCCTCATGCTTTAAAATTTTTTCCAGTCAAATTTTGTGTTCAAGAATTATTTTTTTTTTTTAATTCAGGCTGTATGTGGGATAATGACTGCTTACAATTGTAGTTAATATATTATATTATTCCTCCAGAAGACAAAGGGTTATGTTGGTGTCACAGAGCTGATTTAGCTGTTTTGTATTAGCTTTTTTTGAGAATTTTAAAGAAAGAACTATTTGGAATGTAAATAAGGTAGGAGATTTTGGTATAAGGTCAGCTGTGCTACATGGGCAGGGCTGTAAGTGAAACTCCAGTGATACCTGTTACAGATGAGCCATCTCTGTCAACAAACCATCTCTTTTTATCTTCCTTCCCTTTCTCTACTCCAGAGTAAAATGGAATTTGAACTTCAGAAAGGACCATGGTTCTTCTGGGGTAGGTCAAATCTGAAAGCACAAGAGTCCTTATTAACACATACAAGAGCTACCAAACATCAGTAGCTTATGATTATTTTAATAGGACAGTAAGGATCAAATACTTCCCCTGCACAGCTACAGTGGTGGCCTGAGATAAACCAAATACTCTGTACTTTGGCTAAGGTGCTCATTATGTTACAGTTCTTCTGAGACCTGAAGCCTGAAAATACCCAGACATTGCAACATGTCCTGTGCAGGGCATTCATTTGGAAGACTAGTATTGGCTGCTATGAAGAGGGCTACAGTCCTGCACAAACACAGGTGAGAAGGGCTGG
Source organism: Certhia americana (assembly GCA_018697195.1). NCBI lineage: Eukaryota > Metazoa > Chordata > Aves > Passeriformes > Certhiidae > Certhia > Certhia americana. The sequence goes on along the minus strand of CM031859.1, from coordinate 58,488,408 downwards.
GCAGCTATTAAAATGCAAAATTTTTCACCCTCAGATCATAGAAGGGAGCCAGTTACACTACTGGTGTAGGGAGACAGTTGCACCACTGTCTACCTACAGGCAGATGAAATCTTCCACATTTGGACTCTACTGAGTGAATTTGAACTTCTGTTTTTTCAGTTTTACAATGCTGTTTTCTTTATTTTGAATGAAATGTAAATTACTCCTAGCATAAGGTGACTCCAACTCTGCCAGGCACCTTTTGTCTAAAGCTTGTATAATAGAGCCACTTGTTTTTGAAAAACAAACTTACTCTGTGGAAGTAAAAATGTTTTCTCCAGCCAGCTGATAAACAAAATGCTGATTTAATGGGTCTGCAGAAGACGATTAGAGAAGAATATATGGATCACATTAAACCAGTAGAAGACAAATTGTATCCGAATAAGGCTGATGGAATAGGCTTGAAGTTCAGGTTTTCTGAAGGAGGATACTCAGAATCAAACAGAGACAGTAAAGAACTGGCGTGTTTATTACCCACTGTTCCTCTCATGGCATATGTAATCAATGGAAGGTCTTGAATGTTACTAACCTTCAGGTGAAGAGTCATTGAAGAAGGTTTCCTCTACGGATGTTTTGACTGTATGAAACTGAAAGCCAGCGTTGTTTCCTTCCTTGTTAATATGAACTGGGTTCTTGTGGAAAAGAGTGTTGCAATGCTCACAAGTGCAAGGTACACGGACCCAGAGAGGAGCAGGATAAACCTCTGTGAATCTCACATTTCATGGTCACGATATAATGAAGGAGAAAATAAAAAGGGTTCCAGACCAGTGCAGATATAAGACAGATCTAATCCTGTACAATGGTATGTGTCTGAGAATCTGCTAGAAATTGGTGAACAGAAATAAGAAACTAATTTTCAATCAATTCTGAATAGTAATACCTATAGCTTCATTTACGTAACCCAGCTGGTTCTGGAGTCTTTAGTCCAGTCTGGTTTGGGTGTGGAAGTGGGAAGAGAAAGAGAAAAGAAAAAATTTCCACCTATCTAGCATCTGTGGAAACTTTGGAAATGACTGAGGAGACAAGCATGTTGTCCTGAGATATTGCTGGGTGTGAAATAGCAAATGAAAACTTTACCTCATGCCTTTAAAAATTTACAAATGTCATTGTTTCCAGTCCAAGCATCTACAGGAAAGACATGCAAAACTGTCAATGTTTCATTCAGTTAATAGACAGAAGAAGAGAAAAGTCTTTTACTCTGAGCTAACATCCTCAGCCCCTTTGTATTTCTCCTCATTTCAAGCACGTCACCTAGTGATGAAAGTGTGACTTATGTCTGAATAAAAGAGTTGCAGAAGAGAGCTTTGGAAAGCAATGAACTTAGACGTATTCAAGAGGCTCAGACAACATTAGCCCTTCTTTCTTCATCTTTTAGATTTCAGACTAATAGCAATGCCTGCATTTTCTAAAAGGAGGGAGGTTTTGGATAGGGATGGAAGGGGAAGATGACAATAGTAGCAGACCTGTGGCTTGTCAGAATGGAAAAATTTAAGTGTTTTTGGAACATATTTTTATTTTTTAAGAAAAGATCCACTCTACAAATGGGATGGATTATTAGTAGAGACCCAATTCTTACATTGTTCTTTTTATTTGTGCTTGAGGAATATTCCCTTTAGTGTGATTAAGGAATAATTGGATTAATTTTGTATTGTGGTAAATGGCATGGCATCCTTTTCATGGAGTTTCTGGTTCTGCAATTACATTTCTGCAGCACTGTCTAGCAGTCATGAAAGATTAGCTGTGTTTTCTTCTTCTGCCATGCAGTTCTCTAATCTGTCTGGAACAAAAATAGATCAAGAAGTGCAGCTTTGTAGATTGTATCAAATACTTCTGTGTGTTGCTTTGTGACTGTTGGGTCATTCTTGGATACATAGGGTTGACATATATCTCTATAAGAATTATTTCCAGAAATATGTACTGTGCACTGTCACAGGGGTGTTCTCTTTCTTCCTTTTAAGTTCAAATTTCATAATTAGAACGAGATGAACAATAGCATCCTCTCACAGAAGAATAAAGATGTGCTCGACTTCTTTTCTACTGCCTTTGAAAGATGAATAAATGGGTATTTTCTGCAGCCTTGCTTAATCTTCTGTTCCTCTTCACACCTTGCTCCATTTTTGAGTATTTCAATAGGAATGCGTGAACAGCTTAGATAAGAGTCAATTCCAGAAAGAACTTCAAAAGAAAAAGGATGAGGCTAGGCAGCCTGGAGAATTCCTTTGGAAAACAAAATGCAGGTGTATTTGAGAATGTAATGGTAGTGGCCTTTGTGTTGTTATAATTTTATTCTTCCTGTGTATGCACCTTCCTTCCTTGCTTCCCTGTTTTGTCTCTTTTCCTTTCCCCTTCCTTTTCCTTCTTTTCCCTTTCTTCCCATCCCGCCAGGAGGGTGCATGATCATTAAGATCCTGCATCTGTGACAAAAGAAGCTTTTTCCCTTCTATCCCACGTCTAAGCATGTTCAGAAGAGTACAAACTTGCACATTACTTACACAGTTGTTTCCATTTGGGGGCACGGGGGATTGAGCAGAGTAACTCTCATTGCTGTTAATGGGATTTGTTCAGCTAAAGTCTTTTGCAAGCCAAACCTTTTCAAAAGAGAGACTTTCTTCAGAAGTACAGATAGACGTGGTTAAAGATTCTTTTTATGAGATATAAGGCAAGATCTTAGAGCGTATCTAACAATTAAAGATTGTGAACACCTTTTCACCAGTTAAAAGTCTTAATCTCATCATTATAGCCATATTTCCATTTGGTTAATTACTTCCTGCTGGGTAAAATTCTTCCTATAATTTCACTTAAAGATATTTTTTATGCTTGTCTAAAATGACTGTGCAATGTTATTGCATGATTTTTAAAGCTGATCTCCTCACTTATCTAAAAAAATATTTCCCAAGTAAATGTTTCTATGAAAATCATCATTACCCATCAAGTGATTTACTCCATGAACAGTATTTGCAGAGCTATGCAGCTGGCTGATTACTACAAATAGAAAAATTACTCTAATAAATTAGTTGAGAAAAAAAGGTAAAAATTAATTAAGATAATGTATATGTTGGATAATATTTGTCCAGCTGTTGTTCAAAGGCGATCAGCTTTCATTTTGGTGGGCTTAAATACCGGTAAAGCAATTCTTCTATAAATAGTTTTGAGTTTATCCTGTAATCTGCCATCCCTTCTTGAAAAATGTTGTATAAATGATCATTATTATGACTGTAAATCAAACCCTATTTTAATTAGGAGTAAACTATAATGGCATTTGAACAAGTAGGGCAGTGGGGCTGTAGATGAATTGAGTGTCATGTAGTCTGATGTGTGCACTTTGAGATAAAGTCTAAGTTGTTCAGAGTCTGGGAATAATGTCTGGCTTATGAATGCAATTGTTTGCTTGTTCTTTTTATAAAGACAGTGCATTTCTTCAAAACTGGTGATAGTGCAAATACAAATCATTGCAAGAAATTTGTCAAGTTCAGTAGACAATATTTCCAACTATCACATATCTCAAGACTTATGAGTTATTTTGTTGCATTGGGCACAGAGTATAAATTAGATTACTAGACTTTTGCTTATTCTGTCCTAAAACATGTTATATGACTTTTTTTATTACCATGAAATAGTGTAGTAATAGAGAAAGATTTTGCTCTGAGACTTCAGAAGTTTACCAATTACAGGTGTGTAGAAATTAGTATGTAACTGGACATTCTTTTATGTGAATTCAAGCATACAATTATTTTTCATTTAAAAAATAAAAATATTCAGCACCTTCAGGGCTCATAGCTGCTAATATAACGAATACCTCAGACATAAAAGCTGATAACATTTTTAGATTGTTGAAATATGCTGAATTTATTTAATACAGAGACAAGTTTTTCTTATTCTGTGATCTTTTCCTTCAGTCTTTTGAAGGAGAAAAGAGAAACATTTGGGAAAACTTTTTTAATCCTAAATGGGCAAAGGTGAAAAAAGGTAAAGTTAAAAGTAAAAAGAACTAGTGGAGAGGTGAAAAAAAAATAAAAAAGAAAAGGAGTAATTTCACAAATTGCACACACAATTTTCAGGTCTTTTTCTTTTCTTAGAAACTTGTTTGAAACAATTGACCTGAAATAATGGTGAGGTGATTAAATTGAGAGATGCTGCAGACGTTAATGTCTGTTTGCATTAAAGAGGAATGATTCAGAGTCCTTACAAATATGTGGTAACCAGTAGAGGAATGTCTGAATTTCAGGGTTGATAAATGCATTCAAAACACATTGAATGTACACATTCAAAATGCTCACAGACAATGCTGGATTCACAAACATCACTTGGATAAAAGAGCAGGAGTTCATGGTAGACAGCCCCTTGAAACAACTGCTTAGTGTAATGTGATATCTAGAAATGCAAATAAACATTAGAGCGATATAGAGAAATGTAAAACCAGCTGTTTCAGTGGCATGTTCCCAGCTAGGCTATTGCATTCATTTATTGTCATTCCATGTGAGAAAGGTAGCAGAAGAAGTTTAGACACATGAAATGTGGGCAAAGCAAATTTATAAAACACTAACGAATTAACAGAAAAGATGAAAATACAAAAGTATTTTTAAAGGAACACAGTCTTTGAAATTACACTTTGTGGAGAGACTTTTGGAATAAAGCACGTGTTAAAAGAAAACAAACATCTGATCATTTGGCTGATGGCAGTGGTTGCAAACTGAGGCACCTGAATGAATGAATGCTTTGCTGAGTGGAGTATAAGGAGGGTTCCCAGTCCTTGGGTATTGATAAAGCCTCTGCTTTTTCTTTTCAAAACAAAACAGAAGCAACAAATAATAAAGGACCTCCAGTGCAAATATAATTCTCTTGCTGTTATCTATGTATCTTACAGGACATGGTTCTCCTAAAACACTGCATCATTCAGCTCACTGGAGACTGGGGCAAAACCATAGCAAGATGTACTCTTTCTCCTTCAGGCTGATGGAAACCTGAGGAAGAATATTTTCCATAAATCTCCCACTGTGCCTCATCCCTTATGTGCAGATCTCAGAAAAATTAGGTGCTGAAATATCTTGTCATGAAAATAGAGGATTTTTAGAGTGAATGTTTTGTTTCCTTCCACTTATCCTTGGACTTGATCCCACTTCATCTGACTGCAGTTATGTGTTTGCAGTTGACTGAAATAGGAATAAATTCTGTTTGTTGAATAGAACTTTTCCATGAATGTGAAATTCTCTAATGACAGAACTTCACAGACTTATGTAAGAAAACTTAATTCCAAATCAGTAAGCTCAATCAGCCTGTTGTTTGCCCCTTTTTCTTCTGATAGTAAAGGACTGAAGTATTTCTATGTGCTATTTAGTTTGTATTTAGTAACTAATTTTCTTTCTGTGTGGAAATAACTGTAATGGCTTGTGTGTTTATCCAGCTCATGGCCAACATAATTGCCTTAGCATCATCAACCTTTTATAGGGATGACAATATCTTCTCAAGATTGAAATGTTAATTCATGTGTGGTGCTGGGTACTAATACGAAATAGAGTTGATATGTAAAATTTTCTGCCTAGAGTTACAAAATTTTGCTCCATGGGCTTGACATAGTAATACTCCTGAAAATATTTCAGGATTTCCAGCATGAAATATGAAACTTCTACATTTGAATGATGTCTTCCAAAGATTCAAGTCTGGTGATACAATCTCCCCAAAGCTAGGGCATGTACTGAAAAACAGTACTGCAATATTCAAACATAATAGCAGCAATATTCAAAATTTATTAGGAATATTCATTTGGAGAGTAAAGGTTCTTTGAAAGGTTTGTTTTGAAATTATTGCTCTCTTTCCCTCAGCCTTAAACATCGAAATCCACTACATCCTGGTGAAGGATATAAAATAAGATAGCTCAATCCAAAACAGAACAGGTGTGAAAAGAATGGGAAGAGCCAGGATGTGAGAGGTGGGATATTTTGTTTGTTTGTAATTTTTGGTTTTTGAGGTGTTTTGTTTTTAGAGATTGTTTGGAATATTTTTGGTAAATGATATGGTTGTTTGTTTGCTTTGGTTGGGTTTTTTATTTGCTTGGGGTTTCTACCCTCCATTTTGGGCATATATTTGTCAAGATAGAATCAGTTTACTGAATACAAAGATAGAAGAACTGCTTGTGCACCAGGCATTCTAATATTTAGCACTTCTCAAAAGTAGGTCTCTGTAGATGATATCTTTTCATACACTCTGATTTTCTATGGCACAACTACAGAATCATTGTGTCTCTAGGCTACTGCTTTATCACTGGCACATTAGTCCTGCCAAATGCCTGTTATATATTGTGCCATGGAAACTCTGATGAGAGAAAACACAGAGAGCACAACTTGTTGCATCCTTTTTCCAAGCTCTTGACCCTGGTAGCCTATGAGTTAGTTGAAATGATTGAAACATACAGGTGAAGAAAATAGAGATTCTGAGCACCTCCTGAGGGCTGGCAGTGAGACACACAATCTTTTATTTTCTGTTAAAATCCAGCCTATTGTAGTTTTCTTACAAGCTACTAAGTAAGTGGTGATATAGGTAAGATACAAACCCCATTTTTAAGGATTCATGCATGTAATTTCCAGGAGAGAAGCCCTCTGCCCCCTGCCCATAAAAAACCTTCTGGTGGAATGCTCAAGCAAAGGGAGATGGAGTCATCAGACAAGAGGCTGCACCTCAAATGCCACTCTTTGGGTTCCAGTTTTGTCTCCCAATTGCATCAGATGTATGACAGAGGTTGTTTTGTTCTGTCCACATTGCCTTCTTACCATGTTCAGTGGAGCTGCAGTGGCTGAATAGTTGTGTGGTGCTGACAGTAGTGAGGAGAGCAGCTAGTCCCCAACCTGGAGCTCAGCTCAGTATGTAAAATGCCACAGGCTGGCAGATGGAGATTCTTTTGCTTGTTTGTCATGGTGACAAAAAGTAATGAATTTATTTTACATGCACACAGACACACAGACACAGACACACACATAGGAGCTCTTCAGTAAGGAAGGAGGAAACAGCTGTGGGGCTGTCAGGAGTCCCTTACAGCCAAACTGAAAGATGGGTAGATGTTTTCTCTGCTTCTGAAGATGCTTGCTCTCCTTTCTGAATACTGCTAAATCTTCCTGTCTTATAAAAACATTCTCCCTTGAGACCATAAAGACACTTCAGAGAGAGTGCTTTCCTCTCCCTCCCACCCCCGTTTTCTATGCAGTACATTTCACCAAGGATGAGGAATATTCTAAAGACCTTCTCTCCTTTTACATTCAAATTGCTCAGTGGTTGAACTGTGAGCTATCCTAGCAATGTAGCCAGTGTAGACTTGCTTTCGGATAGAAAGTAGAGCTTTCCATCAAAAACATTTTGTTTATTTGTTAAGTGTAATTGCCCCTTTCTAGCCTAGGGTTATGAGAAAATATTTTTGTTTAAATGGGGAGTCAAATGAATAGTTTTATAGCCCTTAACTCACAGAATCCCAGTTTAAGGTTTAGCACAAATGTATGGAGAAAGTGGTGTTTGCTGAATCCCCCCTTGACATTGGCAGCTCATCACAAATTCAGGAAGATGCCGGATGTCTGACTTAGTGTAAAAACGTAGTGAGTCTGAGAACTATGGATAATTTCCAGATTGAGTTATTAGATACTGAGATGATATTATCACTATTATTATTATCACCATCATCATCACTACTAGTACTGCTATTAGTTATTATTTATTTTTTATTAAAGCATTCATTTAGAAATCAGAAATAAAAGTACAGAGGTAAGCCTGAAAGAGAGGTTATCTTCCCCTACTGGCATTTTTCCCTTTAAAACCAGCACACAGTGATTGTTATATCCCTTCAGAAGTCAGTGATGCACTTTGTGCTTCTGGGAAGTGCCATTTCCATTCACACGTGATCTAAAAGGCAGATCTGAATTCAGACCCTTGCTTTATATGTTTTGCACAAATACAGCTTCAGTTTCCTCCCACATGGAAAAAATCATGTTTTGGTAAAACTGACCCTGTAGCATTAAGGCATCACATTGGGGCTGATACCCACTGACCAGGACACTGGATATTATCCCAAGGATGAAAGAAAGACAAAGCACAGTTACATTCTGGGTGATTTTTTTTTTTTTTTTGTTCAGTTATTGCCTGTCAAGGTAGTTGTAACCAGTGTAAGCATGAGCAATCTCAGGACTGACAGGTTTTCCAGAGATCAAGGTGATGTTATTCTACCTCTTGACTCTTTGATCAGGGTCTGATACTACTGAACTTCAACCTGACTCAAGGGAATATGCAAACATTTCGCTACTGAGTCTGAGTGTGGTCAGGAAAACAGATCTTGCAAATTGGTGTGTATACCTAACTATATCTGCACTGAGAATATGAAGTGTATAGTATATCTGCTCTAAAAGATAAACTTGGGGAATTCTCAATAGTAGAAATGCTATAAAATTACATAAAATTGGAAATGGTTTGAAATGGGCTGACACAAACTACATAATGCTTTAAATCTGGCTGTATTACTCTGGACAAAATTCTTTTGTCTCATTTACAGAAGCCAGTTTAAAAGAAAAATAATTATCAGTAATTTATTGCAGATTTTATTTTTTCTCTTCTTCTTAGTGGATAGTACCTTTTTGGCTGTTGACTAGGTAACTGAGAGCTAATATTTTGGATACTGCCTATTTAAGCCTTTCTGCCTGTAAATGTGCTTATTCTATTAATGTGTCTACGTGAACAGAGCAGCAGATACCTGCAGCTTTAAGAGATTTGGTTTGCCTTTGGAGAAGGAAAAGGGACTCTGGTAATGTCATTAATGCAATTTTCACTGATTTGTTTTTTACACTATTGTTTTAAATGGTCGATGTCTGACTTTTGAGGGAGTCTCCAAATTGTGCAGCAAAGCATATGAAAACTGAAAGTTAGTTGACATTACTGTTGACTACTCATAGCTCATGTTTTTTTCTAGCTCCAATACTTCCAGACCTGTCTTTAAAAAAGTCTTAGATGCTTTTGTGTGGTGCAATGGTCACACCCAGTGGCCAGTTGGGTTAATCACATATGTGTATTCCCTATGGATATCTGAGGCAGTTAGTTACAGGAATTTCTTCTTATATGCTATGACAGCTTGGAATCTTACTCGGTAGCAGGAAAACAATGTATGTCCACCTTCACCTCAAGGTTTGTTCCCAAAAGACCTTGGCTGATCAAAAGAAGGTCTGGACCATTCATGAAATGAATAGGAAAGAGGTGATGAATCCCCCATGGAGACATTCTTAAAATTAGGACCTTTGACTATAATGAGTAGGTGTTTTAAAAGAATGATTCAAGGACAGGCTGAAATAAAAACCTGTACTTAGTTTAAATTCAACTTTCTATTAACTGTGGAAAGCCTGAAACATTTGCCTGATCTTTCTTATCAGCATTATCAAGGTAAAGGATAAAAAAAAGGCCATTTTTCTTTTCCATAAATAAAAAATGTATGGAAGCACCATGATCAAAGGAGGTGCATACATATAGCCCCCCCTTCCCTCTCCTCCCAGTCCAACTATAGCATCCTCTATTAGCATCACAATGACACTAATGTTTTCTTTCTCCCAATGTAGACCATTTTGTCAAGGTCCCTGTTTTCAATTAGTGTCAGCAAATGACACATGGGTGGGAATGCTACAGGCGTGTTCAGCGACGGTAGCACTGTGGTCACTGATTTTGGGGTGGGGAATGGGAGACCCAAGTTTCAATGGGGAAAAAAGGGAGGAACTGCTCTTCATATAAACCTTTGCCTTAATGCTCCCAAGGATACATATATTAATTCCCTTGCCCACATCACATTTGTGCAAGTGGTCTCCTCTAAAGCCCTGCGTGGCATGGTAGGGTTCATTTACACCGTGTTGACCCAAATAACAATCAAATCATGGAAATACAGAATCATTTAGGTTGGAAAAGTCCTCAAAAATCATCCAGTCCAATCTTTGACCAATCACTATCTTGTTAAATAGACCAGGGCAGTAAGTGTCACACCCAGTTTCTTGAGCACCTCTGGGGATAGTGACTTCCTTGGGCAGTCCATTCCTATGTTTAACAATCCTTTCCATGAAAAATTCCTCCTAATGTCCAGCATGAACCTCCCCTGGCTCAGCCTGGGGCTGTCCCCTCATCATGTCACTGGTTCCCTGGGAGAAGAGGCTGATCCTCACCTGGCAGCAGCCTCCTTTCACAGAGTTCTAGGAAGTGGTAATGCTCTCCCCTGAGCCTCCTTTTCTCCAGGCTAAACACCCCCAGCTCCCTCAGCTGCTTCTCATAGGACTTCTGCTCCAGACCCCTCACAACTTCATTGCCCTTCTCTGGACTTTCTCCAACATCCCAATGTCCTTGGAGTCACCCTGGAGTGAGGGTTCCAGAACTGGACACAGTACTTGAGCTGCAGTCTCACTAGTGCTGTATGCAGAGGGAATAGTGAAATATTTATTTGAATAATTTTTAATTGCTAAATCTTAACTACTTAATTTTGCCAGTTTTCCCTAAATGTTTTAAAACATTGCCTCAAAGCTATAAATGAGTGCGATTTTTTTCAGCTTCTTACCAGTACTCTCACCTTCGATAGAACACAAAATACCTGCCAATTTCTGTGCATTTCTCTTTTACCTACAGCATCTGTTACTTGATTCTTATTGCATTTTTTTTTTCTCCCAGGAACTGGAAAAGTTGCTCCCTTCTGATATAAGTTCTGCTACAGCTTCTGCATTGTTGACTGGGTGCTGGCAACTGCAGGAACTATACCAAGGCTTTTATAGTCTTTTTCTACTGAGAAGCTTCTCTACATTTCCTGGTCAAGATGCAGGCTTTGGACACTGGATTTGAATATACTGACAGTAGTCTTGCTTTACTTACTTTTCCCTCACACACATATAATCCATGGTCTCCCCGGGCTCCACAGACCATGCATTAGATAAAGCAGAAAAGGTATTCATCACAGATTTTTTTAAATAACTATGAATTCCTTTTTCTTCATGAAATTTTCTTTTGTGCTTAGATCACTGAAAAAAGTCCCAGCATGTGACACTGTGAACACTGAGAGAATGATGCCACTAATTCTTATTTCAACTGAGATAATCAATCTGGAAACGACATAGGATGATTTCTTGGATCTCTGAAGTGGGCTGAGAGGATTTATGTCAGCACAACTCCCTCTAAACCCCATACACTACTATATTACAGTTGTTTTCTGTACTGGGTTTTCTTGCACCTCACAGCATGGAGGTATTCAGGAGTTTGTGCATGTTTTTCGTTTTGCTTAGCGGGTCACATTCAAATGAAGCTTCCACATGGGATCAAACTTGACAAAAAAAAAGGAGTTACGCTTTAGGAAAGAGAGTTGGCCTGGTTTTTTTGTCAGTTCCCTTGCTGGTTGTTTCAATATCCATGTGATATAAAGGGACTCTGTCATGTCCAGTTTGTCCACCAGTTCAGCTTAGATTCAAGAGTTAACAAACCCCCTAAAATGAGTCAAAGCTTTTTGTCATTTAATGAGAATAATAAAACTTGACTCAAAGTACTTTTCTGTGCTGTAAAATAGCACTGGTGCATGGGAATCATATAGAAAAACTTTGTATAAACAAAATAAAACCATTGTTGCTGCTTCCTCTGACTAAATTGATAGTAGCTAAAAAAAATGTTTCCCTACTTTTACTGTATTGATATAATCCCATTTGAACTCCAGCTGACACATAGGTCTATTTATGTGAAGTGCCAACTGTTATTTAATGATTAATAATAAATGGAAAAATATGAAATTATTTGTAAAGTTCTTTCTAGCTTCAGTGACCTCATCTTGGAGTAAATAAATAAAAAAAAAGTTAATAGAACACATGCCTATATGTGTTGCACTGTTAAATAAAGTCTCCTGTGCTTCATGCTCCCAAAATAGAGATGATGTGTTCTTTTGAATGGGATTGGCCCATTCCTACTGCAAGTATGAGATTAGATTTAGTGGAGAAACACCCAATTACCTGAACCCCTACACTTGGTGTTGCAGATGGAAAGAGGAGTCTTTCTGGTCTGCCATTGTTTTCAGATATGTCAAAGTCCAGCTGCACATGCTGTAACTTCTGGGGTCAGCCCATGGAGCTGTGCATACCCTCACTTTTCATCTCTCTTCTCTGTGCCCACCCCAAAGCAATTCTTCCTGTTGAGGAGAGACTGGACCAGAAGTCCTATGGCAAAGAGTATTTGCTTCATGTTTTCCCAGCACTGACAAGTGGGCACAAGGAGTTACTGTCTGTGCAGAGATTCCCCAGCATGGACTTTCTGCATGTGCAGTGACAGGATCGATGTTGTTATGGTCTGTGAAGCTGAAGGTTCACCAATAATGAGAGTGTATTACGTCTGCTGAGAACAGAGCCATCGTGATGGCAGCGGGGATTAAAATCCTGTCAGGTCTGAATCCAAAATGAGGTCAGTGGGAGATTTCTGAGGCATAAACTTCGATCCATGCTTCAAGGTCTGTCGAGGGTGCATTCAGGTGTGCCAAGGCTTGATGCACTCTGGTGCCTCCTAAAATAGTTATGCCATTGCCAAGGAAGGGACACTGTGATGGTATTAAACATCCCATCCGAAGCAGTTTTGCCATCTCATCCCCAGAATTATACAGGGTGCAGAAGATGCAGCACAAAGTTTGTAGTAGGCTACAAGAACACAATACTTTTATATAGGCATTGAGTCTCTAAATATCCCTGGGAAACCCTGGGCAATTTATGTTAGTTCTGTCTGCCACTCAGACCAGGTCTGCATTTTTGTGCTAAGGACATGACAGTGCATCAGTGACATTAATGGTGTCAAACATGTGACGTGATGCATAAGCATGATTGCATTAATTAATTAAATGACAACTCCCTGAAATCATTTAGCTTTTTCCTCTGTAAAAAATTGGTAAATAGATGCTGCACTTACTGCACAAACCTTCAGTGGAGGATCCAAACCAAACCAAAGCAAGCGACCTTCCCCCCCACAAACTAATTAATCCACACAATGCCCCTGTGCTGTTTGTTACACAGCAGCTTCTCTTACTTGGATCAAGTTTGTTCCTATCACTTTGAATGCAAAAAGCAGTTGATCATTTCATCCATGTGACTACAAGGGTGACTGTCACAGCTTGCAAAGCATATGGTAGCTCTTGCAACATCAATAATAATCTCTAAGTAATGCAACTTTGGGTTATAGTCATCTTTTATTATCACTCCAATCTTCCAGTAGCTTCCTCCTGTCTCCCTTTTAAAATTTTTGTCTTTCATTATTAAATGAAACCTTCTATACCCAGTGATTACATTATCAAGGATTACCTGCTGAAAGGGATCAAAATTGATCAAAATAAAGGCTGTGTTACTCTGAATAAATTTTACTTATTTTGAGGGACTTAATCAAATTAATTATAGAATGAAATTAGACAATAAGCAAGTAATGTTTAGGCATTTTGCAGGTGGGGACACTGAAATTTAAAGAGGAGAAAGGGACTTACCACAGGTTTGCGTACAAAATGAAATGGAATTTTCTCGTTGAAGGCTAAATGCATCCCTTACAGATTCCACATGGAGTGGAGCTTATAAAGTGTTTATGTAAAATCTGTGGAGGGCAATGAAATATTTTTTGGTTGTCATTTGAAAGTTAAATTCTATTACATAAGGAATAAAATTCACTGCAACCATAGAAGGTAATTTTTCTTTAGACATATCAGAGTATTCCATTCCCACACTGAAATGAATTCAAGATTGGGCATATTCACAGCATTCCTTGCAATCTCTGTAAGATTTATTTGAATCATTCTAAATGAGATGCCTTGCACACTCTGCCTGTTATGGGCTATTGATAACATCTGTTTACTAATATGAGAGCAACATCCAGTGACTCCATAGAACAGGACAGGTTTAATGGCTGTCATGTTTAGTCAGGTGGCAGAGTGTGTGACTGGTCAGCTAATGGAAATAACAGGGCTTTACAGACAAAAAGAAATGGCACAGCAGCAAGTGTGGGGAACAAGCTATTTATGATGCTTATTGTTTTGGTAATGAAAGAGTGAACCTAAAGGTACAGAAGTCATTGAAATATATTTTGTCCGGTGGCTCAGAAGCTGGGTTTATGAGTCTCTGAGTAAAACGAATTGTTGACTTGTGCAAGGAAGAGCTGGACTTTGCCATATTTAGTTAGCAAAACCTACTCCATTTTTTTCCTGAACAGGTTAGTTTCATGGCCTTGTGTCTAGTTGTGCATTGCTGGTAGAGATGCAGACCTTGTGTTCTGCTGCCTTGTGGGACTGTAATCAGACCACTGTCACTGTGAAAGAATGAGATTAAAACCATCTCCAAGGGAGAGAGTTCTCAGGTCTCCTCTCACGTGGGTCCATCAACACAAATATCCCATTTCACCTTGCCAGGGCAGTTTTGTCACAGTATGACATCAGAGTGGATGCTTTGCAAGGGAAGTTACAGAGTTTTTTGGGATGGTAAAAGCAAAGGGTTGCTCATCTTGCCTAATCACACAGGATGATTTCTCTGCAAGCCGAGAAAATCTGAGCTTGAGGGGAACCCACACTGTCCTGTGCAAAGGATGGGAAGGGATCCTTTATCTTTGCATGATATTTCAGACTACAGGCAGGATAAAAATGGATAAAACCCCACTTCTGGCTAAAATAATTTTTGAAGAAGCATTTTTTGAAGAAGCATCTGATTGTGCCGGGCTCATGTGTGGGTACAAATAAGGAGGAAAGGCACAATATGTTTTCTCTGTGGTCTTGCCACAGAATCAGACTTATTACACCTCTCTTAGGTGTCTCAAAGTGATATCTGTTCAAATCTAAAAGTTATCCTGAGCTACTTTATTTATAGTCAATGAAAATAAATTAGCAGGTGCTTTTTTCCTTTAGATGAAGCAAATCATTGTAGCAGGTGGTCTGAGATAGGCAAAAGAAATCACCCTGTGAAGCTGAGTCCTTCTTGCCATTGGGTATATTGGCTAGAGGGACTCAGATTTAGATCTTTTTAAGAAAGATCTAACTTCTTTTTAAGAAAGAAAGTTAGACGAAATATAGGCCAGGAATAAAGACCAGCTCTTGCCCTATTTCATTATTCTGGAAGGTGGAGGTCCCCAGGAGGGCTCAGTTTAATGGAGTAATCTTTCCTAACCCATACTGTATTTTTGTTGATAGGTAGTTGGTTCACAGTCCAAGGGATATATCTTTGCTGTTGATAGGTAAGTTGAGACATAAAGTCATAAGGTCAATAAAGTGCATAGGCTTGCAAGAAAACCTTTGAATGTCAATGGAAAACAAGCTCAGGGATTCTGAGCTCAATGGTCATGTGGCCACAAATCCAGCTCTTGGTAATTTTGATTTTTTTCTAGTAATCACCAGAATGATTTGTAAAGATAAACTGAGTCATAAAAGCTTCCTCATGTAGCTGAGAAAAGATAACACAACTGAATTCATAGAGCCCCATAATATTTTTCTACCCAGAAAAGACATGTTCCTTTGTCCAGCTTTAAAAATAGGTACTAAGATACCCATCTTTCTCTTTTACCCTTGCTATTGTTCACTCCTGAATATGTAACACAGCATAACATTCTCAAACTATAATCTGCTCAACATTATCTAATTGCATCTGTCATTTTACTCTGCAATAAAATACTTCTGGGGAAAAAGAAATATGGAACTTAGCACTTCAGCTACTTTTTAAAAAATTGCTTCTGATTTTAAACGTGTAGCAGTGACATTTACCTGCTAAAATTTAAAAAGCAAAAACAATCTGCATGTTATCAAGCTCATATGCAGTTATCATCTCTAGCTCATATGCTACAGTGCAGGTATACCTTGTTCAAGTGATTCTTAGGGCAGAGAGGTTCTTGTACAAGAGCTGAGGCCTATATCTCTATTTTTATTGAATGCTTTAATCAGCCTATAGACCGCCTGTTTGGTATTGTGTAATTATTGTTCCTCTGAATGTGCTAATTGCACTTTGGCTGTATAACTTGTCAATGGGAGGGGTGCCAACAGATTCACTAAGAAACATCTTTGTACTATCTATGCCAGCTTCCCAGAAAATACATCCAAGATGGTTATTGATCCTTTTTCTTGTGCTTTTACAGCTTAATCTCCCTTCATTTCTGCCCCCCTTTTTTTTTTTGATTCTCAAATTGATACCCTGTGAAAGTGATTTCTTTCGTCAAATCCCACGCCAGCAGTGGGCCAGCTTCTTGCAGCCTTGCATGTCACTCACACTTTCTACTTTCTCACCTTTCTTCTCTCTGTTCTTTCCCCTTAGTATAACTCCTTCCTGCTGCCACTGAATGAGGTTAGGAAAAGTCTATTATTGCTGCTTGATGGTTGGCATTCTCAAGTTGCACAGAAAGTATTAGGCATGAATTTGTTACTGCCTTCAAAAACCATGGGAGCCTCTACACAGACTTGTCTTCTAAAACTCAAGTACAAAGACAGTCTTGCCTTGTATGTGCTTACATAAAAAGGAAACAGCAGGGATTAATTACTTTAGACAGCTAAATAAATATTTATTTCCCCATAATAGTCTTCAAAAATATCTGTCACTGCTTCACTGCCTAACAATGGCTGGTAACGACAAGTAGGATCTTTTTCAATGGAAGTTGCTTTTTAATGAGTGTTTTTCGAGTAGGAGGTTTAATCTGATGCTGCTTTTGGAGCAATGCCTAGCCTATCCCAATACAAACTCTCTGATTAACAAAAGCCTGCATTTTTAAACTGATCTAGCTCAGCTGATGCTAGTTGATTCTTTTATTTAACTCAGGCTTGTTTATGAGTCAATTAGCATTTAAACTGAGCTCCCAGCCTTCATATAAACTCTCAGCCACCTAAACCAAACAAAACATAGTTCTTTTAGGGGCCAATAAGCACCTATACAATATCCTACTGTAGCATTTTTAAGTTGCCAGGGCTTAAAGAGTTCATCTAGTGATTTTGGCTTAGATTCATTCAGGCCAAAATTAGATTAGCATCCTTAGAGTAGACGTCTGCACTTCCATTTCTCTCTCAGTGGCCCTGCTGCCTTCCCTGTGAGAAACCCTCTACTGGGAGTGGTGGGGCAAGTCGTTAGGTGAGAAGCAGTGCACCTAAAATGGCCTGAGAATGCTGAAATATACCTATCCAGTCACCTTTCCAACCATTTTCCTCCCTTCCTTCTACTGTGTTAAGCAGTAAATTCCTTTTTAATTTTGCTCGTACTCTCTGCCACACTTGGTGTGTAGGACTTTTTGTAGATTTTATGTCCAGAAAATGGATCTGTGGCCCACAAATTTGAGCCATTCCCTGTGACATTCATGGGCTCATATTCTGCTGTGCTGTTTCTGCATAGCTTTAAGAATAGAATTAAAGATGCTGTTAATTTTGGGAAGTGAGATTTCAAGCATAAACCATGCCTGCTTCAGTTCTGGACCATAGGTAAAAGTGCATGCTGTTTCTGTTGATTTTTCCAGTGGCTCTGAATGGCTTCTGTCAGAGTGCCGCAAGCCCTCCTACTATCTCTGGCCCAGATAAACGATCCTCACACCCACAACACACACACTACACACACACCGACACACACACACACACATAGAACACACACACACACACACACACACACACACACACACACACACACACAGACACACACAGAGACACACACAGAGACACACACAGACAGAAGGTTGTGGTGATACAGAAAGCATGTGGAAGGATGTTTCTGTCCTTCACCCCAGCAGCAGAGAGAGAACACAGCCTGATCTTTTGACAGATAATGTGCCACCTTCTTACTTCACATGTGCTTTTCAGAAGTCTTTAAAACCCCTCACTTTAAATTAGCAGCAGAAATTTAAAGACACTTCATTATAAGTTATGAATATGAAGATACTTCATATAAAGTTGTCAACGGTCCTGATTTCAGAGGAGGTTGGATTTGATGGCTTTCAGAGGTCACCATCTCCTCAGCCATATAAACCAGTCAATATCTAATTTCTTGAATTCAGCTCACTTGAATGCAAGCATTGAAGGCCCGGCCTGTGTTTGTTGGGACAACAAGGCTCTTTTAATGCCACAGATGAAACTGAGATGCTGAACTTATGCAAGAATTATTTGGTACAAGACTTCTCTGGCATTAGTAGGAGGGAGAGATGTTTGTTTGAAAGCTCCATAAAAGGCATGTTAGGGAGAGAGACCACAGGTCACTTTACCAGAAAGAGCAGCTGTTCTGCAGTAGTGCCCAGGCACCTCCTGCTTGCAGCAGAGGGACATGCCCAGAAAGGGAGGCTGCTTTGGCTTGGGCTCTCACAACAATGACCTGTCTTCCTAGGGGTAGGTCTGGGCTGTGTCCCCCTGGGACAGAGGAAGATGGAGAGAGGGAGAGTGAGGGCACATGGATGTGAGCAGGGAAACAGAGATAGGAGGCACGGTAAAATGAGGGAAGAAGTCATCTCAGAGACGATGTCAAGTGGAGTCTGCGGCAGGGGGGGAGCTGCCATGAAGAAATGGTGAGTAAGGAGAATAGGGAGAGTGGCAGAAGGCAGTGGTGCATTCTCCTCCCCTTGTCCTCAAGGGAGTGAGTGTGCTGTGGGGGGAAAGCATGCATGTGCTGTGGGATGGGGCACTACACAGAGATGTGGTGAGAGAGGAGGCAGCAGGAGGTGGTGTGGGGAATCCCTGAAGCAGAGACAGGGCAGACAGACCACAAGGGATCTTACGTGATGAGCAGTGTTTCTTGCAGTAAGACCTATGGAAACAGCAAAGTGTACAACCAACAGGATGCTCAAGGGAAGGCTGGATGAGCATGTGCTGTGGTGGTACAGGCCAACACCTTCTCCAGATTTGTGCAAAGGATGGGGAAGAGGAGAGTGTTATCAGGAAAAAGAGATCTAATTCAAGAGTCACCTCTCTTCTTCTCCCTTCCCCCATTCTTTATGTTTATTTGTGCAGTCAGGTACTTGATAGGTGGTTTAATGTATTCATTTTATGTATGTCAGGGTAGCTCCATCCCTGATTGAACTCCACTGAATCCAGATCATTATTAGAAAATTGCTTTATAAATAAGCCTGGACTGAGAGATGCTTTCTATGTTAAACAGAAAGCATTGTGCTTCTAGACTGCTGCATGTTTTCTTGAAACGCAAACACTGGCTGCAAACACATCATTGTTAAACTAATTAAAGTTTAAAGAGAGACCTTTATACATACTAGTCTAGCTAATTTGTTGTCACAGGATCATAATTCATTAAATATATTTTCTATTGTTAGTTAAATCAATAGTGAGTAAAACAGAGCATATGGAATATGTCAGCTGATGAGTCAAGATGGAAGGAAATGTCTTTACTGAGTCTTTACGTTATGCCTTTTTCTACAGTTCCCTAGAAGGCTGCAGTGAAAATAACTATGACGGACTTTGCCTGCAGATATCCTGCTATGCTGAGCTGTGATACTTCCATTTTACAAAACCATCAGAAAACAATGTTAAAGCAACTACTGCCTAGAGGTAATTCAGGCCTCTGTATTGGAGAGAAAATTTTGAGATGTAAATAGAGGGCAAATTGATCACATGCCATGAAAGTTATGACAGTTTGATTTAAAATAGCTGTGTGAAATGATTCATCCCAGGACACCATACCTGTTTTCGTCTCTGCATGTCTGTCCCATTCTTCTTGCAGGGATGGCTCAGCTGCTCCAGCAGCATCAGCTGGAACCCCTGCACAATAGAACACAGTATTTGGAGAGAAAACAAAACAGATGCCAGCTGTGCTGCTCCACCCCAGATACTGCTTTGTCAGCACAGGAGCCACCTATGCACTGGCAACAGAAATGTTGAAGACAGAGGTAGGGCAGATGGCTGAAGGCAGAAGCTACAGTGCAGTAGCAGGTAAATCAGGGTTTCCAGGACAATGTGGCATCCTTGAGCTCTAAATTCAGTTCTGGCAGTAGTTTATTGGCTGTCTTATTGGTTGTGTCAGCCTGCTGCATAGGGGAAATGTTTCTTGGTGTGCTACATCTTCTAATTTTCCTGGTAACCAGGTGGGCCTTTGCCCTGGGTTTGGAAGAAAATGGAAATGATCATCCTGGGAGTAAAGATATTTGAAAGTAATTTTTTTTCCAACACAAAGTCAAATCTTTGTAAAAAGCTATCTCATATGTACTGGTACCAGTATTTCAGAGAGCACTGGTATGACATCGATTTGGAGAAGCGGCAGCTTCAGAGTGTTCTTGTATTTGTATTTCACCTCATGCCAGCCTCATGTCTTTTCCTTGGCATGAGCAGTTTTCTGGCTTCCTTCAGAGATTCTTGCTTTTGAGTTTGAATGCCTGTCAGTATCAGGGAAGAAGACAGAGTCCAAGTGCTCTTGGCCCTAGCAGGGAAAGACTTATATTTTCCCTTTGACTGAGGCTAAATGAAGCTATCTGTACTCTTTTGAGCACTTGCTTGAACTGTCCCTGAGCCATCCTTTCAGAGCACGTAGTGCCTATCTCACCTCTTTTCCTTATCAAATTAAAACAAGTGGTTCCGTGACTGTGGTGCTAATCAAGATGAGGGTCCTTGTGGATTTGTTCTCAACAACTCGAGCTCACTCTCTCTTTGCAACAGCCCTGGTTGTCCTTCCTGTGTGCCCCTTCTGCCACTGTTACAGCAATCAGTGTCTTAGGTCCTCCCAGCATCTTCTAAATGTCCTTTGTCTTCTTTCTTCCCTCCCATGGTCTTAAGCAATCTCTCCCATCCAGTCTTTACACTGTCTGCATTTCTATCCCATATTTACTTCCACCTCTTGGGATTGTGCAGAATTTGACAGCTCCAGTAGCTGGGCTGCAGCAGTACAAAGGGCTTGCCTGCAGGGAGCTACCAAAAAAACTGGTTGCCAAGCAAGATAAATAAAGGGGAAGCTCTGCCTATACTCTACAGCAGAAGGGTGGAAATGACTTCTCTTTCTTTCCCAAACTTTGTGATTTCCCAAAGTAATATTTTAATATGTGTTTGATGCTGCCTTTTTGTCTGTTTTGGCTGGAATCACACGTGTCCTTTCATGTTCCTCACAGAAAGGTGGGTAGATAGGCAGCCAAATGGCTTGAAGATTTAAGCTTCTGGGCTGCCTAAGACTTTGGCTGCATAAGAACATCACTTCTTTCTTATTGGTATTTTGTGTGTCATACTGGTGTTTTGCCAGCATCCAGAAATCCTGATGAAGTCACAGACAACTCAGAGCTCTATGCCTGGGGTATCCAAGAGTTTGTGTTTTTCCTCCTGATCTGTCTTTCTGGTATTTTTGTGCTGAAATGGCCAAACCATGTGTTTCTATATAGCAAAAAAACTTGTGGAAAATTTATAAAATAAAATAATTCATAAGGTCACCAAATAGAGCCTTGTTTTCTCAATCTGAATCATGTTTTCTCTGCTCAGTGAATGGCTGAAGCTAGACATTGGCACAAATGTATCTAGCCAGTAACTGTTACTGGTCTGTGCCAAATAATAAAAGTTGTTTAAAGGACTGGCAAGTATTAGAACAAATAAAGCAATGACTTCATTGCATTGCAGTTTAGTTTATGAAGTATAGTTAGAAATACAACATGCTTATTAACAATCATAACATTGAGCTCTAAAAGTTGCAATTGAAGTGATGACTCCTCTTCAGAGATCTTGGACAGTGTGCCATAAGACTGGAAGCTGTCAGTGAAGACAACCTTTTTTCTTTAAAAATATGTAAAAGGTATACTAAAGAGAGTGTCTGATTACTGATACTGATAGCTCTGTCAGACCTGTACATGATGGATGTGATTAGTAATGTCAAATATAGACACTGGGTAATGGTCTCTTTAATTAGCATTAAAGTGTGTCTCACATTAGCATGAACGAGAGCTGTGCCTCTTAAGGGTAGAGGAGCAGAAGATGGCCAAATGGAGACTGCAAATGTGTGTCCAGCAGTAGAAGAACCTTCTCACTGCTTTGAGAAAGTTGAACAATCAAATACCGTGAGATAGACTGGGCTTATGGGTCCTAGTAAAATTGGAGAAAGAGTGAAGAGTGCTCCTATCAGAGGAAGGATATCTCATATTGGTAAATTAGTCACCTTGTGTTGCAGGAACAGAACAAACAAAGAGACCTGAATGTTAGCTTTGCTTGGCAGAAGGAGGGCTGAATGCAATTTGCCAGTAGAAATACACCAACTTAGCCGACCAGAGGACACCAGCAGACCTCCTGTGATCCCACAGCACCTGTGGTGGTGCCCTGGGTCCTGAACAGTCTGTGCTGGAAAGGACCCACAGCATCTCTGTGCCCTGAGCACAGTTGCTGCTCTGCTGTTGGCACAGGGATTTTGTCTGCCTGGGAATTGCTGTCTGCCTCTTTGTAAGAGCCAGAGCCCTTTCCTGGGCATGCAGCATCCCCTACCCTAACTCATGGCTTCTCCTCTGGAGCCACCACTCAAGGGAGCTGGAGCTAAAGCAACCATTCAACAAGAGCAGAGCTTGAGCAGAGCTAAACCTGCTGTGCCACTGCCGTCCTCGCAACACCTCTTACATTTCAGATAAAATGGGTTGAGAAATTTTGCTCAAAATATTTTGCATGAAATTTGAAAGTAAACAAACACAGTTTCAATTTAAAGTTGATGAAACACAAGAAATGTAAGTTGAAACTTACTTTCCTCATAGACCCTGCCACTGAAAAATGAAAGGAAAAATAGAGTAAGTTGTATTTTCTCACAATAAAAACATTTTCTGACAAAACCTCATTCTTTAGAGAAAATTATTTTTCATCCAACATTTTTAACTAGCTGAAGTTTCAAAATAAAAAAGCAAATATAAAAACTTGCAATTGATTATTGACTTCCCAGTAGCATATATTTCAGATGAAAAGTAAAAGCAACCTGCAGCACATAGAACAATGGGGTGGAACAAAAACCAGAAGAAACCGACAAGCACAGATTGAAGAATAATTCATCATTCAGCAATGTAAGTTGGCAGATTTGTTGTGTAGTTTACCAGCATCCAAAAAATTTTGTATCTCCATTTTTGCCCACAGTTTTTCATTCCAAATATTGCAAATCAGTAGTTTAGAATTATTGCACCATCTATTTTGAAATTATTTTTCCTCATACTTCTGAGAAACTTAGGAGGTCACGGAATGATTTCATGGTCTCCCATGAGTCATGGTAGTTACACAGGGGTTTTACAAATTCGAATCAATAAGGTTATGTTTCACTATAGAGGGGCAATCAAAAAAAGGTCGTTACCCCGAAAAAGAGCACCATTTATTAATAAAGATGTTCCTTGACTCAACAGAAACTTCTCTTTCATCTTCTGGAGTTATATTTCAGTTAAAAGCTTCATTAACTATTTCAATATAAAAATTATTTTTCATTAGGTTAATATGTACTTGTATATCATTAGCTTGGAGTAAAGGAGAGAAACCCTTTTGCCTGTTTCTCTCTGAAACAGAGACTCCTCTGTACCACCAGCATTAAAAGGAGAAGACACATACATGCATGCAAACTCATAAGCAGAAGATAAAAAATGCTGCAGCTAGCTGTGTCTTCTCAGAAATTCAGAACAGTGCAAAAGAAACTCCAGGCAACTGTTTTGTTAAAAAAGCAAATCTTGAAGTTGCTTCTGCATGTAAGGATGTAATGTCACATCTGTTGTTCACTGATTATCAGCCAAAGAAAGATGCAGAGCTCTTTCTTTTTCATTTTTGAGACTTTCTGTATAATTGTCGCTCACCTACCACATGAACGGCTTGTATTTTTTAAGTTCTTGCACTAAGTCCTTCTTAATTATCATCTCAATTTGGAACAAAAGATGGAAGGAGAAAAAGGAGAAAGAGAAGGAGAAGGAGAAGGAGAAGGAGAAGGAGAAGGAGAAGGAGAAGGAGAA